>JAWNNS010000640.1:7067500-7706875 GCA_035044605.1 Scaptomyza cyrtandrae
ATTATCTCTAGTGGCCGTTTGTTTATTTATTTGTCAAGCATATTACTTTGGTATGGGGTTAGATGGGTGCACATACCCATTGATTTCTTTTTGGTGTAGCTTGAGCAAATGTTATTAAAGCTTTATCGCCAATGCACACACACACATTCACAAACTATACAACATATATTCAAACTATATCATTACAAGTTTGCTAAATTTTTCCTGTATTGCGACCACTGTACGGCCTCCAAAAATCGATCGCACGTTGTCCGGTTTTTATAACATACATACACACACATTCCTAAGTAAATACACACACATACACAAACTTTTTTCTATTACAAACACAAACACAGCAGCATTTCCAGCTGCTTTAATGCCGCTGATTTATCTTACACAATTTGCCAATTTTGATTATCAGCTGTTGTTGTTTTTTTTTATAACGGCAGCTAAAGCGCCTGTTATAATTGTGCATTAAATAACAGTTAGCCACTGCATGTGTTATATATACATTCTGTGTGACTGAGAATTTTTTCTTCATTAGCTCAGTTCCATCTAGTATCGAATCAACAAACCGTCAGCGAACTCTTCACAAAATGCCGCACACAACACAGAGACGAGACGAGGACGACGACGACTCACGACAGAATGACGAACAGCGGTTTCGCAAAGCACGACGCAAGCAAGAAGCGGCGCCAGTAACGGTAACGGGCCTAATACAACAGCTGCAAATCCGCGCGATAGAGACAACCACAACAACAAATGCACAGCTTTCAAATATTGCTCGAGGGTCTCTCAATAACGAAAAGCAAAAGAAATGGAAATGATTATGAAAACACTACAAAGCTTTCGCCTTCAGCTGTGTGTACGAAAGCTTATGCTGCTACTAAACGTTTAAAAACATAAATATATGTGCATTTGACGTATAACAGTTTTTTTTTGCTGCTTGCAGCTGAGCACAGCTTTCATTTCACCTGAAAGCTGATACTAGAACGGGACAAGTTAAAAGCTGCAAGCAAGGGTTATATGAACTTGGTGTATGTCTAATTATGTTTTAAATAAATTTTTCCATGAGCTGATGGTTATACAATATACATACATACATATGTACTTAAAATTTCATTTAAAATTTTCGACTAACATATTCTTCCCAATAATAGAAATAAAAAGCTTAAAACAACAATTTTGCTGTCATATAGTAATACTTTGTTGTCCACCAAACCTTTGAGAAAATTAAACTAACTTCGTGGTTTCACGATCAATGCTATAAATTCCAATTGGAGACATTTTCATTTATTATGAAAAAAGCTTTAGCGTTCTCAAAACTTAGTTTACCCGCACGAATTGTGCGTAGCATAGTCTTGGGCTGGCGAAAGCTTTTAAAATCATACAGCTGGCAACGTTGTTTTGCACTCGCGCAAAACTTGTTGCGCCAGTTTTAGTTTAGTTGTCGTTTACATCTCGTCCCACTCGAACGTAGTCCCGCCTGCAATCTTCACTCTCAAAGGTGGGTCATCACTTTTGTGTTGTTTCTACTGTTGTTATTGCTTTTGGTGTTGTTGTTGGTGTTAAAAGCGCATTACTTAGCGTAGGCGCGCGATACAATTTATTTATAAATTGCTATAAAACGCATAGAGAAGAGATTTACGCATTGTTAACGCATTGTTAAAATGCGAGTTTTATTTGCGTTCGCCTTATTGAAATTTTGAATTTCTTACAAACGGTTGGTTAATGCTACAAGCAGGCGTGCCCCTACTACTGGAACATTTCATTTGCATAGTTCTGAGTGAAGATCGTAAACAAAATTCGTGAAGGCAAAAAGTAAACACCTGAACTGGCACATACATACAATAACATCAAATGCGTCAGTCAAGCCATAAACTTTGCCTTGTTTTTCCGAATTAAATACAAATTTAATTAACAAGATTGAAATCTGAGATACATATGTGCGTCGAAAGTTTGATACTCTATCTCGTTAAGTTAAAAACTATGTGAACACAAGATAATAGAATATGTACAAAGAAATTTAAAACACATTAATCTATCATTTAAGTATCTCCAACTTGACAACGAAATTAATTGCAATCTTTTCATACATTCTTACCTCACTATACATACAAACAAACATAAGTCGTCATATCTATATAAGTACGTGCGCCTATTCGCAAACATAACCAAATTGATCGTTTTCAATGTTTGTCACGCATATTTCAAAGCCATGTAATGTAGCAACAAAAAAAAGAGTGAACTGCAATGAAATTTCTTAGAAGACCCCGCTTAAAGCTTGTGAATGATTTGCTTTCATTTCTTATCTTGCAGCTGTGATTGAACTAAAAAAACAAACACACAAACAAACTCAACAGACAACTCTATAGATTAAAATGGGCAATCCAGTTTGGTTCATCTTCTGGCTGTTGGTCTTCTGGTTTATTTCGCTCTTTGTGGCCTTCTTCTGCGCCTTCCTATACATCGTTCTCTATGCACTGGTTGTGTGCATTCCCGGATTGTCGGTAAGTGATGGGAGTGGGTTGGCAGTTATGATGATGACATCATCATCAACTATATTTAGTGTCTCAAAGTGCGGGTTCGGTTTGCTTATCGCGAGTTGTAGATTTTTGAACCATTACTCATTATTTCTTGTGCAAAAGTAAGCCAACTAGTCTTACGATAAAAAAAAAAAACTACAAACAAACATAACATATAAATTTTATGTACTCATCTACAAATACTACTATATATATATATGCTATAACAAACCTAATCTAAATAATTCCACTAAATTATGCAGGGCGTTTGTGAAATTCTGCTGCAAGGTTTACAATTCCCGCATTATTGTGCCAAGGCCATGATGGACTGCAAATCACCATTCTAGAGATTATACATTTTTCCATTATGCTAATTTTAAGTGCAATTGTTTAAAAAATAATAATGTTCAATTAATCAAAAGGCATCGATCTTTTTTTTTCTTTCTTTTTCTTTTATAAATTGTAATTATTTAATAATTGTAAATGGTCTTTTGTTACAATTGAATCTCGAACCGATAACGACCGCAAAGCCGATAACAATTGATATAAAAGTTTTACAACTGGCTGGCAATGAATGAAGAAGGAAGCCTAATACTACGAAAAAATCAATATGTTAACAAACAAAATATATTTCGCTACGTAAATGATAAGAGTATGCTTTGACTAAGCCGGCGGCGTGACGCAATTATTTGGTTGTGGAGGCAACTGTTTCGATCTGCTGACTACTGCCAGGTACATCTAACAAAGCTGCTCCGGCTGCTGTAGCTGCTCCCAGCTGATCTGCTGGATTAACTGTTGCATTAGTTGCTGGCTGTGTTTCCCGTTCGTTGATGGCCCGCAATTCCAGTTCTCCAATTAGCTGCATGACGCGTATTTTGCCCTCGGTTGCCAATTTGGGTGGCAGACCTTTGACCGTGGCACAAATACTATCAAAGAAGAGATCGAGAGAGTCACGTGGCACAGACTCCATTGAGGTAAGATGATGATGATGCTGCATTTGATATGATTGCATTTGTCTACCGGCAAGATATGACGGCAACTGTTGCTGCTGCTGCTGCGGCGGCTGCGAATGACGCTGCGCAGGTGTGTAACAGCCCGTGGCAATGGGCGTGATAGTCGCCTTGGAGGTGATCTCATGCGTTTGGGCGGCACTCTGGGATGTGCTCGCCGTTGTGGTTGCTACCTTAGTCAGTGGTGCTGTCACCTTTTTAATTGTAATGCGGCAAGGTTGTGGCACTGCTGGCTGACAGTGTGTCGGTAATTGTCCAGCTGGCGTGAGTTGAGCATGTGGAAACTCATTGATGGTGACATGTAATGGCAAGTAATCAAGCATGCCCGACTGCTGCGAATCAGTTTCCGATACACGACGCTTAGAGTCCGGCTCATACTCGGCATCTAATTCACCATCTCGTTCGCCCGCTTCTAGATTAGCTTCTCCTTCGCCTTCAGCTTCATCATTCGCCTCGCCTTCCTCATCTTCATCATCATCATCGTCTGCTTCCGCATCAGCATCTGCCTCATCATCTTCTTCAGCATCATCATCTGCCTCCTCGACTTTGCACAAATCGTTGCTGGAGGCAAACTGCAGCAAAGGCAACATTCTCTCATCACAGTCCTCGTTGAACTCCCACTTTACTTCGTGTGGAGCCTCGGCCTTCACTTTGCAAACCGACTTGCGCTGTGAATTTTCTGAATGTTTGATGCTGCCCTCGTGTTTGCCTAGATCGGAGCGTTTGGCGCTAAGTCGACACTCGCAAATGGCGCAGAATACAAAATGCGGATCGGTTTCATCCAATATAATCCATGGATATATGGATTGATATTCCGGTTTTGTTTTCGGTCGAGGGTATTTCAAAAGTGCGCATGGTCTACGCGGCCTATATTCCGATCGCAAAGCATCGCTGTCGATTAAATATCAACTCGATGTAGTCTATGTGGATAAATAATGCTAAAATTCAATCAATTACTTACAGTTTTTCTTGGGTTAGCTGTAATTTCGACATTTATTGCTGCTTACAACAAATATAAACAACTTCTGATTAGTGTGACCAGATTTGGAAAGAGAAAAAATCTCTACGAAAAATACTAACAATTGGTATATTGTAAAAAGGACGTTTGTGACGTAACCAAACTCAGTTTAGCTTTTTTTTAATAATATCAATAATAAAATTGAAACTATTAATTTTAATTAATAATTTGCATATTTGAAAGACAATACTCCTTCTTGATGCACTTTAAGTTTATACATCACATATTTTATTCAATACGACCAGAACTTTTTTTAATGTTAAATTTTAAAGGAAAATTTCGATTTTTTTGCTTAAATATATCTTGCTAAACTATTGTTTTGGACTGAATTCACATTTTTTCGGTTTTCTTTCGGATTACTTTCATCTGATTGTTCTTGAATTATTTGCGTACTGCTGATATCAGGAACCATCTCGATGATGAACGGATAACTGCTATCTGATTTGATGGTCGGTATTTCAATAGCACTTTGGCTATTAAAAGACAAACTTTCATCTTCATCACAATCACATTTGCTTTGAATAATATTATTTTTATGTTATTACAAAAGGTAAAAATCAAACTTACCGTTTATGTTTCTCTTTCGGCGTTTTCTTGTCTGTTTTTGAAGTCGTTGCTACATCATCTTTATCCATATCAAGGCTGCGAGCGATTAAATTTAAACCTATTGAAACTTAAAAAATCTAAAAAAAAGATTAACATAGTTTCACTACATTTGTGCAAAAATATTTGAATTTCACCTGCTCGTCTTTTTGTTGCCCTGTTATCCGAGTTGTTTTGCGAAGCAGCGTGATTATTATGATTACCACCAGAACGTTCAGCGGTGCCACTCACATGACGAGATTTACGTTGTTCATTTTTTAAACGATCCGATTGCTCGCTCGCATTCGTCCTTTTATGGGGTGCTGATTTGTTATCAGTGGTTCGCCGATTGTTTTGTTGCCTGGCTTCGGCAGATGTGCTTGTAGGGCGCCTTAATCTCTGGTCTTCATTATTAGAAGCAGAGTATCGTTGATGCTCCGTTGCAGTTCCTGGGCGATATAATCGATACTCGTTGGCAATCATTTTTCGGAACAGTTGATTATCTCGTTCCATTGGATACCGTCTGTATTCGTCAAATTGATTGGAATAGATTCGTCGTTGTGGTCGAACACTAGAAGTTGAGCCTCGATAACCAACAGGTGTTTCTGACCCAGATTGACTCGATTTTCTTTTGTTTACAACATTCGCAGAAAATGACTTATCGTCCCGATTAAACTGAGAACTGTCTAAAAAAATGTAATGAACCTTAAAGGTCTTTAAATTGAAATTTTCAGTACAAACTTCGAGTTTCAGCTGTGTTATCCCTAAAGAACGGGGGAAACAGTGCGGATGTGCGGGCATCCTGATGGGTATAGTCATTTCCATTGGATTTTGGTTCATACATGGGCCCATAACCTGCACCATATGTGCTAGCATCTTGGTCATACTGTAACCCCTCACGTATTTCTGGAAACCATGTGTCCAACTGTAAAATAATAATCCAAATAACTTTTTCGTTTCGGCATTTTTTTTAATATTCGCTTACCTTGTAAAAGATACAAAAGGCTATTATGCAAGCTAGCAAAAGGACAGCTGAAAATTTTGTAAACTGCAGCAGCACAAAAACAATTATTGCTACCACAACCTCTATATGATGTATTCCCACCAATTCCAGGGTTCGTCGCAGCTCCACAAATCCTATAGTTTGTAAAAAGCGAAAAACGGAATATAGGGCTTCGGTGCCGCTACGCAAACATGTGTCCATTCTGTTAATTTGGAAAACTATTTAGGTTTTTTTTGCTAATACGAAAACATATTTCTTTCAATTAAGCAGAATGAAATTTTCAAAACGGCACTTTAAATGAGAGCTATAAAATACCAAATGAGTAAGATATAAAAAAATACTAGATCATATTTATTTATAATCGATAAGAAAAAAGTATCGATGAATAACCAATCAGAAGTTTTGTAAACTCATACAACCAAAATAAACACGCGAGACGATAATAAAGATAAAAAGAATAATTGTTAAATGCTCCGTAGCACAATGGCCGAATTTGACGTAAGTGCTGGCCTACAGCTCGTGTTGAAGCGCATTGAGACAGTGCTAGTAAATCGCCCGAAGGTAACTTTCATTTGCACTTTAATGGTATCAACCACTCTACAAGCTCATCATCCATGTGTAATTAGGAAATTAAAACAGCAAAACCAACTCTGGTTGCAGTAAGCAAAACAAAGCCAGCCGAGAGTGTAATTGAGGCATATAATGCCGGTCAGCGGCACTTTGGTGAGAACTATGTACAGGAACTGGTTGAGAAGAGTCAACACCCTGATATTTTATCAAAATGTCCCGATATCAAATGGCATTTTATTGGCCATTTGCAGGGAAACAAAATCAATAAGGTTAATAAACCAATTTAGCGAGTGTGCGCCCTGCTAATACTTTCCCTTTTACAGGTACTTAAGCTACCCAATTTGTACATGATTCAAACAGTCGATAGCGAGAAATTGGCAGGCAAACTGAACGCAGTCTGGTCGAAGCTGGAGCCACAACCAAGTGAACCACTGCGCATCCTTGTACAAATCAACACCAGCGGCGAAGATGGTAACAGTCTAAGAGTCAAGCCTTTAGGAATCATACATTAATTCACATTAATTTTATGTACAGTGAAGAGTGGCATTGATGCCACCGCTGCGCCATCACTTTATCAATATATCAGCAACAACCTAAAGCATCTGCAGCCTGTGGGTATCATGACTATTGGCGCCTATGGCTTTGATTATAGCAACGGACCTAATCCCGACTTTGTATCACTAATGACCGTGCATGATGACATATGTAGGGCCAACGATCTGCCAAACGATGCAGTGCAGGTTTCAATGGGAATGTCAAACGACTATGACAGAGCGGTACGTAAAATGTGTGAGCAGTTTCTGAGAGAGATAGGTGTTCATTATGTTTTTGCTTTGTAGATCGAAATGGGCAGCACTATAGTCCGCGTTGGCACAGCTATTTTTGGACACCGTGCCGCAAAGGCATAGGTCTCAAGGCAATCGGAGGCGAATGAATTGCTAGCGGAATCTCTACACTGCGCTCTTACACACTGTGGGAATATTTCTCAATGTAGATTTCTGGCACATGCTTTCGAGAGGCGGACGATTAATACAGTTGCTTCCCAATGACGTCCATGGCAAGGGAATTGTTTTTGGAAAATCAACCGTGTGCACAAAAAAACAAAATCAGCAAATGAAATTCTTCCAAGTTCGTTTATGTACCATATATTGTTTTATATACAAAAATTCTTAGACATATAAGAACACATAGAGTACATGATTAGGATCGTATATATTTAGAAAATCAAATAGATAAACAAATATAACATGCGTAGGTTGTTGGTTCCTTGCCACATATGTGATTATTCTTACGCTATATAGCACTTTAGTTGTATGTTTACATTGTCATTGGCAAATTAAAAAAATGAAATAAATCGATTTGTTGTTTTTTTGTAAGAATATGATTCCACTTAGCAATGGGACACCTTTTTAAAGGTATCAAATTTGCGTTGAGAAAGAAAATACTTGAGCATAATTATTCTGTTTACCATTCTATTGAATTTTTGCACTTATTCTGCATTCTGCACTATGCATTAATTTTATTTTGGTACACAACTAAAAGCCTTCATGCTGCAGTTGTGGGCATGTATTTTGTGTAAGTTGGCTTACAGCCAAAATGTCGCCTGGTTACTTGCCAAATTTAATACACTTTGAAATTTCGATAAAAAAAATTACATTTAAAATAGCGAAAAGTTCAATTTCAATTATGTACGCGTGATGATTTATCAATGCATTCCTTACACAGACGACATCTGAAGGTCTTGTAACGAAACATTAAAATTCATTTCTCATGCCTAACAATGGAAATTGGGAAATTTTTAAAGCTAAATATGTTATTGTGAAATCAGATAGTAAGGTATTATTACTATGAAATATCCATGTTGGATAGTTCCATCAGTTTACTCCCACATCAGAAGAGTTAATGTACTTTTGTGCTTTTGACACTCGATATATGCAGTTTTAGGTGTCACAATCATAATCAACTATATATTCACAATAAACATTATTCATTTTGAGAACAAGTTGAATTTTGATACGAATATTTAAGCTTTATACTTAAATATTCCACAAAAATTAAATCAATTTTGTTATCAAACATTTCTTTAAGGGGTAAACTTATATATCAAGTATAAAAGTTCATTTAACTTAAACGTGAAAAGTAAAATAATCCATATATGTTGTATTATTATGCAATGGTCATGGAAAATTCTCTATTATGTGTTAAGTATATTTTGAAAATTAATGCTCATAGCAATATATTTAAAAATCGGATTTCTTTGTTATGTATGCGACACGAAATCCGTTGAAGCTCTATAAACTTTGGAATTCTTTGCCTTTCTCTTTATATTGCACAATAAGCAAAACAATTTTAAAACCGAAAATGCCAGTCGTTGAAAATAGGCAAGGTAAAATACGAACATGCTACGTCGTGTCGTTTATATAGCCTACAATATAAATGTATATATACTATAAAACACATATTGAATAGACCATGTCTAAAGCAATACATACATAATGATTTGTATATGTATACTAAGGGAAATATAGGTGATTTCGGAGCAAGAGGACACCTTCTCAAAAAGCCTCAAGAGCATAGATGAAAAATACAAAACAAGATTTTTATACTATGTGGTGTATGAGATATGTATATAATACAACAATAAGCAGAAAAATCTTTTCATATCACACTAAAATACTTTTCAACATTAACACACATTTATATATATATATTCTTATGTATATACGCATTTCTTTAGGCGTGAGAAACGTCCAACAACAAGAACAACCATGTATATTTGCTGTGTCCGTTAAAATTAGAATTTGATTAGAGGGGCCAAACGATGAGTAAACATTTAAACCGACAGAGCTGACGCTGTCCAAATGCTTGGACGGATCAACAACACACCCCACTGTCCGCCTAGGCGGACCTAGCCTTGCAGATACTAAAAAAGGCAGCACGAATATTGCAGATACAGATACAGCGAAACCGAAACGAATTTCGACGAACGGAAAAGCCGAAAATGTGCTCGTGTTCGGCTACGAGAAAAGCGCATGAAGAAGAAACGACGAAAAAGATCTTAAAACATCATTGTCTTAACGATAAAATCAGCCAGAGATTCAGTGTGCTCTGACCGCTCGACTCGATTAGACAACACATCAAAGTTCAGCACCATGGTAAGGAGACTCGGATTGTACATATGTACATATATGCATGGATCCAAAAAAAGGACTCGCGATTTACATACAAAAAAAAGAAAATTATTGTGCAGTGAATTATGGTTGCATTTTAAATTAATTCAATCGAAACTGAAACTTGATTGACAATTACTGACATTTAAGTAAAATATTTTGAAAAGATCAAGTGATTTGTTAATAATGATCATAACAAATAACGTGCTGACCTCAATGACTCACCTGTTTGTGGATTATTGTGCCTGTTATCGAAAATGGATATAGCAGACATAGTTCATAATGGAACTCAAACGAAACCTATTTTAAAATCTCAAGTATATTGTGTTAAAAGTTTCGAAATGTTTTCAATACGCGTGAAATTCTATAAATGGAACGGTTTGAAACGCATCAAAAATGTAACATGATAGCCAGAACGAACGCGAGAGCGAGACGGAACTCAACTTGTATAGACATAGACGCTTACGTAATAGGCATCGAGTATTTTTAGAAATTTGAAAAAATTCTTTCGAAATATTTTCGAAATCTTTTAGCAAGCAAATTCACAACGCAATGGTATTAAAAATTAATAGAACTATACTCAAATATACTGAATGATAATCCATAATCTAATTCACATCCTTTTTCCCTTACTCCCATTCGTTTGTCTAGGCGGATGAGAAGAAGAAGGTTAAGAAGAAGAAGACCAAGGAAGAGGGTGGTACTTCCGAAACCGCTTCCGAGGCAGTGTCTGAGGCAGCAACTCCCGCACCTGTTGCAACACCTGCTCCCGCTTCTGCCACTGGTTCGAAGAGGGCGTCAGGCGGCTCTCGCGGCTCAAAGAAATCGAAGCGTGCCGGCTCCTCCGTGTTCTCTGTCTTCTCCCAGAAGCAGATTGCCGAATTCAAGGAAGTAAGTGTATACACTTAGTAATTCCCATATGTTCCTGTGCCCAATCCCAACCTTTGCATCCTCGAAACATGTAACTGTTAAGGCGAAGGCGGCACACATCTATCACATCGAAAGTCACCAACCACCTCTCTCTCTCTGTCTCTTTTTCTCTTACTTTCTGCGAAATTGTATAAATAAAGGCCTTCCAACTAATGGATGCCGACAAGGACGGTATTATTGGCAAGAACGATTTGCGCGCCGCTTTTGACTCTGTCGGCAAGATCGCCAACGACAAGGAGTTGGACTCCATGCTGAGCGAAGCGTCCGGTCCAATTAACTTCACCCAATTGCTGACCCTGTTCGCCAACCGTATGGCCACCTCTGGTGCCAACGATGAAGACGATGTTGTTATTGCTGCCTTCAAAACATTCGATAACGATGGTCTCATCGATGGTGATAAATTCCGCGAAATGCTCATGGGCTTTGGTGACAAATTCACCATGAAGGAGGTCGATGATGCCTACGATCAGATGGTCGTTGATGATAAGAACCAAATCGACACCGCATCCCTGATTGAAATGCTCACCGGCAAGGGTGAAGAGGAGGAGGAGGAAGCCGCCGCCTAAGCAGCAGCGCCCCGATACACATCCTAACTCTAACTCAGCATCCAAATTAGAACCAAAGAAAAAAAAACAAACATACAAAAAACTTTTAAAATCGTCTAAAAAAAATAATAAACGTAATTAAAAGAAATGCTCGTTTTACATATGTAAATTTAAAATATTTATATAATCTCTTTTTGTTAACCAACCAACAACAACAAACAACATCCAACCATTTAATACTCTTAACTTCTTCAACAAACAAACAAACAAACATCGATTTTGGTACTAGAACATCATTTAATCTGTACCAAATATGTACGTACCATTTTAGGGATATTTTAATTTCAAAATGTCAAAGCGCCATCTTGACAGCTAGTTTTCTAGTTGATTTAATTATTAAATTTTACACGTAAAATTTACAAATAACTGAAATCTATTTTTATTTAAAAACACACACTAAAAATAATGAAGGAAAAAAAAACCAACAAACAAAGAAAAATTTCATGTTGATTTTAATTTTACTGTTCGTTGAAGAATCACAGAGAGGAAACCAAAAGCAAGTTAGAAAGAAGATACAGAAAGATGAGCAGCCACTGTGGCTTTTCGCACCACAGTCGCATCCAGTGCGTAGCTAAAAATACTTCTATATAGTATACATAAATAGGTAAACTATTAGGCCTTGGCCCACTTTTGTTAGTTATTTATCTCTCGCAGGTTAAGGAGTGAGAGACAATCTACATAGTCAAATGTTAGCATACTTTTATCTGAGAGCCAAAATATATTATATTCTACAAATATGAGCTATTTTTCTTAAAAAAAAACACACAATATACTACATATTAATGTTATTATTATTATGCATATCTTTATCGTTCGTTAAACAAATTTTTTGGTATAACAAAATACAAAGTTATTGAGAGTTAGCCTAAAGAAAAGTTGAATACAAACAAATTTATTCACTCAAATTATTTTTTATGCGAATTTTACATAGCTTTAATCAATTCGCAAGTTTTCTACTTCTATTTACTTCCTTCAACACAAACAAATGTTTCTAGTTAATGCGTTCATGAAAAGAATCGAAGAGTTATTTAAAATTCAAAAGTTGATTTATTCTTAAAGAGTTCACGTTTATGTTTTCTAACAACGGAGGCGTCGTTACGCCAGTCCACATATATTTCAATATATATATAATATATACATACACGTATATTCTATATATATACCGTATCAGGGCGTGCTCGAAACTTTTCAATTCGTTGATGCCTGTCGTACAATACATATATGTTTGTACTACATATTTTTTTTTAAGAGCAAACTATCTCCCCATGAGGCCAGAGTCAACTTGCCAGCAAACCAAATAGATATGGGCAATGAATGGATCAAGTTAATGAACCAAATTTAATATTTAGACGTATTATGACATAACCGAATACACAAATCAATCATTAGTACTTAGGCTCATTTCGTGAAGCAGTAGCACTTAACATCACATTACTGATGTACTATCAAATACAATAATACTATAACAATAACAAAAAACCACTTCCAACAATTAATAAAAAGCGAGATCTTTACTTCAGTATAAATTTAAGTTTTATGGCAAGATGAAAATAATGATAAAAAAAAGAAAATCTTTTTTTTTTTAACCCGGTCAGAAATATTACAAAAAAAGAGATATGTTTTTATATAGCAATGAAGATGATGGTGACAACGATGACTTTGATAAAAAAAATAAAAATAAAGAACAACCAAGTCGTCGGAAAAACAAATTCTCCACCGATATTGTTTTATTATGCTTTGGGTGGGTATAAGAGTAAGAGTATAAGAGTAATGGTTTTTGCCGGTTGCCAGCTCAGCTGAGCGTGGAGCAAAACAAAACCACAGCTTAAACTCACACCAAAAAAGAAGAAGAAAATAAACCTGTAAACAAAGCCGAACTCAACACAGTTGGCCAAAACATTCGTCGCTTTGGACCTTCATGCAACCAGTTTACCAGTTTTCAGTTGTGTTTCGACGTGTTACGTTTTATTATTTTTCCATTGAGCGCACGCATGCGCTGTAAATTATGAAAGTGCTAAGACTTACTGTAACTACTTTTTGTTAATTGCTTTAAGGTCTTAAGTACTTAAAGAACGCGAAACTAAAGAACTTCAAGAATATGCGTTATGGCATTGACGTTAAAGCAGGCGCGTCAACGCAACTGTTATGCGTCATCTTGGCTTATGGAATTGCAACACAAGGCGGCGGTCAGTAACAAGCTTATGTATATGTATTATAGGTATTGTTGTAAATGCGGAAAAGACTTATTCAAGTAGTGCCTTCGATTCACACCCTTAGGCATTGTATGCAAATGCACAAAATAAAAGCAGTTCAATTAACTTTAAGTCTGCTTGTAGTACGTGAAAATGAAAGTAAATCTGCAAACGCATTCGCCAACACACTCTTTGAGTCATCAAGTTAATACTCTGTTCAAATGTATATAAGGGGTATACTGCTGGTGTGTCTAGTGTTTGTCATAAATATGAAGTTACAGATGTAGTAAGAGGTAAAATGAAACAGATAAAAGCCACTACTAGCTTTAGTTATAATATGTAATACTTGATGAAATGTAGTAATATTAAAAATGGTTTTTGTCAAAGCTCTGCTGTCTCGATTTGAGTGTGATTTATTTATATTAACTTACTGAGATCAGAGTATTTTCTAGTCCGTAACTGCCGACATGAAAATTTCATACCTGTTTTTCTATTAATTTGCTGTGTTTTATTGTTTCGTAAACAGCTTCGACACAGCATCTGATTTCGTATATCTCCCAACACGGTCTGCATGGAGAGATAACATTTAGGCAGAGTAGCCCAGATGAGGTGGAAATTCAGTCGAATCTGGAAGCAACTCTTCAGTATCCGGATCAAGTGTGGAGCTGGGCGGTTAGACGCTTTCCCGTGGACTACACCAACATCGATCCGGAGGAGCGCTGTGAATTGGAGCGATTGGGTGCCCAGGTTCTAAGCTTCGATGAGGACCTAGAGTACTTGGTGTTGCCAGGGAATGAGACGTCAACCTGGAAGCGCAAAATGCAGTTAATCGGAGATCGGGGAATCTGGGGCAAGTCCCTTGTGCTAACGGAAGTTAACTCAAATGCTCGCATATGTTCCACAATCACCACAGTTCAAAGTTCCTTGGAGCACATGGCGGAGGCTAGGTTCAATACACCAGTAGCGGGCTCTGTTTACTTCCGATGGCTGGCACCGACAGATGGCTCTAGTGGAGATACTCTAATCTATTCAGATCTGTATCACATACAGGATCAGCCTTCTCCCATTGAGGGAGAGGAAAATCATTCATTTACTCAGCATCATTGGAAGATCTATGTGACGGATATCTTTAAGCATGATCATCACCGCAACGAGGATAACTGCAACTTCCTGCAACTAGTCTTTGATCCGCAGGGCAGTGGATCAGGTAAAGGTATTGGTGACTTGGATGCACGTCTTGGCAGGATCGGTGTGGCTAAAAATGCACTTCGCAAGGCGCAACGTAGTGTCTATCGCGATGCCAAGCTGGCACTGTTACCTTCCGATCTGACCATACCACATCGCACTCTCTACCTAATGCTCTACGATAATCTGCATCCAGACAATTACTTGGCCTGCACTAAGATCAGACATGTTCAGACATTAACTTACAAGTAAGTGATACATTTTCTTTATCTAAGACTCTGAGCTTAACTTTTGCTTTGTAGAACCTTTATCAATTCCGGCGGCGTAAAAGGTGAAGTCACCTTTACACAACGCTCCAAGTTTGATCCAACATTCCTCAACTTCACCCTGTCCACCCCTCATTCCCAGCATGTGAGTCGCAAGTTTGCCCAGGATGTGGCTGCCTTCCGCATTCACAGTCTGCCTCCAGCGCCTCATCGCATTGGACATGTAGACTACTGCGAGACTACAGGTGAGCTTCACAATCCGCGAGAGCTGCAGCAGGAGCATTTTCCTCCACCAGGCTATGGAACACAGGAGCAGTATGCTCTGGGCGACCTTAGTGGTAAGCTGCAGGGTCGCAACAAGCAGTACTTCCATCAGTACGTCCTTCCTGGTACCAGTTCCGAGCTGAGTGGCCTTTATTGGGACCTGTTCCTTCCGCTACAGGGTCGGCAAAGCATCGCTCATCGCAGTCTAGTCATCTACACGTATAACCGTTCCGATGTTCACAACATCACCAAAAATATTTGGGGCTGTTCCGCATTGAATCAGTATCAACGTAATGGGATCTACCAGCAGCCCATGTTTACGGCCCAGGTGAGAAAGCACAGGTACAGAACAAGAATGAAACATCATTTGAACATATTTATCGTTCATCCTTTAGGTTCTCTTTCGATATCCGATAGTTGGACGTGTCATCCTTCGACAGGCAGCCGAGCAACCATGGCAGGATACGACAGTCCTCTTTGAGTATCTGATCCAAGCGGATGGTTCCTCGCAGAACAGCAGCTACGAGCATCGCTGGGCCATACACAGCAGCCCGCCAGGCAAGGATTTCTACGATTGGCAGAATCGTTGCATCTCAGCGGGAGCCGTCGATAATCCATTCAAGGTTGAGTGGGGTAATCGTAGCATCGAAGATTACTGTCAACCTCAGTTGCCAGCTATGTGCCGACTGGGAGCGTTGGGTGCACGCTTAGGAAGACTGACAATAGCTGGTAGAAAGCGGATTGCCAGGGAGCTAAGTCGTCGCATGTTCAGCGATGGGAATCTACCATTGTCTGGAAGTCATAGTATTCTTGGAAAGTCCCTGGTCATTTATGATGATAAGGGACCCAAGGCTCGAGGTGAACGATTAGCGTGCTCTAGTGTAATTGGTCACTATCGACGCAAAGTAGTTGCCAAGGATTGGTATGCCAATGGGGATCCACTTACTGTCACTGGGAAGATGGAAATCACACAACAATCAGAATATGACATCAGCAATGTTGAGGTGCAACTAAAGGGACTGCAGGACAACGGAGGCTACCACATTCATATGGTAGGGATTGTTATGTTTTCTATTGGTTTCCGGTTTTATGAATTTTCATTCATTTATCAATAGACACCCGTTGAAGCCAATCTTGCATTTCCCTGCGAGGCTTCAACCCTATACGGTCACTGGAATCCCTTTGAGGTAAATCCGAAATCGTCGCCTCCGCCCAAACAAGGCACCAGCGATCAGTATGAAATGGGTGACTTGAGTGGCAAGTTTGGACGCCTAAGCGGACTAACCCAGTATGAGGACTCCTACAATGATACATATCTACCACTCTTTGGGTACAACAGTATTATTGGACGCTCGCTCGTCATTCACAAGCAACAGAAGAACGCTCGCTGGGCCTGCAGGTATACCAAAGTTAACACACATTTATTCAAAAATAAATTTTTAATACTTTATTTAAGCACCCTGGAGCGTGGCTATAGCCCGAGTGAGGCGCGTGAGTTACGTGCTATTGCCTCGTTCCATCATCCCACTGGCTATGCTTATGGTTATGTCAAGATGACTCAGTTGATCCACAACGATGGCAGTCAATCGGAGACAGTGATTGAGGTGAAATTGAGGCATCCCGGCAAAAACGATCGTAACACAACACGCAATCACAATTGGCAGATCTTTGTCAATCCGGTGGGTGTCGATGCTGCGGTTAAGCCCACCAGTACCCGCTGTGTTGCAGGTGGTTATGTTTGGAATCCATACTACACACAGCTAGCAGATCCTTTAAATGTAAGTTGAATAAAGATGACAGTCTTTTAAAGATTTACTAATTGCCTTGGTGCTCCTTTAAGCTTGATCTGTATGAACAGGAGTGTGGACCGGATAATCCTCTACGTTGCTATGTTGGCGATGTGGGTGCTAGATTGGGCACAATTGGTGAGTAGTTTTCTCAACTTTCAAAGCTTCATCTTATTAAAGGATCTTTAGACCTGGGTGGCGAGCGCTTGGTTGTTACGGATACAAATTTTCCGCTGGAGGCACCTATTGGCGCCATTGGACGTTCGATTGTTATCTTTGGTCCTGATCATTCTCATGAACGTTTTGCATGCGCTAATATCGAACCGGATCATAATGTCATCAAGTACATTAATCTTCAAAGGCCGCCACGTTTTGTTGTGTAGGTTGCCAGATTTTTAAGCTATTTAAATCTTTAATCAAAACCTTCCCAACTTCAGCGCCCAGTTTCTGGAGGAGCTACGTTCTGTGATGGGCATTCCGGAGTGGATGTTGGATGTCGATGCGCGTAAAACTAAGGAGTTGCACGGCGGTGCCTGCATTCAGATGATCATACACTTCAAAGGACCACTGGCACATCGATTAGAGCTGGACATGTCGCGACTAATAGCAGCTGGTCGATTGGATGCACCCAGTCTTTTCGTCCCGGGCTATGTAAACCAAAAGCGAAAGGCGACAATTTCGTATCGCACCTGCGGCGTCAGAGATCGTAATGAAAAGCGTGAGTTTATAATGGAAAGGGCTTTACTTATCATTACTAATAAGATCCCCTTTTACAGACACCAAAACCTTCAAGAGCAGTTTCTCATCTAGTTTAGCATCAACCCAGCCAAAGTCGTTCATATTAGTTGTAACAGTCGTCAGTTTAATTAGTAGCAAGGTTTTATAAATAATTGTATTTAATAATAATAATAAAGTATCCTATATGTACCTACCATATACATACAAGATAAATGGAGAATCGTTTTGTCTTTGCCTTTGTTGTCAATAGAAATAATAAATGCGCGAACCGATGCCACAAACAGGGTTACTGACCTGATATTTTGTGTTAGATGATATAACCCCATGGCGAAGAAAAATATTTACTCTTTACTCACCAAAGTTTCATTTTTACCCCCGAAAATTGAATTTTTACCCAATTTTGAGTACTTTACCCAGGTTCCCCGACCGCTGACCTACGTTATAACAGTTTGTGAAGTCGCATTCGTTAACTACAGATTGCTTGTGTAATGCATAAACAAATCACTGATTTGTAGCAATCTTAGAGAGAACAAATGGGGTAAGATTTGCTTTCAACTTGATGTTAGTGCACACTTCAAGCAAATATGCTCTTTTTTCTTTGGAAGCAGATAATACATTTTAATTTCGTGTTCATATTTACGTACGCGAATAACTGAACAACAAATACTCTGATTCACGGCGCTCATGCTGTGCAATAAAATACAAATAAAATACATTAAAAAAATGTATGTGTCATTAAAAATTCAACAATAACATAAAAAATTTCAATCATGTAAGTCATCGAAATCTAAACAAACTTATTTAAAGACCATTAGATATATAAGATGCTCAGTTGATTATTTCGATTTGTCAGCAAATTGTGAAGTAAATTTGATTTGTTTTAAAACACCCTGTATACAAAAGTAAATCCACCATCAGTCTATTAATACAAACACAAAACCCACCACCAACATAAACAACATCTTTCGCTTTGGTAGCAAAGGAAAAAACTGCGCTTGCGCCTTATTCTCCCCATAGGTCCATTGATTTTTCGGTTTTGAAATTTTCGTAAGGCAGTTTGTGCTTGAGTTGTCGTGCAGAATAGTACATTTCTTTGGAATCAAGACAAATAATGCAGTTAATTGCTGTCGGTGTATTTATAAGTCTGGTGTTCGGATGCAGCGCTGCCATAAGTGGACCGTATCTGTTTTGGGGTCACGAAAAACTTAACAACTTGCAACCCCAAGTATTAGTCGATGCCAGTAGCAGGGAACAGCAGCTTTTGCAACTGTTCAAGGATGTCAAGGCAATCATAATTTTTGTGCGTAATGCCACCAGTCGACTGGAGGGCACCAAGTATCCCAAGTTTGAAAATCTTGTAAAGAACAATCCCTGGACATATTTACCACAACGTAACCTGGCCGCAGAGCCCTACAGTTACAACGCCAACATTGAGGTGTGTATACATACATATTAAAAGTTTAATATTTTCACTTACTCACACACTCACCTTGGAAATGTATTTCCTTAGGTCATCAACCTTTCCGGGCAAAGTGAAGAGGACGACACTGAACTGCTAACGGGCTACAAAGATGCATTGACCATTTATGGTCAGGGTGAGGTGTTGGGCATATTAGCTAGTCGCGAGGAGGAGGCTCATTATTTGGCCAAGCGTGAGGCCAAGGACGAGAGCAAGAAGGAGGGCAAGGAGGAGAAGGCAATTTCTCGTAATGAAACAACAACTCAACCAACATCCAGCACGACTCAAATCTACATAGCCGAGGGTAACAAGGCTGTACTTTCCGTGAAAGGTCCTTTCGAACTGCACCTGGACAATGAGACTTTGCTGCTAGAAGAGGACAACAAGCACATCACCTTCTACGACCAACCTTCTAAGCGTTATGGTCATCTAAGCATTACCTTTATGTACGAAAGTAAGAAGTGTACGCTCCGATTTAAGTTCACCCTGCTCCGTGGCACTTGGCAACTCCGTGACGTAGAGGTGGATTGCAGTGATTACAAGGGCACCCTGACGGCTCGAGGAAATGAGTACACTCTGCCATCGGCACCATTACATTTCTCCTATCGCTGCTCCTCGGAGAAGCTGCTCTTCACCAGTCCCAACAAGAATGACACTCAAGTGTATCTTGTACTTACCGATTATCAAGTGCAGCCATGGCTGAACGGAAGTACGAAGTTCGGTGCCGTCTATGACTGTGTTGGCTTTGTCTCGGCTCCCATCTTAACTGGCCTGCTCGTCTCAGCCTTTTTGCTCGCCATCCTCGGACTAGGCATCACCGCCCTGATGAGCATCCACACGCCCAATCGCTTCGAGAGCTCACGCAACAAGCAGCTTACCTTTACAGTGCAGGAGTAAAGTGTTATACCATTAGAAGTTCTTAAAAAAAAATGTTCGTCTTAATACAATATATGCACGCTAATCCATTGGCTCTGTTAACGTTGGCCATCGAGTTGATACTCATACATTTGCTCTTTGTGCTCATCATGCTCTATATTTATGTGCTATGGTTTTACTAAAGTTACTTAATTAGGTGTTCCAAATAAATACCATACTATATATGAACCATTTGTACAATTAATTTTGCGCGTTTTCAACTTTGAGCGATTTAGCAGAAGTTTGACACATTAAATTCCAGCACATTTTGAGCGCAATCCAAAAATGTACTACAAAAAAATACTAAGATATCGATATATCGATACTTTACGCTGCTGTTTGGCGCTTAGACAATATATAAAATATACTTTTTCATACAAAATCATACAAAATCTAAATGAAAATGAACAACAATTTACCTCAAAGGTCTTAGCTTTCCTTCTTAAACAGTTTTTTATTTACAGATATAATACCGATTTCTTTCAAATTGTTCTCACTTGATTTAGCTACTTAATGCCAAAGCCATTTAAATAATAAATAAATTAATGATAAACACAAGGTACGCTTAATTATAGTTCTCGCTGTAGTCAAATCTCTGCTCGGGACTCTGCATGGTGTCCTTGCTGGGTGTGTCACGAAAAAACCAACTCGATCGGGAGTGACAATGACGATTGTGGTGGCTGTTGTCCCAATGGCCATGATGACGACTGTGTTCTGGTACTGCTATCCATACAAATCCATTAAAGTGTGGATGCTCTCTGTGATGTTGATGATGTTCACCCCACCAGTGTGCTGGCGAAATGTCCCTGGGACAGTGATGGTGGCTCCTTGGTGGCTCACAGTGTGGTTTATCGTTGTTGGAACAAAACATTTTGTTGTTAGCTTTTTTGCGCTTCAAATAGCTCTGATATGATCGATTAAGCGTTAGAGCTCGTACTGCCAGGCAACAAACAAAACGTACCTTAAATACGAAATTTGTTGACTGATAACATTTCTCAGATTCTGATGTAATTTGTCGGTGCGATGTGAATTAAAGCCGTTAATAACTTGCAATATAAGGTTGACTGGGCAGCGAGTTTGTAAGTTCTGAATTTATTAATGTATCCAAAACTTTATCTGTTGAGTTGAATAAACATATAATTTAATTCATATCGTTTTATGTTTTAAAATTTAATTTATTTTTACTTGTAATAAGATATTTTTTTTAGCTTCTATTAAAATAGCGCAGATAACAAAAAGATTAGCTTGCTGTTTGTCACATTTGTTTATTTCCACATCTATAAATAGTTGGCAGTCTGGATTTTCCTTTGTTTGGCTAAAATTGAATGCGGCACATTGAGAGATTGTGAAATTCGCAAATGTTCGCTAATAAAAAAAGTGAAATGCGTTTTTGCGCAGCTCAAACAAGAATTTCGAATCTGTCTGCCAAAAAAGGATGGCCAATTGCGTTGCGGCCGCGTTGTCTGGCCATGGCCATTTCTTGGCTGGAAATTCTGGTTATCTGGTTATCAGTTTTCTTTTGAGCCTCACTTTGTGTTGCTTGCACTCTAAGCAACTTACTTTCATTGGCGGCCAACTGCAAAATATGTCTGTCTTTGTGCGTGTGTGTGTCTGTGTGTGTTTACAATTAAAGCTGCATGAAATCTTTTGCCCATATAAAAGTTGCAAATGCCCCAAACACACATATATACACATTTGGAATGTTTTTGGGGCTGACCATGCGTTGATTTATGCATCATTAAGTCACGCCAATTGCTAGTTTGAGGCGCGAGTTTGTTTGTAAATTCGATTCCTCTGTCCGGTTTTTGGTATAATTTCTACAACTGACATACGACACTAGCCGTTGGCTTTGGGCCACCCAATTTTCCAACACAACACACAAGCAACAAATAAGAAGAAGCAATAAACATTCGGCCCCAGCGACGTTCGATATGCGTTTCCACTAAAAAAACAATCAAACAATCCTATTGGTTTGTTATTGAGAAAGAATGCTTTCTTGTATGCAAAAAGTGGGTCGAGTTCGATTGCGTTCACTTTTCCAGCTTACTTTTACTGTCAACCAAACGTACGGCCCAAATTGCAGCAGTTCACTGACATAAACAAGAAGCAAAAGGAGAAGAAGAAAAAGGCAAGCAGCAAGCAGCATGCAGCATGTAGCGAAAAGCAAAAGTTGCACCTGATTCTGTAATAAGAATTGCCAACTGCAGATGGTCTTGCAGTTAGAGAAGGCAAACTCTTAAAAAGCCGCTCTTGACATGACTTGAATGCAGCAAAAGTTTTATTTGTGAAAGTTGTTGTTGCCTCCCAAGGAGCTGCAACAGCAACAGCAGCCGCATCAACGACAGCCACATATCAAACAGATGAGGTGCTTTGAGTCAAGCTTGCGATTTGGAATAGGATAGCAAATGCATTTTCACCATCTTCGATTGGAGTGGCTGGAAGTAACTTTGGTCTTGAAATGGCTCGTATCGTTTTGGGCCTCAATAGCAAAAGTTAATTTTCACATCTCTTCCTTTATCTCTTTTTAAAGCGGGACCTTAGGTGCATGTTATATAAGAACTAATCTACACTACTATGCGTTGATAATATGTAGCATGAAATTGCATTATGATTACGCAGCGTCCGACAATTTCGAGTTGTTGTCTGCTACGGAAGTGCATCGTGAGATACGAGCTACACAACACACAACCATTGCATAGGCTAGATTATAATTAAAGACAAACTTTAATCAATTCAAAAGGGCATGCATCAACGCAGACACACAAGCAGCAACATGCAACAACGGAAATGTATTTTTGTATTATTTGTATTTTTTATTATTGCTCCTAGCTGATGTTTATCTTAAAGCTATTTGGGGGCTCTACTCTTGTCAGCTCACGAAACTCGTGAAGCTAATGTAAGAGTGAGTAAATGGAAATGATAAATGCATTCGACTTAACCCACTTTAAAATATATAAATATTCAAAAGTTAATCTCTAATCATAGACTACAAGCTTAGATTAATGATCTGTGGAAAGTTCTTAGATTCTTTTGCCTTTAATACGTTTTTAACTATAAGCTAAAAAAGGGATTAAGTTTCTCAATAAACACAAAAGCATAAGAGATAAACACAATACACAACATGTTTACTGTTTATTATATTATTGTTCTCATTATTAATTTCTATGACTTCTTACTAAAAAATAGCCGTTTGATGGTTTATATTGATGATTTAGAAGAAGCTAAATATGCTTTTAGCTAATTTATTAATACATTTATAAGAACTCATTAATCTTACACATTATTAAAAAACAATACTGAAGTATCTACGATGGAATAAGTATTTGTTTTCCGAACATCATGAGTTATTTACTTTGTTTTCATGATCATAACTTCACAGCATGTTGATATTGTGAAATTTGTAAATGCTTTTTGTTTACTTATTATCTGCGTATTCTGCTTAACGTATTTCATTTATAGATATTTGAAACGATTCATTAGTTGAAAGTATTTTAATAAATGAAAGTGATAATTAATCAAATGCTTTATTACTAGTTGATAAAACCAATAATACCTACAAATACGTATAAATAGGTTACTGTGCCAATATGTTTTTGCACATCATATCAAACATGATTATCTATTAGTTATAATAATGTTTATTCTAAGATCTTCCACAACATTTTATTGCATATCATGGCAGATGAGAGATGTTTAGACTTATAGGCACACGTTGCAATTATTTATAATAACTACCTTTGCTCAATATTTGTGTTAAAATTTTATGATTATTGTTGCAAAACTTTTCCGAGAAAGAGAAATCGTCAATTGGCAAATGTCCCCACTTGGGGAAAAATGCAACCAAATCAAACCAAACACCATTAACACCAACAACAACAAATAGCTCATAGAAACGTTGATGTCGATGTTGATGCCACTAACTAACTAAGTCAAATGGTTGCGTGTGTGTGTTTACATGTTGTTGCCGCTTTGACGCGCTGGTGAAATGTGCGCAGGCGCAGTTGAAATATAATTTGAAAAAACCAACAAACAACACGCAAGTTGACAATTTTTATGCGTTTAGTAAATCAAAAAGCACTAATTACTTGATTTTGTAAGCGATTTCGAAAAGCGCAAACACAAAAAACAATAAAAAAGTGCAATGAAAAACTTAAAAAAAAAACTATGAAATAAATAAGACAGTTAATATTGAATTTGAACATAGTCGTAGTTAGTAGCTCTGCTTTAACAATTTCACATAAATATTTGCACTTGTTGTTGAATTGTAGTTTTTTTGCTGTTGCAACAAGTAAAAAGGAAAAGAAGAAGAAAAGTGAAATGCGTTTTAGAAAGGAAAAGGAATCATCTTGCTGGGAAACAGATTCGCTCAGATGCTACAAAACAACCTTGACTCATAGTAGTAATGTCTCTATTATTGTTATGTGGGCTAAATACGTTTGTAATTGAGGAGGGGAGGGGGGAAGGGGTGCGTGCTCCACTGATTTTCCAAGATGTGTTTATTTATATTATATGGCTTTTGGTGGATTTGTGGCGAAACTTAACGCGCTGTTAAGCCGACTAAATACATATAAATATGGCACGGTGGCAACCCTGGTGCCAAATAAATACCTTCAACTCTACTCCGATGCTCCACTAACTTCTATTTGGCTTGGGTTTTAATTGTTTGTTGTTGTGTGCTATTGTTGTACGATGCTTTCAATTGCGTACGATTAACGCGTAAATAAGACGTGAAAATTTTGCAATTTTCCAGCAAGGTTGCCGACGCACTTGATGTAGTTTTTCACTTGAATATGTTTTTGCTTAAGCCAAGTGGCAATGAGCGTTAATCAGTTGATGTAAATCTTTTGCTCGTTGATGGGAGTTTACCCACTTACTTTTTTTTCTTTCGGCTTATTTTTCTTTTCTTCTGTCTATCGTATGCAAAACGGCTGCCATTTCTTTACCCCTGTGACTTGATTTGGAACGCCGCCAGGTAAAATAAAGACAAAGGCAATTAAGACTAATTGGGTGGTCGGAACTGGAAGTGCAGCCCACCACAGGCGCTACTACTCGAAATGGTTGTTGTTGTGGTGGCTTTAATGAAAGGTTTCTGGCAATTGCATCATAACAAGCAAATTAACTATGTTAAAAGACATTTACCTCATATGTACCGTTTTGTTTGCGTGTTGCTTGGTATCCTCTCTTGGCTTAATCAACTCATAAGTTATATGCACTCATAATTGGTTATGATTATGGCCAATATTCAGTTGCACATACTAACCTTAATACCTCTGGCTAAAAATGTTTTGGCTTTGTCATCTCTTCCAACACCATCTTTATCTCCATCCTCTCATCACACCATATTTAAGTTTGAAGAAACCATTGGCAAATGCCAAAAACAGCCAGCTGCAAATCGCTTGCACTTCATTCGCCAATCTTGTAAGGGGAAAAGCTTTGAAAACAGGCAAGGAAACAAATAATCACATGAAGTGTTGAAAATACCCTGTGGCTTGGTTTGAATTGCAGTTAAAGAAATATGTAAAAAATTTCAAGTCAATTATGACATATTGAATGGTATTTTAATCGGCAAATATAGTGTTTATTTATAAAAATTTAACAAGCTGATCATATGATTATATTGAGTTCAATAATTGGAACAATCGAGATTTCTCAACTGAAATCAAGACATCAAGTAGTTAAATTTTAAATTAATGCTTGAAAGCTTCAAAAATACAAGAAACTACCACAATTTTCAATCTTTCAGAAATTTTAAGTAGGCTTTTGTGTTGAGAATATTCCCGTTTTAACACCATGGCTATGCGGTATTGAGAAAAACAAACAAACAACATCCATTTGCAGTTGGCTGCAATTTTGGGCGCGCTCAATTCAAGTCAAGCTCTAAACTTAAAGCCACAGCAACATCTGTGCGATGTTTACGTCCAAATAAACCGACAGCAACAACAACATAAATCTACGCGGCTGCGCAGTCGACGCGGCGCTCTCTCTCACATATACTCTCTCTACCCCGTTTGCCTTGCATATTACCTGTTGGCACATTTTCGTTCATGACATTCGTTCAGTCTGCAATTGACTTTCGGTACGTTCGGTTGAGCTCACGGCTCGCTTCACGTTCTTCGGTCATTCATTCGTTCGTTCGTTCGGTTCATGCGCCTGCGCAAATCGTTAAGTGAAAGATTCCTCTGCAGCGTTGACAGTTGTTGTTGTTTGTGTTGTTTTCGTGGCTCTTTAAGAGCGCGGGAGCGTTGTGAACGGTTAAATTGAGCGCGCACTTTGTGTCCGCGACAAGAATTTTGCTTTGGCATTTGGCCACAAAAGTGCTCGAAAAGTTAATGAAGTGCAAAGATGTTTGTCGTTGTTGTTGACACTGCTGTTGCTGTTGCCGTTGGTGTCTTCAAATTGCTGCTGTTGTTGCAATTGGCCTAAAGACACTGCAGCAGGCGTAGCGAACACTTTAATTTGCGGCTGCAATTTCTGTTGTTGTTGTCGCCTGACCCTGGCCTCTGAAGCTGTGTCAAGTGAAAACTGTGAAGAAAACTTTAAGCCACCTAACTGTGGCTGTGAAAATCGCTAACGGATTAAGTCTCTCTCAAACAAGAACGAGGATTACAACCATAATGTAAGTGTTGTCAAACAAAAAAAACATTTCTTAACACAATTTTAAAGTATGCGCGCAAAATTTCACTTTAATCATGTTGGACTCGTCTCGGTTAATTGACATCGGGCTTGTGTTAATTTATGCATCTCTTGAGATTGCTTCCCATGGACAGATCTCGATTATCTCTTGAAGGCGCGCCCAATTAGCAGTCGGTCATAAAAAAAAGAGACTTGGAAGAGATGAGCTGCTAGCTGCCTGCCTGTCTGTTCTAATTGAATGAAATTAACCCACTTTTGGACGTTGTAAAAAAGTTTTGTATAAAATTGTAGGGCTCTTTTGTCTTGTTTTTATAATAATTGCCTTTGAAACCAACATTTTTAAATAAAAAGAAAACAAAGAAAAAAGGAATATGAATAAAGTTTGGCGGACACAAAAAAAACCAAACACGCCAGCTGCCAAATTTTTTAATGACCTGTAACCCAGTCTTAGTAAATAGGTAGAACACTGCCTCCGGTTTTGAATGTCTACCTCTATCTAGGTTTTTTTTTTCTAGCCGTCTATCTAGCGTCTTGGCCGTCTACCTTAATGTTTGTTCCTTTTGTTGTGTGTAACACCTCGAGCTAAAAACAATAACATTAACAGTCAATATCAATCATAAAGGTTAGTTTAAAACTTTACAATGCATCAGAATTGGGCACATTTTTCTATGACTTAGGTCAGCTTACTTCAACAGTTAGCCCAAGCCGGCTTTTGTAACCAAATTTGGAACAACATTTTTTTTGTTCAAATTACACAAATAAATTTGCGTTTGATTCGCATTGTCTCTGATCCACTTTTTTTGGGTCAACTTCACGTTATAGTTGTTTTGCGATTCGCGCTGATTTACGATCGAGCGGTTCTCTCCCCATTTTTAGACTTTTTTGTTATTTATTTTAATAAGTTTGCAAAGAAAATTTGTAACGCATTGAAAACGAAATAAAGGGGAATCAAAGAAGAACCTTTATAAACTTGACCCTCTCACTGTCTGCTTCTATGTTAAAGGGGTCTGTCGGCTTTAAAAACAATCTTGATAAAAGCTGACATTGATCAGTTTGTCTGTTTGCTTCGGTTTGTGCACATGTTCAAGTCAAACGATTTAGTGAACTGTATCAAAAAGTTAGTATTGAAATGGAAATAAACATATTTAGATTTTCAAAATGTTTATTTTGATCAAACTTGGCAATAAAAAAAAAATTTCCTAAATGCAAAAAAAAACAAAGCTAAAAATATTTGCTTGTGGGGAAAATTTTTTTATTGATGTTTTTGACATAATAATTCTTTTAACATACTTTTAATCCTAAAATTTAAAGCTTTCATCAACTTATAATACAACATACTAGGCCGAAGAATTTAAATAGTATTATTAATATCATATGAACATTGTATTTTATATACGACACACGATAAATTAATGTTTTTCTTACTTTTTGTATAACTTTTTTTGTTTTGAGTTCCCCCTTCTAATTGCATCAGGTGATTGTGCTTGCTCACAGTTCACGGCTTATGCTATCTACTAACTATCGCAGATTCTAAAAAATTTTAATAGCCAACGCACGTCAGGTTCATTTGACGCTTGTTGTAAGTGGTAGTAGAAGAGTCTTCAGCTTCGCAGCTCGTTATGGTAGACATTATAAATTGGTGAAGCCAAACAAAAGTCGCTCGATTGCATGCAAGCGCCTTGGCAATTAGAAGTTTGTTGGCCTGCGAATAAAAAGCAAATAACTATCATAGAAAGTCACAGCAATAATAAAAGTATAAAAAATGCCAACATAACAAATTGTTGTAATAATACCCGGTAAGGAAAAACAGAGTTATCTTTGTCTTTAGCTTGAACAACAAATCATTTCACATTTCCACACTCGTAACTTTAGTTCTGGCCTATCTGTCTGTCTGGCTCTTAGTTGGGTTCATTAAACCGTCGTTGGCTTGGCCAGAAAATAGAAAACATGGACCGCAAAATGTTCTCCTCCTCTGTTTAGCTTCCGTTCTCAGCTTTTGGCTCTGTCACCAGCTGCATGTGGGTAAGCCAGGCTTACATAACAAACTTCTCCCCCCCTCTTTTCAATCTCCTCTTCCACCACACACATGTGGCCAACTCAGCGAAGCGCGTCGTAATCTCAGGTGTCATAGTTGTCGTACCTTTTTTCTTTTTTATTTATTTTTTGTGGCTTTTCTTTTGCATCTTTCAATTTGTCGCCCATTGTGGCATAATTGTATTGTAATCACGTCGCCCTTTTTTTCTTTGTGTGTTTTCCTAGTTTTAGCCGCTTTGGCTCTCTGTGCGTGTTTAACTGGAAATCTGTTTGCTTTGTGCCCGTTCATGTTGACCCATAAGCGTTTGTTGTTCTGGCCGTGGCTAAGAAAGTCATCTGCATGAGCTCAGCAAAATCACAACACACAATATCATTATCTTTCAGATTTGTCGCACAGCATGTTTGTGTGGCAATAAAAAAACCCAAATCCTGTGCAATGATTTGGCCACACGTTGCAAATGCTTCCCACATTAAGGCAAGCTGCAGCTGCAAGCAAACAAGCAAAAAACATAAAAAAAACGATATTAATTAAAACGCCCAACATTTTTTCAGTTATTTGATCTTGAGTAGATTTTAACTAGCCCATAAAAACTATGTTCTCACAGTAACACACCTTGTTTGAATAACGGTTTAATGCATATTAAACGAAACCAACAACAACTATAACAAGTGCCGCCTTCCCCCCCCCCCCCCCCCCTTCCCTTTATAGTTGACCAACTCAAGAACGAGTAGAAGTAATGCACGATCTGTGAACTGCCTTGGGTGGGTCATTTCGAGCACTTCCATAACTTACACCACTTTACTTACCTTTTATCGCGCTTGGCTGCTTTTTCATATCTTGCTTGTCTGGCACAAGAGCCACAACAATTGTTACTAAACATAATATGCTTAATTCTTGGGAACACAAACATATTTTTCCCCAAATAACAAAAACAGGTCGTTTTTTTTTTCGGTTCAGCTTCGGCGCATTGGAGCTTAAGTTCCATGTAAATATTGTTTGTTGCATTTATGTACTTATGCACATCACAAGTAAACTCGTGGAAAATGAAAAAGAAAAATGTTAAAAAAAAAAAATTGGATCAAGAACTTGTAAATTATGAGACTTTCTTTCTGGTACATTATACAATTTTTTTTTCATCAGATTTGTTTTTGTTGTTGTAAGAACGGAAGGAGTGAAAAGTGTTTTAAAGTGTTTTGATATTTATGTAAATATTATAAATTGTTAATATCTTTTTCACGTAGTAAAGACAACAGGTAAATAAAAGATACGAAATGTTGTTAAAGTATATTTTGTATATATATATATTTTTCTTTCGATTTTGCTTCCTTTTATATAAAAACGATAAGCAAAGGTTTAAAGAATCACAAGTTTATAACTTATAATGTTTGAAGTATGTTGCACTTTGCAATAAGTTGTGTACAAAAGTGTTTCCTAAACTTTATGTCTAGGATAAGATATTTCTTTCAATTTCTAGCATTTATCTTAAATATTTGCAGCATTAGTTGTAAAAATGTTATTTATATGTTTCACAAACAGCATAATTTATTTTGAAATTCTAAACGCTTATTTAAAATGTTAAAAAGATTTTGTAACGATGATTTATGACACTCATTGAAAATTGTTAAAATTGTTAATGCAACGGAAAGTTTATAAACTCCTTTGGCGCCTTTTTTAATGACTCATTGTTTAGTTTTGTATGTTTCGTTTGTTGCTTTCCTAGTTGTCATTTCTGCCAGGGAAAAACTCCCATAACTTTAACGTTGTTGTTGTGTTGTGTTGGCTTGAGCAATCACATTCGCAGCTAGATATCATGGTATATCTAAGCATATTTCCTGAACAATTGTACACATACTCACACACACACACACACACACTCTTGTTAGTTCGTACTTGATTAAACGCGTTAGGTTTTTAAGTTATGATAAATTATGTTGCCCCAGCCCCAGCCCCAACGGTGAAAGTGCCAATTGTGTTTCTTGTTGTTGTTGTTGTCTAAGCGAATTCTTTAACCAAACAGATTTCCTACTCATGAGTAATGCTATTTTTTCTTTCTCCATTTAATTTCCAGCATTAACTACGCATCACAGATATACAATAGTGTATCTTAGACAGTCAGTCACCCACGCATTGCCAATCGCCATGGAGCCAAAGTTGTTGTAAGCGATTCCACAGATTCGACGCAGTTGCTCGCTCTTTCATCACCATTTGTATAAATAGACGCATTCCAAACCATCTTGCATTTTAATCCTACATTGTTGTTGCCAATAAACAAAACCGTTCAAGTCTAATCAGACTTTGGCCTCCTTGACAGAAAACAGTTGCTGCTCAAGAACCATCAGGACGCCATCTATCAATCGCATTTAGAGTGCCAATCCATGGCAGACAGTCGGGAACGCATACGTGGACCATCACGAGATGGTCGCGAATTTCTCACCAGTCCGCGGCAGGTTCTGCGACGCCTCATGCTGCTCTCCGAGGGGCGACAGTATCGTGAGGCAGCTGGGGTTGTGGGTCGTCTGGGTCCATCTGTGTTGCATTCGGTCATCGCAGAGCTGCCCATTGATCTACTGCTGGAGCATTTGCCACACAGTGCATATCTACTGGAGTCCTTCTACACAAGGTAAGTGACACATTTAATGGGTTGAAATAACTGTTAATCTTCCTGTTCCTATACATTTATTACAGGCTAACCACATTGAATAGCACACCTAAACCGGATGTGCCCAGTGAGACTGTTGTGTGGCAGCTTGTGCGACTTTTTGCCAATCCACATGAGAGTGGACTGAGGCAGCGTTGCAATAAGCTGCTGCAGGCATTGGCACAATATGAGCCTGGATTGCGTCAGGTACTGCGGGAGAGAAGACGCAGCTTTGACAATGCTGTACAGGGATTGGGTGTCCATGGTCTGACAACAGATGCTGCCTCAGCTGGACAGTTGATATCGTTGCATGTGGCACTTAAGACGGAACTGCAACGACACGTAGATACTTACAAGATGGCCATACACAAGCTGGAGGAGTTGAGCATGGTGACAGTGAACCAAGATCCGGCACACTCATCCCATCAGCGTCTACTGGCCATTAACTATGGCGATATTCAACAGCGTTTGATTGACAACAAGACGCTGCTAACCATGTTGGATAAGCCAGCGTTAAAGCAATTATATACACTTATCGAGAATCTTAGTACTCGTGTGGAGAACGACAAAGATGTGCTCTCCTGTGTGGGTCAAGTAAAGCGTCTCGATGCCCAGGCGCACATTGAGAAACGACCTGCAGCTGGTCTACTTATGAACTTTTCGCGTGGCTGTGAGGTGGTTCTCCACATGATGGGCCCGGAGAGTGTGCCCCCCAGCCCTGTGGCAGCTACGAAAGTTAACGCCACAGGCAGTGCTGGCGGCAGCAGTTGCAGCGATGGTTACCACTCTGATGATTCCACCAGCGAGGATGGCAGGTAAGCAGAACACAAGATTTACACTCACGGATTTATTTTCTCATCGTATTTGCACTTGACATGATTCGTTTGTGCTGCCTGCCTGTCACCCACACATCTATGGCATACACTCTCACTCTAATTATCTAGTTGGCATCTGTGTTGGCCTACGCATCTTTCATTTCTTTCTTTGTTTGTTTGCTCCGCAGCGAAATGGTGTCACACTATCGAAATCTCTACATTGAGAACCGTGCAGACGCCCTGGAGGCGTTAGACAGCTTGCCACAGCTGAAGCATGTCCACAGTTTAAAGGCCAAGATACTCTTCTCCATGATTGTGGTAAGTTGATGAGCAAACATTTTGAAATGTAGCCAACAAGCAAACACGAAGAAGCTAAGCGAACTTTAATACTCTTAACACAGAAAAATTGCTCAATCTAATTGGTTTCTTATAAAGTCGTCATTTATATAAAGATTTGTTTACATAACCGGTTCTGAATATTTATTAAAGAATCGGAAAAAAATGGGTCGGTAAAACAATGGGAAGCTCTTATGAAGTCACAATTATAACAAGTTTATTAGGATAATAAAAGAAAAAAGGTTTATTTAGTGAAGTATATAACTATGAATATTTTTAAAATGATAAAACAGTTATGTTTTTGAGCTGCTAATTAACTATAAAGACTTCGATCTATAAAATAAAATATTTTGCTTTCTTAAAATAAAAGTCATAATTTATTAATCCAACAATTTATCTTAAGTTTAAAATACAAAACGAACGAAACGAATCGAAATGCATATTATAAAACAATGTTAGACTGCTGTATCAGGTTGCAGATTAGGATAAAGATAAAAGAAACAGTTAGGTGGCAAATTGTTATTGCAAAATATCAATTTGCATCGTATCGTTTAGCCAGGTGGCGTGGCATCTGATCGAGTTTGTGGCTCTAATTTAATGTTATAGAAGAAAGAAGAAAGTAAAATGCCTCCGGTTGACTGATGCAAATGCTGATGCCGATGCTGAAAAATTACGTTGGCGATCGAGTGCTGCTGGTTAGATGAGTTTGTCTATCTACTATAAACTTGTAGATAGAGAAATAACTTTCGATCTTTGTCGCTGAATGGAGAAACGAAAAAGAGTAAGAGACAAAGACAAGTGGCTTAGTTGATGGGAAAGATGAATGACACCGGCAATTGGCCGGTTCAGCTGGTCAACGGTTTTGGGTTTGGTTTTCGATCTTGAGTTTTAAGTTTGTGGCCAAAGGCTGTGGGCTGCTATTTTACCATTGATAATGATTGGCACATTTAAGAGCTTCTTTTTCTTTTCACTTATCTTCGCTTCTTTTCTTTGTGTTTACATTTTACAGCTTTCTTTTCGCTTGTGCCACGGCATGCGGGAGCGCAAGGTGCTGGAGGTACGCCGAGTAGTCAACTGTCCGCTGGACAGCAGCTGCGAGACGACCCTCGCTTTGGATCGATCCGTGCGGCATCATCTTCATGAGACAACGGACAGCTTTCCGCTGGGCGAGATTGAGCGATCCGTGTTTAATCAGGTGCTCTCCACTTTGCACGAGTATCCCTGCCTGGAATCCTGTCCTCCACTGACACACTTTGTCAGTGCCTGTGTCAGATTGGCTTGGCGCATGATCAATCAGAAGGCGCCTTACTATCTGGATACTGATTTTAATCTGGGTGAGTACTTATACAAGATAGAAATTACAAGATAGAAATCCCAATATAGCATCAATTTTAATTACATACTTTTGTAAATTGATCTTAACAAACCCCCTATAAAAAATGGATCCTTAAGATTATTCCTCACATCTCAATTCTCTTTAAAAACATTTTTAGTACTATTAAATTTTTACAATTTATTTTTTTATCAATAATATTTTAACCTTTTTAAAAGCTAGATCGTATTATAAACGTCATGAAGTACAACCTTTATTCAATTTTCATCTCAGGTTTCCTGCGTCCCGAGAAACACGAACGTCATCCACAATCGGATCGTCGCTCGGATCTAATCAAAGCGTTCTTGTGGCCAGCTATAATGCAGAACAACAAGTGTGCCTTCAAGGCCGTTGTGGCCACTTAAAAAACACTTAACCATTAAATATACATACTAAGTTACTCAATTTGTACATAAATTAATCTTTAACTCGTATATCCCAATAAAATGAATAACCTAAGCCTAAATCAGGCACAACTAATGGGCTTCAAAAGGATCCGCTGACAGCACTCCTTGTTAGTGCAGAGAAGCGGATGTTCCGCATAAAACTCAATTATCGACCAGGGCGAAGGAAACACTCGTTCATGTGGCTTCAATTGGCCAATGGCATAACGTTGCCTGCCATCGATTTGTCGCACAAACAGATGATAAAACTGCCGATCTGCGCAGATGCTTACTATATACTTGATGCACACATCCGTCGCCTTGAAGGGGCGCACCAAACAAGCGCCATTCTCACGCTCCGACAGCATACGCTCTGCCATAGTGCGATCTACGGTAAAATAGTACGGCTCTGTTTCGATTTGTCGCTGGTCTATCTCTTCATAGTTGGCATCAGCATCATCTATCGATAAATTTTTGAGTAAGCTTCTGTTTTCTGTTTGTTATTAGAGCACACGCTTTATTAAGAACTCACCAACAATGACATAAGCATGTCGATGCTGCTGAACGTCATCAACGATTGTTTCAAAAACTTGTTTGCCAGACTCGCTGTCAACGTCACCGTCACCGTCAACGTCGCCGTCGCCGTCGCTGGCCTGGCGCCTATAACCAAAGCAGCAGCCAACGCCGGCGCCGCAGCAGCAGCAGCGATGTCGATAGCTCTCAAAGCAGGCGCAATTCTCCGTTAGGCTGTTGTAAAAACGAGCGAAAAGATTCTGCAAGACCGTCCAATAAACACGTGCGCACCAGCACATCGCGACTCTCTCCCTCCCGTTCTTTTCAATTGAAGCTTAGCTTTTACTTGTTTGATTTGAGTTCTCTTCTTCTGGTTCGAATCCGCCTCCGTTGCGCCACATCTTTCACCAACGCGCGAATTTAAAGACTGAGCTAACAGAGAGTTTGCCTTGGGCGCTGAGCCGTCTGGCGCGGCTGGCTTGACTGCCAAACAGTGCCTATTAATTAAAATGCTTAATGCTTAATGCGCAGCTCAGTTGTCGTTATTTTGTCCGTCTGTGTGTCACTGTGCTTGTGTGTGTGAGAGTGTATAAAATGACCATATGTAAATATCATATAGATATGATATATAATCGGACATATTTGTATACCCTAGGTCTAGACGATAGGCTTCAAGGTTTGTTTTTTGTTTGTTGGAATGAAAGTATGTTAGTAAAAATCGTAATATCAGAGAAATCTTCCTTGATTTATTGAATAATAATTATATATCTTTAAAAATGTAAGTAGTAAGCTATTAAGTCTAAGAACAAAATTCTACGTACAGGGTATGTCTTCGTAATAAATTCACAACAACACTCCTACTTGTTCTGTTTGGGGAAGCATTGCAGTTCGGTTTGTTTGTTTTGCTGTTGCTGTTTTTTTTTTTTTTTATGGCTCTTGCCGATGGTAACACGATATCATAATTGTCACAGTCTTTGCCGGCGCAACCAAGTGCAGATCGTGTCACTAAGCTTAACGTTCCCACATGCTGACATATACTCGTACTTTGTGAACAATTTGAGCGCTCGAAATGTCTTCCCCACCCTAAATACACTCTCATGCACACAACTACACCCCTTCCTACAATCATGACTTTTGCCACTGTGTGTTTTTTAGTTTTTATCGCTATTGGCTGTCTTAAGGGTATTCATTCATTGAATGTTGTGCGCTTCTTGAACAACGAAATCCCAAGGGATCTCGTTACAACGGGCTTTCCTTACATATATATATATGTACATATACATATAGAGGTACACGAGATGCCCAGACATGCTGGAGTCAAGTGGTTCCCATGTGGCACCGTAGAGCTGAATACTGAGCTGTACAAGTACACAATATTGTGTTCAGTGGGGAGAAGAAGTTGTTAAGCTGATTTAGTGAAGCGCTCAAAGTTTTTAAAACTTTAAAAAGTAATTGATCTCACCTTTTTGAACAAGTTAAGCCAAAAATTGAATGAGCTTAGCTTATACTAACTATTGTATTGTTAATTATTTTAGCTCATCAAATTCAAGCACAGACATAAACCAAATTTATTTCGGCTTATACTGTCTTATACAATCACGTACATGTTGATGCTCTTTTTATATGTATAAGAGTTCTAAGCTATATTTATACCAAATAGTTAGTTCTCATTTTCACAGACATCAACCTTAAGCGAAGACACACAGTTTTAACGAAACATTTTAAAGTCAGCAAAAAGCTTAGTAAAATAGACTGGCGAGTAATCAAACTAATTGTTTGAAATTGACATAAAATTGTAAGCCACAGTTGAAAATACAATTCCAGCTTAAATGGGATGTGAAATGGTGTTACGCACTGTTAAGGTACAAATAATTTTGAATTTGGCAAACGACGCTACAAGGTGAAGGGTCGTTTATATTTGTATGAGGATATGCCTAATCTAAGAGAACATCAAGAACAAACAAAATTTGTACGCTCAGCACGTGCGTCAAATATCAATTAAATGAAATTTCTATATATATTTGAATCATTAATAACGTTGCAAAGCAATATGATCGCAGACAGTAGCAAAAATGCGGGCTCTGCCAATTAATATGCGGCAAACAATTTTGATTGAACTGCTAACTAGCTGAGGCCGGCGGCTCTGTCGACGCAACGCTTATAAAAACAACAAAAATCGCACATATTGATTTTGGCCATATGCAGAAGCCTTCGATTGAGTTATGAGTTAGCTAGCCCAGGGTCTAAATAGCGACCAGGGCAATGTCAGTCAAGGTGGCGCCGCAGTTCAACTCGATCGGCGGACAAAACTTTCCCGCTGGATGTACCCATTAATATCAATGAAATGCTTTCGGTGCTGTTGATTTAAAATGCCGACAAACTGTCATCTATTTATTTATGTTTGAAAGTCAAAGAAGTGTGACAAAATATTCGCGTTCATATCTCAATTATGTAATATTTTTTAAAGTCCCTGAAACAGTGTAAAAGTGATTTACAGCAAGCACCGAAATAAACTCAAGCGGCCAATACGATATGTGCTTAATATGAGCATGTGGTCATTTTATGCGACACTAAAAAAGGCGAGTATGATAATAAAAATAAAATAAAAATAACATTTACATATACATTTACTGAGATTTGTTCCTGCCTTCTTGGGCAGCCATTGCAATTGACTGACGCTCAGAATTCACCACAAAAATAAAGAATTCAACATGCGAACATGCGAAAAAACATCATCTAAAATGAGGGTCGCTTTATTTGGGTGGGCTTCTCGCCGCCCGAATCCAGTCGAATCCGCGTCGGCTCGATGCCGAGTAGCCGCTGCGCAACAGTCGCAACAGTCGCAACAACCGCAGTTGCTATCGCTTTTGTGTTAGTATTTGTATTTACTATCCGGCAGCCGCGTTGTATCCCAGCAAATTGTTTGCGCATTTTGCCATCGAGCGTTGGGCAGCGCGGATGAATTTCGCAGCAGGCGCGTTAATAAATAATAAATTTTAATTTAACTCAAACTCAAACTGAGCGTGCGTCATTAAACATTATAAATATCAAGTTCAAAGCTTCGAATGCGAAAAATCGAAATTCACAAATATTTGTCAATGGAACGCTACCAGCTTAAGTTGGCCAAAAAGTTTTCCATCGCCACATTATAGGCTGGCCTAAACGCAACAAAGTGTCAATTAAATTAACGCGCCAATATCGGAGGCGATTTTAAATTCATTTGACCGCAACAGGTGCCACACTCAGGTGCGTCTCTTAAAGTGCCACTCTCACCGAAACAAAATAATCTTCATGAATTGTGGATTAAAGTGAAACTGAAACACAGTCGAAAATAACAGTTAAGAAATTTTAGTGCATACAAAAATAAACAAAAGTGTTGTGTTTTAAATAAGTTTTTAATAACTATTCATACAAAAAAAAATCAGGGTATAAAAATAGTGCGTTCATTCAAGGAAATATTCGTTAAAAACGTTTCCGAATTTGCATACAAATTAGGTAAATTGGTTGTCAAATTTGTATGCCATCGTTATTGTGGTTGATGTGTGTTGATATTTTATTTATGATTTTTTTCTAATTGATATTTTCTTTACTTTTTATATTATACACAAAGTTGCACTCAAGGCTGTCAGTTTAAGCTTGATTTATTTGAATTGTGTGGGCAACATTTGAAAAAAAAATACCCAAAACAATCCTGTGGTAAAATTCTTAGTACTAGTAAACCCAACTCTTATAAGGTTTAGCCTTAAACCATTAGTTCACCCGCACATAACGAAAAGCCGATAAATTTAATGGTTCTCTGAATTTTAGTATGCTAAACAGGGGTGTTAATATTTGAATACATTGAAGCATATGCGTTGACCAAAAACAGTGAGAAAATCAATAAAACTCGGACATGTTGGGAATTGTATGCATTCAGTTATATAGATATATAGATATTTAAATGGTTAAATATATTCGTATGTATTCGTAATAGAATTATTTATATGCGTCGCATCTTTTAATGACCTGTTGCCTGTTGTGTGTGTGTGTGTGTGTGTTACCCGCCCTTTTGTTAGTTTATTTTTGTGAAATTAATTATGTTGCCTGCTAATTGCTATATCCGACTTTTTGCTACAGCAAAGTTTGCGTTGTGCGTTGGCTTTCGTTTGTGCATCGTTTAATGCGAAAGACTTATTTAATCAACTTATATATACTAAGGCAACTGCCAAATGATAATTTACCTGTTCACCAGCGGGACACCCCAAGGCCAAGTGGAAATGAGTCTGTAAAAGCATGCCATTGCTCATACGCCTCGTTTGCAGTAGCTGTAGATAATGATGAAAGAACGAAAGAGCAAATTGACATGCCGCTCGCTGTTTATGAGTTATGGCAATACTGTTTGCATTTCTTAAAGCAAATCGAGCATTTGCAATAATGCACGGTGCACATCATCTTGAAAGCCGGCAGCCATTCAGTTTTATCTATCTTTATCCATACACACGCACACACACACACACTTTGTAGATATATGTATGTTGTCGCTGCGTGCATGCAACAGATGTGCTCACTGCCCTCTAACCGCAAATTCACATGCATTCTTATTCTACTTTTTTTTCGCAAGGGTAGTGGCGTTGAGGGGGCAAGAAGGGGCATAGTAGTTTGCAATCGTCTTTTGTTGATTGCGCCTTTGTGTATAAATTAATTAAATTAAAAATTTCCGGTTAAGCCTCCAAATGCCGAACGCGAGTTGACCATTCAGGCAAAACTGCATATATACACACACACACACATACACATACAGATGCATATTATATGCAGTTGTATGCGTAAAGATAAGTATGCAAGCTACTTAGCGCAAATACAATCATCAATGCAGATGCAGATACAATTCTAGGTAATTCGTCAAAGGGCGAAGAACTTTTCAGATAACAAGAAGTATAAATAAATAAGAAGTAATGATGTAATGTTGCCTATGTTGTAGAAAGGAAATGAGCAAAATAATAAGAAAAGTAATTTTTAGCTTCTTGGAACAAGAAGAAATTAAAGTAAGTGCGGTGAGATGGTTTTTAGTTGTTTAGTTTCTTAAAGTGCATACTTAAACTTAATATTTGTAAGCTTGCTAAGCATATATTAACCGCAATTGACATAAACATTGTTTATACAGTTTTAAATATTTTTGCTTCAAGTTAATTTTTAACTCATTCCGATTCCACAATATATTTCTATGAAGTTTATCGAATAAGTATGCTAAATATAAATGCAGTTTTGCCTGGCTCTTGAATACGTTAAAGTATTTATGTCTTGTAGCATTTTGCTGCTAACTGATTGAATTTAGGGTTTGTAAGATATATAAAGGCAGATTATTTCTAATTGGCTTACTGCGTTTTAAGGGAAAATAAGTTGAGTGGCACAAATCACAAATCAGTCTATCAAATTCAACTGACTGATAAGAAGTTCTGTGTGCCATTTAAGTGCCTTGGCAACCAAAGGCTTTCCATCATTTCATGCGATTTATTCAGGCATATTCTATCATAAGTATGTTTTTTATTTTAAGCTTCTTTTCAAATGCCAAAATGCTTTGAATGCTTGTTTGATTTTTGTCAGAGTAAAGTGTGTGCAACGGTGCGGATGCGCAACGTAAATATACCAAGATCTGTCTACGCGTATCTGTCATAAGTATAAAATACCAGCACGTACTGTTTACTCAAAGCCCCGTTGCTACTACCCTCATACTTATTAGTTGTGCGAAAAAAAAGAAAATATATTTCATAAGCTGATTGCAAAATGCGAGAGGGAAAGATTTGAAATTGTGATTTTTGTTTGTCTACTTTGTGTGTTTGTTTTTGTTGACTTTCTGATGAGCCGTTTGGCCAAAAAGTGAACAAAACTGATTTGTATGCGATTATTTGAAGTAAATGTAAGTCACGAATACGTAAACAGAGACACAGACGCAGATACAAACGCAGATTTTAGCATGTTCGCCATTGGCAAACATGAGGAACCAAGTTTTCGGCCCACTTCAATTAACGTTCAATTAGAAAATAAACAGAACGCTAATTGCAACTGCAAATTGGCACGCGGCAATGTGAATGCCTGCGACTGTCACAGATTTATCTGCCACACAAAACGGGATACGCCCTTCTCTGATTCTTCTTCTTCTTCTTCTGTCACTGCCGAACTGCAATGTGCAATTAATGTGCAGTTGACCTTCATGTTAACTAAAGACCCAGTGCCAATAATTTGACAGGCCGCTCACTCACCTCCAAGGGGTGGTTGAGTTGTACGTACGGGATATGATGGATATGCCAGCCACGAGTACCAAATCCCAATGGACCACTCACCCTGACACACTATCCTGTTGTGGTTGTTACGTGGGCGTTGTCTACCTAATGTTGACATCACTGTGTCCATTTATTAGCTGCCCTTATGGGCACTTTAACAGCGCCTGCAATTCACAGTTCATATGTGTGTGTGTGTGTGTTCGGGGTTATAGACAAGTTAGATATCATTCTTCACTAAATAAGTGTGTGTGTGTGTACGCGTACATATCACCAGCACTGTGACCTTTCCACTTAGAGCGAAAAAAAATCGCATGAAAAACGGTTATAAAACTCAAGTTAAAACTCATTTTATTTAACGGCTCTTCGCCCGGCGGAAAAGACCTTAAGACCACTTAAAGGTGTTAAATATTTATCCATTTATTTATTAGGCTATAATTTGTTTTTGCGATCGCGATTATGTGGCACACTATAAATTGGAAGGCAATGTTAATTGGATGTGAAGCATATTTTCCATTTTATAACTTATTTCTTAATCGAAAGTAGGCAAAATATTAATAATAATTGATAGAAGAAAACCTATAATATTTTCCATTTGGAGATTCAGATACAGAAAAATGAATTTAAAACTATATATCAACAGCTTTAAGTTTGCCCTTTTAAAGCCAATTACTTTTGTACTGCCGGTCTGTTTGCTTATTTATGGCAATTGCTTGCTTTCGACGCATTCCCAACTGGCTTTGCTCAATTGCATTTCATTTTACATTGATCACAAACGGAATTGGCGCTAAAGCAATCACACAGCACAGTTAACACACACACACTTACAGCTTAGGCACCCACTTGCTAGCCATTTCTTCTTATCGTCATAACTTTTCATTTGTCTGAGCCTGTTATAAACTTTCATGGTATGCAACAAAAACAAACCTGGATTAGTTCCCCAGATAATGTGTGTGTGTGTGTGTGTGAAAGTGTGTTTGTATATGTGTGCGCTTAACTGTTAGCTAAAGTGGATTACTTAAGATGGCAAATTGCGTCTGTAAAACTTATTTAAATATTACAAGAAAGACCATAAAGAATATTGAAACTTTCGAATCCCGCTGTGAACATCCACAATATTTGGCAGAGGCATTGCCCCACCTGATACAGTTGGGGTGGTGAAGGTGATGCTGACACAGCACGTACTCAATGAGCTGTAGCGAATTAGAGATGAGTTCAGTGCACACGTTGCACATTAATTTTATCAGAGATAATTACTGACACACAGTCAATCGGTCAAGCTGTCAATCAGACAATTCGTCAAGCGGTCAGTTTTGTTTGCTCTTTCTCTCTCTCTCTCTCTCTCTCTCTCTGTACCTCTCTATAATAAACGACATGCTCAACACCTTTGTGTGTGTGCCTGATTGATTGTGTGTAAATGAATTATGCTCAATGATATAATATTGTGCATGGTACGAGAAAAAGTATACAGTCAGCACTCAAAATAACTGCCAAACAACTACTAAAAGTGCTAATTTGTAATCTGCTTTAAGTTATTTATTTAAATCGTTTAATTCAGTTGATTCTAATAGACTGATTCATAAATTGCTTACCTGATTGTTGCTTAAGAAATCTAGTTTATCAATTGCTTGATAGGGTAACTCGAAAGTAAGATACCCCATTCGGTTAGGGTAACACAACAGCTGTGACTGTCCGCCATGGCGTACCTGAACAGTTGCACGTCGTCGCACGGGGCAATCCTTAACCCAAACGTCATTGTTGCCAAAAAAAAAAACTAAAAAAGAATTTAAAAATTGACAAACACAATTTTCTAATGAAATGCCATTTTAATAGTAATATTAATGGAGTATGAACACAGCATATTTGATTATTGCTGGCTTTTTTCGACGCCGTTTCGGTTGTTATAAAAATAAATTAAGTAATGTTTGGAAATGGAGATCGTTTACATGCAAATGGCGCACAGCTCGTGGCGTGTTGCAAACATTAAAATGTATTTAATGGCATTCAGCACCGAGATTAGCTCGGCTCGGGTGGCCTGTCCTGGCCTGTCACCTGAGTAACGAGAACCAGAACCAGAACCAGAACCGACCCAGAAGCCGCTTAAAGCTTAAAAACATGGCCAGCACGCAGCTTGCATTAATTTTTGAGCTGTGTGCAACTTTGTTTGTTGCTAGCTGCCTGACTCTCTACGCGAATCACATCCGCCGGAAATGAGCAAGTTCTACGCACAGCAGCGTCTCTCAACTTGTTAAGTTTCAACTAAGTGCGACACTTGTTGAGATGTTTGTTTTTAAACACGCACCAAAGGATGTTACACTTACTTCATTCATTGTTCACTTTTTTCAAGAAGGTCACGTAGTTTCTGACACCCCTTAAAGAACAACAACAAACAACCCCACACACCATTAGCTGCCTCCTGTTACAGCAATTGTCGAAAGCCATTTTTGGGCGCAATGTAATTAAATATAACTGCCAGCGTGTGTTCACTGTTGAGATCGACTTTTTGTTGACAGTAACAAAGAGTGTAGATAAACAACACAATAGCAAATGTTTTAAGACGAGAGAGCTTAAATTGTTACCAACTAAGCCACAAGCACTCTAAGTATTATGCCTAAGCTAAATTTATACATGTATTGAAACTTCCGCTTTTTAGCTTAGCTTACAACATTATTAAAATACATAAATTTTATCTCAATCAATTTACTTGAAATTGATGTGTTACGGTGAAAATCAAATCTAGATTGTCAGCTTAGCAACTTAGCAGCTTAGCAGCTTAGCTTAGCTTCACAGATTGTTATTATTTTGATTAATAATTCAAATGCCATCTAAAATTTTTTCAAATTCAAGATTTTATTGTTAGCGATCCCATGTGTATATCGGAAACGGGATGAGTTATCGAAAATCGAAAACAAACTTGTACTGCCTAGGGATTGGGCGAGCTTAAGTTCGAAATCTGGAGTCTCTAGCTCTTATAGTCTCTGACATGGCTATATCGACTCGACTGTTGATGCTGATCAAGAATATATATACTTTATGGGGTCGGAGATGCTTCCTTCTGCCAGTTACATACTTTTGCACAAATTCATTATACCCTTTTTCCCATTTTTAATGGGATCAGGGTATAAAAATAATAGATGCCAAGCTAAAAAACGCAGAACACGCTTAACTGACAAAAGATACGCTCTAAAGCTGACTTGTCAGCACAAGGATAACGAAAGCTTTGGCATCGCCATCGGCATCGCCATTTAACGTATGTGTACACTTGCTTGGCGTAAAACAAATGCGCAAAAAGGCCAAACCCTAAGGCCGGAGCATTAATAGAGGAGGGTGGGAACAGGGTTAACTGTAACGAGATGCGTGTCATTGCTTGAAAATCAACAAGAATGCAAACAATGTGTGCGAGCTGTCAACGAAATGTTGTTTTGTGTCGTTTTGTTTTTAGCGTGCGTGGGACGTATGTGTGAATGGGCTCTGGACTCTGTTCCCTATTCCGAATCGACGTCACCTTTCAGTTGACAGTTGCCAATTGTTAATGGCCTTTTCGACCATGTGTCGCACAAGCGGCTGTCGATGTCTATGAAAGGGCAATCGGCTGTAGCATTGAATACACAATGGGTAAGCATGAATGAGAAAACAAGCCAACGAACATCAATAGAATCTTTATTGGTTTTATAAATATTTATATTTGGTGTTTTCTTTTCTTTTTATTGTGGCAATGTGTGTTTAACTCGTGCTTATCCCTTTTAAATTTCGCCGGACTTTACTCACAAAATATCCGCTTAAGCAGAGCTGCTTATGCAGAGATACGAATTTTTGATGCGATGTCCTTGACAGCGGACTTTTTAAGCAGCTTTAAAGTATTGTCAACGGGTGGGTAGTAGAGGGACAGCTATGATGGATTTGCCTCGTAACTTTTTCAAATCACTTCAAGCGTAAGCCAAATTCAATCTCAAATCCTTTTAAATATGCCGCTAACTTTTGGCTTTGACAAGTGCTCGCTTTGTGTCCTTTGAGCTTTGAGAGTAGTTGAAGCATACAACATTACTCATACGCACCCCCAAAACAAAATGTTGTTGTTGTGAAATATAAGTGGAAGGGAGAGGGTGGACAGTAAGCCGGTATCGGAGGAGCTTTGCGGCACACACAGTTTGATTGATTTGAATCCCCTGTCAAGGCTGGCAGCACTAAGAACTAATCAATTCACTGGATAGACAAACATGCAGAGAAACAGAGAGAAGGAAAGACAGAAGCATCTGAATTACAAATTAGGCAGCCTCCCATGTCAATCAATAATTTTTTATTTAGGGTGTTTGGAGTTTCAATAGATATCAGCATAGAAAATTGCTTTGCGGTAGATAACAAATTCATAACATTTAATTACGTGCAATTTACATATATGTTTACACCACAACCGATAAGAGTTTTTTTCTCGTAGTTGTCGCTCTAATAATCGTCGAATCGAGCCGATTGATACATCTAAACAATTGATAGCAAAGTCACCTCACCACAGACAGACAGACAGACAGAAAGAGAGCAACAAGAGAAGGGTGCTGACAGCTGGCAAACTGACTACCCTTTTGCAATTGCCAAAAAGTATTAGGTTCGCCACACATGTTAGCCGTTAGTTAGTTAGTTGTCCGACAGTCCAATAGTAATTTTGCTGGTCTTTGCATTCAAGTACATAAACGTGTGATATATATTTATCATGCAGACGGCTCGCTTTATTTACGAATGACATGGGAAGCACATCACATGGCTAACAGCACACGACGCATCTCCCACTCAACTGACGGGAGAGAAGCAAAAGCCATGGGATTGTCCGCATGAAATGAACGAGTCATGATTTCATTGCAAAAAGAGTAACAGAGCTACTTGTGTTTTACTCCAGCAGCTGCAGTTGGAGGTTTTTAGTCCACACGTGCTAAACACATGCAAATATTAAGTATACGTTTTGAAATGCGTACTTCCCGTAGTGATAATACTGGTACGTAGCATTGGTAAGTACTTTTGATTCACCCCTAAGATAAAAACAACAAAATAAATGCTAAAACAATCCCCCACACATTTCAACATTCTATTTTTTGCATTAACACGCGTCATGTCATCAATTAAGCTGTTTGTTGTTCACTACGAAGAGCATATATGTAGATACGCGTATACACACTGTCTATTTAAATCATGATAGCAATAAAATTTGTGTATATTTACAATCACAAGCAATGAATATATTCGACTTCTGTACTTTATCGAAAGATTTATGTTCCACTATAATAATATTAGTTCACATAGGTTTCCTTTATCATTGAAATTAAAGCAGTAAAAAGCGAAAAAACCACACTCATCCTTTATATCAAAACAATTTAATTTAGATACGGCTATGCCAAGAAAGACAATTTAAAGCACAAGTCGATTAACAAGCAAGCCAGAGATAAATCCAACTCAAAGCTTTATTGAACTTCAACCAAGAGAAAAATAATTTCTTGTCTGTGGTTTCTTGGCCATTTCTCTTATTAACACATTACAAATGTCTTTCCTACTTTATAGTAAGAAAAACGTGCAGCTGCTCAGTAAGAATTTTAATTCTGCTTTCCCTACAGTCATTTTCTAGTAATTAAACAGGAATAAACGACGTCGTCTGATTACGGCGCACAACACAAGTAAAGCTTCGATAGACCCAGATATATTCAACAATATATTAATTTAATATAATAATTCAAATAAAGAAACAAGGTCGGAAAACATTAAGTTTCTTAAGAATACTATAAGCTGTCATACATTATTATGTTTATTTTGCCACATTTATAATTTCAATATGCAATGATTATCGTGTGACCTTTTCAAAGTTTGCATAATTGTTGAATTATCGCAGTAAACTGAGTCATGAACAGAATTATGTGTAGGTGTGTGTGTGTGTGTGCGTGCGTATATGCAAAGCAAGTTACATTGCTATCGCAGCGGCCAGACTCTGACTGTGAATCATTTGAAGTAGTGCAACTGAGGTTACTGGAGCGTAGGGTGAACCATAGAGAAGAGTTGGCTAGCAGGCACTCAGGCGAGCAGAAAGCATTAAGATAAATGCTGCAAGTTGGGAACATTGTTTTTTGAGCTTTCGCCAAAAAGATGGTGATAATAGAAACAAGGCCAAAATCGAGGGGGAGCTTTAATCCAACGTCCTTGAAGAAAATGTTTAACAAAAGTTAAGAACTATTTAACACTGACTTTCACAGCGCTTTTCCACATGAGTTTCCAATGGAAGCTGCAAGAAAAACATGCGTCCGTTATGGTATGACAATGTCTGCCATCCAACTAACTTTTTATGACCAGAAAAACTAGAAAAGAAAGCTTTAAAAATAACTTAGCTGGCTATATGTGTGTGCATGGGGGCGTTTGAGTTATGCTCGTTATGCATACGCAGTGTGTGTTACATAGATGAAACAGATGAAATTGCCTTGAACTGCCACAAGGGAACGTCCACTGGAAAAAAGTACAAGGCACAAGAAATTGAATTTGATTTGCCGCTCACGTATTGCAATCAAATGCGCCTCTAGTATCCTAGACGATAGATTTTAATTATGCTTGTCATACGAAGCAACTATTGAGACTATGAGCTATGGCATATCAAACGACTTGAAACAAATCATAACTAACTATTTCATTATTGTGCACTCTTTTTTAAATGTCTCGCACGCAATTGATTAAAGTTTTAAATAACACTTCAAGGCGTTCAATTGTATGAGCCGAAAAATTAATTAAATCAATACGCGAGAGAGTTAAACAATTGCCCATTTGTTTATTCATTTGTTTAGGTATTAAGCGAATGTCAAATGGCCAAGTTTTCAATTGAACTAAATCGACAATTCCCCAGTTGGTTGAAGTTAGTTGAAGTTCGCCCCGTTGCGAAATAGTGTGAAATAAATTAATTGAGCGAAAACCAATTACACAAAACGATGTCTAACACAAAATGGTGGCTACCGGCACGCAATATGCCTGGCCCGGTGGGAGGGTTAGCCGTCGTTTTGGCCAGGATCAAAAATAAACTCAAATAATAACCAAACGATGCGTCGTTTATGACATGTTCAAGCGTTAATTTGACACGCCTTTCACTTAGTCATGATAAAGTGCGTCAGTTGAGTTGAGAGTCAGTTAACACAGTTTGCACTTAGCTGCAACTGACATACGTGTAGATGTTGCAACTGTTGGCATTGTCAATTAAATGGGAAAACGGTTTTGTTGTCAGCACTTGATTGACAAAATGACACAAAATGGTAAGTGGCAAGTGGCACGTTACTTTTATCCTACAACACTGCATTGTGGCAAAGGAGCTCATGCTGCTAACACTTTCATATTCAACGAGCGGCAAATAAGCAATATCCTGAAAGAAGAAAGTTGAACGCTTTGCTGCGCCCGAAATAGATACAAACAGCACGATACAGAAAATACATGAACAATAAAGGGAAAGGTTATGCTAACAGCTAAAATATTGTACTTTTCTGTTATTTCGTTTTGGTGTCAGAGTTAAGGGTCTATCGACTTTGAGTTCTGAACGTGTAGCGCGTATTATTTATTTTTTGGGCAAATATTTATCAATTTATTGCACTAAAAAATTGCTACAATTACTCACAGCCATAGGGGTGTGTATGTGTGTGTGAGTAAACGTGCCGAACGATGATTAATATTCTTTCCCACTCTCTCTCACATGCTACAATTTTTTTACCTTATGTTCGTTACAGAAAATACGAAATGACTTGTATGTGAGAAGGACGTAGCTTCCAAGGATAAAGCAACGTATGATACAGTCGCAAGGGAACTCGGCTAGCATGGCGTATGAGCCACGTGCAACTGCAACATGTGCTATTTGTGTTTGTTTGCCGACCAATTCGCAGCAATTAGTAAATTCACGCACCAAAACACAACATAATTGAAACCGTTCGCAATTCCCCGATACAATTAATTAGAAAATTTGCTGACTCAACCGAGGAAACCACAGGAATCCACAGGAGTCCAATCCCTATCCACACGCTGATCACCTATTGTCCACCGCTATCAACATGTCCGAGTTTCGATTCTTTTCGTACACCGACTTTGCATTCACCACAAATCGCTCGCAGAATCTGATTAATCTGCCTATAACACCATACTATGCTGCAGCCAATACGAAGGCAGAGGAACCGAAAATCGAACTTAACATTCCATATACTGTATTCGAGGTGCTCGTTGCCATCGTTAGCGTCATTGGCAACCTGATGGTCATCATTGTGTTTCGCAGAGAGCGTAAACTGCGACGTCGCACCAATTACTACATTGTCTCTTTGGCCATGGCTGACTTCTTGGTGGGATCTCTTGGTGTTCCATTTGCCATATTGGCCTCGGTGGGATTGCCAAGGAATCTGCATGCCTGTCTTTTTACTGTCTCACTGCTTGTGGTTCTCTGCACCATATCCATATTCTGCCTGGTTGCCGTCTCCGTGGATCGTTATTGGGCCATTCTTTATCCGATGGCTTATTCTCGCAATGTTCGCACCCGCACGGCAATTGGTAAGTAGAAAGAAAAGGAGAACGGGTCTAATATATCTATATTAACAAAGTTTTCAATGGCTTTATTGTGTGTTATCTATTGTCGTTGTTGGTTTTGTGGTAAGAGCATTCTATATAAAAGTCACACAAAAATCATCATAGTAGTACATATTGTTCTGGCTGCCACTTTTTAGTATTAAGTTGTTTGAGTTGCAGCTTTTTGTGGCATGCAGAAATCTCAACAAACAATAGTTATACAAAAATATGCAGAAAATATGCAGGAATTTTGTGAAATTCTTTTCCGTGTTATTTATGCTTTGGAACCGTTATTAAAGTGAGTTTGGATAATATGGCAAGTTTAAAGTAGAACTGAATGTTAAAAAAATGTAAATGTTAATCCAGAATATAAATGAACAAAACTTTGTCTTTAACATAGCAGACATAAATTAATTGCTTGCTGCTATGCATATCATAATAACCTCGTACACAATCATGTCAAGCATTGTGATTAATAAAGCTTGAACAACTCGATTAAGAACTAAGAGATGTAGCGTCAGACAGCTTGTGCGTCATTTGTTCAACTGCATGTGGTTCAATGTACTGTCGCCTGACTTGATGCCAAAGCCACACAAAATATCCAATAGCCCGAAGGAATCATGTTCATGTTTGCTACATGTGCAACACTTTTGTAATTCTCATTACGATTTCACCATTGACCATTGCCAGTTGGAAGTTGAGTCAGTTAGCAATGATGACGTCAGCTGGTCAAGGACTATATGAGCATCTTTTATATAGGGCTTCGACTTGTCTCTTGTCTTGTTTGTTGTCTTTTTCATATGCTAATCCGTTTTGCAACCCCTTTTGCAGGCATCATATCCGTGTGCTGGGTGGCTGGGACTTTTGTGGGCTTTCTGCCCCTTTTTGGCTGGCATGCGAATGTGCCACACAATCAGGAGTGCCTCTTTGTCGTGGTAATGGACTATGATTACCTCGTTTTTCTCTACTTTGCCACAATTATCACGCCAGCGATACTCATGCTAGCCTTCTATACGCACATCTATCGCGTGATTATTAAACAGGTGGGATTTAAACTTACTCCTATAGCAATTTAGTTCGTATACTTCAACTACTACACTCTTTCCGTAGGTTCGCCAGATCGTCACCATGAATCCTTCCTCGGATTTGAGCCGTCGCTCCTCCACCGCCCAGATGCAGGTGACAACACCAGGTCGTCCTGGACACACAGGCGTTATGTTGCGAGTTTTGGGTGCGGCAAGGAAACGGGATGTCAAGGCTACACAAAACTTGTCAATTATTGTGCTCTTCTTTATGATCTGCTGGATACCGTTGTACACGATTAACTGCATCAAGGCTTTTTGTGAGGAATGCTATGTGCATCCTAAGCTAACGCTCTTCTGCATCATTTTGTCGCATCTCAATTCAGCAGTTAATCCCGTACTCTATGCCTATCACCTCAAGGACTTTCGCTTGGCACTGAAGAACCTCATGCTGAGGCTGATGGGCGTCGACACCGATCAGCAGGCGGAAGCCATCCATCGCTTCTCTGTGGCCAGCCAGCATCGTCTTCAATCCATGGACTCCACAATGCGCACAACAACCCAACCGCGCATGTATGTGGGTGAGTGTGAGTGCGCGTCGTCTACTTTAATTAACTCGAAACGGCTTACTAATGAGCTTTCCCTTTTACAGACTCGCCCATTTGGCTGCGTCAGCAGCAGGAAGCATTAAAAAACTCCCAACTGCTACCCAAATGCGGCGTCCTCAGTCCCTGTGTGAACAGCATCAATCAAACGGTTGCCGCCGCCGTGACCGTCGGCACGGACATTGAGCGGGATATGTGGAACATAATGGAGGCTTCAAGTGGCGCCGAGCTGGGCGAGATTAGCTATGAGTTTCCCAGTGTCAAGCAGGAAAGTGATCATGACAGAAGCATCTCTGTGTCGGCGCCAGCGACCGCGCAGCCAACTGGTCAGTCAGCGACGCAGCAGCAGCGTTGCGATAGCACCTTTTCCTCGACGGGACCTGAAGATGGTATCAGTCTGCCCGATGATCTCGAGTTCGAGGATGTCTTTGCGCAGCCAAGGGAAAGTACCAGCAATCATCAAGGAATTGATCCTGTCGAGCTGAGGAACTCATTGGCCTGCGTGATGCGTGAGAAACTTCGCTCTGACACAGACACCGACTACTATAGCCAACAGCAGATGCTCCAAGATGCCACTAGTATGGAGTTTAAGCCACCCTCAAGACCCTGCTCGACCACGACTTCCCCCAGCAATGGCTCATTGCCGTCACAGCTGCGCTCCAAACTAATAACGGGCAACTCAAGCAGCGATCACTGCTTGCCCATGCCCAGCTCAGGAGCTGTTTATGTTATCGAAGGTGCCAGCAATCCACTCTCCCCGGGTCACAAGCCCAAATATCGCAAGTCCACGGCTCTAACGCGAAACTCCCGCAAAAAGAGCCGATCCTGCTCCTGCACCAATGATCCCAAGCTGTCGGAGACAACTACCAATGCCACCTTAGTGGGTCTACATAGTAATAACCTCAACAGCATTAGGCAGTCGGAGCAGCCAAGCTATGAGCACTTCTTCAGTCCCCTCAAGTCTGTGGGCAGCTTCATGCAACATTCCAATCTCTTTAATCGCTTTCAACCAACGACAGGCACAACAGCGACAACGGTAACAACTATTACGCCTGTTCCCGTGTCCGTTTCCGCATCCGTTCCCGCTTCCGTTCCAGTGCTTGTACCCACTTCCCGACTGACCGTAGGTCCGTTGACCTCAACGTCAGGATCATCCTCGTCGTCCTTAGTCGCTGCCAGCGGCGAGAGTTGACCAACTGTCAATGCTCCTCAAGAGACGAGGAAACAACTCTAGGCAAATACTCGCAAATCAAAGCTTTTAGTTTAAGTTCTTTGTATGATTGGGAAAGCGTTCGTTTAAGATTCAACATGATCCCACGATTAAGTGTATTATGCGCATTTATTTTCGATGTAATTATCTGTATTAATTTAAATATTTGAGCTAATGTTAAATGTTAAGCTTAAAGTCAATTTAATTGTGCATACTCTTATTTTTAGACATATTGTACAATATAGTACATATAATAATGTGTGTTGCTTAGGAATTTTGATGTTATATACGCCAAAAACATATTATGTATTATTAAGCGCCTGTGAAAATAAAATATAATTGTGTAACATAAATGTGTAGCCGAAGATCAAATAAAATATTAATATGCATATACGAAAAATACCGATATGAAAACAAAGCTTGGCATTTTTTAAGGCATATCGCTAGGAAAGCTTAAAGTATCTGCTTGGAAATATCGCAAGCAACAGCTGATTGTGTTTCGCTAAACTTGCATGTGTGTCTTTGCTAAATTAAAAGTCTTATATTTGTTTAAGAGATTTCCAAAGCAAGCATAGCGTTATATGTTTAGTAGAAAGAAAAAATTCTTTAACAAAAACTGAATTACTTTTATAGAATGTTTTTAGCTAATCAAAGACAGATTTACTATTTTTACAACAAGATAGTGAACGGAAAACTATTTAAAAATATTACTGCAATAGGTGCGAACATAGCAAAGAATCAAACCATCATGGACAGAAACCCGACGCCGAGAGAGCTAACGCTAGACGCACTAAAGAGCGTTGTGTCGCAAACTTTATTGGGTAAATTTACAGCTGTTTTTCCAAAGCTTTTTAAGTGTCAGTGGAAAACATATGAAGGTCAGAAGAAGGTTAGTTAGTACATTCATTGATTACATTCGGGGTAGGTGTATTTTTTTTCATTCGCTTAAGTAAAATCTAAATTATATCCATGATTTATAAATCAAAATTTCTACAACATTTAAAAGTATTAACGTTTACATATTTTTCTTAACCTTTCGCCGTGTAGTTCTTCGCGAATTTCAACACAGACTCCAACTGCACCGAAATGGCTGGCCGTAAATTTTGCGTTGGTGGAAACTGGAAGATGAACGGTGACCAGAAGTCCATTGCCGACATCTGCAAAGTGCTCAGCGATGCTGCACTGGATGCTAACACTGAGGTTGTCATCGGTTGCCCAGCCATCTATCTGATGCAGGTCCGCAATTTGTTGCCCTGCAGCATTGGCGTTGCCGGCCAAAATGCCTACAAGGTGGGCAAGGGCGCCTTCACCGGCGAAATCTCACCGGCCATGCTCAAAGACGTTGGTGCCGATTGGGTCATCTTGGGTCATTCGGAGCGTCGCGCCATCTTCAATGAGTCGGACGAGCTGATTGCCGAAAAGGCTGAGCATGCTTTGGCTGAGGGACTCAAGGTGATTGCCTGCATTGGTGAGACACTGCAAGAGCGTGAGGCTGGCAAGACCAACGATGTGGTTGAACGCCAAATGACCGCCTATGCCAAAAAGATCAAGGACTGGACCAACGTTGTTGTTGCCTACGAGCCCGTCTGGGCCATTGGCACTGGCAAGACAGCCACACCCGAACAGGTAAGATATAAAGAGACATTTCGAAATATATATATGTATACATTATTCCCATTTCTTATCAGGCACAAGAAGTGCACGCCCATCTGAGGAAGTGGCTGGCTGATAAGATCTCCAAGGAGGTGTCCGACAGTCTGCGCATCCAGTATGGTGGCTCTGTTACAGGCGCCAATGCCAAGGAACTGGCCAAGAAACCCGACATTGATGGCTTCCTTGTCGGTGGCGCCTCTCTGAAACCGGAGTTTGTTGATATTGTCAATGCCCGCAAGTAAACTCCGATATGTGCAATAGCAGCCATGAAACTGCCAATACCACAGTTGAAAACCAACCAAAAACCCGGATATGGAACTTATCGCATTACGCACACTTTGGACATATTGTTGTTATTCGCTTGAAGATACTGTAAAATGAATGAAGCTGAATAGTTATTATAATCGAATGTAATTCAAAATTCCTTGTTCTCAAAAGTCGCCAAAATGGCTGATAATTTTATAAATTATTCAAATTTTTTTTTTTTGGCATTCATAGGATTATTTGAATTACGATCATTATATTTTTAAAGTTTGGTCGCTAAGACCACAATACAGATGTTATCAAAAAACCAACAAAAATCTAGGTGTTTCGTTTTTTTTTAGACTAATAAATGAGTGTGTTATATGCGTTAGTTGATAAGTATTTGATTACCTGTTCTCTTGCCGTACTCTGAACTTTGAGACTCTCACTGGGTTTGGTTTTGATAACAATACTATTTTGCTACAGAGAGATCGTAAACATTTTAATAATTTTTAGCATTAAAAAAATATGTTTCTTCTTTTAGTCGAGTATTTTTAATAAACAAAGCAACTTTTTTGTTGATCTGACACTTATCAGTATTCTTTTAACTCAGTTTTCTTTTTACAACAGATTTGCTACAAATTTTACATAAATGAAAATTTTCTAAATAATAAAAAAATTGTAAAGTTCAGAGTCAACAGAATTTTTAGACAATTGACTGTATAATTGATAGACAATACAGATATGGAACCGCTTAAACAGACCTATTCGTACGATATTCTTGTAACAAATTCAAGTTTACAGCCCAAAGTTGCTGAAGATTGCCCTTATACGTACAGCATTCGTTTGTTTAACAGCTTTGTGAATGTGCCCAGAGATCGACTGTTCGTCGAGCGTTTTCCTAGCTCCCCATTGGGTGAGTTCCTTGCAAGTCCCTGCGAACTTGTTGGCTCTTTAACAACCAAAGGAGTCTGTGTGATCATCAACGAAAATGATAAAATGCTTGGATGCGGTAATTGTACTTTATCCTCGTCGCTGTTGTCCAGGCTAGCAGATCCGACATTTACCGTTAACGAGGTGGTCAACGTGCAATTGGTGAAAAATAAAAAGCTTGTAGCTGGAGTTGATCTTAATATTAAGTTAAGCTGTACTCATCCGGATCTTGAGTAAGTACAAAGCAATTACGGATTTTACATAGATAACCATAAATTCATTTATAAATCTGAAATTATAATTGAATCTCCCTATATTAGCACCCGTTTGCTGCCATTTGGATGTTATGATGTCTGTCGTCCGCAAGACAAGTCCATTAATCCCCGTGATGTTATCTTCACCTTGGGTCGTTCTAACCGATGTGCAGCAAGCAGTTGCATCACTGATGAGCGTTTGATGTCTCATGCTGGGGCACCGTTCAGCTGCTTGCACAAGAAGACGGACCCGCTTGGCCAGGCATGCGGATGCGTACTGAAAGGCGTGCAGCCACCACCAGAGCTGGATATGGCCAAGGAGAGGGAGAGTAGGCTGTTAAAGAAACTTCTCGAAGATCTTGAGATTGGCAAGGAGCAGGTACCAACACCACCATCATGCCATGAACACTTTCGACAATGCAGGTGCCCTAGAACCAACACGAGCAGCTCTAGCAACTCATATCACTCCGCTAATGAACATTGGTTTGACACAGAGGACGATCAGGAGGAGCAACCTATTAATTATTTCGATGCAGATCTAACGCCTCAGCAGATCAAAGAGTTGGAGCAGGCACGCAAAATAGTTTTGGGTACAGTGACCCAGCCACCAGAATTGATTGTCGAAAAGTACACCCCACCATTAATCTGTCCCGTGTGCAATGCGAACGTCACATGGCTGCCCAAAATATCCGCTTGCCCCTATTGTGGCTACAAGCGCTGTGATATGGACCCACCCAGCGAGCAACCGTTCGATGAAACGGCCACAGCAGCGGAGCTGGTGCGCAATCACTACCTGGACAGTTTGCACAAGCAATCCTCGTCCACATCGCGTAACAATCTAGCGTCCAAGGAGTGCTCCTGCAAAAAGAGTCGTATCTGCACTCGTTGTCGCATTCAGGAGCTCTGCGATCAGATGCTCAACACAACCTTAACGCCCAATGCCACGTCTAATAGCCAGGTATTTAAGAAGGGGGCCAAGCGAGAGACCAAGCAGAAGGTTAAGCAAGTAAAAACGACAACGACTGCGACGCAACGAGACAGGGAACTGTTAAAAATCTTTAACGAAATGCATGATGTTTATAGCGACAAGAAGTCAGATAATGAGTTGAACAATAGAATTCTAAAAGATTGCGAGAAGAACTGTCACAAGCCTTCCAAGATAAAGAAAAAACATCGCAAATCGTGTCTCCTAAAAAGCGCTCTCAAAGATCTAGAGAGTACCCATGCAATCAAGAAACCTAAGTTGAAAAGTTTAAGAACCAAGCGGCGCGTTAAATCCAAACGGTAAGTTTTTATAACAATAAAATATGAAATCTGAATTAATAAATAATCCTTTTCTGATTTAGTTATACTTTCATTGTTCGCAAGGACGAGAATCGTACGCCAGTAGCCCATCATACTTGCGACCGCGGCTTGGGAAGAGTGCCTTGTCACATGGGCTGGCTATGGACAAATAGCGAGCTGGGGCGCCACAGTTGCTGGAAGCCCGGTGCCATCAAAAAGTCCATACGCGAGCTAATGGCTTATTTTCTAAAAGATTATCCAACCGATAGAATAGTCCAGTCTCGCTTTCATTGCAGTAAGCGCATGGTTCGCCAGAAGGTTCAAGAACATGAGGAGGAACCCTTGGTTCAGCACCCAACACTACATATAGTCAAGAATCATGACGAGTATGTCATCACACTCAGACCGCTCAAGGATCCCAAGACGCTGGCTGTGGCTGCCAATCCATATGCGAACATGAAACCGGTTGTCTTCCGCATTAGCAAGGATCCCGTTGCAACCGGAAAACGGAACATTAAGATAAGTCTCAAGGACCAGGGTTATCCTGTGTGCAGCTGTAAGCAGCCGGTTGCCAATTGCTTTTGTCGCAGTCATGTAGACCAGAAGATTATTGCAAACGAAGTTAAGTCTCTCGGTGAGCAACTGGGCTGGGGGGATATTAGAGACACGTTCGTCTATTCGGATCTCAGTGAAAGTGATAGTGAAAACGAATTAGAATTTGGAGTAACGCCGCCGGCGGGTATTGTTAAACCTGAACGCTTAAGGAATCCAGATCGGGTCAATTGTGAGACGCAGTATAATGAGAATGATTGGGCCATGACCACCATGTATCCGCATCCGCCAAGTGCATTGGTGCAGTACGGCGGTTGTGTGATTGGCGAACGTAAGAATCGCTTTAACTGGATTATGGGCAAGGGCTTCGTTCATCGGGAGCCGAAGCCAGCTAAAAAGATCAACAAACCAAAGAAAGCAAAGAAGGGGAAAAAGACACAACAACGTCTCAAGGGCGGCTTTGACGGTTCTTTCCAGAATGACTACAGTCGGTATTCAGATATGGAGCAACCTAAACGTGTCTGGCACAAATCAAACACATTCTGATTCCATTAATGATCCACAACGTGTTCGTCGAAAGACAATGACAAGCGAAATAGCAATTATTTTAAGTATAGTTAACACTTTTTAAAAATGTGTATGTAAACTTTGTTAACAATCATATGTGGCGTAAATATATGATCAGTGATTTTTTGATACTTAATTTTTTGTTTTATTCAATTTACACATTGTTTATGTTAATGTGTCAGCTTTCAACTTTCTCCAGTAATTGAATTATTAAGAGGTTAATTTACAATGATTTTATAATTTTTCTAAAACAGGTCTTTTGCAAAATTACCTTGCATCAAAGTATGCCTTGATTGTTATTTATATTTGTAAATAAAAAAAAATGTTAAAAAAGTCATTTTATTTCATACTCTATTGAAATTTCAACGCGTTGGCTTCCAGGCTCGAGCAAATAAAAATTTGTATTTTGTGTATTCTGTCTAGAAATTAACTGTGCACTTAGGAAAAGAATATTTTATATAGTTTTAACTTATTTCAAATATTTAGCAATGGCCAAGAAACCATGTTGTTGGGCAACCAATGAGCTATCTAGGGATAAGGAGAACTACATACGCTGCTCAACTAGACCCAAACCAGATAGTGAAAAGGATGGTAAAAAGAAAAAGGACAAGGATATGTGCTGCGGACCAGCTTTTCGACTGCAACAGGCCAAGGATGCCGAAAGAGATTTGAATGCAGAAATTGACGAGAAATGTGGAACATCCAAGGACACGGGGAAGGGAAAGGGAAAGGGAAAAGGAAAGCAAAAAAAACCCAAGATCGATAAAGATAGTCTGCGCATCTTCACAGGAAATATGATCTGTATGAAGCTCTACATGCCCGGTCGTGATTTCGAGAATGTGGATCAGCTAAAGATGACTGCCGACGTTTGCAGGGGATGCAAGTTAGTCATGAACTATGATCTAATTAATGTCAACTGTATGCCCTGCGAGCCCCAAGCTCGATTCAGTATGCTCCGCGAGTGTGTAGACAAAGAACTTTCGGAGGGCATCAGTCTATCCGTATCCTACATGAAGAAGGAGATTGGTAGGTTCGCATAACTGCCAGGAATGCTGATAATCTAACCTTAATACTATCGATCAGGTCGTGGCTGCTACGTCTTGCCGGATGCTGTAATACTTCAAATAATCAACACGACGGCGATTATCACCCACACAGCTGAAGTGGAGCTGACGTGCAAAGGCTGCACAGTGGGCATGTGTACGGTACGGCTGTCGATGCAAATGAAGTGCCAAGAGCTTGAAGAGTAAGTAATGCTGGAACCTGGGGCCAAATAGCGCCTGAAATTCAATAGAGTACTTAATGGACACGGACATGGACCTTTGCAGCGGCGACGATGATGACTCTGGTGATTTCATGATGTTTGACACTTCTCAAGGCGGTGATACTTCCTCTGACCCGTGCCAGGGTTTTGTAAGCGACGAGGATACACCTAGCGAAGGCTTCTGCTCCAACAACACGTCTACAAGAAGGCTAGGCGGATTCGAGGTAAGTTTATAAAATATTCATTTCAGGTTACCAGCTGACGATTCGCACAACTGATAGAAACCGGCCAAGGTGATCGATGTGGCTGGACCCTTTGCCATCTACAGCTGTGGCGATCAGAACAAAAGCGGTTGCATAAAGGTTAATGCTGCACCTCCCGGCGGACAGTTCTCCTTTGCTGCACAATCACATTTGGGTGAGGGCAATACAAATCGAATGTGTCCACAACTCTCACCACCGAAACTAAAGCAAATGGGCATAAAGCGTGAACGAGAGTGTCCCCTGTGTAAAGAGGATGTGACGTGGCTGCCACAGATTTCGGCTTGTCCGCACTGCGGCTACAAGCCACTGCCCATTTTCGAGGAGAAGGAATACGATGAGAAGGCCTCCGCCCATGAAATTCTTGTTGACTTTATCGAGCAAATTGGCAGCGACTCAAAAACGTATGACATGGGCTTTGCGGATGGCTGCCCCAAGACCGAGGAATGTCAGCAAGAGACCGATATGAAAACCGATGAGGCCTTTGAGACAATCATCCAGGATTACAATGCGCTCAAGCAAAGCATCAAAAAGTGCTGCAGTGCCGCACAGACTTGCCCTAAGTCTGAGCCACCAAAGTCTCCCCCAAATCTCTTAACTGTCTTTACGGAGCTTAGTAAGCTTTGTGGTGGCGGTTCTACTGAAACGGATAAGAAGGAAAAGATTAGAGAAATATGCCAGGAGGCCTGCAAGCTATCAAAATCGACCAAGAAACGCAAATCTACATTAAAAGGGTCCGATCCTTGCGCAGAACCCAAGAAGCGAAAAAAAACGAATAAAAGAACAAAATCGAAATTGAAATCAAGGCTCTATGGGCCAATGATAGACTTTGGTCAAAGGCGTCAAAGACATACCCATTGTCACGAAGCTGAACAGATAGTGCCCAGCCACATGGGTTGGCTCTGGACACACAATCCTCTTGCCAAACGTCCTGGCTGGCGTCCTGGTGCCATACGTCGTTCCATTCGTCAACTGATGGGCTACTTTCTCAAGGACTTTCCCGTTGATAGCATACCCCTTTCCAAGTATAGGTCTTATCACAAGCATAAGCCTTCAAAACCAGATGAAAATTGTGTAAAACCAGGCGATCTCAAACAGGTTCCCACATTGCACATTGAGAAGAAGAACGATGAGTTTATAATCACATTGCGTCCACTCAAAGAAGCGGATAAATTAAAGCGGGCTGCCAACCCGTATGCGGACATGAAACCGGTACAGTTTCGTATAGTGAAGAATCCGCTGCTGAAGCAGGTGCGCGAAATGAAGCGATGTATAAAGAACATGGGTTTTAGCAAGTGCACTTGCCACAGGCCCGTGATGCGATGCTACTGCCGCAGCTTCGTCGATAAGAAACTTCTGATCGACGAGGTGCAGCGGCAGTGCCGCCAGAGAAATATGGCCGACTGCGAAAACGATTTGGTTCTCTCTGACACCACGGACAGCGAGGCGGAATTTGATTTTGGTGTCACGCCACCGGCGGGACTGATGAAACCGGAACGCCTTAAGACGACCCATGTGACGCACACGGAAACGCAGTACAATGAGAATGACTGGGCCATGCCCACCATGTTTCCGCATCCGCCCAACGCTTATGTGCAGTATGGTGGCTGCGTCATTGGTGAACGCAAAGATCGATTCAAGTGGATCTTCGGCAAGGGCTATGTGCACAAGGAACCGAAGAAACCAAGAATGCGTAATCCGGTTAAGAAGAAGCCAAAGCGAGCCTTCCCTGGAGCACCCTTAGCACCCGTTGTCAAGCCAAATTTCTATGCATCGTAAAGAAGATGCACATTTTAAAGGTACATTTTGCAATAGTTCACTCCACTCCGTCGTCCATCAAAATTTTCAATAATTTTTAAAGATTAAACAATATTCGATTTGGAACACATTTAATAAATTTTGAATACTTTTTGAATCTAGTGAGTAATTTACTAAAGCTAAGAATATCTATTTGGTAAGCTACAGTGTCGATTGAGTAATCTTAGCATTTAACCAAGTTGATTCGACTGTAAAAAGACTTTGTTGACTTAACACTAAAGTAAAATTGATTAAGCATTTAGGTGTGACAAAATCTGGAGCATGAATTGCGTGCAATCACTTTGACCTTGCTCAAATTTCACATTTAAGTTCATGTGCAAATGGGCGGATCCTCATTTTTACTACGCAACAACTGACATCAGTTGCATAAAATGTTGTTGATTTATCGAAAATTGTTTGTTGATTTAACCTTTGTGTGTGTCTTCAGCGGTGATATAACAATAATATGTATGGTATACTCACACACACTGACACATTCACATAACCAAGACATAACGTTTTTCCAAGCAATAAATTAATAAATTTGTTGCCTGACGTTCCGCTCCGTTGATGTCACAAAATGATCTGTCAAGATTCGCGATATGGCAAGTCATTTAGTTTGAATGTTTTGTTAAACTTTAAAACATCAGCTAAGCAAATAGAATCAGTTGAACTTCGTTTATCTTCATGTCATAATCAACTTGATCTTAAGCTTCTGTTGTCTATGCAAATCTGTCTCGATTTTTGTGTTGTAGTTTTAGTAGTGAACTGTTTGTATCGTGTCTTGATGGTAAACGCATGTGGCATGAAATTCACATAGCACTTAAATGACGTTACATAGTTGGCAGTGTTGCTAGACTATACAAAGAGTTGTTCAACAGTTGGAGCTGCGCTCAGTGGTTAACTTAACGCCCAGCGAGCAGCACGTGGAAGCTCTTCAAAAAACCAAAGAAAAAAAATATGCGTCACAATTTGGCCTACAATTTGGGTCTCTTGTTGTGCGTCTACTTTTATTTGGGGCATGATGAAAGCGTTGCCGGCAGTTCCAGTCCCAACTATAGTGATTATTATCACGACAATACGAATGTAAATACGCTACGTTTTCATGACTTTGAGCCACGAGCTAAAGTTGACACCGAGGATGCTGGAGGCGGGAGTCGTGAAGGGCGTGGCTTTCATTTTGTTGCCAGTGGCGAGGATGTTAGCGTGGATTTGGAGTTCATCGTGCCCTTCTTTCGGGTGCCCGTCAAACGTAGCGTGAAGTTGGCTCGCGATGCTCTCCAGGGCTTAGTCAATCTTCGCTCTGTTGCGATTTTAAACACGGCTGTGGTTGTGGCCGCTGGCGCCATAATTGCGGCGATTGTACGTCTCGTTTTGGCCCCAATGGTCTTTACCTCGTTTAGTAACGCAAATGGATATGGCTACAATGCCAAGCAGGAAACAAAAAGCAGTCGAAGCAGTAAGTAGAAATCATCTTTTAAAAGTAATTTTGCTCAAATTCCATCTTTTCTTTTGTGTAGTGCGCAGTTTAACTCAAGTGCTGGAATCGCAGCTGGATGAGCATAGTATTGACGTATCCGTTTGTGCACAGCGCGCCGTTTGTCAATACTTGCAACAGAATGCTGCACAACTGCAGCACAGTCTGAGCACACCAGGTCCCGCCCGGTTTATCGATGTTTTAGCCAAGTAAGTAAACTATTTCAATACCTAGAACATTTCTTAAAACTTTTTATTTCTGCAGCTCTCGCTGGGTGGACTCTTTCTTGAATGGCACCGCTATCTTTAGCGCGATTGATGTGGCACGCAGCAAAAGCACAGACTGTGCACATATATATCATAGTTGTAGTTGGCCACAGTTTGAAGGCGGCGGCATGATGTACAGGTCTTGGCCAAAAATCTTACAATACTTTAATGGACATTTGTTTGTTTAATTTCTTAGTTGCTAATTATTTATTGATTGTTCCTATTAAGTATTAATAAACATTTTAATAATATTTAAAACCTTTTTTGTTTTTACGATTACAAATTTTTATTTAAGAAATAAAAGTTTATACTTAAGAGTTCTTTTTTAGCTTTTACTCTTGATTAAACAAAAAAGTTTAAGTATTAACAAATCTGTGCAATTGTTAAAAAATTTAGTATGGGTTAAATAATGTCTCACAAAACTTAAGCGCTTTAAAAAGTTTTTTCAACGATATATAAATATATATACATTTGTATAAATATTAATATAAATTAATTTAAAGATTTCAGTACATTTTTTTTTGTTAATCTATTAACGAAATACAAAGCTAATTTAAGTTAATTAACTAAATGTTGTACAAACTTTTGAAGATTGTTTCCTCAAACAAAACGCTTTCGCACCTAAGCAGCAAAGTTGTGGCTTATGTCACGCATGCGCAATAAGTAAATCGCAACATTCAACAGTCAAAACAAAGCTGCATTTTGTGCGACAACAACAAATAAAATTGAAGCAACGCAACTCCACAAATTATCACAGCCAAAAAGCAACGAAGCGTTGAGTAGCAATTTTTTTGTCGACGACACGCAACTTAACTGAAAATAGCAAACGCAATTGAATTCAAATCTGTAGCAGCTACATAACGCAGCAGACCTAAAAAGCCGGAAACATGCGGCACTTTTACCAAACAATAATAACACTTATCCTCGCCAGCAGTGTTGCAATTTGGGCAGCTAGCGAGGACGAGTCGATCTTCAGCTCGAAGGCTGCTCCAGAGTACAAGCAGAAGAAAAATGCACAAGGATTTCGTTTGGTATCCTTTGATGCGGTTGATAAGGATGTTGCTTTGGGTCTTAACTATCTAATGCCATTTCTCGAGATGCCTATCAAACGGAAGCGAAATGCTCCGCCAAGAGTAAGTTAAAGACGTGAAATAAAATCCCGAAGAAATCTTTGTTAATCCCACAAAGAATCAAAAAGAAAATATACTTGTAAAATCTTTTATTGTTGACAGCCTCTTCTCGTTGTGAACTCTGCAGCCATCTTAAGTTGTGGTTTACTAGCTGCTGGTGGCTTATTCGCTGGATATTTAGTACGCAGCATGGGTCTCGAAAACATTGTGCCAGACTCAGTGCCTTTGAATTCCTCTAAGCAAAAACGTCGCCTTCTCGATGAGGAGCAAAGTTTTCTGCAGCTATTCGACAACTTTAAGCTTATTTATCGCAACACAAGCGGCGATCGTGTGGGTAAGTCAACGCACTAAAATATGTTTTCAAGTGACGCGAGTTGAGTACAAACCCTCTGCAGAGACTGGGCTACCCAGCTTAATGAGCACCATGGAGCGCACATTTCTAGAGAATGACATTAATCTGCCCGTTTGCCTGCTCAAATCTATTTGTGCGCTAACTCACAAGACTGGCGAAAAAGTGCGTAGTGGGAACGCAACGGATTTGGAGTTGTTACTGGATGGTGTAACTAGCTGGTCCTGGTTAATGTCCTGGCTGGATCAGTTGGCGCTGCGAGATGCCATTGAAGCGGGCCGTGTAGCTGCCCCAGAATATTGCACAGCCAAGTATCCACGTTGCAAGTGGACAGCGCCAGATGAACAACTCTACGATCTGTTGCACAATAATGTGCAATTTAAGTGATTATTCCGTAAAGTTGTGGAAAAAATTTGTGTTCAAGTGCCTAATAAGATAAGAAGATCATTCAGGACGCACGTCTTCATTTTGCTAGCTGTTTCAAAAAGAATTTTTCAAAACTTTTAAATAAAAAGTCAACTTGTTCTTTCGGCATCATGAAACGAATTCGAAATTTATTGATCGATTTTACAATAAGCAAAACAAACATGTGAAAGAACATTTGAACAAGGGTAGACAGCAAATACATATTTATATAGAACTTAAAACTGAACATAAGATTTTTCTTTGATTCGTCTTCTTAAGTTTAATGCACAGAAAAAAACACAATAAGACCAGATGATAAACAATTTAAAAGACTTGAAAATGATATTTTGTAAGGAGGGAAATGCGAACAAATTTCAAATTGACAAAGAAATTTAACTGAAATTGACGAAATCTTTTACTTAAAATTAGAACTCATGAAATTTTTAGGTTTAAATTAAGATGCATAATTTGAAACATTCAGCTTATAACTAAGTTACTTTCATAAGAATTTTTTCATAATCGTTCGGTTTTTACTTTCTGTAAAACATTTAAAAGTAATCATCTATTTTTTTTTGTATTGCTCTCAGCTTTTGCAACAAAATTATTGTTCGGATTTATCCGTCACCAGAAATTGTTTGACATCAACGAAAACTGAGAAAAAACCTTTTTTTTTTCGTTTTTCATTCGTTTTTTTTAAGGTTTTCAAATTTTCTTATAAACTAGACGTATAATATTTTTTTTTGCGTTTTTTTTTTTTAAATTTTCTTTTTTTGTTATGTGTAGAAGTTTAAAATCTAAATTATATTCTTGTGTTCTAGGCAGTTAAAGTTTGCTAAAAAACTATTCAAAATAATGGTAAACCGATCCTGTTTTTATATGTGTCCTTATCGTGTGGATGATTCTTTTTTTTATTTCTACTTTTAACGTTAGGCTCAAAAATCAATTTTTCGTTGAATCAAGTTCTCTTCACATTTTTTTTTTTCCTCAACTCAAATGCCACACACAAAAAATTAAAAAAAAAATGCCTACATTAGAATAAAATGCAATTTTTCCTCTCCAAAAAAAACAAAGTGAAAATATAAAATGCGCTTAGGCCATCTCCAGGCTGCCGAGAACATCCTCCAGTTGATTGTCGTTGAACTCAAAGACGCCCTCACTGATGTTGTAGTCATCGTTGCACAGATCCATCCAGGAGGAAGTCCGCATCAATGGATTGCTGCTGTCCATAAAGGATATCGAGGACTTGCGGCTTGTCGCACTGTTGCCAATCATTGGCTCGTTTAGCTCCTCCATATTCTCCTGCAGTTGTGGCGGTGGTGCGGGTGGCACAAGAGCAACCACCTCGAGAGGCACATTTGCTATCTCGCTTTGTCGTCGGAGTGACTTTTGTGGTGACTTGACACCCGTTTCGGCCATGCTGTTATCATCAATGCCACTGTCACTAGAGGCATCCGTGTCGCAGGCAGTCAAAGCCGGCGGCATTGAATCCTCCAAGGAAACCACAGAGCTGGCATCCCCTTCACACTTTGGATAAACTGGTGACAGCTCAAGACTGCTACCGCTAATCAACGGATTGTGGCGATAATTGCGCAGCACTGAAGCTGTCGCCGTGTGGCATTGCGGTGGCGTCGTGTACTTGGAGGCGTGGCCGCCCAAAACAAGAGTGGGCGGAACGACCTCAAGAGAGTTGTCGTCAATTATCATGGCTTTGATAGCATCTTCAGTGATGTTGACCTGTTTTAAGGGGGTATACGATAGAGAAGAGAAGTAGGAAAACAAATTATTAGTAATATGTATGAACAATCTTGTTATAAAATAAACGTGATTATATATTTATCGATATGTTCTTTAATATGTCATGAAAAAAAAATAAATATTTTTTTGAATAACAAACGAAAGATAAATTAGCAGATTATTTCTTATAAATATCGATAGTAATATAATATATTTATCGATTACAATCGATAACATTATAATCACGCTTTGAACAAAAATAGCAGCTGGCAGATCTAGAACTCAATAATTAGAGGTGATTCTCGTTTTAAAAAAAAACTTATCGAAGTTATCGATAGCTGTAAAAGCTGGTCAGTTCAGTCAAAAGTCAGATTTATGTATTGACTTAGTTTAAGTTGTTTTACAACTTGTAATTAAATATTTCTTTTAGTTGTGAATGGATCGATTTTTGGGCTTCTTATTTTATATCTTAATTACTCGATTAAATTTTAGCTTAATCTCATTAGGTACAGCTTAATTTAATACATTTGTCTTATTATCGATTACTTAAATTTAAGTACCTATAATAATTGATACAAAACGTTACCTAATTTATAAATTTAATCGCTATACAAGTTAGTTAAATAGCCGACACGAAGCTCATTAGAAGACCCTCAGCTAACTACCTCATTCATATTCAAAGCGAAAAGCAAGAGATTAGTAAATCCCGACAAGAATCAGAAGCATAAACAACAAAAATGAGCAACAAGGCCACTACGAAAAATGAGAGTACACAATTTTTTGGGGTCTTAGGCACTGACACAGGCGGCACACAAATATTTAAAGTCAAGCAAGCCCAAGGGACAAAAGGATAGGGGGAAAAACGGAGTACTTGAGTCCATCAAGAAGTCGAGCGGCAAAATGGAGGTCGCCACAGCAGCTCCATGCTATAAATCATATTTTAATGATGGCCCAGACGGAATTCGCTACAATGCTGCGTCTGTAATAGAATACGACAATAAGGTGGGGGGAGGGGGGGAGGGGGGGGGGTTCGAGACGAAGGAACGAGAAAACATGATAATGCTTTATTTTGGTAACAAAAAGAGACACACACAAAAGCAAAGCAAACTAAGCTCGTATCAATCTTGAAGCAAAAATCGGCAAAACGTTTTCAATAATGAAGATATAGTTGCCAAAAAAAACAAAAAAAAAACATAAGAACAAGTGCAAATGGTCAAAGTTGAATTGCAGTTTATTGAACCAAGCTGTTATTTGCTGTTTGCAATGCTTTCAGAGCGCTAATTGCAACACAGTTTTTGTTGGCATCAACAAAAGCGAAAGTGCTGTAAATTGATCGATGTGCAAATATGTCCAAAGACAAAGGGCATCAAAATCTGTGGCAGGCAGTGGCAGCTGTCAGCAGTTTTGCGCCACATCAGCAAACCAAAAAAAAAACAAGGAATCTGTGCCTCATGGCGACTCATTTACGACTGCCTGGCAAGAAAACGCAGCAGCTAGCTCATAGAGTACAGACTCACACAAGCAAACACATAAAAGTTTGCAGGCCTGGGTAAAAGACGTGCGGGCACGCGCCTACAGTCCACAGGGCATATACATATACATATATATCTTTGTGTGTAGGTACCCCAGAGGCCTCACTTTCGATATGCCATAATAAATGCCAAGCGTATTGTAATAGGTTTACTTTATGATATATTATTGGTTGGCGTGCGCCTCTCTCTCACTCTCTCACTCTCTCTCTCTCTCTCACTCTCTCTCTCTCCCACTCTCCCTCTCTCTATGCATTCCAACATGGGAACATAAATTGGGCTTACATTCATAAGCATCAGCATCAATATTGGCTTTACAATCAACCTAATATGCCACAACAATAAATTATTAAAGCCAAGAAAAGGTTCAGGTTTTAAGGCAAACAACAGACATAATCATAATTGTTTGGTTATCCTTAGGGAGCTCTGCGTAGGCAGAATGAAGAATACGTAAGAAATTGTACAGTAAGAAATAAACGACTTCCAGATGTCCTTAAGTGAATATCGCACTTCGAACATTGATAGAACTACTTATTGATTCCGTGCCAAAAAAGGATTAAATTTTAAGTTATGCTAGAAATGAATCTTCTGAATAAAAGAAATCGATATTAATCGATTATTTAGAGAGCTTGGAAAGTTATCAAAATTTGAATTACGTGCTAGAAGTTCCAGTTTGTAAGCACACATGTCAATTTTGACCGATGTGTAAGATTATAAAGTCAATAAGCTTTATCGTTGTATAAACGGACTTTTACGTACTAGGATGTTAAATCAAAACCAACATACCCAACATGCTTTATTGAGCGGCACATATCGTATAACTCGTTTTAAATCTATCTATCTTCTTAACTTTATCCCAGCTACATAGCATATATATGCTTTAACTATTAGAAAAACTCACATACACTTCACGGACTTAAAATAATTACCTTGTTCTGTTTGCGCAACTCAATTATAACCTTATCTGCAAGCAATTTTAATACAAACAAAGTATTATAACAAATTATGTGCTGAGCATTGCCGCACTTTAAACCATAATTTAATTGCTATCCATTTTCATTCTCATTTTGTTACTTAACATAAGCAACGCCCCCAGTTCATAGACAAATGAAATGACTCACTTGGGCGCCTCTCTTTAAATGCACAGAGCGCTGGGCGCAAAGTAATTAAAGCCCAAAAAGTTTCTTTCTTAAGACAAAAGTTGCTGCTGTTGTGTGATATCTTAATTAGATAAAGTAGATATAAAAAAAAAGGTTCTCAGTTTCGTGTGGTGTTTAAATTTTTGTCAGCGTGCGTTTGACATTTGCCACTCACGTTGCAAGTTGCGTAATTTGTGTGTGATAGGATCCAGAGGGAATAATGTTTAAGAAAATTGATTTTCAAGTTTCTTTCTTCTTTTTCTTTGCCTTGAAAGGATTGATGGCCTGGACGGAAGTGCTTAGAAAAATCAATAGGCAGCTAAGCAACTGATAAGCAATTGAAAGTAAGCACAAAGTGGCGTATACTTAATGAAAATAGTACACTCAGTTAACTTAGAGAAATGCACATCTCTGTGTGTGTGTGTGTGTGTGTTAGCTGCTGGACATTTAGCTAGCGTAAGTTGTGCGACTGGTGATGATAAGAATGAGAGTTGGTCAAACTTGATTAGGCCGAGAATGGCAGGCAGCATCATTTATACCAATCAAAGATTTTAATAAATGGCTCAGTTTAGCTTTGAGTGGAGGCGTGGCTAGGTTAGGAGGATAGGCAAACAACACGACTGAGCAGATTAATCAACTTTGAGCTATCAATAAATAAATAAATGCTGGCACCCAAATACACTAATATTTATGCACATAAATCTACACAGAAATGCAAAGTCAGCGAAGCGAAACTTTAACAAAACCCACACAAATAAAACACAATATTCGATATTTGGTTGCTTTTTGTTTTGTTTTGTTTTGTTTTGTTTTGTTTTGTTTTTAGCTGATTTGAGTGTGTTTGCTCATTTTGCTGGCGTTTTTGTATTTATTTTTGCTAAAATATTTATTAAAAGTTTATTAAAATACTTTCATAATCCATATATATCATATACATATATCGTATTGTTGTTGACGTTTTCTTGACTTTTTTTTTTTTTTTTTAGTTACTAAAGGGCACACATATACTTATGCATATGTCTATTATATAATATATAATGTTGCATACTTTTGCGGCATTTATAAACTAAGTTGTTGTTTTTCTTTTTGCTTTCTTGCATTCATACAAAATACTTCTTAAATTCCAATTTATTGGAGTTGAGTTCAAGGCTAGTTTAATTTATGCTACATTTTCTTTTATTTTTGTATAAAATTTGATTTAGTTCAGGAGGTATTTTCCGGTTAGTGTGTAACAAAATGTAAAATAAACGAAAAAAAAGTGGCTGTTTTTTTTTATGTCTATTTTTTGTTATTACTTTCTTCAAAGCAGCTTATCAGACAGACAGACAACGAGCCTGTCTTTTTTGTGGCACAAATTTGGTTGTTGTTGTTGTGGTTGTTGTTGTTGGCAAATAAAAACTAATGCGGCATGAAAATTGCTGCTCATTTGCCTACGTGAAGCGTCGACACTTTGACAAATGAGCTGCTGTTGCATAATGAGCTGAGGTTCGTCCCAAAAAAGTTCAATTTGAAGTAGTGTAGTTTAACAAAAAAGTTTGCTGCTCTTAAATGAAACTTTTGCTCAGAGTTTTTTTTATGCTACTCGGCGTATGGGTAACAAAAGTACTCAAAAAATAGTCAATTAAGTTGATGTACATATATCAAAATTGTACTTTGAGAAAACTGACTTTCATTGAGTTAATGTATATATATATATATATATATATCAAAATTGTACTTTGATAAAGCTGACTTTCATGCTGGCTAAATCATTTATCAAAATCTGAGCAACTGGCAGACGTGTCCCAAAATCAATTGCAGCGTACGTAGGGTGAGAAGGGTGAGGAAAAGCGCTTTGTCAGACTGGCGCGACTTGAATTATGATGAGTCAACAATTTGGCCCAAAATACGGATATGTTGCGAGCATGTTGTAACATGTCTGTTATTATTATTATTTTTTTTTTTTCCTCCACATTTTTGCTTAAAGTATGTGTTTTTTATGTATACATATATGTATTTATTTATCAATATGATAGCCAAAAAATTGTAGCTAATTGTTGTTGAGGTTGAATGTTGAAAAATTTTGCTATAATTTACTTATCTTTTTTGTTTTTTTAAATTTGACATTGATTTGATTTGAGGTTTTTATATTTGTGTTTTTATAGGTAATATGTTCTATATGACTGAAGCATTTTGAGGTATTTCTGCTGTTTACACACATATATATATATATATAGATATATATGTTTAAAGTTGTTTGTTATAATAATAATGCTTTAAAAATTACACAACATTTAGTTAAATTTTACTTTACTTTTGCTAGTTTTTTTGTTTTGTTTTCATTCTTAATTCAGTTAAGTTAAGTTTTTCTATGCTTGATTTTAATGTTTGGTTTTCTTTATTATTTTTTTATTTTTTGATTTTTTTGACTATAAATGCAAATCACATACAACAAGATTTTTTTAGGGAGGTAGTTAAAACATTTGTTTTTGTATTTGATTTGTATCATAGTTTCGGGTATTCATTTAAATGGTCGCACAACATTTACTAAGGTGTATTTAACTATCCAAAAAGTTTGTCATTATTTATTTATTTCGAATGTAGATTTGAGTTAAATTATTCGATTCTCGTAATAGTTGTAATATAGGTATATGTATATGTATATGTATGTATGTATGTATGTATTTGTTATACACGAGGTATATCAATTTAAAGTGGCATGAAAGCGCTTTTAGACGCTCGCACGCACACAGAGATGTACTTATGCATGTACTGAGGTATATGTGGTATATTTGTTGTAATTGTATGTACTTTCTGTTCGATTCTCGATCCAGTCGCTCACTCGTTCAAGTTGCACTCGTTACAAGCTTCACTCGTTACGAAATGCACTCGTTTGAGATTTCACTTGTACGATTTGTACTCGCTACAAGTTTTACTCGTTACAAGTTAAACTCGCTGGAGATTGAAATTCAATGAATCCTACTCGCTACAAGTTTAACTCGTTCGAGTTTGCGCCATTGTTTCGATAAAGCTATAACGGTCCTTCTTCTCCTTTCCATTCCCTTTTTTTCATTCACTCTCGCTCGCTTCCTCATACGTAACGCGAAAAAATTTTAACTAAATCTTATATGAATACACTTTGTATGTATATATATATATAAATATGAATATATGCATGGAGATAAGAATGTGTGAATGCAGTATGAATAATCTCTTTATATTAATGCTAAACAAATTTGACTTGCTTTTACTTTGGGAATAACCTAAGTAACTTGCTAGAAATAGTTTAGTTAAAGCCACATCGATAAATATTAAAGTGATTTGGTTTTGTTTTTTATTATTATTTTGCTAGTCGATTTCTGCTAGGCAAGTTGCTAATGCAAAAAGTATGCCTGGTGTTTGCTTTGCATTCCCCTCCACTCTTCTCTTCCAAACGTTCATATCGTTCCTTAATTTTTATATAAATATATATTGTAATTAAATTAGGCTTTTATGTTATGTTTTGGTTTTCGTGTATATATATGTGTATAATAATAATTTTGAGAGTTTTTGGCTCGCAGTCTTTTCGGGCTATAATTATTTTTTTATATCTATTTTCAACTTGCACCATTTTGCAAAATTTCAATTAGGAATCTGACATTCTAAATGATTATCGAGGAAATACTCTTTTTTAATTGTCGATTTTCAATAATAATTCACTTAAATGTTATGGACTAACACTACCCATATAGGCTGTATAGTTTTTATTTAAGTTAAAAGGATTGCTTATCGAGTTATCAATTTTGTCTAAGTGTACACACACACATTTATCAATTAATACGATTTAACTTAACTTAACAGTTACATTTCCTATGCAGCATTTGTTTTGTTTTAGTTGAGAACACGTTTTGGTTGATTTCTCTCGTTGAACATTTATTTTTATTTTTATTTACTTGGTTTGGGAGGTAGTTTCGGCTTTGTGGCTGCCTTAAATGCGAGGTAGTTTCGGTTGAGTTGTTTTTGTTTTTTAGCTCTAAAGAAGCTTTTAAAGCATAAACTAATGAACTAAATGCAAGAAAGAGGCAAATAAAATAAAATGTGCGCACAAAAGTAGGCAGCACTTTTCATACAAACACAATCTCACACACACACACACACACACACACAATAGTAATGCAAATTTCGTAACAGCCGTAGCCAAATATGTTGCAACAGTCGTTGACATTTACACAAAATGGAAGTCAAGTAAAACAATGGGACGACAACAAGGACCTGCTGAGCAGGCATGGGAAAAATTGTGTAAGGCCTACAAAATGAGCCTCGCTTGTGTTGGCCATAAAAGCAGGGACATCACAAAAAAAAAACATAGCAGAGAAAATTAGAGAGACAACAAGATATGTAGAGAGACAGGAAGAGAGAGCGAGAGCGAGAGAGCGCTTGAGTCAAAGAGAGGAGTGAAAGTAAGAGAGAGCGTCGCATCAGCTGAGCTTGGAGCTCTGCAAGAAAAGTGAAAGTGAAAGTGGAAAGCCAAAAGCAAAGGCAAAGCATAAAATGCCGTTAAAGGATAGACACGAACAGAGATTGCTTGGCATGAGGTGTAAAATCAATACACAATAAAAGCCACAGAGCCTTACTTTAAGCCTGCTTAAATAGGCAATAAAATATATATGCTAATTTTATGCGTTGCAATATCGAAACTCAATGTCCTGGCACCAGATAATGTCACTAGAGACACACGCCTCCACCACTCATTTGTGAGCAGTTGAAACAATTATTTCAAAAGTCAGGTAAAGCACAGAAAGTTTAAATGTAAAGCGCGTGAAAGTTAGCAAGAGTATTTATTAAGACTTGCGTGTAAATTGATGTCGTCTGGATATTAATGATTACAATTTGATGGGGCTGACTGCTGTTGTTCATCAATACACTCATACAAAAATGTGCGACAGACACGCAACACGACACACCAAAAAAAGTTTAATTAAAGTCACAATGAATAATATGTTGAGTTCGCACCACCCAAAACAAAAACACTCACGCAAAGTGGGTCAGAGCGTGGTCAGTATTTATGATAAATCAATAAAATATCTATTAAAAAACATCTTAAAAAAAAAAAGCATTGACCAAAAATAAAGTAAACAAAATTTTCAAATTATTATTGTTATTTTATCATATTTGCATAGTTGTGATTAAGTGAAACAAAATTAAAAATAATAAATAAAAATTGAAAGCTTCCAAAGTTCTATTGGTCTTTCTATAAGTTTTAAGTGTGGTGTTAGGGATTAAAAGATTTATCCATGTTGTTTGTTGTAGAAAACTTAAGAAATTTGTGCAGCTTTTGGGTTAAACTGCTTGTAATTCCAAACAGGTTCTTGTTTGATTTTGTTCTTTTCCTTAAAAAATGGCATACACTTAGAATCTTTTTTGTCAAAATCTTGTAATTGCCATACGTAAGTATATTTTAATATATATGATTTATTTCTTTAACTGAGCAACAACACTGCACTAGGAAACGACTTACAAAAACTTTTACTTAGTTACTTTTTCTAATCTCTTTGTTTAATTGCTAATAGTTTGCTATATGCTTATAATGTACGTAACATTTGTAACGCTTTCTACAGCCTGACTCATTTATCTTTTTGCTTGACTCTTTTAACTATTTATAATTTAAGCTAGTTAATAGATTTGTTTTATAATTTCTCATTTGTTTTGTACCATCAGCGCTCAAATTTCAAATTTGCTACTTTTTCGTTTCACAATCTTTGCAATTTACAGGGTATTTTCTACACACTCTATCTCTCTTTATATGTATATCTATATATCTATATCTTATTTCAACACAAAGTGATCAATTAACTGAATTCGAATCGAAAATTTCCTTCTATTATCAATTTAAAGCTGGCGCTGCTTTCTGCCTCAGTCAAAAAATTTATATAAATTTAATTTTTATAAAGCAAAATGCTATCACAGTAAACGTAAATGAAAAAAAAAACCCAATTCAAACTTAATGTTGTTAAATTTTAATATTTTGTTTTTTATATATATATATATATATATATATATAAGAATATTCTTTGAATCAATCATTTGCTGCTGTTGTGATGCTGTTGGTAGTCACTGTAGTAGCCCAAAAGGTCTCCAACTTGGTTAAAAACTAAAGGCTAGCTTTATTAAATGTATGTTTTGGATTTTTTGTTTTTATATGTTTATATGTATGTATATTTACAATAAAATTATATATATGTATATGCTCAACAAAATATAACAACATTTGACTTAAAATGAAATCAACAACAGAAAAAAAAACTAAACTATAATATATAAAAATATATTAAAATCAATTAAAAGAAAGTTGGGATTGAGGCTTAAACTTAGAGTTTCAATGATGCATTAAAAATGACGACGTCGCACTATTTTAAATAGTAGTCTACAAAAAATTTATAATTTTTTTTTAAAGTCCACACAAGGCTGCGTTGTGGCTACGCAGCACTTAAACAACTAGACTAAACATTAAGCAATAACTCTATACGCTAATTACTATGACTAACACTAGACTAATATAGTATAGTATAGTATAGTTAGTATAGTATATATATATATATATATATATATATATATATACGACTATAACTAATGCCCTGACTGGCTGCGCCAAACAATTCCAAATGCTGCTTTACACACACAGCTAACAACTGAGGCGCTTGAAATCTTAGTTCAAGCTAAAGAAGAGCATGTTGCAAGCAGCATTTCTTGTGGTTTTTCGGCGGCAGCTGTCGTTTAAGGTTACGGGGGGAGGATGAGTTCTTGGGTGGGGGTTGGGATTTGATTTTCTTTAGTTTAATTTTGTTTTGTTTTTTTTTTTTTACTATTAAAATCGATCCATTTACAAGTTACAAATTGTAGAAATGGTGCTTGTCCGGTTTTATAAGCGATTGCTGGCAATTTGCTAATTGGTTTTTGTTAGAGTGTTAAGTCCTTGTTCAATGTTCTGGTTCTAGACCCTGGCCAGCTGCTTCTTGGGCCTCATTGGCACAATGCAATAGCCAGCACTTACATCACGTCCACTAATCAACAGATTCTTAAGCACCGAATTTGACTGTTGCTGTTGTTGTTGTTGCAGCTGTTGCTGTTGTTGCTTCTGTTGCTTGGCCTCAGCTACTGACCAGCGTTCACTTGATTGCCGCTTAGTGGTCTGTTGCTGCTGTTTCTGTTGCTGCTGCTGCTGTTGTTCCTTGCCCATGAGCTGTTGCAGCAGCTGTGGTGATTGCACATCTAGCGTCATGGTGCCGCTCTTTAGGCGTTTCGTTTCCACTGATTGACTTTGACTTAAATGACGCTTGTTGCCATGTTGCTGTAGCTGCTGTTGCTGCTGTTGTTGTTGTTGTTGTGGCAGCTGTGTGTTCAACAGTGTTGTCTTTGTAGGTGATGATGTTGTTGTGTTCAACTTGCTTTCAACCAGACGTATGGTTGCTTTTGAGCCATTTAGTAGCCTCATTGCTGGCAGCTTGCCCGGCAGCAACAGTTCCTCCTCCGATTGTTGCTGCTGCTGTTGTTGTTGTTGTTGTTGCTGCAACATTGTCTTATTGGTATTTTGTATGGTTATCAATGGCACGGCATTTAAAATAACATTCTGCTGTTGCTGCGGCTGCTGTTGCACATGTTGTTGCTGTTGCAGCTGCAATGTTGACACTTTGCTGGGTGCTGGTGATACGGCAGGACTGCTGCTTGCCTCCGTCACATTCATTTGCAACAAATCATTCCAGCAATCCAAATTGGCGGCTGAACAAAACAAAAAAACAAGCAAATTAAAAAGTTTGAATCGTTTTTTATACATATTCAAATAACGAGTAAAATATGCATCAAAATTATTTCTCTCTTTAAAATCAACAACAATTTATGGCTGTATATATATATATATATATATAAACAGACGAGCAATTAATTCTTTTGCCCATGACATTGATGCTTATTTAAAGCAATCATAGCTTGTGTGCCAAAAGTTGAATATATCTATTTCTGTGTGTTTATGGGCAAACAACCAAAAAATTAAGTATTCTTATTTATTTGTACTTTAAATATTCCGTGTGGACAGAAAACTATTAATATGTCTAAACACAAGACAGACAAACAGACAGACAGACAGACAGACAGACGGATATAAAAAAAACTCTCACTAGACCCTCTGACACCAGGCATCAATCAAATGTTGCTGCTGTGACATGTGTCAAAGGTAAGAGATAGAGAAAGAGAGAAGGCGTGCCACCTTATGTGGCATATGTTGCGCCTCAAGGCGTGTCTATTCAAAGGTAATTACCTCGGCAACAATTTTTAAAGTCTGCACAGTCAACTCATCAATTAACTCAAACTCAAAAAGAAATGCAAAATAAATGTGTAAACTTTCTTATTGTTTTCAATCTATTTTTATGCAAATATATAATATATATAAGCATTTGTTCTATTTATAATGCCACAATATTTAGGCCTCTCCAAATGCAGTAAATGTCGTAGTGAGAAAGACTCACAAGAAATTGTCAACAGTACATAATTAGCCCAGGCAGCAGGCTGTCTCGTCAATCAACGCGTAGGTGTTGAAATATGATTGGAAAAGTCTAAATATTTCTATACATATATATATATACACTTGTGAATCGATTTAAGATCAATTTATGCTGCATATTCTTTTGTCACTCTCTCTTTCATTTAATACTTACAATCTTTGCTAAAGTCATTCTCAAAGGGATCCTCAATGGTATGACATAAACTGGGCGCTAAAGACACATCATATTTCTCTTTTTTACATTCAATGCTTAGACTCAACAACTGTTGCTGTTGCTGCTGTTGCTGTTGCTGCTGCTGCTGTTGCTGGCGTTGCTGGCGTTCCTCCTCCTGCAGCTCAAACTCCTGCTGCAATTGCTGAAAGCTATTCACTTGCTGTTGCTGCTGCTGCTGATGCTGTAGACGATCCTCGCCTGAGACATTGTCTAAGATTGAAAATGTTCCATTGCCACTGCCACTGAGCATTGCTGCCAATTCACTGGAGCCTGTGCTAAACACATTTGACTGTTGTTGTTGCTGCTGCTGCTGTTGTTGTTGCACTGGCGATGGCGACAGCGAGGATACCGTGGAGGCGGGTGAGGAGCAAAGCGAATTGGAAAAGTGTTGCTGCTGTTGTTGCTGTTGTTGCATTGGCTGTTGATAGCTGCCATACTGCTGCAACTGTTGCTGTTGCTGATGCTGTTGTTGTTGTTGCTGCTGCTGCTGTTGTTGCAATTGCTGGAAATGCTGTTGTATGCTGTCCATATCCTTGGACACCATTGTTGGCAAATCAGCCGCCGAACACCACATTAGATCGCTCTCAGTGAGCAAGGGCATATCATCACCCAATGGTATATAAGGTGCACGCAAGTCAAAATCAGCTTCCACATATGTGAAATCATCTTCGGGCAGCGAATCGGGACTGCATAACGATGGCAAACTGCTGTCCTCAGGACACTAAAAATAGTATGAAGAAAGAATTCAATTGATGAGTTAATGCATTCTAATGGATTGTTCAGAATCTCTAACACACCTTTGATGTAACGTTGGGCGAATGCAGATGTTGCGAGCAATTGGTATCATTCGATTCATCACGATAGTTGAATAGAGGATCAATGTTGCTGCTGCTATTGCTGTTATCCTGATGCTGATGACTATTATTGTTGCTACTGTTGCTGTTGCTATTGTTGCTACTGCAACTGCTAATGCTAATAGCTCTACTGGTGCTATTGCTGCTGTTGTTGCCTGCAACAGTTCCCGTTGTTGCTGCTGCTGTGTGGCGATTGCTATTGTAGCTGTTGTTGATGTTGCTGTTGGTGTTGCTTCTGCTGGTGTTGTTGTTACTGGCATTATTGCTATTGCTGTTGCTGTTGGCATAGTGTTGTGCACTGGCCGTTGTAGAGCAGGTGGTCGAATCCAATGAATTGATATCATCGGGCAGCAAACAGGAGCTCATGAGACCAACGAGAATCTCGCCATATGGCGCCATCTCGTCCAATTGAATGCAGCCGGTATTGGCCAAATGATGAGACAAATCATCGGGTTCCTCTTTCAACACTGAAAACGAAAAGAATCGAGATTTTGTTGTTAAAAGATTAAGTTTTAGTTTTAGTTAATTAAAGACTTGTTCACTTGTCAAAAGGTGTCAAAAAAACTTAGTGCTAAGTGCAAAACTCGCTCTATTCAACTAAAATGGAGGAACAACAGTTGCTGTTAATTAATGTGCCACAAAAGTCACACACACACACACACACACACGCACTATGCAAGACTGTACTGGCGCCACCCGAAAAAAAAAATATATATATATATATATATATTAGTTTCACTTCTTCAATTGACAGCTTCCAATTGAGACTAATTGAAGTTGCTTTCTTCTATTTATTTTTCTTCAGTTTATTTTATTTTTTTTTGGGAGAGTGAATTAGTTGATTTATGTGCTACAGTTGCTGGGCTTGGGCCATGATTTTAATAGCCTTTTGACAGGTTTTATTTTTTTTGAGTTAGTTTTTATTTTGTGACATTAATCAGCATTGGAAAAGTTTAGCAGCAAAACAGCTGATAAAGAATGAAATACCTCAAAGCTTTGACGTACGCTACGTCCATAGAAATGCAACAATGGCAAACACTATTTAATTATAGTATTATGTATAATGCACTTAAGTTGAATAGGTTGAGCTAACCCTAACTAGAGTCAAGGTTTTAGAACCGCAAGATGCGGTGCAATGCGATGCTTATCGCACACAGAGAGATTTGGATGCGCGTCACGAGTAACTTCAGTCAACAATCATAATATATATAGTACCTCTTTATATATATATAGGCTAAGCGGGCGCCTCTTAAAACCGGTATGTACAGCTTTTGCACATCACGACTAAATACGAATAAACATATAAGTACTATTAAGGGGTGTTGTAATAGTTGTTGTTTTTTTCGATTACATTGTTTTCTGTTTACCCAACGTTAGATATAGATAAAGAGATTGGAATTTATACACGAAGAACACTCTTAGTTACAAGTTGTTTCAATCGGATTTTACTTAAAAGTTGTTTATTTGTTTTCAGTATCTTATCTATGAGTTCAATATCTCTGCATAAATCAATATTGCTATTTTTTCTAATAGTTTACAAGCACCTATGGACAATATTTTTATTTTTTTTTACATTGCTTGCGAAGAACAACGAGAAAAATAATTAAGTCGAAGTTTATATGCTCTACCTAAAAAAAAATAAATTTATAATTTCTGTGTTGAAATAAACTTGCTACATACAAATAAGTATGTAGTTATAGTAGGAAGTGTTTGAAAAAGATTATCAGTTCAGGAAATATTAAGAAATTTAAAATAAGACCAACAAAAACTAATAAGAAATAAATATATTCATTTTGATAAGCATTTTGTATGTATTTATGTCTTCGAAATTGTAAGGAAAACACTTTTAACGCACTTGAACCTTGCACTCAATAAAACTCTAGCTAATCGCAACTATCTGAAACCGGTATTCTAAGCGTCAGCAACAAAGCTGATAAAGTTTTATTACTCCCTTCATTGCAGGGGCTTAAGAATAAAGAATAAACAAAGAGCAGCAAAACAGCTGAGGGCTTTAAAAAAGCTTTGGCAAACGATCTACTGCACTTTTTGTATACACTTACACATACATACATACGAAGAATATCTATTCATATATGTACCGATGTACTTGACTTCCTATATAGAGAGTCTATCTTGCTTGCACGCATCGTTGACAGCAACGAAGCACAAAAACAAATTAATTAACAATGCAAACACACAAACCTGGCAATAGGAAAAAAAAAAGGGGTTAGGTGTATTAGGATAGGGTATGTATATAGCATACCGCACCTGACCCCCTACGATTTCGACTTATAATTATATTGCATACAAGTGCTACTCGAACGACAACCACAACGACGACGACGCTTTTGCGGAAAAGCACACAAAAATATATACAAAAATGAACTAAAACTGAAATTATGGCAGGCGATAATACAAAAGCGGCTTCTCCTCTTCTACTAAGTAGGAAATCAAGTGTCTTTTAGTATATATATATATTAGCAAAGTGTTTTTCTATTCTTCAATTATTTTTAGCAAGGCAAGTGTAAGGTGCAAGGTTGAAAAGACTTAAAATGCAAAAATAAAAAACTATTAATGCATTCAATTTTGTGGCAGCAGCGGTTCAGTGGGTTAGGTCAGTGAGCGGGAGGGTTACTAGTTACTCTTTACTCGTTACAAGGCAATTATTTTGATCAGTATTTAAAATTGATTGTGCCATGACATGCTTTAAGCTGTTGCAGCTGCACTTGAGCCACATTCAATGCACTTGAAATACTACATACTACAAACATGTGATTCGAAAGTTTTTCTAGAACAACAAGCAAGCATTCATTCAGTTTTGAGTATAACGAGTACTCGTTATATTAACACACACACACACAAACACACAGGCACATTTTTATGAGTGTTGGCCAATGCGTGACTTGGCTCAATCGACACTCTCAACACTCGACACAGTTTCAATTTAAGCAAACCATCTTAATGATGATGTGGTTGATGTTTTTTTGATGATGATGACGTTTTTTAGTGTCGCATCACAACCAAAAGAAAAAAAAAACTTTTAAAATATGTAAATCAAAAAGACAGCGAGTAAAAAAAGTGAGAGAGAGAAGTAAAGTAAAACGGACACGACCACTTGAAGAAAGACAAGTAAAGCTTTTTGGATGGCATCGTTTATGTTGTTTTGATTCAAGAACTTAAGTTCGTGATTAGACATCCACTTGATGTCGATTCTGTGATTCTGTGCGAGTAGAGCTCTGACTATCAGCTTGTGTATATGTTTTCCTTTCTTACGCACAACATACGAGACAAAAGACGAGCAATAAAAATAAACAAATATATTTGTTTTTTGTGTTTTTGTGTTTGATTAAGCGATAGTTTGGCGTTAGGCAAGAATCTAAAGCAGATATTTGTATTTGAAATGCAAGAATCAATGGAAAATTACGAACCGATAAACTTGTTACTCAGCCGTCAGTTGTATCGATATACAACCAACACTGGCAATATTTTACTTAACTCATCAAAACTGATCAAAACCAAAATCAAATGCTATATCTGGCATTAATCTGTTGGTTATCTAAAACCAAAATAAATATAGTAAGTGCTTCCCTGTTTATTTACGTTCCACTAAAACCAAAATAAATATAGACACTTCGAGCAAAAAACAATAAAAAAAAAAAGAAATACAAGAAAAAAGACGATAAAAAAGTATCTGAAGTATCGAAGGCGGCGGCGGCGGCGGCAGCCAGCACAAAATGTCAACAAAAGCTAAAGAAAAAGCACAAAAAACAACAGAAGAAAAAACAGCTCACAACCAATTGTCGATTAGAGACGGTTTTCAAGCAAGCTGCAGCAGCATTCCACTAAACGAACAAAAAAAAAAAGATACACGCGCCAGCCAAAAACACGAGATAAAGGAATAAGAGAAATAATGCTATGATATGTGGGCAAACGGTGTCGACGACACATGTCACAATGATAATGGGGAGGGGGCGGGGAAGATGAAACAGTTGATGGTCATGGCCAAACAAACCTTGGCACACGAGCTGTTTGTTAACTGGACAGACAGCCACATCTGACTTAACATATTAATTAGTTCAACTTAAAATTCACAATAACAGACAGCAATTTCACATAATGCCAAGATCGTGAAAATTAGTTAACGATATAGTGGAAAATGAACAGGAGAAACATCTTAGGTAAAAATATTCAAGCAAGCAAGCTGATATATGTTTGTTCCTACCTTAAAATGATGTGAAAATTAAGGTAATAAGAAAAAGAAAAATTCTTTTACCAAATGAAATATATAAAAAAAAAATATGAAGAATACAAAAATAATGCTTACTCGATCTGCTTTAAATTGAAACATTTCGGGTATATTAAAACGATTGTGGCTTTTGTGGGTTAAACACGGCGTATGCGTAATAGCTTAATATTGCGAAAAATTCAAAGGGTGCAACAACAACAAAAACAGCATCAAAATGCACGTAATATAAAAAAAAAGCCAACCGGCAAATGCTGATACATCTACTGTTTATATATATATATATATATATAAATATGTTAATGTGTATATAATAGTTGGATGTCAGGCAAAGTTTGCTGCACTTTGTTTATAAAATGCAGCCACAGTGTTAACAACAAATTGTTGTTGCTGTTTTTGTTATTGTATATTTGATGTTTTTGTCTTTACAAATAGATCGTTTGATTTGCGCAAATTGCAACCACAAAAAAAAAACCGTTACCGATAAGCAAACACGACAACCTAACAGAACAACTCAACTGACTGATTGACTGACTGACTGACTGACTGACTGACTGACTGATTGACTGACTGACTGACTGACTGATTGACTGAACGAAACGCCAGTGTGATCAGTACGTCAAATAACATCAAACAGCCGCACGTCATTCGCTTTCCTACATATATATATATATATATATATAGGTATATTCACTTATAAACGGGCACGACCAACAACAGCAGCAACAACAACAACTACCACTATGAATATGCATATATATATATATAAAAATATGTATAATACACTTTGTGGCGTAGAATAAACGCCTGACTTCAGCCTTGGCTTATTGCTACTAATGCACATTTTGGATTATAATATTTCTGTTATTTTGTCGATGTTGCTCTGGTGCTCGTGATATTGCCCCCCAATTTGGGTTATCAACATGTTGTTGATGGGTTAAAAAGAAAACACAAAACATAAAAGACCACTCCAGATAATGTGTATGTGTGTGTGTGTGTGTGTGTGTGTGTGTGTGTGTGTGTGTGTGTGTGTGTGTGTGTGTGTGTGTGTGTGTGTGTGTGTGTGTGTGTGTGTGTGTGTGTGTGTGTGTTACAACAATTATGTATTAATTGATTTGTTGAAAGGTTTCTAATCGCAGCTTACTTAATAATACTGTTTATGGTGTCATTCTAATCTGATATCGATATAATCTGATAAGGTTGAATATGGTAAAGGTGTTGTTTTAATTTGAGATTATTTGTATTAGGTAGCAACAGTACAGAGCTTGCTGACTATACTAAACAGTTAGTTGCTATGATTTGTGCACCTTTTAGAACAAACTTAGATATCTGGCAACTATCTGGTGAACATCTTACATATTACTTAAATAGAATCTGGCAACGCTGTATAGGGAATGTAATAGTTGAAATGTAACTGTAGTTATATAGATAATCTTCATCATATGATTCTAATATATATATATTCAAGATAAAATAAACATCTTTCAAGTTATTCTCAACAAAATCGAAACAAATCACTGACAAAACCTATCTATACCTATGATTTGAACCCGTGTGCACCTTTTGTTCGGTGCCCATCACTCAGAGTAACTCAGTAACCGGGTTCAGATTGTTTAGCTGCACTTATAGCTGTCGTGCTTATCAGTTTGCAGTGTTTGCACTGCACATATTGAGTTATAAAGCTATCTTAGTTTTGCACACCTTTTGGGTTATCAACTTGCGTAATGCACGCTGTAATCAGTTCTCTGTGTGTGTGCGGGGGGGCATTTAAGGTGCAAGATAAGGGGTTTTAGGTGTAATATTGCTCTACTTACTTGTTAGACCTCGGCCATCGTCAGCAAATGATAAGAATCCTTTATTCATATCTTGGGTTTGTTGTTGCTGTTGTTGCTGTTGTTGCTGTTGTTGCAGTTGCTGTTGCTGATTGCTTGATGAGAGTATTGCAGCCGTTGCTGTTGTTGTTGGTGGCAAAGCTTGCAACTGCAGTGGTATTGATGTTGGTGATATTGGTGTTGGTGTTGCTGTTGCAAGTGCAATTTTTTTAACAACAACAGGTGGCGCTGCTAGCGGTGTGATGCGTATTAACGAGGCTGTCACCGATTTGGGACGTTTCTCTTCGAGATGCGGCAACTTATTGCTGTTGCTATTGCTGTTGTTGTTGCTGTTTGTTAGGAGCTGTGCTGTGATGGTACGCGGTCCGGTTGAATTATTATTTTCACGTTTGATAAGCAACTCTGTTTGCAATTGTTGTTGTTGTATATCTAATATTGAGTTTGTTGTGATGTTTGTTGTTGTTGGTGTTTGAGTTATTGCTGGTGTTTGGTTAATTGCAGCAGCAGTTGAAGTTTTTGATGTTGTTGTTTCTATTATTGTTGTTGTTTCGTTTGCAGTCTCAATAGCTTTGGGTTTTTCCACTAAATCTAAAGATGTTGTTGTTTCTTTTGTTGCTGTTGTTGCTGTTAGTATTGGTATTGCTGTTGGTGGTTCGGCAACAGTTGCTGTTTCAGTGTTCTCGATGTTGTTGTTGTTGTTATTAGTTTCCTGCTGTTGTTGCTCACTTGCCGCCGTTTGTTGCGCAAGTGAATAAATCTCATGTTTGTTCTCAAGATTACTGCAAAAAGTTTGGGATGCACAAAACGCGCGTTTTCGTAATGATAATTATCATAAATTAGGATCTCTTTTTTTTTACTCGTTATCTTTTATTCTCTCATTATTATTTTGTTTGTTTTTTGCACTCGTTTGTTACACCACAGACCGAAAGTAAATGCCGCGCGATATATATATATATATATATATTTCGTAATATTTTCAAGTATTTAAAAGTTTTTCATTGCAAGCAAAATTGTTAGTAATTATTTGTTATTATAACTTATGTAAGTATGCCATTAATGAGTTTGAATATTAAAAAATGTGTGTTTTCGTTGACTGGTAAATTTCCATACTTTTAACCCCTTTTACATTTTACCTCTTAACTCCCTTTCCCTATTACCTTTTGTCTACTTTATCAATATTTTGGGCAAGACAAAATGTCGACATTGACAGCGATAAGCTGGCATTTTGTGGGTGTGTCTAATCGTGTCTGGCAACGATCTAGAAATACACTTTTCGTCGCACAGCTACCATATTGATAAGTCATATATGATGAGGAGATCATAATAAACATGTCTACACAGAAGTTTTCCAATCATTTAGCATATGTTGGGCCCGTGACTAGAAGCTGGTTGGCAGCATGAAATTCATTCGATTTTCGAGTGTTTTCTCGATTAGTCGTTGGCTGACTGTATATGCCTGTTTTGACTATTAATATTGATAAGATAGATAACGATACAACCAAGCGACCAACTCAATTCAATTCAACTCAACTCAAAGCAATTTCGCTCAGCTGTTGTTTCGTGTGCATGCTCGAAGTGAATGAGCTTTAAGTTCGTAGCACGTGAAACGATCGTGAAGTTAACGTGTAGACACCATGGTATGTATGTATGTATGTATGTATGTATGTATGTATGTATGTATGTATGTATGTATGTATGTATGTATGTATGTATGTATGTATGTATGTATGTATGTATGTATGTATGTATGTATGTATGTATGTATGTATGTATGTATGTATGTATGTATGTATGTATGTATGTATGTATGTATGTATGTATGTATTTATGTATGTATGTATGTATGTATGTATGTATGTATGTATGTATGTATGTATTTATGTATGTATGTATGTATGTATTTATGTATGTATGTATGTATTTATGTATGTATGTATGTATGTATGTATGTATGTATATGTTTGTATGGTATACCCCAATCATCATCTATCGTTGGACGTCGACTGTTGTCGGATTTTAAGATAAAATAAACAATCGTACCACACGCATAATGTGTGATACTTGAAGACAGCATAGGCTAGCAAAATATATACAGTAGTCGTTAAAAAATATAATTAAATTATAAAAGTTTCTTACGTAAGAAATATTTTTAAAAGATTTAAAAGGATTTCTGTTCAAAATATTATACAAAAAAAAACATATCAAAAAAAAAGAAGTGGAAATTATTAAAAAAAAAACTTAAGAAATTTGAAAATATGAAAATATTAAAATATATTTTTTGTTTTTTTTAATATATTCAAAGATTTATATTCAAAAATTCAGGAAACTACTATAGAAATCATTAATGTGAAAAATCGTTTCCAATTATCGAGTAAGCACTGTAAATATGATTTATAATTCAATGTGAACATCAAACACTTTTATTGTTGTTGTTAGAATTTTTTTGGGGGCTCGTCTGTCTGTGGTGAGATAAATATCAAGTAATATGACGTAGATATTCTGGAAGCGTTTTTATATATTTTTTCTATCGCTTCACGCGACACTTAAGAATCCGGTTAGAAGATTCAATGTCAAATTAGGGTTGTTGACAACGGAAAAGTTTAAAGCCTTAACAAGTGTTGTTCTTGTAGGCAAAAAAAAAGCGCATGATGAAGCAGTCGCAGCAACCCACCTGCATACAAACTAATGTACAGGCACACACACACACACACACAAACATAGATCGGGAGAGAGAGAGAGAGACAGACAGCGGAGAATGACAAGCCGGAAGGCAATCAATGGACAAAAGCATTTCTCACAATAGGCTAGACAAAAAAAAAAACTAATAACAACAACAAAATGAACCAAACCGAACAAGCAGAACACACTTAAATAATTGCTTCACCTTTTTTTGTTTGTGTGTGTGTCTGTGTGTTCGTTTTGTGTTTTTCTTTTGCCGGCTGCAGCCAGTTTAAGTCGCAATGCAGCGTTTAGAACGCAAATTAAGCTTACATCATTCTCAAAAGAACAATAAAAAGCTTGCACCTACATCTAATTATCAATTTAGAATAGTCTAAAGCGGCGCTTGTCAACCCTTTGAGCTTTTCATTGAAGCTTTGCTAAAAAGCTGTGACGAAAGCGCCACCTTAACTAGATTTTAACAGAGCGTGAAACAGACAGAGACAGCTTCAACTCTTGAACTTAGTGTAACTCGCCAGCTAAATCAAAGTCGAGACTGTGTGTGTGTGTGTAGAAAATTGATCGCGTGATGTGAGTGCGTTCTCAATCGATCGCTCTCTGTCTTGCACACACACAAACAACTATGCACTCTTACGTTGTGAAACACTCAGCGGCACACTTTTGTGCTCGTGTGCACAAAATGATTTATGCAGATCAGAGCGCGAGGTGTGTGTGAAGGGAAAATGAGGTGGGACAGTGCAAAACCGCAACTAAACAAGATGAGAGCAAAGTGTAAATAGCCGTAAAAAAAAATTAGACAACAAACTCGTTACACACATTACTTAAAAGTGCATTTGCAAAATAGAATGTCAATTGGTTACGCCAACTTTAAATGCCTACTTAAAAATTACATATTTTTAATATATATGTACATACATATATGTATATATGTATAAAAAAGATAGGTTTGAATGTTTGTTTGAATGATAAAGTTGAATCAACTGTAAGCTAAATTTAAGCAACAATTTTTATTGTGTAACAAACTGAGTCAAATAAATAAAGCACAGCACACAAACAGCGCTAAGATACACAAGGAGACAATCACAAGAAAAAGTGAAAGAGAGAGAGAGAGAGAGAGAGAGAGAGGGAGAGAGCAGTGATGTGAGAGCCTCCCAAGAACAAAACGGAATAAAACAAATGAATTCTGCTGCCTAAAGCCCGAGCTGCTGCTGCTCTTGATTTCAATTGCAGAGCAATAACGGAGCAGCAGCATCATCATGTGAAACTCAACTCATCGTAAAATAGCAGTAATTGCTTTTGACGAAACATTTTTATTTTTGCTTGGGTTTAAATGCGTGAGTGCATAGGTGTGTGTGTGTGTTTTTAGATGTGTGGTGTGCAAGCACACATAAAAGGCGAATGTATATTAAATTGAATGAAAATAAAAAGCAGCAGTAGGCAAAAAGTAGAAGCTGAATTAAGAAGACTATCAACAACGGGCAGACAAGAACAAAAAATGACACGCGCATGTTGGCAATATTGTCAAACAAACAGTTGTGTAATCATTCTATGCGTGGGCGTCTCTTTATGCAAACACACACATACATATACATAAGCATATATGCACTTTTAGTTATATTTTGTGTGCCTATTCATAAGTCAATGCAATTGCTAATTAAGCTGCCATTCAATTAGTTTTCATCAACAAATTAAACTCGCTCAGCGATTTTTATGTAATGCGCGAAATGCAAATGCAAAGTGCAGCAAAACCAAAAAAAAAATAAAGAATAAAATAAAACGAAATGCCAAATAGCCAAAATAAATCAAATAAATGCGAAACAAAATGAAAAGCCACCGCTCTTTTGCACTGGGTGCCTCTCTCAGAGAGCAACTCTGATAGAGAGCGAGCAGTAGAGAGTGTTTGAGTGTGTGAACGAGAGAGTGGGCAGCGTCGAGGTAGACAGATCGTGCGTTTGCGATGTGGGGGTCGCTCGTTCAGCGTCAGCAACGTCAACATTGCGACGACAACTAAAACGCAGATTGCAATAAATTTTTTTTTTATTTTTGCTCTTGTTGATGTTGGTGTTTTTTTTGCGCTTGCAACTGCCGCTGCAGCAGCGAATCAGCAGCATTCAGTTTGTAGGTTAGGTGCGAGTGTTGTGTAAAACTTTTATTTTATATTTTTTTCATTTTTTTTTCATTTTGCTTGACATTTATAATTGTTTATTAAATCATTTTTACGATCGGCTGATGGTGTTATTATTATTATTATATTTGCTTTCGCTGCCGCGTGTAACAAACGTGAGCACTTTTTATACGAAGGCAAGGAACATCAAAAAACAGTTCATTTTTCAGTTTTTTCTTGTTTTTAAAGTTAAACATTTATATTTTTGATAATCTTTCTAACACACACACACATACACCCATCAAAATATATATGCATATATATATATATATATATGTATATGGTATGTGTGTATGTGTTTGTCGTTATCAAATCCACGCATAATAAAAGTTTATTTTTGTCAAATATTTTTTTATTTTGAATTTTTTCCATCTGCTTTAAGCATGTAGAATATTTATGATTCTTAATTGAATTTTTTTTCTTTTTTAACAAAACATGAAAACTTTTATTTTCACGTTAGCAACACAAGAATCGAAAAATCTTTTATTTCTTTTATCCAATTTTATATAATTATCTTTTTTGGTATCTTAATTAACTTCTTCTTTTTGCTCTTGAATTTTTTACCTTCTTTAATATATATAACACATTTGAGTATTTGTTTATTATCAGTTTTTAAAGTTTATTTATTTATGCGGGCGACGGAAATGCAATCGTTTATTGTTTTTGTTATTTACATTAGAAGAAATTAGCGAAAGTTTCGAATTTCGGACTTTATTTACTTATTGCTTTTGCTTTTGCTTTTGATATTCAAATTCTGCACAAGTTGACGAAGTTTAACGAAAAAACAGTATAAGAAACATTTCTCGAGATTTTTTTTTTAAATTTAAGACGTCGTAGTTTAAGTCAAGTTAAAAAAGGGTTTATTGTAGTTTGCTTATCGTGTTGGCAAAGTGTTTGCCGAGTCCAGATTCAGTTGTATTAAGATTTAAGTTTAGAAGTGCACACCGAAAAACTCTCGAGCGCCCGAACAGCGCTGCTTGCCTGCACAAACGACAACGTACCAGAGACGAATGAGTGGGAATGCCAGCGCAGCTGAATGCTTGTAGTAGCTAGCTGTAGCTGCTGCTGCCGCTACTGTTGTAGCCGCGCTGTCGACGGCCTGCGCCAGTGAGAGAGCACACAGCGGCGCTGTTTTGTTCTGAGTGATACAAAAACAAAAACTGCTCCAAAAGAGCGAGCAAGAACAACAACAGCGCCGACGCAATGCCATTGAGTGGCATTTTATATACGCTATCAGCTTGAGTTATTTATCAATTGAGCGCAAAATTGATTGCCATTTCTTGTTTCTTGTTTTTGTTTTTTTTTTATTTGTTTTTCAGCTCGTTTCTTAAATGCCAAACACAAATGTTAGATATACTCGCTCTTTTATTATTGTTTTCATGTCAAACACAAATGTGTGGTGGTTGTTGTTGTTAGCGCTGCAGCTAAGATGCTGCTGCTGCGGCTGCTCAATTTGCATGCTTCAGTAATTGAGAGCTTTGCGCTAATTGCTCGCTGTTTTTAGGCAAAAAAAAAATAATGTTAAACCTGGCGATAAAGTTGACCGACTGAACACATGCAAACATCTACATAAGTACAACAATTATGTTTGTTTGTATGTGGACCTAATCTAACTGTAAACCTGAACTATGCAACGTCGCTGATAACGTGATAAGACGATGGCAACAAAAACTAGCAATTAACACTTGTTGTTTTATAGTTGTTGTTTTTTTTTTGTTTCTTTCTGGAAAGTGTTTTTTGTTTTGCTGTTGTTAAAACGCAAATTTTACACAAAAAAAACCACAAAATATTCGGTCTTATAACATTGATGGTTTGAGTTTGTATGTGTGTTATTTTGCGTGTGTGTAAGAAGTGCTTTAGGGCAAAAGAATATTTCACAATGCGAAGCTGCGGAAACTAATTTTGCCATAAAACTAAAAACCATTGCGTGTTGTGCCTAAACAAAGGACACATATACATGCATGCACGCACGCACGCACACACGCACACATGTCACACGTATCACACAAGCACACACACGCACACACAGACATCACACAGACTCTCAAGAGCTAGAATGCGTGAGAGAAATACTGAATTGTAACAGTTTTTGACATCACTTGACATAATCAATGATTTTTGTTCATTTTTAGTTTAGTAAACATTTAAAGAATATTTAATATATATTTTATTCTTTGCTAATGATTTGAAAATTATAAAAGTATTGATGATTTTTTAACTTTTATAAGATGTAAGGAATTTTCTAGATTTTTTTTAGAGTTTAATAAATTGATCATGAAATTTATTAGCATTTTTGTTAGCTTTTCTAAGTATAATTTAAAGGTATTTTATTTGAAATTGAAAATTTCGAGAAAGAAATAGTGTGATAATAATAATATTTGACCTTTAACGTAAAATATTTATTCTAACTTTAACTTCTTATCAACTATCTAACTCAAAAATAAATAAAAAATTATAATTATTTTTTCAAAGTATTTTTTCCAATCAATTTATCACTGTATTTCATTAAATTGACTGAAAATTTCATCTGGGTCTACGAAATAGCCCACACACACACACACACATACACACACACACAAAGAGATACGTGTGTGAGCCGTCGCCCTTAGGGCAAAGAAATGAGACGCATTTAAAGCATTTGATGGTCTGCCTTGAAAATGTAATAAACTGCCAATGTGTATGAGTGTATGTGTGTGTGTGTGTTTGTATATGTATTGTTTTGTGTGTGCCTACGTGTGCGCACTTTTCACATTCAACTGCAATTTCAACAGGCTGAACAATTTTACGTAACGACTGATGAAAGTTTCACAATTCTGGACTAAAAAAAGGTTTTCAGTTAGTGAAACGAAATTGAAACTGATAAAATAGTGATGAAAAATAAAAGAAAACGAAGAAAATTGTCAAGTGGATAAACACAAAATGGCAAAATATAGCTTAAATTGTTTTAAATATAAAAAATGCAGCCAATGAAAAGAAAAATAAACAACAAAACAAATAAATAAATAGCACTCAAAAAAAACTTGAAATAATTTCGTAAAGGCAGAGACAATAAAAAATACGATTTATTTAAGAAAAGCAGGCAACAAAAATGCAAAAAGATAGGCAAAAAAAATGTTTGATAAAATAAATTCCAAGATTTATGGTTTAGAAATAAAAACTTGCAAAAGTTACATTTAAAATAAAAGTTAAGAAATATATATTAAAAGAACAATCAGAAAGAACAAAATAAGCAAATAGTAAAAAAAAAACAATGAGCAAGCAAAATATATATAACAAAAAAATATAGATAATAAATATAGCAAAAGAAAAAATATATAGAAAATGAATACAACAAAAAAACTATAGAAAATATATATAGAAAAAAAATACAGAAAATAAATACAACAAAAAAAATATAGAAAATAAATATAAAAACAAATATAATAATCATACCATTAAGGTTATTACAAACATTTCAAACTAAAAACTTCCATATAAAAGTAATATATATAGTAATATTACCATTAAGAAAAAATCTTAGCACAAAAATTTCAAATTAAACACCATCCAATTCATCAGCTTTGTCAGCCCAACAAATAATTGAGCAAAAGCGTCAAAAGGAAATAATAAATGCGTTAAGAATAAATACAAACTGTGCCAAAAAAAAACACAAAAAGAAAGAGAAATGATAAAGACAACATAAATATATATCTCGGAGCATCATCATCTGGAATTTTGAACCAAGAGTAAAATTCTTGCGTATCTAGTTTATTTTTGGAAAGATTGCAGGAAGACAGCAACAGATCCCAACAGCTTCCAAAAATTTAAAAAGACAAATTGGCTAAAATTGGCTAAAATTGGCTAAAATTCACTTAACGACAATGCAAATCAATTGTTCGACATCAATCAACGTGAAAGCTTGCACAAAAATGTATCGAAAAGACAAGTTAAAAGATATATTAACCAGACAAGAATCAAAAACAGGAAATACAGTCAAACTTCCATAAGGTGAATCGCAGTGTTCTTTGAAATGAATTCGTTATTAAGAAAACTTCGCTATATAGAATTTTCTTATACGAAAGCTTCGTTTGTAGTATAATCAAATTAACGCGTTGATAAAAACAAACTATATATATAGTATAAATAAATCACATTTGTGTGTGTGTGGTTGTTGGAGTGATTCTAGGTACGATTGTGATTGTATATGCTTAAAAATAATCATAGCTCACATTACTCACTCCTCATCCCCTCTCTCTTTCCCCTCTATCACGACACTACACAAATCGCCACATCATGCAGCGTCAGCTTTATGCCGAAGAGACGAGCCCTCCAAAAAAAAAATAAACACCACACAAATATATATATTTAGTTAAGAAGTGAAGAAAGAGTTTGGGGTATGATAAAATAATTCAACACAGTGTCAACATCAATGATGATAATGATAAATAACAGTAGCAACAACAATAGTAACTGACTAAATATGTTATCTATTTGTATGCCAAACAATGAGAGTGTTATAAAAGATGTATATATAAAAAAAAAAAGGAAAAAATTATCAAGCTAAATGGTAAATAAATCAAAGTTGACTTAACAAACAGAAAAAAAGATATATATATATTTATATATATACATATTAAAACTCGTAATGCTTTTCTTTTAGAGACCTAAGATAATAATAACAATTTTTGAGGAACATTAACTTAAAGAATTAAAAAATAAAAAGCAAAACTTGAAAAGTAAACAGTAAAAAAATAAAGTTTTTTTAATAAATTAATTTAAAGATTGGAGTTAATTGAAAACGTGAATAGCCAGAAAAAAATTAACTTGAACAAAAGCTAAAAATATGAGCATATTGTGATATATACTCCAAAGAAAAATATATAATAATAATAATAAACAAATTATAGACTGACTAATTTGTAAGTGGAAAAATAATAATGGAGGCACGACAAATATAAATTAACTCATGTCCGATGCCTCTTAAAAGCCAAGTGACTAAGTTGTTAAAGTTATTGCGTTGTGTTGTAAAAAATATTGAATTGGGCTCAACCTATTTAAGATCAAAATAAAACTACCATTTATGGGCAGCACTATTTCGCAGTCAATTCGCCCACATGGGCTGCACATATTGAGAGCCGAATGATTGTGAATTAGTAAACAATTTGCGCAGTGGGCAAGTAAATCAAATAACTGTACATGTTTGTCTGTCTCTCGATCTTTCGACAAACGCTCTCTTCACCACACCTCGCTGTAACCGACGAACCCACCTTGCATCCAAGTTGTTGCTGGTGGAGAAAACAAATGAACACACACACACACATTTCACAAGTTCCGTTTACAATTGCGTCGCATTGTTTTTGTAATTTACCAAATAATTTGCGAAATGTTTGCATCAATTCATAGCAATGGGGGTAAACGCTATAAAAATCACGTCACCAAGCAAATGCCGTAGCTACATACATATACACATATACATATACATACATACATACACCTGGAAACAAACAGACTCATAGCTGACCCAGCTGTAAAACGTAATACCGAAATTCAACAGAAAAAGCAGCACGCAGCAAGCATCGAACTTCTCTCTACTTTGGTATACTACGTGCGTGCTCAGCGCCAACTAACTAAAATACGCAAAAACTCCAATTAAAATCTGCTGCTATTGCTGCTACTACAACTGCAACTGAATCAATATACAAGAAGAGCGTGCGAGAGTGAAAAGAACTCAAGAGCGCAACAACTTAAAGAGCGCAAAAAAAAACAACAACAACAAAAAAAACAGACGTTCGTTTGGTTTGATCGTCTGATCGGCTGACAGACCTGAGAATAACCAAAATGTGTGCCGGCCGGCATCTGCTGCTGCTGCTGCTTTTGTTGTTGTTGTTTTTGCTACTACTGTTGTTGTTGGTGATGTGTGTGCTGGAACTGGTTTTCACTTGGCGAAAAAATAATAAAAAGAAAAAGCAGCGCCACAGATTTGGCAAAAGCACAGACACACGCCTAAATATGCATAAGTGTGAGTGTGTGCACAAAGTGCAAATTGTGATAAGCAAAACAAAGGCGCAAGAAAGACTGGAAAAATTTCAGAACATCTGTATCTGAAAGCTAACAAGCAACTCGAATTGCAAGATACCCTGTATGGGTCCTCATTTAATGTTAGTATATGAAAAATATTTTGCCAGATATAAAATTATTAATAGTAGATAACTTTAAGCTTTCTTTTACGACATTAACATATATTTTTTGCCCAATATATAATTGTTGGCTTGTTTGCCAAATCGATTTTTAATTAATCCAGTATGATTCGAAGTTAATGTTCCAATGACACCTGACTTTCGTACACACTGTAGGGTATACAAATAAAAAGAGTCGCCCAAAAATCAAGTTTCTCAACAATAAAAATGTCAAACAAAACAAAGACAAAACAGCGTAAAAAACAACAAGAACAACACAAAGAACGGACGATGAGATATTGAGAGAGTTTCGTTCTATCGTTGTTGTTGTTGTTGGTCACTGGCTTGAGAGGCTGGCAACAGGCAAAACATGTATTGGCATCAATGTATGTATATATGTACATACATATGTGTAAAAATACCACTTTCTTGTTCGCTTCAACAGTAGCTGTTTTGTTTGTTTGCTTTTTTTTTTGTTCTTTTTGTGATGCTGTGATGCGAAACAGACAGGACTTTTGGTATCCACAAGTTATTTATGTTTAGATATTGTATATCTCAACATGAGCATCACACTTAATTTGACGCCTCGAATGATAAATGATACGATCAAAAAGCCAGAAGCCACATATCAAATAGCTGCAAAGTGTTTTTCTCTTGTTTTTTTTTTTGGGTTTTTTTTTGTCGTCCACAAACAGGTGTCGCTCGTTATAATTCGATTGGTGTCAAACCAAAACGGAGCACAAAGCAAAGATGAATAAAAAGAAGATAAAAACGGTACACAACCGGTAAGGAAATTAAGGATGCAAGATTGATTGATATCAAATGGGTATCTCTTAAAGCTGCTATTTCACGAATGGATTTGCTTTGCTTTTATTTGAAGTACTTTATAAATCATTTTGTTAAGCTTCTCACTTAAGTCACTTGGGTATATTTTAATATTATTATCATTTGATCGACTCATCAAATATTTAAGTGTGCTGGATTGTTTTTAACTTGATAAGTATGAGCTTGTTTATACCCTGTAATCAGTTGGAGCTATAAAAACAACACTACAAAAATAATAAAATAAATTTAAAAAAAATAAAAAATAATAATTTAAAAAAATAATTAAAATATATAATAATTTTAAATAAATAATTAAAAAATATAATAATTTAAAAAAAAATTATTAAAAATAAAATATGTTCATATTGAAACACAAAAATTTTAAAAACTAAATTTTTAAGGTAAAAAACATATAAAAACTAAATAAAAAAAATCGATAAGATCAAAAAATTAATTTTTAAAAAATAAAAATAACTTTAAAAAAAATGTGTTGTTGGAAAAAAGTCTTTTCCGTACATTTTTCTTACGGATTTAAATATCGAATTAAACCTCCCTTCCATGTTGAAGAAAAAACCAATCGCAGTGTACACAAAAGTTCAAGCCGAAAGATTAATATGTGTTACATTAATTTTAATGATTTGAGTGAGAGAATTAGAAGCCAACAAATTAAATTTATTATTTATTGCAGCCAAAAGTAATTGGCTCCATTATTATTATTATTATCTCTTTACTTTTCAGAAACAAAAAAAAAAAATAGTCAAAAATTTGACAAATTAGTGTCATAATGAAACGCTTAATTAAAATAACAAGCTTGTCTACAACATCAGCAGCTACAACAAAGACAACAATAACAAACACGCAACAACAACAACAAAATGTGTCACTTTGGAAGAAAAAATAAATGGTTTGTGTCGTGTTCGTGTTTAATGATTGATGGATGTTGCTAATGCCAAGTACTTAAATATATTAATAATAAATAAACAAGAAATGGCTGTAAATGTAACAATTGAAACGTAAAAGTGCAGGAAATTAAATTCATCATCATTGCGGTTATCGAAAATATCGATAATCATCAACTAACTGAAAAAGTAACAAAGTCATCAAACGAAAGACAGTCAGTTAGTTAGGGGTTTTATTGTTTGCCTTTCATTTCGTGCCCGATTCTAATATATATATTATATTATATATATATATATATTTTTTTTTTTTGTTATTTGCACAAGCAAAAACCAGCTAAAGGAACAACAACACCCCTCAAATAATGAGCCAGCGGCACGCAATAACCAAAAACCTATTTTATTCGCTGCCGCAAATTTTTGGGTGTGACACAAACAGTGTGTGTGTGTGTGTTGTTCTGTTAACCAAAAGCAAATTAGCTGCTTGAATGACTTATCATTTAAGCCATCTTTTGTTAAAGTGCCAGTCAGACAGTTAAACAGTCAGACAGAGAGAGACTTTGAACTTTATTGGTAACCTTGGCAATTTTGTAGTCTACTTATGGGCGTATTGACACGCAGTTTTATGATCAAGGCTGCACATAAACGTTTAATGAGTGAAAATAAATATCAAGTGAATTAAAAGTAGCTAAACTTATAGAAACTATAATAAAAAAAACCGCTACATCTAGAATTTTTTGTACTGGTTGTAAAAAAATGATTTATGAACCTTTTTATGCGGCCTTTTTTAATAGCTCGACTATAAAACTAGTGACAAAAACAATGCGTTCATCAAACTAATGACACGTGTGAAGAAAAAATAAACAAAAATAAGTAAGAAGGCTCTAGTCGAGAAATCCCGACTAGACAATACCCTGAGCCCTATACTTGTGTATTTTTTGAATGCCGTCTCAAAGTTTTTCAAATTCAAGATTTTGTTGTTATCGATCCCATGTGTATATCGGAAACGGGAAGAGTTATCGAAAATCGATTCAGTATTGAACATGTTATGGGTTCAAAAAGTTTTCCAATCGTCCCCATGTGCAATTTGTGTGCTAAGAATTTGTACATGAATTTTCAGAAAAAATCTCGTTTCCAACTATGAATGTTGTATGTATTATTATTGAGATCAAGCCATAAATCAGAAACCTTTCCTTCTAAAAATCTGTTTAGTTTTTACAAAGTAATGGATTCAGAAAGTATGTAATGTGTATTTTGCCTATGATGAAGATTTGTGCTTTAATTGAAAAGACAACAAGGTCAAAGGACAGAACGAAAAGAAAGAGAAGGAGAAGAAAGAAAATTACTCTTAATGCTAACAAGTGGAACAAAGATCAAGTTCTGTAAGGTCCTGTAAAGGACACAACACATGTTGTGATTTGTTTGTTTATCCTCTGATTGGTGATTTGATTTTTTTTGGGTCGCCTTGCAAGTCACTCAAGAACATGTGCTCGCTTCGTTAGAAAGCTGTGTCTATCTCTTTTAGTAGCATCATCTGCACCAGCTGCGGTCATTTGTTCCCATTTTCTGAGAAAAACTATGTAACGCCCACACAATTCAACAAAGATTGCTAAAAATTGGACCACGTGCTTAACGTTGTTGGTTTTTTTTTTTTTTTTTGGCTACATGTGACTTTGTGTCACATAGTAGATAAATAAATAATTTGTTTGTTTCGGTCATATTGCTGGAAATTTTTGATTTTATGTGACACGCGCGACTGACTCTTCCCAAAGCTATTACTTATTATTACCTATATGTATATATGTTCCTCTTCACCTCGCTCTGCTTGATCTTCATTTTTATCGTTTGTGAACAAAAACAAAAACATAACACTAATAAAATCAATCTATATATATACGTTGACAAAATGCATGTGACTAAGACAACAATTTCTATTATATAGTAGGGGGCTTTGGGTTCGGTTCGACTTTGTAAATACCCTTCGTAAACGTTATAAAATTCTTGACTGGAATGGAGCTTAAAAGTTTTTCAAAGAGACTCGAATACAACTATTTATTTAAAAATAGTACAATATAAATAACTATATAATATCGATTGTTATCGATAGTTATCGGTATCGATAAAAAAATTAAATAGTTATCGATTTTTATCGGTAGTTATCGATATTTTTTGCAGGAATATTTAATATTAATCCTGAAATCAACATTATTTTAAGTTTCTTATAAAAATAGTTTAAAAAAATATTTTTAAAGAAACCTACAACAAACGGTTTTCAAATTTCCTCTCTATAGTGTGTTCAAAAATAAACCTCACACAAATTTTCGCTAATTTCTTAAGATTGTTGATTTTGTGTAAACAAGTTTTATTGAATTGAAATGAAAGCAAGTGGTTTGTGAAATAAACAACAAACAATTCTAATGAAAAGTAAAAGTATTTAGAGAAAATATTAATGGAAATGGGAATGAAAAAAATTAAAATGGCGTGGGCTTTTCTTTGTCACATATTGCAAGCGAAAACACACACCAAAACAAAAACAAAACAAAAAAAGCGAGAAAAAGAGAAAACGATAAGATAAACTAAATAATGTGTTGCCAAGATTTATGCGTTGAATTTTTCTATGCTCGCGCTTTTTCGCCTGATGCTAATAGCTTAATTGTACGGAATTTATTTTTATTTTTTCTAAGCAAAATATTTTTTTTTTCTATTACTTTACACAGTTTTTAAGACCTTTGCATTGCTTCATCTCACGTAGAATTTTTTAATTTTCTAAAACACAAATCAAACTTTTTTTATTAAGGGGATTTTGTTTGTCTTTCTGTCTGTGATTTATTAAATAAAAAAAAAATAACCAAATTATTAATCAATTACATAAAATTATTTAATCTTCTAGTAAAATAATAATCCTTTTTTCTTAATCAAATTTAAGGTCATCCATTTTTGGTTGAGGTTTTGCTTCTATTTTGGTTTTGATTGATTTGATTAGCATCTAGAAAATCTGACAAAAAAAAATATTCTTTTGTTTTTATATAACGCAGACTTCTTAAAATTTGTAAACCGACTTTCAAAAATAAAAAAAAAATTTTGAAATGTTATATAGTATGACTTGTGGATACCATTCGAAAACAATCTAACAAAAAGTTTCAATTACTTAATTCGTTATAGATATACTCGCTATAAAGCCTTAAAGCACAAACACAAAATAAAAAACTTTAATTTTATGTCTAGCTAGCGTGTTTTTTTGAATTTTACCTACCACCCCAAAAACGGAAACACATAGTCGGAGCGGAGCCACAAACAAATTCATTTTAATAACTTGTTGTGAAGAAAACGGATAACAAGCAATTTCGGAGCCGAAATAACGGGTATCCTGCTTGGCCTGGTCTTGTTGTCTTGCGTAATTTTGCAATTACGCTAGAAAACTTTTGCCCTTCCGCCCCAACAACAACGAACAATGCCAAATGTTTGCAAGCGATAAGACACAACAAGGAGAAGAAAAACCAAAAGTAAACTAACCAAATAAAAAAAAAGGGATAATGCGTAGAACTGTGTGCAAAATAAAACTTGGGCACAGAAAATCAAAACATAAACCTGCCAACACATTTAAAAACCCTACACAGGAAGCAAAAATACAAAACGAACAGGAAAGGAAAATCCACACACAAAAAAAAAAACAGAAATCGACGTAATATTGCTAATGGAGCAAAGAGGAAGTCAAGAAAAGATAACTGCAATCGCTTACATAAAATAACGGTTATGCGTACACGTACCGAATGCTTCTTTTCGCTTCCAATAGCTTCCCTCTATCTATCTCTCTCTCTCTGTCGTTTCATTGACAGCTGCAAAAGACGACACACACACAGGTGTGCGTGCACACATACACTCACACAAGCAGAGCGCACAGCTGTTCGGCTGCAGTGCTGATACAAACAAAAATTTGTTAGCCCGGGCACTGTACAAAAAAAAATATAAGTGTATTTCACTCAAAATGCGGCTCAAGCCTACTTTTAGGCTCAACGAGGACACACAAAAAAGTAAATTGAGAGAGTGCACAGAAGAGAGCGGCTGGCAGAGCATGCGGCCTATGCAAGACCTTGAACTCGAAATTTTTTTTATGTATTTGTTTAGCTCTCGCTTTCGTTGGGTGTTGTGTGTATTATGTAATGCCCGACGCTGCACAGGCTGTTTAGGCTGTTTAGGCTGTGCAAACGGCGTAGAAAAATGAGCGCAAGACTTTCACTTTTAGCAGTCAACGACTCCGCTCTCTGCCCCCAATAGAGCGAAATTGAGTGATACGAGTGATATGCGAGAGTGAGCGTGGGAGCGTAAGAGTGTAAATGAGAGTGAGAGAGAGAGCGAGAGCTGTTGTAATACAGAAAAAAACGCCTAAAATGTGCGACGCAATATTTGGTAGGCAACAAAACATATGATTTAGTTTTCACTGTTGTTGTTGTTGTTCCTTCTTCTAAATTGAGACGTCATAAGAGCGCTAAGCAAACAAACAAATATCGTTTGCTTTGTATCCGAGCGAAAAGGATCAGTTTAAAACTGATTTGTTTGTTGACCCCTATGAAAATATTAAGGGAAATTGTTCACATTTAAGAACTTAGCGCCTGCAGCTACAAAATTTGACCTACACAACTTTTTGGCTAATTTTATTTATAAACACAAAATATAGTCGAGAGTTGGGCAACGCCTAAAAATATGCTCGCATTTTTTTCGCTCACGCAAATTGTGGCAGGAACAAATGCTGATGCTGATGCTGACGCTGATGTTACTGTTCTTTAGCTTTAAAGAATATTTATGAAATCAAAATAAATATTTTGGGTACAATTGCGTAAGAAAATAAGCAAAGAGGATGCCTGTGGCGCTGGCTACACCCACATATGTATAAGTGCCTAAGTGGCGCCCAACGTGAAGCAGGCTCACACACACATACACACACATCACACAAGTGACTTCCTGGCCAAGGAAGAAGCTGTGCTTACTCTTCAATAAAAACGAACGCCTCAATGCTAAGACTTTAACACACAATTTCCCTTCAACTTTTTTATTCGTCTGTTACCTTTTTTTCTTGCCAAAAATTTGGTTCGTTTTAGCTTTTTAAGTGTCAATTACATTGACGTTTATTTAAATATACGTCGCCAGGATTTTTTGACAGTTTCAGGCATTTCAATATATATATATATATACACCAAGCTAAACATGTGCGTGATATCGTTGTGCGCTTCCTCTTACTCCTCAAAGTCCTCAAGTTCTGTGATTTTTTCGTGTGGATTTATCGGCCTTTATTGTATGCATATCGCAAGCGCCTTGACATATGTGAACAGCAGCAGCATGGGACACTTGAAGCATAAAGTTTTTTAAGATCCGCTATGAGATTTTTAAAGAGCCAAACACTCAAATTATGAACTGGCTTCTGTCAAAGCACGCGTATATAAAGGCATCCTTTTCTAGACTTTAGATTTATGCATCATTTATGCTTTTTAATATCGCATTTTTAAGTATTTTCCAAGAACAATGTAAACGATGTTAAAATTGACTTATTTTGCATAACATAGAAAACACATAAAAATATATAGACTCGTATATCGGGGTTTTTTCATGTGCAACACGCTTTATGACCAAAAAAAAATCTCATTTCCAAATGCTGCTGCTATCAGGCCAATCAAAATGTAATTTCCCTTCATATATAAAGCATATTATTTTTTGTGTCCACAGAGACCAGGTGGATAAATGTACATGCTGGTCACATTTGCAGAGATCTAACTGATTTCCTTAACCCTCCTTTGCACACCCTTTTCGACCGTTCAGTTTGTTGTTGTTGTTGTTGTTGTTATTCACATGTAATCAAAATGCAAACAAGCTGATTTCGCTCAGCTGCTCCACACGACGTCTATGAATTTGTCATTTACTTTTGACTGCTAAACGAATTACGCGTTGCTGCCAAACACGCCCCTTTAAAAACATACACATTACGCATACGCACCGTTGATTGTGTCGACTGTCACAATGTTCATCAGCTGCATCGCTGATAAGCAAACATTTAAGTATGTTCATAAACACCCCAACCAGACCAGCGAATTTCAGCAACATTGTCGCCTAAAAGGCTACTACATTATGAATAAAGCCTGAGTGACGCATTCACTCAGCTGATGTGCGTGTCACGAAGTTCACAGTATGGGTGAATAAATGAATAAGCCGAAGAATTTTATAAATAAAATGTTCCCTTTGTATAGCTTAACAATTAATGTATATCTTTTTCAATAACATTAAAACAACATTTCGTAAACAAAAAAAATCATTATAGATTTTACAAATTTGAAGTTAAAACCGCAAAAAAGTCTTAAGATATTTAAGATATAACAAAAAAAAATCGATGAATTCATTGATTACACTTATAGAAAATTGAATCATTATTATCCTCATTCTTAGTCATCTTTAAGACTGCCTCAAACAAACAATGGCAGGCAGGCACACAAATGAAATTCCAAACAGAAAGGCAAAAGTTTTGTTTTTTGAAGGCTCGGGGCTAAAGGAAAGTGTGCGTGCCCGCATACACAGCAGCAGCAGGAGAGAGAGTGTGAAGAAAGCAGAACAAGGTTAAGAGTAGGAGAGAGAAGAGACATAAAAGAGAAATAAAAGAGCCTTGTCCAAGTTAGTCGATGAAAACTCACACGTGTGTTAAATATTAGGCAAAAACATTTCTTTGGTAAATAAACCAAAATGTCAGCCACGCGGCGATGTATATAAATATAAACACATACATACCGCTCGTGTATATACATATAAATATAATATAATAAGGTACACAACATCGGTGATTTGTGATAGAGTTAACTGTTAATTATCTCGACGTTAGTTGCTTGTTATCAAGCTTAACCGGAAGCTCTGTATATATACTTCCTGTACGTTGTGCGTATTGTGGCAATCGAAGTTAAGCCATATGCGTATTAGCATATATACATAATGATTGGTTAACTCTACAAAAGATTGCTTAACAAATAAGTTATTCACTTAGCCGAATTAATAGCACAGCATTGCGAATGATTAAATATTACGCATACGCCACGTTGTTTGTATGAAAGGAAATTGTATAAGTTGCGAACGAAACTAATAAAAAAAACTTTATAAAGAAACTTTAACTCAAAAATATATTTTAGTTCATATTATCAAGAGCAATTTGTGAAATATTATGATTAAGCGTAATCATTGAGTAACCCTCGCATAAATGGGGGGTCATTTTAATACTGAGTGCTGACTACGTGACTAGATAAGCCTATTAAAAGGAATTTGTTGTTGGTCCAACTAGTTGAACTAAATCCTTAAACATACGATTCGACAGCACAACTCATTGAGGGCAGGGAGCGGGCAAGGAGACAGTAAAATCTCTCTCTCTCTCTCTCTCTGTCTGTCTTCTTAGCCTTTCAGTGGCGTAATTGTATGACCATAAATCTTAAGTCTTTCGCGTATTTCGGCTTATTGCTCGGATGCCAGGCCTCTGGCATTTAACAGCAGCTTACAAATTAAAGTTACAACGAAAATAAGTAGGAAATAAAAAATCTATAAGCATTAATGCCAGTTCGTGTATGTGTGTAAAATATCGATTGATTTACGTTCAAGTAAAAAAAAAAGACAATTAGGGTCGAATGGTGAATTTTTTTTTTTTTTTTTCTTCTTCTGTTTGGTTGTCATTTGATGGGTTGTAACTACCTTAACTTTTTCAATTTGGTTTTGTTCAGCCCACATCGAAGTTATCGTTTGGAAGAAATTCGAAATAAGCCCCCGAAGGCAAAGGAAAGGACAAAAAAAAAAGAAAAAGGAATCGAACCAAGTTTAAGTCACAGAAAACGTTCTCAATGCCACAAGCGATAAAAATTTTAATTGCGCAAACACAAAAAATCAACCCAGAAAAAAATATAGAACGAAATTAAACAAGAACAAACCCAAATAGAAATGAGAAATAAACTTTTACTTTTACTTTTACTTTTAACCTTTGCCCTAAGCATTGTGCAATGAAGGATAACAAAATAAAAAGGATAAAACATGCTGACCAACAACAAACTGGTCCAAAACTTGACCATTAACGTGGCTGATTGAATTTAAGCCTCAGCAGGTCGCTTCAAATAATGAACAAAATTGATGTTTTTCGAGCTGCGAAGCTCTTTAAATTAATTAAAATGGCTACTTGAAATGAATTTCGATGGTCCAACAAAAGGTGACAGTAAAAAGCCACATTTTATTGCCTAAAATTATGCAATGATTTTTTTTTTGTATAAATGTTTAGCCCAAAATTGCTGTCCTTCTTGCTTGCTTGGGCTTTAATTTATTGTTTTAATTTTTAGTCTTGTGGCAGCCACAATATTGCCGCCTGCTGTTGCATACAGGACTTGTTTATGAGCTTAGCTAACTTTTGGCCAAAGTGTTAAGAACTCGTGTAAATTCCATTATTGCTTTAAAACAAAAAACTTAACCAAGCTAAATATAACTGCCCCTCCCACCCCCTCGGCTCACCAACAAAAAGAAAATCCTCTTTGCCACACTCGATAAATCAAGAGCAACAACAAACAAAAAAACAAACAGCGGCAGCTACAACAGCAATAACAATTTAAAGCCTCTCTCGTAAGTCGCCTAAAATTATGCAACACGCGCGGGAAAAATGCTAATTTCTTATCCTTAACTAACCTAAAACTAATCACTGTTAATTAGCTTGCTTCACTGTGGCATACACTGTTTTTAAGTCAAAATCAGCAGAGGGTGCTTAAAGGTTTGGCTGGTAATATCTGTAACAAGTTTAAATAAACTAAAAGTTGGACAAGATATTTTGGACATTACTTTAAAGTAAATATCAACAAATTTGATCAAAAGTTTATAAACTTTGTATGTAACATAAATTTATATAATAACAAAAATAACATAAAAAGAAATATTTTAAAAAATATTTTAAAAATTTTTAAAACAATATATAAAAAAATAAAAAATGTAAAAAAAAAAAATAAAAAATAAAAAAATCGTTGAAGGATATTTAGTAAATGTAAATGTTGATTTACTTAAGAATAATTGTTCTCAGGAACAAATCAATTTTTCGACTATTTTGAAGTGTACTTGTAACCGAGCAGAGTATCTTACAATCGAGCACGCCCCCTTTGGCTAAATTTGTTAATCTTTTGTCTATGAAGTTTCTTAGCTTGTAGTTTTATGATTAAATTCGTGGCAGCAATTCAACAGCGTCACTTATTTGGGATATTCTAATGGCAATTACAACTGCGACATATTAGCCATAAATAGCTAAAAGAAAGCAACAAAACAAGCTAGAATAGGTTCGTTGAAACGGCCTTGACGCTGTGCCAAATTCATAAGCTATGAATTATCACTCGTTAACAACTAAGTAATAAGATTGCACATCATCATTATTATTGCATCAAACATAAATGAACTATGCTCAATTTATATTTTGTACAAATCAAATAAAGTTCACAACTCGATTAAAAAGGAAAAAACAACAATATATACAAATGTGCGAGCACTTAACCCGACCAACCCAACATCTTATGGCAAGAGCCCAAGTAAGTAGAAAAAGTGAAAATCAAATAGAAAATTTGCTTAGTCAACGTTTTTGCATTTTTGGCAAAGCAACAGAGAATTTCTGTTTCGTGCTCTTCTTGTTGCTCTTTCTCTCTTTGGCTTTGTAATGTCACTGTGCGAGCCGTTTGTATAGTTTGATTTTTCAATTAGGCAAACAAACAGTTATGACAATAACAACAGCAACAACAACAACAGCAGCGTAGCGACAATAAAAATAAGGGCTGAACAATAGCTCTCTAATCAAAATTACTATAATTCAAATGCACACAAGCGTAAATTATTATAAATCGAGGTGATCTCAATTTGGAAAGAGTTTTATAAATGTTAATAAAAAGTTTATTTGAAAGTGAGAATAATCGAATTATACAAATTGAAAGCTTTCAGCAAATATAGCTTAATGTTAATCAGTTAAAATCAGCGGGAATGGGTAAACAAGTGGCCCCATCCCAGTCAATCTAGCTTCATAAAGCCAAACAAAAAACATCCATGTTGAAAACGCTATTTATATTTATAAAAATGCAAAACAAAGTTAGTTTGATAAACGACAAGAGACATGAAAAATGAGGATTGTTCGCTTTACGCCAATACAACAATTCAAAAATGGTTTAAACAACTGAGAGGGTTATTAATACATAACTTGAAAAGAGTTAAGAGTTTAAAGGCTAAATTGATCGATTGTCGTCACTTAATGATGACTAACATTAAGCTCAATAATATAACAAATAATTTAACTGAATCAGCCCATTAAAAATATAACTGACAAATAATGACGGCACTTGGTCATCAGTTTTGTTTTTATTTGCGGCAATGGGCAAACAAACAAACTAAATAAAAACCCGAAAGAAAAAAAAACTTCACTGATATGGCAATTAAAAACGCATTTTCAGGTTTTGTTACTTTTTGTGGAAACACGAAAAACCGGAAATCGGGCAAACAAAAACAATGTAACAAATATTTGCTCATTAACGCTTAATTTCAAAGAGAGAAATATGAAATAATTTGTTTATTGGATACTTACGCGCAAACTGAAAAGGGTAAAAAAATATGAAAGGGTTGGGTTTTGGGTGAGGGAAAAATGATATTTTTGTTACTTGGGGAAAGAACACAAAACACAGCAACTAATAACGACTAAGCAAAGAACTATTTGTTAATAAGTGAAGGAATACTAGAAAATGTAGCTTATTTAAAGAGTTGATTAAGAAAACTTTAAGTAAACCCTCGATTAATATCGATATATCGATAACTACAAAACTTTGCAGCACTTTGTGACTAGTTTTTTATTTAACTATTCTCTAAACTTTATAAATATCGATAGTTATATCGATATGTCGATTGTTTATCTATACAAAATAAGCTGCACTTTTTTAACCTTTTTTAAATTGTATGTGGTAAAAACTTTCTAAATATCGATAGTTATATCGATATGTTGATTCTTTATCCTTACAAAATAAGCTGCACTTTTTTAACCTTTTTTAAATTGTATGTGGTAAAAACTTTCTAAATATCGATAGTTATATCGATATGTTGATTCTTTATCCTTACAAAATAAGCTGCACTTTTTTAACCCTTTTCAATTGTATGTGGTAAAAAAACTTTATAGATATTGATAGTTATATCGATATGTTGATTCTTTAGCTTTACAAAATTAGCGGCACTTTTTTAACCTTTTTTAAATTGTATCTCAAATTTTCTTTTCACTTTGTATAGAAATTCAAATATATATTTTTCTACCAAGTAAGATTCCATGCTTTTTATTTATTTTTGTCTCATGAGTATGGGGGGAAAGCTCGTTAAAAGGTCTCGACACGTACAGCGCATAAACAGTTTCCATAATGTACGCACAAATTAACAGATACAAGCCATGTTATTTTTATATTACTCATAAATGTGAACTGAAAGGGTATAAATATATATAAAAATAAAGGCGGCAGTTCATAAATATGTATATGAAGGATATACGTGGGAGTACTACCAGGCATAAGCCGAAAAGCATTTCAAGCCGCTGACAAATGTTAATTTCATGTGCGCTGATTGAGTATACGTCATGTTGTCAATCAATTGACGGAAATTGTAGGCAACCACATCCGAGTGACTTTTTTTTTTTTTTTTTGTATAAATAAATTGAAAGTCTTGCTCGACTAGACTAGAAGATATTCTGTTATTGACTATTTCCATTGTTGGCAGTAAGATTATGTTATAACTTTTGATTAAAAAACAAATTGATATAAAAGAATAATTCATTATTATTGCAAACTTTTGAGCACTCTCCGAATAATCACAATCGACTTTACAGGGTATTAAAACCGACTGATAAGCAAATCAAATAAAATCAATTCTGATGATTGCGGCCTGCCGCTGACTGACACAATTATTCAAGTAAAGCGGAAATTTCTTTGCATTTGTAAGAACAAATTTGCAGTTCAATGAAGCGACTGCAAATGCTGTGTTATTTGGGTGGGTTGAAATATTTGTAAAATGGTAGATGCTTATAGTGAATGTTTAAAGGGAATGAAAAAAAATATTTGTGTGCTTAAATATATTTTTTTTAAACGGGAAATTAAATACGCTAGATTAACAATAAGTTGGAGGCAATAAATTGCCGTCTTTTAGCAGCATTTAATTAAAAGATAAAAATAAATGCTTCCGCTCCCTGTCGTCCCCCTCGCGTCAATTCGCGTGTAATGAGCAAATATTTGGCATTGTTTTGATGCCAGCTTCTAACGTTTAAATTCAAACTCATTAATAGCTAGGCATACAGAGAATATAAAATATATATATATGTGTGTTCTTATATATAGGTTAGTAAAATTGTCAAACGATTTGACTTACCTGATGACATAATTGACACAGACAACGCTTTGTGGCTTTAGCTTATCGTAGACAATCGTTGCCTGAGTCACGATCCAACAGTATCCGCCACATTTGCCTAGAAAACGATAACGACACGTCTCGCCCTGGCCCTTGCTTAACACTGAAAGCACAAATATATATAGAAAATGCATTAAGATCTAAAGTGTACTGCAACCAAGTGTTTGAGTAAGCCAAGTTCTTGACTTACAAATCGATAAATAAATTAAATTAAATCAAATCAAATCAAATTACAAAACCAATTGTGGCCGACACCAATAAGCGATAATATTAATAACAATAACAATTTGCAATTGTTTTACGGTTTACGATTTCAACTTATGATGGATTTTTTGTTTGTTGTGTTTAAAAGTGCCAGGGCTGGATTAAAAGACTTAAGAAAACTAAAGTTATTAAATCAAAGTTAAACTAGACATTTCTTAAGTATTTTAAAACACATATCAGTCGATTTGAAATATTTAAAAATAATTTTAATTCTTTTATACGCTTTAAAGTAGCCCTGGTTTTGCGATTTTTCCGCTAGCTATTTATCAAACGAGCCGGTTTCTAATGACGTTGCCAAAAGCGCTCAAGCATTAAAATTAAATAACAGCTAGGCCACAAAATGCCGCTTGATGGTTTTCTAGCCGATTTAATTCGTAAGTTGAGCAAAAATTTGCTGAATATGATTTTTGTACCCTGAACCCATTGAAAATGTGCTAAAAGGGTATAATGGTTTTGTGCAAAAGTATGTAACAGGCAAAAGGAAGCATCTCCGACCCCATAAAGTATATATATATTATTGATCAGCATCAACAGCCGAGTCGACATAGCCAAGTCCGTCTGTCTATCCGTCCGTCCGTCCGTCCGTATGTATGAACGCGTCGATCTCAGAGACTATAAGACCTAGAGATAGAGACCTAGATTTGGAACTTAAGCTTGCCTAATCCCTAGTCAGTACAAGTTTGTTTTCGATTTTCGATAACTCTTCCCGTTTCCAATATACACATGGGATCGATAACAACATAATCTTGAATTTGGAAAACTTTGAAACATTAGACGAAATAATGACAATCTGTGAGATTTTTATTAAAATCGGTTGAGAAACACCGGAGATATGGAACCTTGAAGTTGAGTATGTAGTAGGCAGTATGCGCGTAGACACACACACACACACACACACATACTTGGAAGCACTGTCTGTACACGTTAAGTATAGGGTTCAGGGTATCAACTAGTCGGGATTACTCGACTAAAGTCTTCACACTTGTTTATTATTGTACTTGAGCAGCTAGCTCTAAGCTTAACAATTTTAATTAAAATTCAGCAGAAAAAATTAAATAAAACAAATATGTATGTGTATGTGTGTGTGTGAAGGTTTTATGGTCAGGTTTGTGTCAAAAACATCTTTAGGGCTCTAAGCTCAATAAAAATTTAATGCGTTGCCAGGACATTAAAAGGGACCTACACATTGCCTAATACTGATGAAAATTCATGAAGACAGGACGAGGAAAATACAACCAAGAGGTGTTTCATTGCGTGGGGGGGGGCGGGGGCGGGGGAAGATTATAAGCAATTGAAATTCATGACATTTAATGCGTTGCGGCCTAAATGCAGAAAGTTATGCCTTTTATTAGCCAACTTTCAATGGAGCAATGTTCAAGCAAAGGTATTTACCGTAGCCTAATTGCGAACACAGGTGCATAACACTCGGCACATTTATTTTCAAATACATCCATCTTATATATTGCCACAAAAAAAACAAAAAAAAAATACAGCTATAAAGCTATGCATTGAGAAAATATATAGACATAATCAGCTATAGTTGAATTGAGTTTGTGAATGCGTAACCCAAAACATAAACTAAGCCAAAAGCCACAAATCCCATTGAAAAATGACTTTTAGATCTAGTAAATATATATGTATATATATAGATATACTCTTTAAATACATACAGTTATACTCTTTATATGTATATACAGATATACTCTTTATATATATATATATTTATGAGTGTATTTATCTCAGTTTCGCATTCACTCAATCATTCATTCAGTTAATTTGAAATCAGCAGCAGAAAATTAGTTTTTTTTTTTTCTTTTGTGGTGGCAGCGCTTACGGCTTAGTGGCCTCGTGTTAATTTCAGACAGCGATGCACAGTGGTATCCAATCACCCAAAAAATGCTGACAAACAATATAAAAGTTAGCAACAAACTAACTGAATAAACAAAATGCAAAAACTTTATTTCCTCGCAAAAGTCTTATGACTTTGATAAATATTCCTATTAAAATAATTCTTCTAAGAATTAGTAAAATTAAACATATTTCAGGTTATAAAAGTCAATAAAATACATAACAGAAAGCAAAAAAAAACAAAATGTATTTTGGAAAATAAAAATAAACAAAAGATGTTTAAGGAAAAAATCGAATGAAATCCTGAGAATTATCTTAAGAGTAGAAATACATTATTTTATGCAATTCTCGTTGCACTGTGACTGAGAAGAAGTCTTTGCAACAATAACGCTTAATTATGCCAACTCATTAACTAAAGGCAGCATCGAAGAGGCTTGTTAAAGCAGTCACGCCATAGATAGATATAAATGGATAGATAGTGTGCCATATGTGCAGGTTGTATACGAACATAATAGACGCTATAGCTGCTGTATCCTGGTGGATTAGGATGTGAGCAACGCGCAAAAGTATGCAACACAAAATCGTGTGCAACATTCCAAGCACGCGGCATCTGAAAACCGGGCAAAGTTCGAGTCAGAGCTCAGACGATTTTGCCAGTGTTTATGGAATTAGCAAAGTGCAGCTGTTGGTCGGGTTGCTGTTGTTGTTGCTGCTGTTGTTGTTGCTGATGTTGTTGCTGTTGCTGATGTTGTTCCTGCATTGCCATGAACTTGATTTGCCCTTAGTCAAGGACTTTTTTGTGCTTCAAGGCAAAATATTAAAATATCTACGCGCGCACAGCAAGCGCACAAAAGATCATTTATCTAGAATTTTTACACACACAAACACACACACACACGTATACATACAGAGTGCATTCCTTTCGAGCAGACGGCAAGCAGTCAGTGAATTTATGAACACGAACACAAACAGAAAGACAGAGAGACTGAAGAGATGTAGTTTGAATGCAGTTGAGCTGGCAGACATAGACAACGAGCAGCCATTTGTACAAATAAGCAAACAGTATGTGAAGCTAGAAGGTAGCTGCAACTGTGGCAGTTGCATTGAGATTGAGATGAATGCAAAGGCAAACATTCGAAACGAAAAGCATTCAAGGTTATGTATCAAAGTTGAACAAATACCGCAGGTTGCAGTCAAGACATGCTTGAGTACACAACTAAATCCTTGCAACCAACACACACACACCCACACATAACACTAAATCATCGTCAACACACACAAACAGGAGCTGACCAGCAACAACAACAACAACAAGAACCACTGACAATGGCAGTTAGCTCAGGCGCTAGTTTGCTTTCATTTGATTGCCCCTCGCAAATGTCCTTGTGTCCATTTCAATGTGTCTGCAGCAACTAGCTTGAGTTTTACTGCTGGCGAGAGCCATAGAAGAAATCGCATTGGCACACAAGTGGATAAGGAAATAAATGTTTGGCTTGTGTGCGCATAAATCAAGGATTTGTTTGCGGATTGATATTGTTGTTGTTGTTGTTGTTGTTGCTGTTGTGGCTACTACTTCCAATATCCCAAAGACAACCCACAAAAATCAACCAACCCACCCAAAAGGTAGTTGACTTAACAGTAAACTTGAAGCTACATTGACCTTTTGGCGACGTCTCTTTTTTTTGCGAAGATTTTGATATTCATTTCAATAGCAACGTTGCGTATGCGTAATCTATTTTAATTGAATTAAGCCGTGACATAAGCCCTGAAGCAAACTGCTTTCAAAATCCTTGACATATTGCGTGTGTGTGTGTGTGTGTATGTGTTTAAACCTACAATTTATGCAAATTGGCACACGATGCAAGAGCAAACTGAATTGCAGCTTATTGAAAAGCATCTTCAACGCTTGTCATCGTTCTTCATAACCGTCAGTGAAGCGTTAAATTGCATTTGCTTCCCTTTTGTTGTTGTTTTTTGCTGGCCAGCTTTAAAGAGCATGAAGCAAGCAAGCCGTGCAAGCAAATCTGTGGCAGCTCTCAATGACATAAAAGGGTTTTTCTTTCATCGGCCATAATGCCAACTTACGACTTGCACAATACCAACAAAGACCAAAGCAATGATTTTTTGTGTTGGCATTACAAAATACAAAAGGCGTTGGTAAATCTGCAAAACTTTTGCAGAAGAATGTCCACAAAAGCCCAATAAGCGGCTATAATTCAATACGTTTTCTCAATACGATACACATAGTCGCTTAATGCTCATAATGTTCATGAAATGACTAACTGAGTATGTAGCTTTTGTTGTTGTTAACCTATATGGTAAATAAATCAGATTTCAAATCAACTTATACATTTTGAAAAGAGACTTTTTGCTTATATACCTATATTAAGATCTTAAAAGTTTCTACAAAGGATATATTAACACAATCTATATAATATAATTGGAGTTAACACATGGTTATGTTTTTTTTAATTCTTAAAAAGTGATGCCTTTTAAATGTATAAATTGTATAGGGATCGAAACTATCTTGTCAAAAATTCAATTGAAATGTTGACTCTTCGATTTTATTGCTTTTGGAGAGATACAATTCTTTTTTTAATTTAATTACCCACTTTTATTGGCTATAAAAAGAACAACTATTCTCTATTTATGAAAAAATAAATGATTAATGAAGCTTTTTTCCTGCCTTCCATTGGCTCTTCCTTTAGAATAGTGAGCTCATATTTATTTATGTTTATATTTAGTTTAGCTTTTCCTCTTTCTAACTACTTATTAGCTTATTTAAATAATAAGTACGTACAAAGTTATCGAACTAATCAAACCTTTAAGCTTTAACCTCACACATTTACCATTTCTAAAATTACGTATCGAGTTTTTTAGATACATTTTATGTGGTTTTATGTGTGTGTGTGTGTGTGTGTGCGTGTGTGTGGGTGTTGCCACTTTAGATCGAGGATATAAAACCAACGATGCAACATCAAATCATCTTACGACTAACAACTTTTGCGGCTTGGATGGCATATTTTATGACCCTGTTTAAGGGAGAGCGAGACAGAAAGACAGAGAGAGAGAAGTTCGTGACAAACGGAAATTCAAAGAAGTGAAATTAATGGCGAACACACGCTGTGTGTGTTTCTGCATAGATGAATTTGTGTGTGGTTTGTTTTGTGTGGCATGAGAAGTTTTGAGACTTAAGCCACGCATGTTTTTGCCAGCACATTTGGGCTGGCTTATGTCTAACCAAGGCTAACTGACCGATACAGAAAGTAGGAAGAACATATCCTTAAGCCCTGTGGTAAAGCCATTAAAAACGACTCAAAATACCAGCTGGATGGCTATAAGCCTGCCCAGCTATAGCAATAGATGTGGCTTCTTGTGGAAACACACAAAATATAAGAAATTTGTTTCATTTACACAGTACAACAAGAACAAGAAGAAGAACATGAATAAGAACAACAATGAATTGATAGACATGCCACATTCACACTCTTACACACACACACACACACACACAGACAGGGAGAGAGAGGGAGTGAAAATTGGTTCACACCATGCGGAAAATTGTTCGAATTCAGAATTAAACATTCCACCATTGTCAACGAATAGAAAGAGAAAGAAGCAACAAGAAGAAAATGATGAAGAAAACATGGAAGAAGCGCAAGTTAATTGAAAACAAAAGTCAAAGAATTTGCATATTTATTTGACTTTTTCCCAACCATTGCCACAGACGTGCCACAGTCAATATTTATTTATTTGCGAGGCAAAATTTAATTTATTTGAAAAAAAAAAATGAAATAAAATAAAAATAAACATGAATACAAAAAGCATGTTTGCTAAGAATTTTACAGCTGCCAAACCAAAAAAATACCCTGTGATTAAGAAATGAAAATATGAGATTTTAATGATGTTGATAAATCGCTTGTCATCAATTTGTCTCATTAAAAACTGTTTATTGAATGAAATATTTAACAACAAAGTACATTTTATAACGAAGTTCTTTTGGCTTTCTCTAAAAGTGGTTTATTCTTTCAACTTTTACATTCTAAATATTTAAGTTTAATGGAATCAAAGTGCAAAATTCACTGACCTCAGTTAATCCGTTTTAAATTACACCCAAAGCTGAATCAAATATCTTTCATAATTATCAAAAAGCAGTTAAAGATGGAAAACTATCTCTTGTTGCTAGCCTTAAGGGTTATTTTGGATAATTAAGAGATGAAAATGTAGAAGCAGAGTTTTTCTTCTTTTTTTTTCTTCTCCCAAGCTTAGATATAAAAGATAGACAGCTTTTTGGCGCTGCGCACTAATTAAAATTTAACAAAAATAAATGCGAGGTAATTGAAAACTTTTTCAAGCTTTCTGCTGAAATCAGCAACTTAATCATTTTGGTCGCTACCCAAACCTAGGCACAGCCATATAGCCGCAATGCTCAGGCAACGAGTATTTAAATTTCATTACATTCATTGCCAACACCCCACCCCCCCCCCCCCCCTTCACCACCACATTAAAAATTGCTTCGTCTTCTGCTTTCTTTGAGCAGTGCTCATTAATTCGGTTTGTCGGCGACACTCCGCGTCTAACGCACCTGTCGAAAAATTTGTGTAGTATTAGTTGGTGTAGGTGGTGTTGGTGTTGTTGTTGTTGTTGTTATTGTTATTCTCCCCTCTGTTGCATCCACAATTTTAATTAACTCAATTTAAGCGTTAAAAGACATCATCAACGCGTTCTTATGCTGGCGAGATAGAAAGAGAGAGAGCGAACATTGAGAGACAAACAAGCTCAAGTACATACTTTAAGCAGTTTTCTTAGAACAACTTTCTTTAATGTTAGCCTTCAAAAGTTTGACATAAATTGTTAACTTCAAAACAAGTGCATTTAAGCAATTCAAATCTTGCTAAAGTTAAAACAAATGCTATATTTTCTTTTGACAAAACATATAAAAAGTTTGTAAGGAAACGATTATCTGTTTTAAGTGACAAAATGTTAAAATTTATCTGCCAGATAACTGTTACTTTTAACTTTGTCGCAGAACTTTGTACAATTCTATAAAAGTACATACAAAAGTATGTAATCTTGTTTATACATTCATCATTCATCATTTGAGAGCTTCGGTACAAGAGCTTAAGATATGTTAAAAGATATACTAACTAACTTTTATTGTCTTGTGTGTCTCATGATTTCTTTATAATATGGTGTTTTAATCTTTATCTTATTGTTCGTACATTTCTCTTGAGTTCTTTTTCTAACTGTTAACAACCTGTACAAAAGTTATGTTAAGCTCTCTGTTATGTTAAGCCAACATTTGAAACATTAACATACTTTGAGTGCTTTTAAGTGTTCTCGTTTTACACATTGAATTTGAAACTAGATACAAAATTGATCACTAAATAAATCGAAAAATTTCCAAGATTTTTATACCCAACGAACAGCAGCTGTGTGTATGTTTAATATAGTTAAAGGCAATCGCTCTTGTTTCATTGCATGGGCCGTCAATCAGCGCCAAAATGTAAAGTTTTGGCACGTAGCTTTCCCAGACACGCTTTTCCAGTCACTGCCCGTCAATCTCTCTCACTCACTCTCTCTCTCTCTGTGTTTCTTTTAGCTGGGCGCCAGGCAAACAATTAAGTGTTGATGTTTGGTCATTTTTTGTTTGCTGCGTGTTTGTGTTTCTATATATTCTTTTCCTGCTTTGTTTTTTCTTACTTCTCTTTCAGCTGCTGCAACTTTATTAAGCAAAATTTAATGGCCATCTCGCCCACGCTTTGTCGGCATTATCCGGTGCTGTCGTTTTTCATTAGCGGCGCCAACTGACTTGCAACAATTGTTGCAAAGTTTAACTGCAATATTCTCTGGTGTTTTTCTTTCGCTATCGTTTTATGTTTTGCTGTTTCATGTTGTACAATTAGTTTGGTTCGGTCGTGTTCTTGTCCTGTTCCTCTAAGCAGTCTTGGTTAGACTTCTTTTTGGCCTGGATGTTTATTTGTCCATTTGCCAAACGTCTAATTGGACTTGCTAAAGATTTCTACAGAGATTTGCTGCTTGCTTTTTTGATTCTTTTTCACCTTTTCTTTTTCCTTACTTTGTTTTTTTTTTTTTGACTAGCCAATGATTCATTTGGTGTTTGAGTTCTTGCCACGTTTGTTAACTCTGACGAATCATCTAGCAAATATGAAACGTCATTTGCTACAATTTATTAATTTTCAATCGTTCTTTTAGCTGACACGCAATGACTGACCTATTGACTTAGGAATAACATAATGAGGTATACATTGTATGGTATATATTAACTACATGACTTCCAGGTGTATCTTTGTCGTTTGAACCTGTATTGATTATGAGACAAAAATATGAGACAACAAAATAAAGTCAATCGTCAAAATTCCTGTTTTAAAATTCCTTTAATCAATCAAGAATAAAACTTTAAGTTTCAAGTTTAATGAATATTTTATTCATTGACATAAGAGGGGAAAAAAGGTTAAGCTTACTCTACTTAAAGCCTAGTAAATCCAATTGTAAGTTTCAAAATAAACTCAATAATTTATTCATTGAAAACTTGTTGGCTGTTTTGTAAAAAAAACTTAACAATGAATATAAAAAAAAAATGGAGAATGCCTGAAAGATTCGCTTTTCTACTAAGACATATACAATAATAGCTAAAGTGTACAAGGATATATATATTTATATGTACATATAAAATGACACTTTTGTGATGAGAATAATGGGCAGCTGGAAAGCCAAAAAGTATGCAATACTTGTCGGCACTTGAACCAAAGTGCTGAGGCACATAAAAAAAAGCGCAGAGAACACTGAAGAAAAAGGGAGCAGCAAAATTTTATGATGCGTCTAAATGTGTTCAATGCAAAAGTGTTGCTCAAATGTCAATCTATCTGTCTGACTGTCAATTTCAGCAATTGAAGGCAGTAGCAGCAGCAGCAGCAGCAGCAGCAGTAGTAGCAGCAGCGACGACAGCGTCTAAATGCGTTGAAGGAAAATTTCATTTGTAGATATCGTGCTGTCATTTAATAAACGAAATGTGAGCGGTTGTGCCACCAACACACACACACACACACACACACACAGATACACTGACAAATGCAGCGATGCAGTTACAGATACTGGCAACACTTTTCACACACACACACACACACATATGCCAGTCATGTTTAGGAAACGCGACAGACAAACGGCCAGAGCAGACTGAGTTAGCAAAGCCACGATGTGGCATGCCACACACACACACACACACATACACACACACAGCGGGACATCGCGTAGGTGAATGCACCCATTGTGTAACTAAACCATAGCGAGACATTCAAGCAAACCAACCAACCAAAGAGAGAGGCAGGCAGCTCAATCTAGATGGGGGTGTGTGTGTGTGCGTGTAAATCCTGCTCGTCGCACGCTAAATGCCAATTTCACAAAATGACGCGGAAAAAAAAAGAGAAATAGAAAATGGAGTTGGGTAAAGGAAAATCGCATTGCAGCTGACACGCAACATGTGACACTGAAGCAAGTCCAAGGCACCTAGACAGGATCGAAAGATACGCTTCGGGCGGCTTTTTGTCCAGAAATAGAATACAGCAAAATGTAATTGACAATGACACAAAGCATGGACAGCAGCGTCAAATTCAAAAATTTAAAACGATTTTCATGTAAGCACATTAACGACCAACAACAAATACCAAAAAAGTAAATATACAAAGCTAAAGTAGATCAAAAAGTTGTCATTTGATTTACTCATAGATACCCTGTAAATGTATCAATCAAATAAAAGAAAGAAAGAAATATTTTAACTTCTGTCTATTTTGAAAAGAATTATTATTGATAATACATAATGAGATTTGATATTAAGATAAGGAAAGAGCCATTTAACTTCCATCAAATCCATGTTTCATTTTTATTGTATTATTTCATAAATAAGAACAACAAATCCACCCACAAAATATGCCAGAAAGCAGCTTTGTGTAAATTGATATTGATGGCAGCGAGAACGCGCACATATATATCTCGAATATATACATTTTGTCATAATTTGCCAAGGCGAACGGTGCGTATGCGCAACACCCAATTCAACAGCTCATTAAAGCAATCAAACTGACAAAGAACGCCTTAGCAGCAACGAGTGGGGGTGGGGTGTGAGGTGTCACAAATATTTAGACAGTTTATACGACTTGCTTAACGCCGCAGGATCAAAGCTTTTGATTGATTGAGCAGCACCAGCAGCAACCGAAGGAAACCCTGCGGGACATGCAAACCAAGAACTTAACAGAGGGAGTCAAAAGGCTTTTTGTTAAGCAAATTGTGTGTGGCAAAAAGGTTTTTCATTCTCAATGTTGCTTTTTGGGCTCAGTCGATTTACAATTCTCCTCTACTATTTTGTGTTTGATTGTAAGGGGATTGCTTTTTTGTGTGTTTGGGTCAATTAGGTGTTGATAGGATTGAGAGGAAAATGAAAAAAACTGTTGCATAGTTTCGGGCTCATTTAGTCGTTTAGCAAACTCCACGCTTTTATTATATTTGCTTGCCTTAGCACATTTATTCGTTTTGTCTGGCAAAACCCAATACAAACAAACTCACACACACACACGCACACACACTTAGAGTCTCAGACCACAAGCAAAATAAATGCAGAAGAAAAATATAAGGAATAAAGAAAATCTCCGCCCGGCAGCCAAAAACATAAAACTTTGCACATTCATTGGAAAATGTTGTGCTCTCTCTCTCTCTCTTTCTAACTTCATGTTTTTTTCTTTCTCGTTTGTTCTTTAGACGACAATTTTTCGGATTTGTGTGCGTGTGTGAGAAGTGTGCGCTTTTTTAATTTAATGAAAATTTTCCACTTCGCCGATTGACATTTTGTGTCTTTTGTCGCTATCTCCACTACTCCTCCAACCTGCCTCCCACTCTAACTGCTTTAGTTTTGCGCGCTGCTTGCGGTGCAAAATGTACAAAGTTGAGACACAGTGAGAGTTCTTTACGCCGTGGGGTTTGCAAATAAACATACAAATTTACTTTACTTGGCGCTGTCGTCTTAAATGCCGCCTGCTAGCGACGGCAAAAAGTCATTCCATACGCTGCGGCGGTTGCGGCTGTGTGTGTCTGTATACAAGAATAGCGGCGGCAGGCGTTCAACGTTGCACAGTGGTCAATCAGTTAATTAACAATTAAGAGAACTTTATTTGAATGCTTTAATCTAACTACAAAGAAGGAACTAATTTGAAATGTACTTAAATTGAGTACATTACCCACAATCGATAAGTATCGTTAGAGCTTCGATTAATCTTTGGTTATTGGTTACTTATTTTGGAGTTGAAATGAGTGAAGCAACCAATTATTTCTAGATATGTTAACAGGAAAATAAGATAATTATAAAGATTTTGTAATAAATGAAAATCGTGAGGTTAGACTAGAAGGAGGTTCCTTAAACAAACAACTGGAATCTTGATTTGGCCAATTTCTTCCCATCTCATAGTCTTGTTGTACAATTGGAACTTGGTTTTATCGATTTAAATGTAAAGGAGTAAACAGACATATAATGAGTTGAATGTGCAACAAATCTATTTAGATCCAATATAATATTCAGCCAAGCAAATCCTGATTTATTTATCATATATGTTTTTCGTTAAATTTCAACCACTGTGCAGCTATTGTCACAACTTTGGGCATTGCCTTTGTTTGGCGTGCAAGTTTTTGGCGTGTAATCAAATGCATATTTGCATGCAGTAATACACCCCTGGAATCACACCTCATCTTATTTCCCTCATGCTCCTCGAACAACACTTTGCCTTTTGTATAATTTTGTGCAAGACTTGCGAAAAAGTTGCGTTAAACGGCAAAGTTTTAGCACTGGCAAACGCTAGCAAAAGTATGCAAAGACGCTGATAGCAAAAGTAGCAAATCTGACAGTGAAACTATAAGATTCAAACGGTTATTGAGGTATCCCTACATATGTATATGTATGTGTATATCCTTGGCAGAGTTCGTATACCTCCTATCTATCCATCGTTGAGCGGCCATTGAACGCTGCCCAGGCAATAAAGTCAATTAGCAAGCATTGCAACTGCCATAAAAGTGCACAAGAATCGAAAATTAACTTAACCAAATCACATTAAGGGCATGTAGAGGGTAGATTAAAGAGAGAGAGAGCGGAATGTTGGGGTTCTAGTATAATATGCAGTGCACGCATATTAAATGTTATTAACGCACTTAGAGCCATATCAAATGCATTCAGCGCTTTTGTCTTACGACTTCAATTGAATGCTTATCTTATTTTAAATGGCAAAGGTTGGGGTAAGTTTTGGCAAGGGCTGTCTGTTGCTGCCACAACGCAATTGTGACGTGACAATTGCAACCAGCACGTAGTATGCACCGAACGAACGGCAACAGCTTTAATGCATCAAAAAAAAAAATAGCCAAAGTGCAAAGGCCGACAGAGTTAAGGGGTGAATAAGGTAGCAGGGTTTGCCATTTACATTCATCATCATAAGTCACTGCCCGCACAAATAGAATGCAACTAAACGAAATGAAATGAAATGAAATGAAATATTTGCGCTGCGAGCAAACGGACTAAGGATTAAGCAAGGAAACTGCAGTCAGCCAAATAGAGCTGTAAAGGTAAGCCAAAGAAAACTAAAAACAAAGTAAAAGTGTTCTTTGCGAATGGGAGACTAACAAGAATATGCCCTGTAGACAAACTTTGCCAAACTTCCTTATCACATTTAAGCATTTAAAGGTTTTCGATTCTTATCGATATTTTCTGTTGAAGACTTGTTGGTTAACAAACTTTCAGCTTATAATTATACAAACATACACATTTAACATTTAAAATATCTGTGGCAAATGTTAAAAAAACAAATCATTCTTACACCCTTTCGAAATATTTCGAGGGTATAAGGCAAGCACTAGGGAATATGGCAAAACAACAAGATTTTCCACTTGCCAACTGCACCAAACAGTTGAATCCGCCATTTTTGTTGCTGCTGATGTTGTTCGTGTTGTTTTTTATTTTATTTTTTTATGAACTTAATGAAATAAACTACGTTTTGGGTGGATGCAACCAAAAGTGGTGCATAAGTCAAGGCGCTGTGGCAGGCTGCCATTAACATTTGCCCCACGTACCACGAACGAAACGCAAATGCCAACAAATGCCAGCTCAAATTGCCGGCATATTTAATAAACACTCGCAAAATAGTAGAAACTCCAATGCCTGGCATTTCTCCTGCTGAGCAGGGACTATGCCTTAGGGAACAACATCCCATAAATCAACAGGTTAACAGATAAGATGCGCTTGCTTTGTAGCAAAAATAATGCGAATGGCAGACGTAAATTCATTAACATTATCCAAATTACTTTGCTATGCCGGCAGCTTACAACAACTTGGCCAATGTTATAAATAACAACTCGAAAACTTGTTTAGACAACCAAAGCGACAGAATAACAGGAAAAACTATATAAGTTATGAAAAACAATGATACACACGATATCTAAGTAATATTATTCGCTTCGAAATGTTTTATTGAATGGTAATTCAATTTTATATATAGTTTTCAGAAAGATCAGGAACAAAAATGATTCTTTAAGCCAAACGAGAAATCGAAAGACTTTTTTATACAAGATTTAAAACCTTAAACCCTTTTTTTTTTGTGGTAAAAGTCGATAAAAGTTTTACTTGAATCTTCAATCACTCAAACATTTTTTTTAACAATATTAAATGACAAAAAACTATCGATAAAAAATAATAATAAACCTTGAAATTGATCAATGCTTTGCTTTTATTATCGAATTCCAGCAGACGACTTATTTTTGGTTTTACGACTGTCAAAACCGGTTGAACGCATAAGATGGACAACTATTTGATTGGACAGAAATTGAAGCGGACATCTTTCAAAAAAGGAGAAAAATACGAAATCAGAGCAAAGTGTTTATTATGAGGGGAATACCATTACTGTCAACTTGAATCAAGCAAAGTGAAAGATGACGTAGGGAAAGATGTTTTTTTGAGCGCTTAACGATTGACTGGAAAAAAATGGTGTTAAAGGGACTTTAAGACCAAAACAGACTAATAAATGGAAATATAGTTTGATAGACAGCATTAGCCTTGAACTTGTGGCGGTGTTGGTTGGCAGCTGCACTCAACTGGAATGTAATTTATTTGCCAAGCAGCGAGTAACTAGTAACTCTCACAGGAAATACCAAACATCCTGTGTGGTTGGTTGGTGGAAACTTTAAGCCGCATTTCCGCTCATGCAATTTTAATTTGTCAAATGGCAAACGCGAACGGCAGCAACGGCAGCAGCAGGAGCTTTGTGCAACTAAAATTAACTGGTTGAAATTTTACAATCCACACGAGTTTGCGTGCGGCAAGGATTAGAAGCGGCGACGTCATCATCATCATCATCATCATCATCATCATCATCATCGTCAGAAGCCAAGTCAAGTCGAGCAAAGTCAGACACCGCCAAACATCGTCGAGCCACTCGAATTGGACCATTAGTTTTGACGGCATTAGTTGGCGCTTTTCATGGCGCAGACACAACGAGACTTGTACCAGTGCCAAACAGCCAGATAGTCAGCAAAATAAATAAAAGACGAGCTGCGCGGGCCCAAGCAAGCCTGGACAACTTGGCTTGTGTTTAGTTCTTGCTTCTACTCTTCTTCTACTATGATGCTCCCACGGTGAAATTATGCATGTAATAAAAAGCGGCGACGCATCAGCGCGCAACGCCCACAAATGCACTATTGCCACGCCCACTCTTGTCGCTCTCGCCCCTCTAAACCGAAATTTTAAGTGCATTAACATAAACTGGCGGCCAAAACACCAACCCCCACCAACCCCCACCAACCCCACCAAACCGCACCAATCGCACTAACAACCCAGCCAACACTCTCTGTAGAAAAGATAAATAAAGCTTGTGGGCGTCAGCGGTGCATGCAACACATTGTGCAAGGGTTAGGGAAGAAAAGCTGATGAGTGCAACGACTTGACAGCATCAGCAGCATCGACATCTAAAAATAGGAGATGTGAGCGTGAAAAGTCGTGAGAATTTTGATATATAGAGTTGACATTTTTATAGTTGAATCATATCAAGATCGTGGCAGTCGTGTATAAAGGCTCAAAATTTAGACACACTTTGTAAAAATCTAATATTAATGGTAAATAAAGGTGTTTATGATATAATTTTAGATTGCTATGTCTTGTCGTAAGGACTGAGCGTTGATAGCAGTCAGTCAGACAGGATAAAGTATTCTCTACAAAGTGATTTTAAACATATTGTCAGATGTAGTATATCATTTCATTGTTTGCCAAACATATAATTGAACTTTTACTTAAAATCATTCAAGGCTCAAAAAATCATTCAAGGCCAAACTAATAACTTATAAACGAATTTCAGTTATCAATCAATTTGACAAGTACATATTAACTTTTCAAAACCAAGTATAATTGTGTTATAAACAAGAAAATTACCAGCTTAAATATAAAGATTAATAAGCTAATATTAAAGTCTTTGAAGCGAATATTTATCGTATTCGAAATTGCTAGTCACGATGCCATCCCAAATTCGTAACATTTGACAGGAAGCGTTTTGCCCGCACAGACATGACGGCATTTTACAACACAGGAAGCGCGTCTAGCTAGGTGTCTGTGCGGGTGTATGTGTTTGTGTTTGTATGTGTGTGTGTGTGTGTGTGTGTGTGTGAAAGGCATTAACAGACTCGTAAACTGCCAAGTTGCTTGTTATGTTGATTACACAACCAAACGAGGAAAAGAGAGAGAGCGCTCGATCTAACCAAAATATAAACTTAAAACTCAAAAGTTGCTCTTGAAAATGCGGCAACTGTGAAATGCTGAAGAAGAAGGGGGAAAGAGAAAAGCAAATGCGGTTTGTTAACCACTGTCCGCTAGCCAAAAAAAAAAAAAGTCCATTTAAGACATAGGCACGCCCCCACGCAAAAAAGTATGCAACACTTTTGGCAACACTCTGTTTGGAGTACGTGTCAGTCAAGAGTGCCAAAAAAATAACAACATCAAAAAGAGAAGAACCGCAAAATATGCAAACAAAATACAAAATACAAATACAAGTAGGAATAAGATACAACTGGCAGCACAAAACTGTCATTTTGACCCCCAAACGCCTTGTGTAGCAGGAAGTTTGCACAAGAGTTGAAAGTTGAATGCCTCGGCAAATGCACCCGCAGCAACGAAAAGTTCCTTCCCTTCCTAGAGCCAAATGCAGTCCCTTACTTCCTTCCTTTCTTTTTTTTTTTGAGGCGTCTCCCACAAAAGTTTTTCGCACACGCAACAGTCGATCTGTGCTAACGCCACATTTTGGTATTGTTTTTCGTTGCAAATTTATTACAACATTTGCCACGCGCTGCTTTTTATCTCCTTGCTCGCTCGGCGAGCTTTATTTATCTGGCACGTTAAATTTACTTTTGACGCCACACACACACACACACACACACACACAGAAAATAATACAATGGAATAGAATACTTTTCACATTTTTTTATTCTTTTTTCTTTTTTGTTTCTTTTCATAATTTTGTTCGCCTCGAGGCCAAATTGTCGTCTTTATTTGCAGCAATGCAGAAATGCTTGTGCAATTTTTTTTTTCCCCCCCATTTAACCATTTTGCATTTACATTTCAATGCACAGCAGCAGAAGCTTTGGCTAAAACGTAGAAAACGTTTTGTGATTCACAAATGTGCGCCCGCATGACATTTGAGATTTTCCGCACATTTTGTATTTTATTGAACTGTTTGTCACAAGTGCGCTCGCTGCTTGCTTTAAGCCAGAAATAAGAGGAGAATAAATGCGAAAATTCTCCCTCATAACACATATCGTATCAAAAAGCATGTTAAACTTTATGAAAATCAAATGGAAATAAAAATGGACAGCGCTCATAAACAATAATATCGCAAAAGAGTGTTACTAACAAGTAAACCGACAAAGAGAGAGGGGGAGAGAGTTGGGGTAAGTGGAGATTGTGAAGCTGCTTGGGCTAACTGGCAGCAACTTAATAAAAATGGAAAAATGTATGAAATACTTTTACGACTTTTGAAGACATTTTTACAGCTTGCTTTGGCCAAAACTTGGCTAACGATATGCGATATGCACAAAATGTCGGATGCCCACATTCAAAGCTTCTATCCTAAGAAATGCAGACCACTCTAAGGTCCACTTCCAAAGTCCAAGAAGTCTCGAATGCATGTCGGCATCATAAAACCGAAAGTCATTTCGCACAGAACGTGTCTGTTGTGGCTGCAGCTTCTCCTACTGCAGCTTCTCCTGCTGCTGCTGCTGTTGGCTAAGAAGCCAAAGTCATTGCAGCCAATAATAATTCCAATTGTAGTACAGTGACAATTTCTTTCTATACACATATATATATATATTTATTTTTTTTTGTGCCCAGTATGCGTCCGGTATTTCTTTGGGGTACAATGTACCAACAATGGTCAGCAGCAGCAGCGATTTTATTGCCCAACGTTGGAATTTTAAGTGCAGCAACTGCAACAGCAGCAACAGCAACGTACCAAAAACATTATTTGGTCAATGTAGACGACATGACGCGGCCATTAAACGCAACAAATAAGCAAACAATGGCTTAAAACTTGACAACATAGAAGCGAAGAAGGAAGGTTGGCAGCAGTTAAGCAAGAAAGAAATTAGTAAAGTCCTTAAGCGATGTTCATAGTTCGAGTCTGTCTTGGCAACGGCAGCTGATGATGATGATGAGTAAAACTGATAGCTTCTTAAAAATTCGCTCATATATCTCATCCCCATAAAAATTCTCATTGCAGAGCTAAGTAGCTGAGAGACAGGCGCATCTAAATTGCAGGAACTTTTGCTGTATGTGTGTATGTGTGTGCGAGTTTAAGAGTAGTTAAATGCGCTGATTGCTGCATTGCTTTAAGTGATTAAATCGATTAAGTGATTAAAACGATCGATCTAACTTTAAAAGCGTTAAAAAAATAAATTAAACGTTCAATTGCCTTAAAGCGATTGTAAATATTTCTAATATCAGATTTATTTATTTACTTTTTATTATATTTTGTTTAATATATTTTTATTTGCAATTATGCTCTGATATTTAACTATAACAATGTTTCATAAACGAATTGCATACTTTTTGGGATCACTTTTAAATCAAACTAAGGAAAATTATAATTTAAATAGTTTTGATAATTAATCAACTTAAACAAACTTTCTGTTAAATATTTTGATTTTCCAATGCAAAAACATTATCTATTTAATCCTCATCAATCATAATTACAAAAGTGTTGCACAAAACAAAACGGATAACATTCAACTTTATCGACAATACAAAACTGATTAGATTAATTAATTGCATTCAATGTATCGATCATGTGGAATGTCTCAACTAATTGGTTGCAATAATATTTGTTAACTAATAAGCCAACAAAATGAAATCAGGAGAAAAAGTTAAGAGCAGCGTAAATTATTTGAGCGCTCATGTAGAAATTGCCTAGGGATGGACGGCCAGCCAAGCTGACGAGAACAATTTATTTATTTAGTTTTTGGAAAAGCTAATTAGCAACTAAAGTGAAATTAAAGCAAAAGCAGTGTAGAAACATACACACACACACAAACAAGGACAATGGACTTTCCTGTTCACGCACAAAGGACACGCGAAAAGAGAGCTAGAGACAGAGAGAGAGAGTGGGAGAAAAGCTGAGCGAACGGTGTGCTACAACTAATTAAATGCAATAAGCTAGCCGGCAACTAGTGGACGTGGCTTGGGTTAGGGATACGGACCAGCGCCGGGTGTGACAGGAAGTGGCGGACAAAAATGCGGCAAACGAGTGACAACTTTGTTTTGATGTGCAAGGACATTAACAGGACGGCAGCGTAACGCCCTTTCGGTCTTATGCTACGCGGCACACAACTAACAAACGAGACGAAGAGCGCATTTTAATTTGTACATTAAAGTAATTAGTTTAACATTAGTTAGTTAGCTTGCAGCTAGTTTTAATGAACAAGCAAATTTCCCTAGTCGTCGCACTTACCACTCTTGAAGGTGGCCATTAGACGTTCCGAATCAGCGCCATGCTGACAATCAAATAACGATGTATCCAGCAGATCGCTAGGTAAATAACCAAGCAATCCATGCATTCTACAAAACAAAAACACAAATTAGCAACTATAAATCATAAGCATATTCATTTTGTAAGCTCACTTATCGTCCACATAGGTGAATTTCATGTCCAGACCGTGTTTGGTGAGAAATGTGCTAGTGCCAAGCGGTATTTCAATGTTCGAAGGATTTGGCACGGGTCTGCCAATCGCAATGAGCACACGTTCGCCTTTGCTGTTAACACTCAAATGGCCAGTAATGCGTATAACCTGAAATGTGATTGAAGTATGGTTTTATTATTATAAATGCATCAATAAAGAATTTTATTATCACACTTACCTTGTATGAGGCGCTCTTGATGTTAGTGCTGCGACCGCGACTTGTTAAAGTGCATTTCATGCGCACAGATAGATCACGATGATGTGTACTAACGCCCGATTCAATAAGCTGCTCATCTTTGATCTTGTCAGCAATGCCATTGCGTTTGAGATTAAGCGCTTCCTTGATATCGGCATGGTCACACTGGTGTGCATAGTCCCATATTGGTTGACCCAAGGTTTCAATCTATAAGTAGGTATGATGAATAATAAACGAATGATCTTCCATCATTGTCCACACAATAGAAACGCACCTTTGCAATGCCCAAATAATCAATTATATTCTCCGATACATATGTGATATCTCCTTCGTTGGATAACACCAACAAAAAGCCATCCATTGCCTGTATTAACAATTGGCTAGCTTCGGCGCATTTTAGCCAATCTTCATGATCATTCTCAACCTTGGGCTTAACCAGCGACGATCCTTCATTGCCATTCGTGGATTCAAGAAGTTCCCGTATCTTAGGCACTGCAAAAAAAAAGTAATAATTAGTTTATATTGATAATTTATAATGAAATAATAAGATCACTTACCGAACTGCAACATTTGACGTATTTTAAGTGTGACAATTGTGATGCGCATCACAGATGCCTTGTCCAGTTGATTGACTTCATCCGGCATAACGGGCAACGCCTGAGATAGTTCCATAAAGATTTCCGTCTCCTTGGAGCGACGGCAACGTGCCGCATCACGCGATTTTTCCTTACGCTTTTCATTATTCCTACAACAAACAAACAAACAAACAAATTAATTTTACATCCGTAATCGAATTTTAGCAAAGGTTTAAAGCTAAATCTGAGCTGTGCCAGATCACGTAGACCATTCTCTTGCTTGACGAAGAGGACGACGCTGTTATTACATTGGATTCGCAAATTTGCATTGCGAAGGGTCGGTTTGCGAAAGATTTAAATGCCAAAGTGGCACAGAGAAATGCGTACATTTTCAATTGTTGCGATTTGTTGCGTTGCGTTTTTATTTGATTTGATTCAATTGATGCGAGAGTAGCGCACAATTTTTCAATTGAGCAAAACATTCGCAATATTCGCCAGCAAGGCGAAGGTGTCAAAGTTCATGGCAGCTGCAAAAATACTTTTTCACGCCACATATGTTCTTGATTGTATGTGAATGTGTATGTATGTTTGTGCATTTCGTTAAATTCAAATGGAAAAATAATCACAGTGTGCGGAAATAAAAATAAATATGTTAATTGCCTTAAGGTAAAGACATTTTGGTTCCTTTATTCAGTATTTTAAGTGAAATTTTGTATTTTTAGATGGCCAAAAACTCAACAGAAATGCACAAATTTTGAGTGCTTGACATTATTTTGAATTTTATTTTTAAATTGTTGCATTTAAGATGAGGTGATTTTTGACGGGCTGATATATTTTCTTATTTACAGCTTGAAGCTTAAGGTTCTCTATAACAATAATGATGAAATACATAACGTGACCTCTTCACGTAATAAAAAAATATCGTAAGCTTTAAAGATACGTCTACATTTCCATCAATGTGTCTATTGTGACAGTTTGCGTAAGTATTTTGAACCTTTCACTTTTAACAAACACATGTTTATGCTCAGTGCTTAGTTGACTTAAGATAGCCAAAGCCCGCTGACATGACACTAAGTAATTAGATAATAGCCAGACAAAGCCTTGGCACCATTCCAATTGCATCAACAAGAAATCAATAAAAATCAAATTTGTAGTGAACATTTTTGATTTTGTTGCTTTACACAACGTGATCATTACAATATAATTGAACTTATCATCAGTTCATCAATGCAATTTGTCAATTTAAAACCTGCATCAAGAAAATCAAGATAAGAATCGTGGATGCAATCAAGTTTATCAATCAAAAACTATTCAAACATATTTTTAAACTATTCGAATTCTTATCAATTGGCGCACAATCAAAACACAATATTCACATGACTAACGGCAAACGTATATTAATAGTTATATATATATATTGTTAAAGAGTGCACTGACCTAACACAAAAACAAATCGTCTTGCCAATTTTTATTATGACAATTTTTGGCTGAATTGTATAAAGTAGTATATAAAAATATAACATAAACTAAAAGTCGCAATCGTAAAGATGCCAAAAAAAACCTCGTGAGCTGTCCGAAAACTAATAGTTAATAAAATCATCACAAATAAAATGTTATTAATGATTATATTAATGTGCTGCGCGTGTTGCGGCAAAAAATGTTAAATGTCACACGAAAAATTCGTAGAAATGGAATACAAATTTGTGAAATTCAAATCGGAAGCTAACAAACCGATAACAAAATAACAAATGTTGCAGCAATATTTGTTCAACTTGGCAACAACTTGGCCCTCTTTTTTTCGTGTCCAAAGCTTTACATGTCAAGTAATGCCGCCATATCAGTGAGATAGACAGACAGGCAGACAGTTAGACTGAAATCAAATGAAACATTTTCACCGCGTTTCTCATACGACCCGTGTGCTTGTGTGTGCATACAAATTGATAGACTAAGACACTTTGTAAATGCTTTAAATGGCAATTGGCAACACATATTCCATGTTTGTGTTATGTTTATGTTGGTTTTAATGTCTTGTACACTAACAAAAAGTAATGGAAAAGTGCAAGTACTTAAATCAAGCACTAAAAACTTGATAAATGATTTGTACTTCGGCTAAATTAAGTGGTAAAATAATTGAAGTCAAATTTTCACAGGTCTTACAAACATATTTATTATATTAATAACATTTTTCGAGCACAGAAAAAGTGAAATAAATATTTTATGGATCCAAGAATCAAGTTATCAAGTGTAATACTTAAGCAAAGATAAAATCCCTTGAAAATCAGGTACTGCTACAAACTTAAACAATCAAGTTAACAAGCTAACAATATAAATATTAAAGCTCGGTGTTTAGTTTAATATTTCTTTGATTGCCTTTGAAAAAACTTCACCATAAATGCATATTTATTCATAATCTAAAAGTATCTTAAGCTGTTTTAAATTTCAATTAACAAAATACTACAAAGCAATAATCTTATTGTTCAACAAATAAATATTCTCAAGCAGTTAAAAAATGTGCTTTTTATTATTATTAATTTGCAAAAATAATAAGTTTATACAAAAAAAAACAATAAGCTCACAATGCTGTTTTTACATATCGAATCGAACCACCCTAACGCCCTAACCCCACCACACCCCACAACAGAGAGGAAAGGAGAGAGAAGAGAGAGAGAGAGAGAGAGAGAGAGAGAAAGAGAGCGACTTTGTTGGCATGCAAATAACCTGCTTAAGCCACTTCAAAGGCTGACGGGGCTAAGGTGGGGTAAAAAAAAATCAGTCAGATTACTCATTAAAACAGAAGTGAATTGCTTTTAAAAATATTCACAAAAGCGCTTGCAGTTTTTTTGTATTTATTTTTCGTTTTTGTTGTTGTTGTTGTTGCTAGCTATTGCTAAGCGCTTCCGGTTGCGGCTGCCTTTGGGCAAACGAAACAAAGCCGCTGTTGTGAGACAAATATTCGGCACGTGTGCTATTATGAACATTATTATATAGAATAGATATCTGCTTATCTCAACAATTTGACTATCGGTTGTTCGGCATGCGATTTTTAAAGTGTTAGTCACACAGCTTCCCATTAATCAAACTGTAAATAATAGATACCTGTTATTCTAAATGCTCAAATTCTCAACAGATTCTAGAAAATTGTTGATGTTTTCGATTACTTATGTAATCAATTACTTATGTAATGCAAATTGAAATTTTTAATTGTTTAAATTATTTTGTATGCCAATTTTTTATTTCTTTGGTAATTAGGCGATTATTGGCAGTCAATTATCATTAATAATGGCAAACTATTTTTGGAAAAATAATTGAAAGAGAAAAAAACCAATTTAAAAGTCACATTCCGGGTTCAATTCTAAGCCAAGTTCTTAGCAAATAAAAAAAAAAGGTGACGATAATGTATTCTATTAAGTTATTAAGGGTATTCGGATAGATAAGCAAATATTATGGCTAAAAGTGCGGCTCGTTTTGCACTTTGCCAGATGTAAACAAAATTTTGTTGGGGCACGCGCAAAACAAAACACACTCACACACAAACAAAAACAAATATGAATACATTCACTCACACACACTCATTCGTTTTGTGAGTGCTTTGAATTTTAAATGTGCATTGATATTATCTGCGTCAATGGGTAAGACGCAAATACTCAATATTATTCGATTAAATAATAATAAAGTCTCAAGTTTAAAACTCTCTCTTCTGGATATGAACCACCTTTTTTTTTGTCTAATAATAAGGTCTTAAAACATTTTGTATACTATTTAATGGTAGATCATAACTCTTATCATTAACTGATAGTATGGTTTTTATTTACAAAGTAATTAGTCATATGTTTGGGATTTTAAATAGATTTAAAAATATTATAAAAGCAACAACAATAACATTTAAATTATTATTGTACGCGTGTAGTTTCCTTAGAAGTTGATATTGATTTAATTATATTGATAACGAGCATATGATAAAATGTATACATTAGCCACAAAAAAAACAAAAACAATTTAAAATAAGTAAATTAAAGTTAATAGAAAAACTTTTAATAACATATTAAGTGGATTAAGTTGGAATAGAAACATTTTCAAAGCAAATCAAAGTTTTGTGTTGAAGTTTTGCTATTATAATTTGATTAATTAAATGCCAGACAATCTTATAGTCTGATGGTACAGGGTATACAAGCGTTTGTACATGCACTAATCTAAGTATAAACATAAAATAATAACTGAATATACTATACAATGAATGTCTGATGTATAATAATAGTACAATGGGTGAGATAAGATGAGAGATAGTTTGTTGATCGCTTTGTGTGTTTGTGATAAGAACAAAACGGTGACAGACAGTTTGGGTTATAAGTTATAAGCAATATAGAGTAGGGAGGCTATATATAATCAAGACATGCATGCATTAAGCATACTTAACAAATATATAGATTCTTACATAAAATCCTCAATATCCACAAATTGTGAAAACTGACAAGCGTCCGGCTGACTGGGCGCATAGCCAAAGCAATGTTCATAGCGCCAATTCGGATTGCCCTGACAAGGTGCTGGCAAATAGGGAAGTCTCAAATCTGGACGGACATAGGGTAGCGGCGTTGCCTGTTGTTGTACAAATCCTGATGGGTATGGACAAAAGTTCGTTGATTGCCGCTGATTATGATATGGATGATAACGCGACATACTAGAGGCAGTGTTGTTGTTGTTGTTGTACATAAGCATACCAGCATCAGAAAATTGTTGTTGGGTAGTTGAATTATAGAAGCTACCATTATTGAAATCAACACTGGGCTCATTAATTGGCCTACAGCCGTATAATGAACCATTTTTTAGGGCTTGTTGTTGTTGTTGGGCTTTAAGATCGGTTTCATAAAATATGGCATCATCGCCATAGAAATCATTATCATTGCAGTTAAAATCACAATTTTCCCATGAATTATACATTATGGCTGATTAAGGGGCTTTAAAGCCATTACACACACACGCACACGCACACGAAATACACTGCACGAAATTGTATAAGAACCGTTTGCCATGAACATTTGAAATAAACAGAAAATTTTCATAGCACGAAATTCATATTTATAGCATTTCGCAAACTGTTATCATCGAAAAAAATAAAATAAAAATAATTAAAGTTAAAAAACCCACACACACACACACACACACACACACACACACACACACACACACAACGCAACGCAACTAATCTTGATGAAAATCCTAGACAACAACAATGTGGCAATTGGTAAGAGTGAAACGCTTTCAATGAACAACACAAATGAAAGAATGAAATCGCTGTACTATATACACCGCTCATCAGACATATTTATTAACATTTGCTATCAGTATGTTATCAGTACAAGGGAGAGAGAGTGAGAGAGAGATCTGATAAGATAATGGGTAAAACAACTCGTAACGGACTAACAAATTATTCATATCTGAATTGACCAGAGTGCGCCAAGTGTGTGTGTGTGTGTGTGTGTGTGTGTACGCATTTAAAGCATACTAGACTCAATATCTTGTTGTTATCGATCACATGTGTATATCGGAAACGAGAAAAGTTATCGAAAATTTGAAACTGCCTAATGATTTGGCGAGCTTATGTTCCCACTCTGGAGTCTCTAGCTTTTATAGTCTCTGAGATCGAAGCGTTGATACAAACGGACAGACACAGCTGTATCGAATCAGCTGCTGATCAATAATATATATACTTTATCTGATTGGATATGCTTTCTTTTGCCTGTCACATACTTTTCCACAAAACCATTATACCCCTTTAACCCATTTTTCAACACACACACACATAAACCCATTCGCTCTTGGCTTTTTTTTTTTGGTAATTAAGTAAGTTAAAAGCATTGCATACTCTCGAGCGAATTTAATTGTTAGCTCCCTCTCTTTCGCTCCATATCGCACTTATCTTTGCAGGATATATCGCAAAATAATATTTACATAAATGAGTCACAAACTGCAGTAGCTTTGATTTTAATGCCAAATCAAATAAAATTAACGACAAAAACAAAATCGCAACCGTTTTGAAAAACATAAATACGTCTGTTAGCTGTGGATCTGGCAGACAAGACAAGAAACTAAGCCAGAAAGAAACTAGCGCCGTCAGTTAGACGCCTTTTTATGCCAGTCACCCAGTTAGAGTTAGCTACCGTTTTCTGATAACACTATATGCATAACAAAAAAAAAATTATATACATGTATATAGCCAAATATTTGTATTGGTTTTTTTTGGCAAAAATGCGCATGGCCTGAAAGTGAAATGAGATAAGCGAAGCTAAAATGGCCAAACAGCAGAAACGATTAAGTAATATGGTCTTAAATGTGATTTTCTTTAGAAGCTGTTAGGAACACATAAACGATTTTATTAATTCACAACAATTAACAGAGAAACAAAGAAATGAAAAAATGTACAATTATCATAAATTCAAATCTAAGTAATTTGATATAATTTGTGAATATTTAATCTTTGATACTGTTACTTCAATCAAAATAATAACGTTCGATAAGCTTCAAAAAGGAAATGAATTCGATTTCGACTTTAACAACAACAACCACAACATAAAATGTGTTAAATTTTCAATTGAGATTTTAAGCAAGAGAGAAGAATTATTGGCAATTTTTTTGCCTGACAAAAGCAGAGGCCTCACATAAAATTTACTTTCCCCGACACAAAATAAAAATAAATTCGAAAAGGAGCAAAGCGAACATTGCAAATGTTCAATACGAACAAACTGATATCATAAACACAGATACACATGTAATTGGCACAGAATGCATCTGGGTTGTTGCGTGGCAACAACAGCTGTTGGAGTTTGAGATCAACAAAAGCAACAACAACTGCATATTTTATAATGAATATATCAATAAGAACCAACAGAAAAACAACCACAACAAGTAACACGCGGAACAATATACATATAAGCTTATTTACACCACGCAATACCCCTGTTCCGACCCCGATAATGTCAACACATTTTGGTTCGATGGCGCATAAAAGTAGGTCGTTGTGGCCAGACGGAGGCTACAACAACAACACCAACAGCAACAACCAACAACAGCAACAACATTATATACAAAAACAAAAATATAATAACAAAAAACAACAACAAAAACAATCAAGCATATCATTTAAATATTTTACATTGTGTGTTCGCAAGCTTGTGTTAATAAATTTATGCGTTTGCCTTGCGTTCACACACACACAGACATTTACACACATAAGCACATTTATACAATATTCTATTTATGGTTTTTAATTCAATATTTTTGTATCGTTACACATGGTACTCAAAGGTAAATAAGGCATATGGACACGTGAGTATCGAAAACGTCAAAAAATTGGAAGTCTAAAAACGATTTAGTTTTAATAAAATCAAAATAAATTTCTGGTTTACAAAGCATTCTAAAAGCGTTGAAGTTTTTAATATTGTTGTTCTTATTTAATCGAGGTTAAGATGTCTAACAAGTAAATCAAATAAACAGACAGCAAAGTGAGCGAAACAAGGTTGCGTTTAGTGATGGCAACGTGATAATCGTATATCGATAACTATTAAACATCTGATACAAAGATCTACTAAGACTTATCTTTAGGTAAAACTTGAACTTATTAATCCTCAACATTTTTTAATAAGCAAATTGTGTAATAAACAAAATTGTTTACATAACTATTAAAGTTAATATATTTCTGCCCTTAACAAATAAACATTCCGTTTAAGGTTGTCAAGGTTTGTTTGTTTTTTTCCAGTTTATAAGATAAATATTTCATTTTTGTAAACAACTTGTTCGTAAAACAACAATTCTATTTGAACACGTGATCATCTTCAGATACCCAGTTCTTATCGCCAAATTAAACAATTATCAAAAGTTCTTACAGCTGTCACAGTATCAAAAGATAGATTTTGGCATTAAACAAATTGCAAATTGCAAATTTATTGATGCCAGGCAACCTGTTTAGCATTTGATCATGGAAAACTTGCTGCTGTTTGACTGTTTAATTTTCCTTTAGCTTTAAACGGTTACAGAACCGCTTTTCAGTCGTAAAGCCAACTAAAGTCACGTAGGCCAAACTGATATGTTTTCAGTTTAAGCAAATTTTGCATTAAAAAGAATATTGAAAACAAAACAAAACCAACATAAGCTCTACATTTTATTTGTTTATAACAAAGCTAATTAGTTGTAGCAAATACGTCGCCGTTATTAAAGGGGCGGGTCGCTAATGGCCCTTAAAAGGTAAGTGCCAAAAATAAATAATGACAGATAAACAATAACAAAGTATGCTAAACAAAAATATACTTTAAATCTGCTCTCAATGTAGCTTATTAAAATAAGATTGTAATTGATATTCAAAAAATAATAAAAACGTAAAGAAGATTATAGATTAAAGGTAAGAAAAATGTTGTTTTTACCCTCTTCTCCACAATTTTCAAAGAACTAGTTTTACATCGATTAATGCTTTCTTTTTCAACCTATAACATTTGTATCTAACAACTACAAAACACTATTTAAATACACTTGTAGGGGGTATGAAGCATAGCAAAATAAAAACAAACTGATAAAAAAAATCATATCTGACAATAACAAAAAGAAGAAAAAACAAAAACTGGTTGTGCTGGAAAAAAAAACAGGTTTTTTTTCGCTTTATTTTTGCATTTTTTTAAAAATAAACCAAAAGCAGCAAAATTTGTAGCAACAAAGAAAAGAAGATGTAACTCGCAGCCCAAAGGCATGCAAAAACAAAATGCATTGTCTAAAAATAGAAAAGTTAAATGCAGAGGTAAAAGGTGGAGGGTGGGGGGCATAGGGGCCTGTATGTTGTGTATGTACTCAAGGATATTTTGATAAGTAAACAGTTGGCAATGCATTCCCAATAATAAGATACGTTTTTCGTCGTCAACATTCGTTGTGTTGTGTTGTGCTGCAGGCCTGCAAATAATTATGATTGTGCAATTTTGCAAAAAATTTTTTTTTTTTCCTATGGTCTGTTGGTGTTTTTCTTTTGACATTGAAGGTAAGGTCTCGGTCAAAGCGTTCTCTATTTGGGTCTGCCTTCGCCAGCCAGAGTTCTGTATAATAATCGCAAATGCAAAAGCCAAGCGTGATTAATGATTACGCCTTTTAGACTTCTTATGTATGAATGTGTGTGTGCAAAATTTGCTCTTCGCATTTCCGACAGCCAGCCAACTGCTTTCGATATACTACTACGTCAGTCGATTCATCAACACGTGTCGTAGATTATTGATTTACGTAAATCAAATCAAGTTAATGGGGTAAAATGAGTATGAAATTTTGTTATGGTATAAAGGTTGCATAAATTTATTGAATTGAAATATTCTTGTTTTGCTTATTTTTGATAAGCTCTATAAAGAAAGAGTTACACATAGAAATAGTTGTATATGCCATAAGTTTCATAAAAATGTTCAGAGCTTACAAAGTATCATTTTTATGAAACATTATTTTTTCAGCGGCGTAGCAAATTATTAACCCTGTTTACCGTTACAGCATCAAGCACAACAAAACTCTTGCAAAGTAGAAGCAACACAAACGCCGACGCTGACGCTCACAATAAAGCAGTTGAAAAAAAAAAAGAAAGCAAAAGTTGCTTATGCAATAGTCAAACAGCCCATCCGACAGATCACATGGCAGGAGCGTTGTCAATTTTCTCTGTCTGTACTTTGGCTAGGGTGGTATATAGGAAGGTAGTTGGGTTCATTAGGGTGACCCAAACTCACCTTCGTTTCTCCTTAGGCTTGCCGTTGGCGGTCAGAGCTCCACCTGTAGCAGAGACAGCAGCAGCAGCACCAGCAGTTGGCGTTGATTTGGCTCCAGCGTTGGATGACGACGGCGATGTTGCTGCGGCTGTTGTGGCGGCAGCGGCGTTCCGTTGCTGTTGGGCTGCCGCTGCCGCATCGATCGTATCAATTAACGAAACCATTTTCTTTGAAATGATAGTGCCTTAGCAGCATTCAAATTTATCGGGGTGGTTTTTTTTTATGTTATTTGTGTTTTCAATTGAGACTCTTCGTTAATGCGTTTGTTGTGGATGTTGTTGTTGTTTTCGGTGTTTCAAATAGAAAACTATCGTAATGGAATTTCTTTGTATATTTTCGAATTCTTTTCCGCACGTCATTCGTATGCACACTTATACGTAACTGCGTATGCACGTTGTTTGGTGTATGTGTGCGTATAACTTTATCAGTGTGTGTGTGCAAAGCAGGCAGCACCACAAATTTTTAGTTCACGGAAACTAAGAAAACAATTGAGACTTTGCTAGCATATGTATTACTGGCACTGTTGCTGAGAATATGTATATTTTATTGGTTCGAAAGCAATTCGCACAACACTCACTTCACTGGCGGGCTGTTGGTTATTGGACTTTCTATTTTGTTACTGATTTCCAACTGCAAATGATATACTGCAAGGTTATTGCTTGTTTTTATTTGTGAACTAGGCCTGTTGAACGACTAGATTGCACTGGAGACCAACAACTATTGCACTTTAAAATTCTGCACACATATAATGTTAAATTCACGTTTTAGCTTTTCACATGTCAGATTTATTAGCACATTAAGCATTTTACAATGCGTTTAATAACATTTTCGTCACGGTTTTCACGACTTTTCTTATTTTTCTTATGGTGGTCGACCGATAAAATATGGCGGTTAGGCGATTAGTCTACGACAGCAACGTTGTCTCAGCTGTTTTTGCTAAATTTGTTAAAAATACTAAAAGTATTGGAAATGTTAAGCTTACAGTAACAACTTATGTTATGGTTAAATGCTGTTTAAATATATTAAAACTTTATTTAAGTTCTTTCATTTATGTGTAGTAAGAGCTAGTTTACATCGGGCTAATAAATAACAATTCTAGTTGCGAATTAATTTTAAGCAACTAAATATTGCTTGCCTCTTTATCCACCCACATACAAAAACAGCTGTAAAATGGAATGAAACACAACAATAGCAGCTGATGTAATATTATGTCTTTGATGTGTAATTTTATTTGAAAGATCAGCGGCTATACGGATATACTAAACATGTTTTATTAACTCTTGTGTTAATACATTTTACTCAACTTTGGACACTGTTTGGGTGTCTGTTTGTGCATCAGCTGCAGGAGCAGCAGCAGCTCCGGCACCGCCCGATAAATCATCCACATCTTTAACACTAGCTCCGGCCTCAGCATTCAATACATCGCCAAGCGGATCATCATCGTCATCGTCACCACTCGGCTTATTATAAACGGTCGGATATTGCTGAAAGCAGTCCTGCATTTGACGGAATGCCTCGTAGCAATCGGAACCCTTTGGTTCCGCCTCACTGTAATGGAAACAGGAGAACGCCTCACGAAAATCAACACCACATGGTCCAGTTGCCATGCCACCCAAACAAGGACAGCCCCAATTGATGTCGCCATCCTTGGTGATTAGACCTTGCGGCGGCTCTGGCGCTGGTAGCTCAATCGTGCTTGGCACAGCATGATCCTCTTTGGTGGCAAAGATTACCTTATCCTTGCCAAAGACCTTACAGTATGACATTTTAGTTACTCTTCGGCTTTGCAGATCTTCTCACAATCTTCGTCTCTGTCAAGCGGTTTTTTTGATGTTTTCAACACTCGAAAGTGACAGGGCACTTCCTGATAGAAGCCAATCAGAGTTATTGCTATATGTGTCCGCTCGGCGAAATCCTCGGGCACACGAAAGACAACACGTTGCTGTTCCGCGCTGAATCTGATTATATCCAAAGTGGGCTTGCCGCGAATTTCGCCAAATAAACTCTCCAACGAGCTTAAAATGCAGCCACGAAAATAGATAGGAGTAAGCACAATGGAATCCTTTTTTTGAAATTTCCTATAAAACAACACAAGCGTTATTTATGTACAACAACAAGCAAGTGCGCGAGCATTTGTAATTGTTATTAATCTACTTACAGTTGCACATCAAAGTAATGATGACTTATCATACTTCCAATGGGGAATCGTTTTCAGGCTGACTGCTTTTGCATGGCATTTAATTTAACTCAAACGCCAGAATCACGTTGTAAATGCCGGTTTGCACTTTTATTATTTTATGTAATTCGTTTGCTGCTTCTTCTATTCTATTCGTTCCATTATCTTCTTCTTACCGCTTAAACAGCTGGTTTGGCGTTTCATTAAGTGAATGGCAAAAAAATTTAATTACAAAATTTCACAACAAAGCGCGCGAATTATATTAATAAAAATTGGCAGCAAATAATTTAAAATTTCTAAGGCATTTGTCGAAACAAAGCAGAATTTTATTGTGTCAGAATGGAACAAAAGCAACGTTCGGCTCAAAAGCAAACGGAAGTGTCCACAGCCACCACAGCTGAATTGTCCGATGAAGACGAGGACGCGGGTCCGCTGGATGTGGGCAAATTACAGGTTTAATTGACAGCATTCACTCTGTTTGCCAATTTATACTTATTTTTTACTACATAGGGCAACAATATCAATCCCCGAGATATCAAGCTACTACAACAGGCCAGTTTACATACTGTGGAATCAGTTTCATATGCAACACGTCGGCAGTTGCTAAATATCAAAGGATTGGGCGAATCCAAAGTGGATCACATTATGAAAGAGGCAAATAAATTGGTGCCGCTAAGCTTCACAAGCGCGCGCACTTTTCATCAGATGCGCTCCGAAGTCGTCATGCTCAGCACAGGCTCCAAGGAGCTAGACAAACTACTTGGTGGTGGCATCGAGACGGGCTCAATCACCGAAATCTTTGGCGAGTTTCGTTGTGGCAAGACGCAAATTTGTCACACGCTCGCAGTTACCTGCCAGCTGCCCATTAGCCAAAACGGTGGCGAGGGCAAAGCCCTATATATCGATACTGAGGGTACGTTTCGTCCGGAACGCTTGTCGGCCATTGCGCAGCGCTACAATATGGAGGAGGCGGATGTTCTTGATAATGTGGCCTGTGCTCGTGCCCACAATACGGATCAGCAAACGAAACTTGTTCAAATGGCAGCGGGCATGATGTTTGAGTCAAGGTATGCCTTGATTATTGTGGATAGTGCTATGGCTCTATATCGTTCGGAGTATATTGGACGTGGTGAGCTGGCCGCTCGTCAAAATCATTTAGGTTTATTTTTGCGCATGCTGCAGCGTCTGGCGGATGAGTTTGGTGTGGCTGTCGTCATTACAAATCAGGTGACGGCACAAGTAGATGGTGGTGCATCCATGTTCCAGGCGGATGCCAAGAAACCCATTGGTGGCCACATAATGGCGCATGCATCCACGACGCGCTTATATCTTCGCAAGGGTAAGGGAGATGCACGCATTTGCAAAATATACGATTCGCCCTGTTTACCCGAGTCGGAGGCAATGTTTGCTATACTCCCAGAAGGTATTGGTGATGTCAAGGAGAATGATTGATAAGTTTAAATAGTCGCTAACTTTTATATATATATATATATTTTTTTTTTTGTAAGATAAAAATAAATACTTTTAACTCAGCAAAAAATACTTTGTTTTATCAATTACCTCATTTGAGGACGCTTAATTTTTTCAGTGTAGAAAGATGACTTGAAAAAATCCCAATTCCATTCGTTCCAACACAAGACAGCTTCGTTTTCGCTAGTTACGCATTTTGTAAGCAATAGAAAGTCACGAACTGCAGTAAATGGAAGAAGGATGGAGGCAATCAGATGACACAGAGGACACTGGTGATCCACTGGCATTGCAGACAGGACCAGACAAGAGCCTGGAATACGATGTGAATGTTGTTCTGGAACCTGAAATTATTATTGAAGACACACTGCAACTGCGACGCAGTAAACGATGCAGGAACAATAAAAATCACAAAAATAAGCTGCAGCAAACAGATGTTGGGCTAAAAGAAACTGAACATGTGCCCCATCCTGCCCCACTCTTTCCAATTACACTCAAAATGAGAAAACGCATTATGCGAATGAAGCAACGCATGCTGATCACATTGCAGCTCAGCGATAAGCAATTATCCGAGCGAAGAGTAAAGCGTGCAAAGCAAACAATGGAGAGCAGGCAAAGGGCAAAAAATACAGACGTTGACTACCGACGCAAGGAAACGGACAAGAAGATAGCGAGATCTAAGATACAGAGAGAAATGGAGACAACGGAACAACAGGTTATGCGTCTTGCAAAAAAACGTGAAGAAGCACACCGTTATGTAGCAAAACGAAGGATCACAGAAACCGCTGAGCAGAAGGCAGCGCGCAAAGAATATCATAACATTTATAACAAAAATCGTAAGCCTGTTAGTTTCGCATAGATTTGTAATATTTCGAAAGGTTGTTTATTATATAAAATCAAACTACAATTACAATTTCTCCACACAACCTCAAACTCATATTTATCATCAACAGGGGAAGGGCGTTTCCGAAAGGGATGCAGCCATGCCTAGATTATGTTAATGGAATGCAAAGAAAATAAATGCACTACCTGTTTTGCGAGAAAGAATTTGTGAAATTTTTTGTCTAAATGGATCTTACTGTTATTAAAAACACAATTTCAGCTGAATACGTCAAGAGTTTATTTATGTTTCATTAATCATACTACATATATTTGCATTTTTCATTTTTTTTTGCTTATAACATTATAAAATGTGGTAATTGGATTTTAATGTTATATATATATATTTAACTTATAAGATTAAAGCTCCCAACGATGGGTTGAGAGACATATATATGTTTTTGCAAATATATATGAACATAAATGAAAATAACTATTATAAAAAAAAAGCAACCAGGTTTTTCAATGGGCCAATCAAAAGCATTATGTTCATAATGCAATGCCTCACAATAATCACTCTCTCAGGCGAGAGATTCAAGCTTAAAATTATCTGAAAGAGAAAGTATTAGTTATATTCGAATTATATTATGATAAAAGCATAGCAAGTCATACCTTAAGAAAACATCTAGAAGAATCGGGTGCACTTTTAAGAAAATAAAATAAAATATTGACTGGTTAGGTTTAGGCATGTTCTGGAGTTTTCGTTGCTGCTGCAGCGGCCTCATTGTCTTGCCTTGTGTTAACCAGATTATCATAGCTGCTCTGGCTCATTGAGACGCGCAGATTCTCATTGATTTTGGTCGTGTAGACCTTATAGACCTTAACTTTTTCGCAGAATTCATACCAGAAGTTCTCTTCAGGATTGGTGTCAGAAATAAAGAGCTTCTTGAACGAGTCATAAATAGATCCCGAGACTTTACGTATTAGCTTTGCCCTCTCTTTAAATGCCACCTCATCGTCAGAGTCCATTTTCCATAGCTTCAAATTGCCAACATAATGTCTTAAACGACGCATGATGTCCACACACTCGGGATTTCGCAATAGCATCAATTTACTTAGCTCAATTTCCTTGAGTTGTTCGAGTATCTCCAGGCAACGACCAACGTTGGCACGACGCAGACCTAAGCAATCGCGCAACTGCTGCGACAACTGGATAAAGTCGCGCTCCATAAATAAAGCATCCTCTTGCACGACTAGCTCCTGGATAAAACGCGCCGCCTCCACTTTGGGTATCTCACTGCGCAATGGTTCGACAGCAATACGTTCTGGCATCGTGTCGGGATCAAGCTGTCCGGATTCCAATTTCATCTTCAATTCGATTGCATCCTTCTTTGCCTTAAGACGCCATTCTCGTTCTGCTTCTTTGCTCGCAAAACTAGGCGGCTTTGCGTAGTTTATCTTGATGCCCAAACACCTGGCAGATGGCATATATACCATGAGCAAGTCATTTTGTATCTTATGAATCTGCAACAAATACAATTTTGATTCACATAAGTTCTTGGAACTATTTACGTTGTTAAATTTTTTGGGCTGGCCAATGTAAGAAAATTTAGCCACTGCAATTTGTGGGAAAAGCGGCAGCTAAGACAAATAATGGTGCTTAAATGTTGCATAATAAATAATTTCGAAAACTAATGAAACATATAATGTAGTCGGACACAAACAATATACTTCAAGCCTTACCTTGTTACCCTTGCGACGCTTTTGCATTGGGGTTACGGCTGCCGTTGGCTTTGACTTTTTTGCGTTCTTGGTGGTGGTTGTTGTTGATGTGATGCCTTCGGGTGGCACGCGTTTCTTATTCGGCGGTGGCGTGTCCACAGCATCGGTGCTCATGTCCTCAGAATCACCGTCCACATGACGTGGTGCCTTCTTTTTCCGTGCTCCAACTTTTTTCTTTTCCGCAGTAGCTGATCCAATGACTGTAGCTTTAGTTGCTGGTACTGTTGCAGCTTTAACAGCTTGGGCAGAATCAGAATGTGTTTCTGGGACAGCACTTTCTATTGCATCTTCAGCCTCTGTTTTGGGTTCGACTTTTGCAATTGCACCAGCATCAGTTGCTGTTAGCGGATCTTCGTTAGTTACTTTCATGCTATCGTTGCCGTCGTCAGTATTTGCCAAATTGATTGGTGCCGAATCTTCGCCACGCATTGCACTTTCAATTTGATCAATGGCCTCGCTAAACTTGGCGCGTTTCATATTTTTGGGATGAGCAAACTTCTCCTTGTTGTCCGCATAAGTGAAAAGATCTTCCAATTTTATGTTGGCCGTCTCGCCAGTGCCGTAAAAGTAAACATTGTACTTTTTGTTGTTGTACTTGGTTAACTTTGCTGGCCATGCTGGATAGCCTTTTACCTTGGCAAATACCAAATCCCCAATGTTAAACTGTTTGCCAACCTTATCTTTACCCATTGCGGCGTTTGACTGTTTTTTTTTTTAGAATCCCTGTAAAATATGTACTCGGTGTTTAATGCTAGTTGGCGTCTGCAGCTATTTCTTTCATTCACCAGAAACTCGCGCTTTGCTCTTCTTCTTCTCCTTTTAATATTTTCAACCCAATTTACTAAGTCTTGTGGCTGTACACGGTAACTGAACAGCTGATTTAGGGCAAACAATTTTTACATCAGAGAATTGTTGAGACAAATACAAATATGAAAGATTTATGAATATATACTTGATTTTACTTGTATCACGGAGTTACTGTTAATGAACTTGAAGCAATTTTAATTTCAATAAAGTTCAGTGAAAAAAAACACAGATTTGTATTTTGAATTGTACTGTTAAGTGAGGAGCAATTTTAAATATCTGGCAGCGTCAAAAAAATTACCGCTTAAATTTGTATTGAAGCGCGAAGTCCACGAAAAATACAAATCTTTTTGGTGTCGCAAATACATAAACATTTTAATCAGTTTTAAGAGATGACTCCAAATGGATAGAAAAAAACAATACATTTATGCTGTGATTCTTATTATTTATAAAAAAGTAAAATGAAACCAACTTTTAACACAAACAAACAATTTAGAGTCTTATGTCTTATTGCAGCAAAGGTTAAAGTGCAATGCATATTATTTTGATACATTATTTTGTTTGGTGTGGCATGCAAAAATGTATATTTATACATCTACAGGTAGAAATTCGAAAATATTTCAACAACACCTTACGCCCGCGACTCGAATTCACCACGACGTCTGTTTACGCTAAACGCTACAAACGAAAATACATATTTCGAATTGTGTTTGCTGTTTAGCGCCTAATGAGTCAGTCGACTTTTGCACGTCTTAGGAGAAAATTCAGCTAACTATATTTCGCTTTCATCGAGGCGCTTGAAAAGTTTTGTTTACGCATCAACGAGCGAGAAAATTAAGTGAAACAAAATAGTTTTTATATCCGTTCTGGAATTTGTGGAATTTTTATATTCTGTGTGTGGCGCGAAAAATATCAAACATAGAGATCGCGAGATCGGGCAACGGACTCGTAAACATGCAAGACTTAATTAGCATTCCCAATTTACCAGCCAGCCTGGCAACCGACACACAAAAGAAACTTAGGAGCATTGTGGACGACATTAAGAATATATCAAATGCGGTTTTATCGGACAATGATATCAAAGACAAGGACCTCGAATGCCAAATGTGAGTCACCCAAATACTTCATATACAAATGCATATATATGCATGTATGTTTGTATATTTGTATACACCTGCTTTAAGCACTCGTTCAATAGAAGTCAAGGTCGCGCTTATGTCACGCTTCTCCCTAAAGCTCTCTCTTTCTCTCTCTCTCTCTGTGTCTCACTCTAGTTTTAAATGGGTTGGCAGCGTTTTAGGTTGTTTTTTGTAGGTGGGCTAAGCAGGCATTATATATACACGCAATATTAGAGTCTACGCGTCGGTTCGCGTGACAAAATAACATTTTTGGGTTTTTCATTTTTATTTCTTCGAAGTTTCTGGTGACATTTTAAGATAGTTTAAAAAAAATGTATATTTATGTTTAAACACTTAAGCTTTTTTTATAAAAAATTTCTTCATTTTTGTAGTCTTGAATGAATTTATGTAAATTGGGTTCTTTGAAAAAACATATGGCCAGTTGAATTGAAATGTGCCAAATGCACACATTTTTATTGTAAATTCAATTCTCAATTCTTTGTACTAAATTCCATGCCAAATACCTTTATAGAACAGACGTTGCATCTGTTCTATATATTCAGATGATGTTGATGTCTGTTTCGACAATTAATTATTATCCCGTACTATAAACTTTTATAGCACATTACAAGAGATAAAAGTATTTACAGAACAAATAAATTACAACTCGTTTTCACAAATATTTTACGGCTAAGAATAATTTCTATAAATTGCCAAATGCTGACAATGCAAATTTGATTTCATTTAAAATGTTAAAGTTTTGACACCAAAAAATTAAAAATCATTTTTAACTGCCAGCGTTGCCCAGGTAGAAAATCATGAATAAGTACTTTGTTGTTCATTTTTTCCTTGCATTTCATTATCACTCACCGTGACTGTGACAACTAAACCCAAGGACACAATAATTGCAAAAAGAAAACAAAATAAAATAAAAAAACAATTATTCAATTTGAGGCAGACGAAGGTCTGTCATTCGACTGTCAAAATTCGAATAGAAAACAAACAAAAGCCAAAAAAACAATTGGCAATAATTTTAGCCTTGAATTGCAAATATTCGAAATGCCTATAGCTCGTATACGTTTAGTACGTATGAATTTATTCGCATTATAAAACATGCAATTGTATATTTATATACGTAGACATATCTATGTACTAATTGTTCAGGTAGTTTGGTATAAAAATAAATTGTTCTGTGCACTTGAGGCAACTTTACCAAATTCTTTGTATTTTGTAATCAAATCGTATAATTTGTGCCAAGCTAGGAAGTCGGCCGAAACAATGCATCAAGGCTGCACTCATTATACATCAGGCCATTAACCCATTTCCCTTTGTCATCACATGATATGTTTTTGCAAAAAAAAAAAAATTTTAGTGTCAACAACATAGAAAAAAACTAATTTCTACAAAAAAATAAAAAGCACAAACATAAATTTTCAAATCAATTCTATAACTATTAACTATAAATCGCGAATTGTTGTTATTGTTTTCTTGTTATGCATTTGTTGTTTGTTATAAACAATATGATTGTGTCGCCTACCATAAATATATTCCCATAAATTTGTACTTTTTCACACGGCAGAAAATTCGAAATACTCGAAAACAGAATATATTTATGTGAATAAATGTTTTTGGCGACGGCGTTTTGGACTTGGTCAAGTGAAAGTGCACGATGATTAATTTTGGCCGTGTGCCAGAGGAATTCGTGATTATTATTTAATGACGACGAAATGTCGCCAGGCTAAAAATCCATTGAACTTAAAAATAAATAAGTTTTGATGTTGTGGTTGTTGTTGTCGTTGCTGGTTTACATTAACATTCCATCAAAATTCAGCTTTTTGTGGGTGTGAACGAATCTGTCAACCAAACTGTCAGCACTTAACGGAAAGCGAATTGGCCAAATAAGATGCCGCCAAGTGGTCGATTAAACGCAAACTAATTTCATATTATTAGTGTTTTGTATTGATAAATTTATATTTATAAATAGTCTTTCTTTTTAAAAAAAAAATAAAATATTTATCCACACAATAACAAACTGCTTTTTTACCTATTATACCAAAGCACTTGAATAAATCAACTCTATTTTTATAATGCGCATTTGAGTAGAAAAACAAATTCCTTTATGTAGTAGCATTCTATGGGGACATATGTTTTCTGTTTCAAAAATGAAATGTTTATAATTTTTATACTTTTCGTACTTAGGAGCTGAGAAAACAATGACGTACACACATAGATCACTAAGAAAAATACGCTCTTGGATTATAAACAACAAAACACAAACACAAAACAAACAAATGTGATATTTTAATGTTCCATTCATAAAACAAAACTTGTCAGAGCGAAAATTGCGCTTTAGGATTTTTTAAATAAACCCCAAAGCTTTTATTTAAAATACTTTGTTTTGTATACGTCTTTAGTTAATTTCAGCTACATCTAAAAATATGAGAAATACTTTTAACTTTGACAGTTTATTTACCATAATTTATGTATTTCGGCTTAAAAACAGCTTGTTATACCATTTAATAATTAGTCACGATTTGTTTTTTAGGTATATATATGTACATAAGCATACCTATATCTTTTTATTTAGGTACTATTGCATGAGAAATGTTGATCTTTAAGATATGAATTAATTTTTGTAAGTCTTACAATTTTTGTATAACAATAAACAGATAAGAAATAATAATATTATAATGGTTTTTTATACTTTATAAAGAATTGCATTCATTAACTAAAAAATAAATAATTTTGTATATACTTTATTTGATTACAGTCAAACAAAATTGGAAGATCACACTCCTTATCCTGGCATCTCGCGCTTGACACCATCGCTTTATTTGTGCGGCGCTGCCGCTGTGGTTCCTGCTCATCTGGACAAGCTGGGTGTTACCTGTGTGGTTAATGTGGCACCCGAACTACCGGATACGCCGCTTTCAAGCGTTACCAATCCATTATATCTACGCATTAATGCACAGGATCGCGCCGGTGTTAATTTGGCCGAACATTTTGAGGAGGTGGCCGATTTGATTGAGGAAGTGCGTCTCAGTGGTGGCTGCTCCTTGGTGCACTGCGTGGCTGGTGTAAGTCGATCGGCATCGCTGTGCTTAGCCTATCTGATTAAGTACGGCGGAATGAGTCTGCGGGAATCATATATGCATGTACAGTCAAGAAGGCCGCAGGTGCGACCAAATTCCGGCTTCTTTCAACAGTTGCGGCAATATGAAGAGGAATTGCGAGGCAGCTGCTCGGTTGGAATGATCTACTTTGCTTCGTTGGACAAGGAAATTCCTGATATATTGGAGCCAGAATACAGAGCTATGGAGGAGTTTTATCAAAGATATCGTAGTTCGCTAAAGAAGCGTTAAGTTAAATTTTAAAACTCAACTTTTCCCTCGTTCTTAATTTTTTTTTGTTTGTGTGATATGTGTAGTTGTTAATTTATATAATTTAGTTGTAGATCCTAACTAGTTGTACGTACTTAATAATGTGCTAAATATACAAATATGCTGAATTCTAATGTATATCAAGACTTTGATTATTGATTTAATTGGTTTGGGTGGGATGTGTTTCTTATAGGTGTGAAAATTTGTGAAGAAAAGCGAAGTTATTAATATATATTCTCAAAAACTAAACACATTTTCAAATACATTGAATAGTTTTATTAATTTCGTAAACATCACGCAAGTATCTATTTAGTATGTATATATATAAGTCATTTTTAAACAGAATTATACTATGTTATATACAGAATTAATTAATTAACTAATTGTGTTTGAATTTGTTTGGTTTTTTTTTTTATAAATGCTCACAATTATTGTACTCATGCCAAGCCACACATTATAATTATGTTTTCGTTGGTTATCTCACAAAAAAAAATAATTGACTTTTCTTTTGAAAGCTTTGCAGTCTATGTGCGTTTAACAAAAAAAAAATACATTTATGTGGATATGAATATACAAACGTAATCTTATTTAAGCTTTTATCTTGTATGAGGACATACATTGAGTGCCTAAAACGTTGCACTCTGAACTTAAACCCACTTACATATGTCTTAAAAACGAACAAATTTGCTAGTTAATGGCAGAAGGAAACATTTTGTATAAACGTCGCTTACAAATGTAGTTTAGTTTAGTTTGCTTTACGTAGTACGTAAGACATAGCACATACATAGTTAAAGTTAGCCACTTCTACTTGACTTTTGAAATTGGCACGAGCTGCTGCTGCTGCAACTGCCGTCGTTGACTCATCAGTTTTTTGAGGTTCTCGTATGCCGTATTCATTATGCCCCAACTGATGAAGGAGCGACCCGTATTGAATGCACAGCCGCGATAAAAATTACCAATACGGCTATCACGCTCTCGATATATACGTTTGCAGGCCTGCCAGCTGCCCTCGGATACGTGACCCATGCTGCTCTGCAGGGAAACTTTGATCACATTAAGCGGATAAAATAATGTGCTGATACTGGCACCGATAACGGCACCAGCTATAAATTCTTGTGCAGTTCTGCTTGATACCGATTTCTAAAAAATAGTTTAAAAATATTAATAAATTAAATTAATTAATAGTTAAAGAAAGTAGTAAGTTTATTTAAATACTTACTCTTGTTGGTAGGCGATCACTGGCCTCCTCGCGCATCATGAAAAATAATGCATTTGATAAACCGTTTCGCCAGAATACTGGTTCAATGCCTCTGTATAGTTCCCGAAATCCGTAATTGCTGACTACATATCTACAAAAAAAATACAAACGATAAGGTTTTATGACCCCAAAAAAACATTTAGCTACTCACCTAAACGCATTTTGCGTATTGGAGAAATATTGATGGAATTTCGAGTCGGCCAATAGCGTTTGGACACGTTCGAATGGTAGTAAAATCGATTCTACGCTCCCCGCTACGACTCCTGCAATCACCTTGGCGCCATAATCATTTAAGCGATAATCTTCAACGAGGTATCTGCGCGAGCCATCGAAGATGCCAAACATAATTGAGAGGGAGATGGTTTTTTGTGCCAGTGGCGGCAACATGCCGCGATATAGAAATCCCAGACCCTCATGACGCAGCTGGAGCAAAGCAGACCCAACTGGGACACCATGCAACATTTGACGAAAAATAATCTTATATATGGGATATGTGACACAGATGTTGACAAACGCAGATCCACAACCGCAAGCAAACTCCTCCCATTGGAACGCGCCAAAGAAGCGTTCCAAAAATATGTTTGCATGAGCTTCTCGGACAGCTGTTGTAGTTGCAACTGTCACCGGCGCTTTGCTCGCGTCTGGTAAAGCAACATCAACATTGGCTTTCATGTTGCTTCTGTTGTCGCGTGCGCATTTGCTACCTTGTTACCATTGTTTATAATGGTGGTAGCCCTCTGTTGCACACTTTTTGTTTGCTCGCTCTTTTTGTTTTGGTCTTGCGTTCACATTGAATTCGCTTAATTATATAATGACGAATTTACGATTACGGCGAGCGCGTCCAGTGTGGTCGAGAGTATTGCATTATTATTAATATATTAATAACATAGTCGCTAATCTGGAGTGCTTGACAAGCTTCATTGACTATTTACGTTCTAATAACGCGTTATAAATTACTTAACATTCACTTCTTTTTGCTTGTATATTTATAAATAGATCAAAGACCACTTATTAGTTTACAGACTACGCGACAACACTGTTTCTAGTTATGTTGCATTTGCCATTTTATTTTAATCGATAGCACAGCACATATGTTGTTATCTTTAAAATTTAGGGCTACGCATAACAATACGATTTTGAATCATACAAGTTTCTCAATTTATTTATGTATGTTAATTTCTAAAAATATGACTAATAAAACGTAACATTTGAAACAAATATTTTTGATTCTAAGCGTTTCACATTCAAAAACTTTAACTGATGCACAACATTTTGTGTAATTACACATTTTATAAATCTTTTATATGAGCACAAGGCTAGGCTGTCCATGACAAACGTAAGGCTTTAAAATAGGTTGCATCAAATAGTTTGTCTACGATTTTCAAGCGCAATTTTTGTTTATTAAGTTTGTCATACAAACGGAAGGAAAAGTAGGCAGCCCTGGTCGCACTAACAACGCTGACAACTGTCAAGCGCGGCCAACTTCGCGTCTTTTTTCTCTCTTTTTGACGTGCTCTTAGCATATAAGCGGTTCGTATATTCCCTAAAATCTTAATTTTTGTTAAACATCACCCACAAGTGTTGGATTTTTGTGAATTAAGACAACAGCTAAATATGTGTGGAAGCTGAAAAAGCGAAAATTTCGTTTGCAGAAAAAGTTCTTACAGTGTTGACACAAATCCTACTTTGTTGACATTTGCATACACAAAATTTCAGTTGGAACACTAATAAAAGTTAATTGTTATCGCAGCTCCAAAATGACCATTCGCCCAGCATATAGGCCCAAGATCGTGAAGAAGCGCAGCAAGCACTTCATCCGCCACCAGTCGGATCGTTATGCCAAGTTGTCGGTAAGTTTTGTATGAAACTTGAAAAAAAAAAGATGTTGCATATATTAACCGTTCTGAATTATTTTTTCATATTGTTTGCAGCACAAATGGCGCAAACCCAAGGGTATTGACAACAGGGTACGTCGCCGCTTCAAGGGCCAATATCTGATGCCCAACATCGGTTATGGTTCCAACAAGCGTACCCTCCATATGCTGCCCACTGGCTTCAAGAAATTCCTTGTACACAATGTGCGCGAATTGGAGGTCCTGCTCATGCAGAACCGCGTCTACTGCGGCGAGATCGCCCATGGCGTCTCCTCGAAGAAGCGCAAGGAGATCGTTGAGCGTGCTAAGCAACTGTCCGTGCGTCTGACGAACCCCAATGGTCGTCTTCGCTCTCAGGAGAACGAATAAGCTTAAGTTGGAAATTCGCTTTATCGAGTTTTTGTAACGTAGTCGGAATATACAAATTTGAAACGTTAAACATAAAAGTGTGTAAATTATTTATTTTTGTTGGGCTTTATTTTTGTGATACAGTGATTAACAATAGAAATTTTTTAAAGGTAAAATCGCGAACTAATTAAAATTTATTACACCAAAACGAAGACGATCTATTCAGTCTAACTACGTTTATATTAAATATATATAATGGAGCGTTTTGTTAAAATGTGCATGAGGTTATTCAAGCCTTGAATATATACAATTATGTATTTACGGCTTTAAGCCTTTTGCTCAAATTGAAAATTTAAAAGGGATTATGATATTAGTTATATATAAAATAGTTATTTATAATTCTAATTATTCATTACAACATCGTGGTCAAATTGCAAATGTTGTGCGAGTTCTTTTTTGTTTTCGAAATTCACACTGCATATGAGACATAAGCCGGGAGAAGGATCATCGTTGTCAGACATTATAACGGTGACGGCCTGCTCAGATTCATCCACATCTACTTGTAACTCCTCGACCACCTGATCATCTGGTGGAACCTCCTCGCGCACACCATAGACAACATCCCCGTCATGGGTTTTCATGTGCATTTTTAGTGTATAACGCTCGGTGAATGATTTTGGGCACACTGTGCAATAATGCCGTGGTCTATTCTCCTTGTGAATAAGCGTATGGTGATTGAAAGTTTTACGCGACTTGAAGGAAACGTTGCAAATACTGCAAATGATAGGATTCTCTTCAGCCTCATGACGCAACCGATGGTTATAGAGCAAATTATCCTGTGAAAAGCGCAGTCCGCACTTTTCACACTGGTATTTCTTTTTGTCCCAATGCATACGCATGTGTCGCAGCGTATTAACCGGACGTGAGAAGCTCTTGGGGCAGTAACGGCACTGCTTCTCCGTTTTGCCTTCATGGACGTTCATGTGCAGCTCAAGATATTCTTCGTCACGGCGCATGATGCCGCAGATGGGACAGACGTGCGCCGGGGATTTGTTGTGCTCATCGCTGATGTGCTTCTGTAATTGATAACGTGCATAGAAAACTTTGCCACAAGTGCCGCATTCCTGCCGCTGACGCTTTGTCGTAAATTTATTTTGATCGTCAGAGTTATCCTCTGATTTAACAGCGACTTCATTCGACTCGCAGAGAAACTCTTCCTCGTCCTCATCGCCATCATCGTCTTCGTATTCTTCTTTAATTATCATTTTCTGGTCGTCCTCTCCAACAAGCTCTTCAAACAAAGCCTCAGCTTCGGCATCCTCTTGAGCTGATCGATCCTCATAATCTTCGATCATAGTTTCGTCTTCGAACTCTGATTTGAGTGCCTCCTTTAATTGAGCTGTTAGTTTTTTTTGTGTAACCATTAAATTCACCATAATCGTATCATAGTCAGCCAGTTCCTGAAAACAGCGCGGACATAGCTTTGTGTCTTTCTTAAAATCAATTTCAGTTTTCATGCAGCTAGCGAGATGTGTAAGTACCAACGACACCGACTTGTGTGACGAGGGCACCTTTGATGTGAGTGATTCGTAGTTTGCAGTGCCGTTTAAGTCAACGGCACCACAAAAAAAACAAGCATTCATGGTTTGTTATTTATTGTGTTCTTTCCCAACAAAATTTGGTGTTTTACTTTAGGGATGTAAGTAATTTAGGGATGGACCGATATTATAATGTTTACGCGAGTGCCGTACACTTTTAGAGATTTCTTAACTTTTCCAATCAACCAATTCTAGATACCTAATTCGCTTGCACACAGAGTTGCAAGACAATCGATGATCGTTTCGATGGTTTGTTGCTTCTTGAACTATCGTTTTCAACACTTATTCGCTGGGCGATACTAGTTTGGGGCTGCCAGTGCGAGAAATATAGATTTAAGAATTTAAGTTGCCCAAATATTTAAGGTATTCAAAAATACCACAATACAGAATAATTACAGATTTTTTTATTGGAAGACATACAAAATTATTTTAGTTAATATGCAATATTTCAGTTATCTGAAAACTAATTAAATCACTTTCATGGCTTAACAAATCCAATTTATTAACATATGTAAATTCTCGTACAGGCTTAGCGAATGGGTGTTGTCTAATAGACACACTTTTTAATTTTTTTGATGCCATCTGAGTATTTTCACTGTTACAAACAGATCCCTGAGTAATCCTTGTGTCACAAACATCACGTAATTTTGCCAAAACAGAATATAAAATTTTAAGACGTTTGATAACTCGTTTTAGATCCACTTGAACTTTAAGTTCAAGTATAGCTTGACTTTCGCCCAAAATAACTACAAAATCCTGATGCAAACGCTTTCCCCTTTCATCATGGCACAGCTCCTGGTAGTTTACCTTCAGATGAAAATGCTGAAAGAGAACATTTCCCATTTGGGCAATTTGTTTCAACTTTCCTTGAGGGTAGAGCTTCTCTGCATTGTCAATACTCTCAGCTAGCATATCTAAATAGGTATCAATTAGGGCTCGACTGTTGATAATTTCATGGATAACATTACGAAAAATCACAAGTTCCTCCTCAAAGTGACTTGCCAAAATGTTGGCATGATATGTGCTTGGCGTGGATGTCTGTAGTTGAAATGACGGCACAATGCACGAGTCCAATGATTCCAAAGAGGCCAAACAACTACGTATAATTGTTTTTGTTTTAACATCTGATGTAAAAGCTATGGCAAACACTCCAATCTGTTGAATGCGATCCATTTCGATATCAAATTCAGCAATAAGTTTATCCACATCTTTCGAATTTTTACACTTTTGCAAGACGTTCTTCAGTTTGTTTACGGATGTTTTCTCTGCATTGATAACGCTTGTGAAGATCAAGCGCAGTAGAGCTTCATTTAGATATGTCTCCAAGGAATACAAAGCTCGTTGAAGCGAACATGCTTCCAGTTTGCGTTCACCCAGATTATGCTTATCAAAGTTGTGCTCAAAAACGGCACATTCATCCAAAATAGTTTCACAAATAGCCGTTAGAGCTTTTTTATCCGTTTCCAGTGCGACATTTGCAAAGGCCAACGCATGCCTAACAATATGATTAACTTCAATGCATAACTGGGGATTCTCATCGTCCAACAAACTTGTGGTGTCTTCATTGTGCACAATTTCATTATAGGTTTCCAATTTTGTGAGCGCCAAGTCTAACAGCTCCACAAAAGATAAATCCTCCACTTTAACGCCAGTGCTGGCGATTGCCTCCTCCGAGAGCTGATATAGCGAAGCCTGCAATCGTCGCAAACACCACTCGATCCGATCAAGAAAATGTGTCCGAGTTAGTCGCAGATGAACACCTTTACCCAGCGTGCTCTCAATGTGTATAGTCCGTTCCAATTGTGTGATGCAGGTGATAACTTGTGTAAAACATAGATATATTGTCTCGACGTGTATTTTAATATTGCCCGCCAGTTCATATTTGGGTGCCGCATCCGGCAAATATAATTTAAATTTACTGGCAAATTTGTAAAATGCTGCGCAAAATTTGTTTAACCAGTATATATGTCCAGTGGCACCTTTTACAATCAGATCAGAGCACACATTTAACTTTATAATTAATTTGTCCATTTCGAATGTGTTGCTTCTGTGGTAAATTCACAACTAAAGACAGATGTGCATTTTTCAGACTATATAAATGCTTAAACAGGTAGGCTTTGCTTAAAACCAAAAACATCTGCTGTTTTATGACATAGATTTTGAGTAAGCATATAACCCAAAACAGGTATATATCTAAATATTTTAATTTATGAATAGGTTAAAACATAAATTTCAAATTGTTGTCTTTATTTTCTTAGTTATGTATTTATTAATATCTTTTATCAAATTAATGATACGCTTTTTGCTACATATCAATTAAATGTCCTTTTTTATACCGGAACTAGGTCCAATATTTTTTTTAGATAAACATGTCATAAAGTGTTCGATTATGCACATTCTAAGAAGTGAATTATAAACTATGTCTAACATATGCATTTAAAGTCTAAGTATGTTTATAGAAAAGCATTTACAATTAGTCTGCTGTAGATTTTTTTGATTCAGTAGATAAGTGCATACGCTTGTGAACTTTTAAGGTATACTTGTCGACAAAAGATTTAACACACTCTGTGCATTGATAGCGTGGCCTGTCTGTCTGATGGGTTCGCAGGTGATGTTTGTATGTGCGTTTCGTTTTAAACTTCTGATGGCAAATGTCACAAATCAATTCGTGCTCCTCGGCATCGTGGCGCATTAGGTGATTGTACATGAGCCAGGACAGAGAGAAACGTTCGCCACATTTGTCACATTGATATTTCTTTTTATCCCAATGCACTTCCATGTGACGCAAAACGTTTCGCTTGTGCGAGAACTTTTTTGTGCAGTAACGGCACTCCAATTCGGTTTTACCCTCGTGCAGATTCATATGCAAATCAAGAACTTCCTCATCTTTAACTTTGAGTCCGCAGATGTTGCAGGTGGCAAATTCGTTCCTTTGGCAATTATCCGTTTTAATATGCCGTTCGATGCAGGCCTGATTTGAAAACAATTCGCCGCAAATGTGACAAGGAATATCAAGATTATCATCGCCATCCGATGCATCCATGCTCTCCTCGCTTTCGCTGTATTGAACCTCTTGTTTTTGGTCGTCGCTCATTGTGGAATACTGATCATCTTGTTGGTCGATCATTTCTGCTGAGGACGAGGAGTTGCTTAGGAACTCCTCATCTGGCATTGTTGGTTTCGCTTCCGGCACTTCTGTTTTAACGACCTCTTTCTTGGGCTGCAGCAACATCGACTTTTTAGTGTTTTTGCGACAACTTAGCAAGGCGTCGGCAATTTGACGCTGCACTTGACTAAGATTTCTAACGAGGCGGTCGTAATTAAAGAGATACTCTAAACAATCCCGACATGCAGCTGAGGTTGGCGTCAATTCCAAGCGTTGGTTTATTACTTTTTCAAAATACTTAAGTATGTCTTTAATGGGCTTAAATGTGCCTGGTACAATGCACCCTAAAATAGTTGTTTATTTTTAGTTATATTTTTGCACTGTTAAATGTTTATGAACTCACCTTCAATGAACTGAAAGACGCCAACAGACTTAACTTTGCCACAAACGAAACAGAACGGCCGCTTCGAGCTCATTTCGTACAATAGTCTATTGTCTATACAAAATTTTGTTTAAGTAAATATTAATATAACGTAATATACGTTTCATACATACCCGTGGTTAACTTTGAATTATCAAATATTTATCTTTCTTTTGGCTGAAATCTTTGCACAATTTTTCTCTTATTTACGATTGTGTGTACACACACATAGGAGAGCTGTCAGCTGTGATCATTAACATTAGCATTAGCCAAACAGTGATTTAACAGCAAGTATTTTCGATACTCGACTGCCTGATGATAAACAAAAGTAATAATTAGTTCACAGTCGCAGTAGCCATATACAACTTTTTTGCTCTATTTGGAAGATAACAACGATACATTTTGAATTCCATCAAAATTCGCAGTTACATAAGTAGCAGGTTCACTTCATCTATCATCTCTAAATAATATGCATTGTGTTTTCAGAAATTTGCTGAAATCAGCTGTTTTACGTCCGAGCGGTAAGACATAATTAAAAAACAGCATTCCTGGAGTTTATTGTTATTATTTATTTTTAAGGATTGCGATTTATCAAAATGACCGAAAAGGATGTTATGGCACTGCCTTTGGTAGACATAGACGACGCTGGTATTTTCAAATACGTTCTGATCAAAGTCACCGGCAACGAGGATTGCGCTGAGAACATTGAGAAAAATATTGTCCGTGGATATGCAGATTGTGAATGGCATTGTAAGATCTACTTAACCCTTTTTGGTACAGTAAAGTGTTAAATATTTAATGTTTATTATAAATTAGCTGACATATATGACCGAGTGATGGAGGTGTGCAAAAAGAAGGGTCTGGATACTCAATGCCTTGGTGGTGGTCGCATTGAACACAATCCAGATAAGAAGTACTTAAAAGTCTATGGATACTCACAGGCAAGCAGAAATTCTATTATTATTTCAAAAGAAACTAAAAATATATACTAATACATTTATCCTTTTTTACAACAGGGCTTTGGGAAAGCTAATCATTTGGAATCAAAAAGAATCTTGCAAACTAAATTTTCAGATTACGAAATTGAAACAACCGATGATGGATATTAGTTGTACTCTATAAATTTATTTGAGCATATGCGAACTTTACTTAAAAATTAAATATGCATAACTTTTGAGCACAGAAAATGTTTTTTTTACTTTTACAAACGTAGTAACACTTTCAAAATATTAAATAGTCTTGCCATACCCTGATAAGAAATTTAGTTTGACTTCACACTTTTCAGAAGCTGAACGTCTACAAATTTTTTTCTAAATTTTCAAGTTGAGTTTTTTTTGTTAGACGTTTTATTTAAATTACAGATATGAATTCTCAAAAACTTGCGTTTCCGTTCCGAAGTGTTGCCAACTTATTTTGTAAGTTTTTTAATTTTAACCATCTGCAAACAATTTAATACTCATTCAAGTCTTATTCATGCAGTTGGGCGACTTTCATCAACCAGTTGTAATGTTGCTGGTAAGGCGCTAGTTACTGAACCGAAGATAAGAATCGCCGATGGCAAAATTCTCTATCTGTTGATTTCGATTTACGTTCACGGTGAATCGCTGTTCGCAAGGACTATCCTGCGTGGGGCGAAAGTAAAAAAGCATAGTCAGTTTGCGAAATGGTTCTTCTTTTTTTTTTATAAATTTTTTATCAATTTTCTTTATATTTATAGTAAAGTTATACGATAGAATCCAATCTGAAATGAAGAAAAAGGGGCTGTGTACTAAAGCTCTAGGTGGTGGTATGATGGACGTCGATGGAAAAGGGCAAACAATTAAAATTTACGGCGAATGCTCGGTAAGGGAAAGTAAGAAATGACTTGTGTTATTTGTTCTCATATGTGCATTTTTTTTAGATGTTCGGTAGAGCAGACCACTATAAAACAAAGAGAATGTTAAAATCGGATGAGAAATACGAAAATTTTAAGATATCTGTATCTAAGTAATCGCTTATGGCCCACAATTTTGGCTTTACGTTTAGAATGATTTTATCGATTTGGTATAATAAAACTTAATTACACCACATCAGTAATTTTTTAAATTTATTTGGATTGAATTGATCTTAGTCGATATATATCGGCTCCAGTGAAAACGAGTATTTTTAAAGTTTAACAGCACTCGCAAACAGTATTGAGCAATGTTTTTTTTTGCAAGCAGAATTTGATGTCTTATTTTGTTAAAACTTATCCGTTTTAAAAATGAATTGTTGCATTTGCCAGTTTTCTGTGCGAAATCCAAGAAATATATATGAAGAGACAATCGGAAAGCCGCCTATATTAATCAGTGATTTGGTTCTACAATGCACAAAGGGCACCAACTATGTGCTTGGCGAGGTTGGCTCGACAATATGCAAGAAATGTTGCGAGAAATTATTACGCTACCACAAATCCATACAAGTCGCACGAAAGCTGCGGCAGGAAATACTCGAATTAATACAAAGTCCCTACATCATAAAGGACTTTCAGACTACACTCTCACGAAATGAGCTAAAAGGCCAAGATGTCGACAGATACGATGGCAGCGACAGCATTGAGGTGGTCGAAACTGTGGATGCTGCTGATTTAGAATATGGATCTGAGTTGGACGAACATAGCGAAAAAGCGCCAGTGGTGGATCAAACAATTGTGGTGGAAACTGAAGCGGAACACGATTTTATTATCAAAAATAGTTCTGATTGCGATGATGTGGAGGAATTTCAAACAGTTGGCTTAGAATTAGATATTGAGAATGAGATAGTTATTAATGAAGAAGTACCCGAAGCCGATATCGATGAGGATGAAGATGACGACAAGCTAACGCCTGACGAGCTTAAAATATTTAAGGAGGAGGATAAGGATATGTTAAGCGATTTGGAAGAACACATTGATGGCACCATCGAATATCTAATCTCCGATGGCGAGGATCAGGACAGCTCTGGCGACTATACGGTTAACATTCAATGTCCCAGCTGTCCGGAACAGTTCAGCAGCCGTCGGTCATATAATGCGCATACAAAACGTGAGCATTTCCCTGGCTACGTATGCGATCAGTGCGGCAAAACGTTGCAATCGTATTCTGGATTTATTGGTCATTTACAGAATCATGAGCCGGTCAAACAGTTCGAGTGTCCGCATTGTGGCGAGCGATTTAGCCGCAAATTCCGGTTGAAACATCACATGGCCTGGCATACGGGTGAAACGCCATATCAATGCGAGGTGTGCTCAAAACGTTTTGTGCATAAAGTGGCGCTGTATAAGCACAAAATGATCCATGACACAGATTCGAAGCGTATGGAGTGTCAGGTTTGTGGCTTCAAGACACGCACAAAAGCCCATCTGGAGCGGCACACACGCTCCCACACTGGTGCCAAACCCTTTGCCTGCCCGGTGTGCAACAAGCGTTTCTCTCAAATGTACAACATGAAAGCACATTTGCGGGAACACGAGAATCCAGGCAGCAATCGACATCGACGCTTTCACTGCCCCAAATGCACCCATACATTTATCAATCAACAGAACTACTTAACTCATTGTGAACGCAAGGAATGTAAGCCTGTTTAGCATACATACAACTAGGATTCATCCGATTTGGAATTTGGATATTAAAGTAATAACTGTACATAACATAATTAAATTTCGTAGTACGTCCCCCAAATATGCTTCAAATAAAATTGGTTCAAATTTCGATTTATATACTTTCTGTTTTGTGTTTTTTTTTTATTAAATCTACATGCATTTTGCTCACAAATAAAATATGGTTTTTACTATGGTAGATTGTATATTCATTAATTTCATATTCCTGTGGTTATTTTCAGTTTCTTAAAAAAATATTTATTGTGTATGCTTTTGTGTAACTTACGAAAGAAGAACTAATCAATTAATGTGTTTAGCAATTATGCAACTATTGGAGCAATTAGCACTCATCGTTTATAAAAAAGAAATGTCCAATGTTAAATACATATACATATATAATAGACGAAAGTACAATACATATTTGTATATATATTTGTATATAAATACATAAATTCAAATGTACATACTTCTTCTATACGTAGAGTATATTAGATTATACAAAAATAAAACAGATTATATTTTGATTTTTTGTCGAGTTGAATAGAATTTTGTTAATATCATCATATCATAAAATGCACATTATAAAAATATTAACAAAATTTATTGCAGGCAGTCCATAGTTAGTAAAAAGTAACAAACAAATCCAAATTCAGGAAAACCCATTAAACTTTTCAATCAAATATTTTCTTTTTTGTGCTCAATAATCTCTATTGTTTGTTTGCTTGTATGTTAGAGCCGACAAAACGATACGGGATATACAAAGTACTTTTTTTTTAACGTATTTTAGATTAACGATTTTTGTGTTTTTTGTAAATTTTTTGCGTTTTGTTGAGTTTGTGTGGTAAAAGATACAAAATACAATTAATACATACATGTATATATACGATAAATATATATATTACATATTTGTACATAAAAACATAAACGCACATAAATTTAATTTTGTCCTCGGTGTTAGTTCATAATTTTTAGTTAATCATATGCATTGTGTTTCTAGTTTTATACAAAAAAAAAAAAAAATACATCCAGATATTAAGGACGAAATAATGAAACACACTTTCTTTAAACCCTGTATTCCAACCCCTATCCCATATTCCGTTTACCCTCCCGCCCCACACCAATACAATAGTACAATAGTTGTTTGTGATGCTTAGAAAAGCCTATTGAATGTACAGTTAGTTCTATTTAAGTTTTGATTTCTGGGAATAGCTGTTCGAGCTGTATCCTTTTGCATTCTCATGACCCACCCATTCATAATTTAGCTTAATTGAAAATCTACACGTTACACCTTAAGTTTAATCGGATGGTTTGACAAGACCCATCGCTTTGTCTCCGAACAACGGCAGTATGTCGGAGTCGTTGACAATCTCTTCTTGAATCACTGGACTGTCCGGGTCTTCGCAATGCGTCTTAAAAAAGAATCTGCAAGATGCATTCACAAATATTAAAGACCGTCATGGATGATAAAACGAAATGTTGCTTAATTTACCTAAAGTGACCTCTTCTTGGCAGATAGTCCTTAAATTGGCGCAGGGTCGGCTGAGTGCCGGGTATTTTAATTCTGTAAGGAACTGGCTCTTCGCAGAATGAAAACACCACAACTGTTTCCGGCGGCTTAATCGGCAATGGCGGTGGACCCATCACTGCCTGATGATGCATGGTGCTGCTGCCGCTGCTGCTACTACTGAAGGAAGATAGGGGCTGTTGCTGCTGCTGCTGCATAGCCACCATGTGGGATTGTAGCTGCGGTTGGGCATATCGACGAGTGCGTCGCGGCTCGTCTTCCAGTCTTCGTTTTGCTTCCTCCAATTTTGAGGCCGTGCTTGAACCAGAGCGGGAGCTACTTAAAAAATATATTGTTACATTAATAAAGTGCATATGTTACATAAAGATTTGTGTTTATTTACCTAGTATCTTTGTATTTCATAACAGTATCAGATGAGAACATGCTGATGCCGCTGTCTGTGTTCATTGAAGGCCATTTATTTGTAAGCTTCCTAGAGCAGGAACTGGGATCGGGCATTGATTTTGAGTGTTTCATTGAGTGACCACCTGACCGGATTATTAATTGCAATGATTAAATTTCAATGTTGGTATTAATTAATGGACACTCGACTTACTCAAACTCATGGCACCATCACTGACCATGCCCGAGTCATGTGTTGCAGTGCGTCTTCTCGATGGTATAGGCGGGCAAGGTGACATTGTGCCGGGTGAACGATGTGGCGTCTGATCCTTCCACACACGCGACACATGCTGGTCCAATATGTCTTGGTCGTTGTCTTCATCGAGTGCAAACTTTTCCCGTATCGCCTCGGCAAATGCACGATCACTGGCACTGGATCTCTCGTTGTTTGGCAGTGAAGCGCCAGGCATACGCTATGTAAAAATAATTATGTTTTTTAATAAACGATGCATAGTTAATTTGTTAATTGAGTTAAATACCTCAAAACGTGAACGTTCTTCTAAATCACGCTTACGTTTCACCTCCTCAAGTTTGGGTATCAGCAAGGCCAAAAGCTCATCCTCCTTCAACGGTCTGTGTTCGTTTGAATGTAATCGTTGCGTTCGCGGTATAACCTAAGGATTTTAACAATGCAATATCTTTTTAATAACAATGAAATTGAAATGTCTTTGTCTTTTGTTACCTGAAAAGAGTTCGTTTCTTTGTTGGCCATGGCACTCTGTCGTATGGCCTTGTTCTCTGTGGAGCTATGTCTGCGTTCTATATAAGGACGGCCATCCCTGCAAAACAACACCGAATATATATATATATAGAATAATCCTTTCCTTTTGGTACAGTATTTCATTTGATGTGTGTATTTCTAATATTCGATAACTATTGCAGGCTCAAGCGTGTGCATGCACTGGACAACAACTTACATTGAACAACTGGAGAGTGACATTGTGTCGGAGTCGGTGCGGCCGCCGGAGCTAACACTTGCCCTCTCCGAATCAACGCGTGAGTTTGGCACAAAGGATGTATTGGTGCTCGCAGTGTATACATAACCATGAGCTCTATATCGCATTAGCATGCACATACGGCAGGATATTCATAATATTTTTTAATGGGGTAGCAACATAATTTGTTTTTTTTTTCCATGCAATGCGGCGAAATTTGTTTTGTTTTGTTTTTATGCACAAAAAGATCGTTGTGTTCCCATAAATTAAAATTTACACAAATCAATTAGAATTAAAACAAACGATGTTTATAAATCCGTGTTTGTTGTTGTTGTTGTATGTTTGTTGATGTATTCGTTACGGTGAGTGTCACATTTGATGGATTTGTTGGTGTAGTTGTTGTTTTTGGACGTGTAGGTGGGTTCGTGCGTTTGTGATCGTACAAATACATAAAAGAATAATATGTAAATAAAAAGAAACAAAATTAAATAAAATCAACGAAATAAATAAATAAATATGGATTCAGTTGAAAACAAAATTTTATAAATTACTTTATCATATCACAATTATTTTGTTAAATCTTTTCGGTGTATCACATGAAAAGCTTTTCAATTAAATTAAGCATTTCTTCTGAAAATTCCTCATACAGTATACAGTCGATAACTATGTACCAAAATGTCTATCAAATAAATACTAAAAATGTATCTATATAAAAATGAAAATCAAATTTTAAGCATGCATCAAACGAAAGTTTGAAACTATGCAGGAACTAGAACCCTTCTATTAGGATAATCAATAAATAAGAGTTGGTTATCGGTTAAAGCCTAGTTACACATACCCGGGTGGTCTAATTTCCAGTCTTCTTTTTTGAGTTGCTATCAACAGATCGCGTGTCAGTCGCATTGGTAAATCAATATGCGGACGCGTCGAGCCGCCCTCCATTTGAACTTTCTCGAAATCATCGCAAAGCGACAGCTCCGAGTCCTCGTGCAACGTGGGTAGTGTGGAGCTGCGTGGCAGTGTATCTGTAGCACTGATCGATCCACTCGAACTAGCTGACGTTGATGGACCGTAGACACTGCCGCTGGCACTACATGTCCCAGCTGGAAGCACAACAGCACCGGTGTTCATTGGCAAATTGATGAAAACACCAGGCGGAAATGGTCCACCGCAGATGCCGATGCCGCCGCTGACTGCTGCCAGCAGCTGTTTGGAGGATGCCGTCGGTAGAGCACAGGCACCGGCAGTGCTGCCATTGTTGCTGCCACAACTGCCGCCGCTGCCACTGCTGCCGGCACTGCCCGATGCAGTTGCCCCACTGCTGCTAAAACGCTCCTGCACCGCAGACATTTGCTGAATATACTGTATGTACATCTCGGAACAAAGGAAGCTCGGATAAATGTTATCGCGTATGGTGGCCTCCACATGCTGTTGCATGGGATCGTAAATGTGCGGATTGAGCAGAATCTCATTTGACTTGATGGCTTTAATTTGTGTGCGCAAATCATCAGAAATGGACAGTTGGCTTTTACGCAAAAATCTGCGAACACAAAACTCATATAAAAATGAATTTTTTTTTTTTTTTTGAGTTGACAAACTTACCTATATATGGCTCCGATTATTTGCTTGACCTTCTCGGGATCTGTTTGTTGCTTCAGACCCTCGCAGGCAAAGTAGAAATTAAGATGATCATTGTAGGCGGGCGCCTCATCCTCAACATACTTCTTGAACAACTCCACCCCATCGCGATCCTCGAGCAAATGGTTTAGCGTGCGGGCCCAATTCAAATATGATGGAGGTGAGTTCTTTAAGGTATCTATTACCCCTTCGGTCATCTGTGCACATTCAATCATATAAAATGAATAAATTTTTTTTTTTTAGTATATTAAGTTTTATGGCATACCTTTTTAACACGGCTCTCTTCTCCGGGTACAGGTGGTCGTGGTCCACTACACTCATTATCATCATGTTTCCGGAGTCCCAACGGATGGCTCATGCCACTCTAAATGCGCCCGCTTCTTTCCTTCTGTGGCCAACAACAACAATGTTGCACTCACAATAACTCCTTAAGAAAGTTTCTTAGTTCGTGCTTTTTGTTTTAATATTTTATCTAGCGCTATTGCTTAATTTAATACAATCAAACGTTTAACCAAATCACAAATTCCAGATATTTTAAAAATATTTGGGATATGGAAGATGCTCTCGATGTGTATGTGTGTGTATTGTTTACGAATTTGGAAGGCAGTTAGACAAGGCCTGCGAATAAAAATACAATCATATTTTATGTTAAGAATATTAATGATGTCACTTATATGGGATTGTATTGATTTATACACAATTGCATTGGAAGTAATACTTAATGATAAAAAGAATTCCTAAAATAACATATGCGTATAATCCTGATATAAAGAATTAAAAATATAAATAAAATGATTGCTTTTGAGTATTAGTTACTATGGATATTATTTGAAAAAAGACATAATAAAATAATTATATATATGTAGGAATAATTAAATTTAGTTGCACAAACTATTTAAAACTAATAACCAAAGTCTGCATACATATTTTTTATATATCCAACATCATTCATATGCGAAAACTTTATACAAACGATGACAAAACTGTTCGTAAAGCATGTTGAAATATGCTGCAAACTTTTTAAAGGTCATAGCATATGTATTTTGTACGAATGTTAAAGTTCAAGTGATATACTGTAAAATATATATACAAACACACTCGTACACAGCTCATGCAGAATGCATGATTTTATGCTGTTCTATATCTATTGCACATAAGGAGATAAGTTGATATTATTTCTGGCTTCTTTGCGCTTACTGCTTTTAGCCTTAGGCAATGCATCGTTTAGTTATGTATAATTTGATATTGCTGACAAATTGAATGGCGGCCATTTTGCGAGCGCTTTTGATTGGTTCATGTTATCGACCAATACAATATTCCAGGGCACATCGCCCATGGCAAAGGGAAAGGGACAATAATCCGAGATGTACGAATTTTCGAAAATGGAACGCACACTCTTACACAAACACACACAGCACACACACACAGAGAGAGTAGTAAGGGTCGGTGGTGGTAGCTCTGGTTCTATCTGACGCGCATGAAAATCAACAATTTTTTTTTTTATTTCAGTTTTTTTGTGTTCGCTTTTGCCGCAGTCAAAGCAACAACGACTAGTACACAACAACAGAAAAGCACTGTCGCCGACAACAACAGAGCAACGACAACAACTACAATAACAACAGCGGCAACAACAATCACAAAGGACGAAAAAACAGAAGCAGCAACAGCATCAGCCCTTCCCATCCAAAACAGGCACACACACACACACACATACACATCTATAGTGATATAAAAAGAGGGGATGAACGTCTGCTGCGACAACAAAGAGAGCACGCCCGAGCCAAGGAAACTCATCAAAACGCCATTTGCATAGCACTCCATTACAGCCAAAAGAACAAAGAAAATGCACAATTAAAGCGCTCAGAGCACGGAACAGAACACAGAGCGCTCGACGACAGAGACTCAGCAACAGCAAGCCAGCTTCCCAATAGTCAGAGCGAGACCTTAAATTGGATGATACACCCATACAAAAAACACACACACAAACACACACCTACATCCCCATAGACCTCTAAACATGCGCCTGCTGGTGGCCACTTGAATGCCTTCTTGTGGGGCGAAAATTGTAGCGCCGCTTCGTATAGCAAAGGCAAGCTATTGAAAATGCGCGAAGCTTGTTTCAAGTAGAAGATGAAATCCTTGGCGAACATCAAAGATCTGTCGGCTGCTTTTTAATAGGACATAATAGCTGCTTGCAAATGCACTGCAGCGCAACAAGGATGCAACATAAAATTATAAAGGGATTTTCTAAGAAAGATTTACTTTGTACACAATTTCACAGTTCCATGGCCAAAAGCGAACTTTACTTTTGCGATTAAAATGCCATTTAGAATATTGCATTTGGCTTTTGAGTTTATATATCTTTAACTTGGTTAGGGAAGATGCTATTTATATAACATGACAAGCAACAGAGACAAAGTTTGATATATTTACTGATTTTAAACGGTCAATTTTTAACTAACGTTTCAATTCACTTAAAAGTTGTTGAAAGTTGCAAGTTGCAAATAGTAGCTTTAGAACATTTACGATTCCTTAGCAATGCTGAACGCCAAACATAACTATTACCTTCACAAGACGACCGATTGTTTGATTAAAAAACTATATATTTTAGTTGTGCAATTGCAAAAGTAAGCTAAACTATATACCCTAAACCCACACAAATTGGGTAAAAGGGGTGAAATGGTTTTGGCAAAAGTATGTAACAGGCAAAAGGAAGCATCTCCGACTCCATAAAGTATATATATTCTCGATCAGCAGCCGAGTCGATGTAGCCGTGTCCGTCTGTATGTAAAGCGAGACTATAGAGCTCCCCGTTTCCGATATACACATGTGGTCGATAAAAACAAAATCTTAAGTTTGGAAAACTTAAACAACATAATGTCAATCCTCGAAATTTTTATTGAAATCGGTTGAGAAACATCGGAGTAATGGAACTTTGAAGTGAAGTATGCAGTATACACATCCTTGCAAGCACTGACTGTACGCGTAAAGTATAGGATTCAGAGTATCGTCTAGTTGGGATTTCTCGACTAGAGTCTTCTTACTTGTTTACTCTTAATAACCTGGTAGCCGTACACAAATAAAAGGAGTAGTTTTTTTTTATTCATTCCTAACCTAATAAACACTCATAGCCAGAAATTTTGATTTGAATATCTTTGTAACCGTTTGGTATTCAGAAAATAAATAAAATTCGTTCGATTGTTTCAATGGGAGCTATTAACTGTTGTTTCGTACCACAACTATATATATAAAGGCGTGGATATAAACATAGTTTCAGGCTGTTCCATTAAATTTTAAACGACAAACATTTTGAACTTTTACACATACACTTTCCGAACCCCGTTTCTAACGGCCATTTTTTTTTTTTAACTAAGTTGCAAAATTCGTCGGGGGTGGTTAAATATGCATAGGCAAAGGGAGGCGAAGAATCACAAACAACCCCGTAAGGTCAATTAGTTCTACGTTAAATCATAGAAAGCTTATAGATTGATTATTCTCAGAAACTTATTTATTTAATTAAATCAGCCCTATATGGATTTGACTTGAAGAACTTAACTCAAAATTCGCAATTCCGTCGCTTATTGAATCTAAAACTTTTAAATAATTTTAAAGGCTAGTTAAATCTCAATTTCGTGTCAAAATGATCGACAAAGCACTGAATAACTTATATACATACAACCGTTAACCGATTTTAATGAACTATGCCCTTTATGATTTAGTTGGATTATAATACACTTAAATTTGCCAAACACATTTCACAGTTTGATTAAGCGACAACTACAGTATCATTAATAAAATTTAAAAGACTAACCGCTAGATATTAGAAACTTCTAGTCGAAAATACTCGACTAGGAAGTACCGTTAACATTACGCAAAATGCCATTGTTTGTATGTATGCGTGAACTAATGCGCTATAGTATGAAGACTAAACTTCAATCTTCAATTTATTTGATTGTTTCTTAACCGAATTCAAAGAAAATTGCACAGCTTTTTATCATTCTGTCTTTAATTTAAACTCAAGAATTCAAAACAAACTATGTGTGCTCGTGATATACGAGAATACCGAAGTGTGTGAGATCGACACGTTCATGCAGAAGGATCTGCTGATACAGATCAAAAGTATATATTTATATAAATGGGGTCATTATACTCGTTTAAAAACTAAGCTGTATATGATTCTGTAAGATATTTGCTGTCAAATTAACAAACCGTCGGACGGATAAACATCTATTACTTTCGACTTTGAAATGATTTATAAAAACTTCGGAGCCAACATTTAATCAGTCAGATCGGTTGAAGGCGGACCTTATGATAGATCTATAAAGGATGTTGTCTGTTGCATCCTAAAATAAGTCTTTTAACCAACTTTGTGTGGTATATAAGAAAGAATAATTAAAGTTTTACTTTGAATATGACTGCTACAAACTGTACATATCATTTTTTGGGAAAAGGCTCACATATTTTCTGCAACTGTATAACGAGCAAACTAAACTAATTGAAAATGAATTGAAAATCGAATTTATTGAAGCAATTGCCAAAAAAAAAGAAGAAATATAAAAAGAGAGGCAGACTCGAGAAGGAAATCACTATATTAAATAAATGAAAGATATAATAATGCTGGGAATTTATTGTGGCAACGATTTCTTTTGTATCTTAGTTCCAGCCGATTGAATGCCATTCATTAACAATACACCTAAGGGCAAACAGCAAAACATGAAATCCCCTCGATGCGGAGATGATGATGAGGTACAAACGATTTCAAATCAATACCTATTAAATGTTGCACGCTTCACAGGATAAATGCCCCTAGCCTTATATATACATTATGATTTCATAATGATTGACAGGCCCTTTATGAGTAGCGAAGATGAAAACTGATGCTGCCGACAGGATAACTACCAGCATGTGCACTAAACCAGCATCTTCGACAGGAATACTTACCAACTTGAACCGAATTGTATGCTTAAGGTGTTGTATGGTGAAGAACTCTGCAGTGGCAGCAAGTGTCACATGCGTAAGAAGCAATAACAATGGCTTGTCACTGGATTTAAGGTGCCGTGCGCCTCGTGGATTGTGTATCTTTGACAAACTGTTGACAACACAACTTGTTGTTGAGCACACGCGACAAAGAAACGTAACGTCACAAAGCTAAAGAGTCAAACTGAATCCTGCCAGCGGATGACAGCAGCATCCATGCCAGATTTTAAGAAGCATGCCAGATATATATGTATGTATATAAAACGTTGCAACTACCAAACACACCCTGTCTGTGTCCGTGTCCGTGTATATACAAGAGGCCGAGTATATATAAATACGTTCTTTTTTGGGGGTTGCCCTTGTGGGCGATAAACGCTGTAAAAGCTGTTGGGTTCTTAAATAAGGCATAATTGTTGCATGTGCACTTTATATAATATTATATAAGTGGTAAACTGCACCGTTTTTTGGTAAATGGCACAATTTGACCACTTGAAATCCCAATCAGTGTGTGTTGTTGGATGACTCAGCCAAAAGCTGGAGCCACAAGAGCTTAACCAACCCCAACCCATACAGCTGACAACTGCCCAACATAATGATGCTTCATGTACAACAACAATAAAAACAACAACAACAACAAGCACACACTAAGAATGTTCTTTTCAAAGTGTCAGTGGTTGCGGCACGGCTCTTTGTGCGGCGCAACAGAGACGGCAATACGGAATAGAAAATCATTGTGTGTGCAACCAATATGCGCAGGTCCGAAGCCGCTAAGCTGCGTATATAAAGCAAAAGCAAAAAAAAAAATATATCACAAAAAAAGGAAGAAAAAAATAGCCCAAAGGAGAGTTTTATTATACAATTCGAAAGTTCCATATACAATAACAACAAACACAACAAGTAAGGGTTGTATTTGTGCCACCTCCCACCGCCTGACATAGTATTTGTTTTATAATCCACCCCCTTATAACAGCTAGGAAATCTCAGCAAAACTCAAAACAAATGTAAAAATTATTTTCCAATAAGTTTCAAAACAATGAGCCATAAAAAGAGCGAAAGCCTTGAGGGGATGCGGACGTAGAATGTTGTTGTAATTTGCAGTTGATTGTCGGTGCCGTTTCGTTTGTTTCTAATGAGGTTAAAGGCAAATTGCCGACAACCGCCATTGCACTGAATGTTTGAGTCTGATTCGAGTCTAGACTAGGAACAAAAAACTGGGGGAAAAAAAAAAAACTATTAACAGTTTGTAATGCCAGGCACAACACCAATTGACCTTCGTGATACAAGTTTTAACAAAGTCAATGGGAGAAAATAAATCTTTACTTAAGTACTAAGCACGTGTTTGGCTTTGAAAAACAAATTTGAAACATTTCTACGAACTTGAAATAGTAGAGAACATGTTTCTTATATCTTTAAATATAAATAAAGCAAATGAAATAAGAAAGCGTTGCATTGTTGCTTATTCAATAAGAGATTCAAATGGTTTTAAAACGTGCATGCAAGAAGTAATTAACTAATTAACCCATCTTAGTAATTGTGTTGTGTCTTATGTTCTAATAATTGGTGGGTACAAGCATCTATTGATAAGTTAAACTTAAACAATCGAAGGAACGTAGCTTACTTAATAGAATACTGCATCTTCATTTAACGTTGGTATTGTAAATTCGTATAATTTAACCTCAAACACTGTTTAAGCAGTGTAGAAATATGACCAGGTGTAAACCCTCTTCTTTAAGCTTTTAAGATACTTTTTGTGGATAAAATTTGAAGTAATTCTTCTTTTATTGGAAGTATTTTTCGCGAAATTGGTCTTTTATCGGTCAGTTAGGTAAGTAATCTTTGGCATCCGTTTTTGATATGTATTTTTCAATACATGAAAAATGTTTTTGTTTGTGATTTACAGTACATATGTATGGTCTTCCATTTTCTCAAGTTATCAAAATTTACAAATAACAAGTAAGAAGGCTTAAGTCGAGAAATCCCGACTAGAAGATACCCTGAACCCAATATTTAACGCGTTCAGTCAGATACATAGCTTAAGATACATTTCTACATAGCTTAAGATACATGGCTTCATGGCTACAGTTACATGTCTACATAGCTACAGATACATGGCTTTGTGGCTACAGATACATGGGCTACAGATACGTGTCTACATAGCTAAAGATATATGGCTACAAGACTACAAATACATGTCTACATAGCTACAGATGCATGGCTACATGGCTGCAGATATATGGCTACAGGGCTACAAATGACTTGGCTAAAGATACATTGCTACATGGCTACAGATACATGGCTACAGCGTTGCAGATACATGGCCAGAGCTACAGATACATGGATACAGGTACATAGCTACATGGCTACAGATACATTGATACAGATACATGTCTACGTAGCTACAGATACATGGCAATGGCAGATACTTGGATACAGGGCTACAGATACAAAGCTAAAGATACATGACTACAGGGCTACAAATACATAGCTAAATATACGTGGCTACATGGCTACATGGCTGCAGATACATGGCTACAGGGCTACAAATGACTTGGCTAAAGATACATTGCTACATGGCTACAGCGCTGCAGATACATGGCACCAGGGCTACAGCTACATGGATACAGGTACATAGCTACATGGCTACAGATACATGGATACAGATACATGGCAATGGCAGATACTTGGATACAGGGCTACAGATACATAGCTAAAGATACATGACTACAGGGCTACAGATACATGGATACAGATACATAGCTAAAGATACGTGGCTACATGGCTACAGATACATGGCTACATGGCTGCAGATACATGGATACATGGTTGCAGATACATGGCTACAGGGCTACAAATGACTAAAGATACATTGCTACATGGCTACAGATACATGGCTACAAGGCTGCAGATACATGGCTACATGGCTGCAGATATAAGATTACAGGGGTAAAATTGACTTGGCTAAAGATACATTGCTACATGACTACAGCACTGCAGATACATGGCCACAGGGCTACAGCTACATGGATACAGGTACACAGCTACATGGCTACAAATACATGTCTACGTAGCTACAGATACATGGCAATGGCAGATACTTGGATACAGGGCTACAGACACATAGTTAAAGATACATGGCTACAGGGCTACAGATACATGGATACAGATACATTGCTAAAGATACGTGGCTACATGGCTACAGATACATGGCTACAAGGCTGCAGATACATGGCTACATGGCTACAAATGTCTTGGCTAAAGATACATTGCTACATGGCTGCAGCGTTGCAGATACATGGCCACAGGGCTACAGATACATGGATACAGGTACATAGCTACAGGGCTACATGGCTACAGATACAGATACATAGCTACAGATACATGGCCACAGATACATAGCTACATGGCTACTGGGATACAGATACATGTCTACGTAGCTACAGATACATGGCACCAGGGCTACAGATACATAGCTAAGGATTCATGGCTACATGCCAACATGGCTACAGATAAATGGCTACAATGCTGCAGATATAGGCTACAGGGCTACAGATACATGGCTTCATCGCTGCAGATACAAGGCTACAGATACAGATATATCGCATCGGCTGTTGATGCTGATCAAGAATATGTATACTTTATGGGGTCGGAGATACATCCTTCTGCCTTACATACTTTTGCACTAAACCATTATACAATTTTCACCCATTTTCAATTGGTTCAGGGTATAACAAGTAAGAAGGCTCTAGTCGAGAAATCCCGACTAGACGATACCCTGATCCCTATACTTTACGCGTACAGTCAGTGCTTGCAAGTATGTGTGCGTGTGTGTACGACCATACTGCATACTGCATACTAAACTTCAAGGTTCCATATCTTCGGTGTTTCTTAACCGATTTTAATAAAAATTTCACAGATTGTTATTATTTTGATTAATAATTAAAATGTCATCTAAAGTTTTTTCAAATTCAAGATTTTATTGTTATCGATCACATGTGTATATCGAAAACGGGATGAGTTATCGAAAATCGAAAACAAACTTGTACTGCCTAGGGATTAGGCGAGCTTAAGTTCCAAATCTGGAGTCTCTAGCTCTTATAGTCTCTGAGATCGACGCGTTCATACATACAGACGGACAGACGGACATGGCTATATCGACTCGACTGTTGATGCTGATAAAGAATATATATACTTTATGGGGTCGGAGATGCTTCCTTCTGCCTGTTACATACTTTTGCACAACTTCCATGATACCCTTTTTCCCATTTTTAATGGGATCAGGGTATAAAAAGGGAAAAGTCAAGCGAGCTCTTTTGAAAGAATCTCTAAACTTTCGTCAAGATATTCAAACCAATACTCTTGATAAAGTTCTCAGTCTACATTTGCAAAATTCAAAGATAATATATTTTTATTGAAAACGGTGGGAGTAATAAATAATTAAAAATTAATATTGATATTCGCATGGAAACTTTCTACTTCTGCGGTCGTCAAATCCTAACAAATAGGCGGTCATACGGACGTGGATATATTGTACTTAGATGTTGATGATTTATATACTTTTTAATGTCAAAGATTATACCTTGTACCCGTTACAAATATTTACACAACTCTTTTACCCCATTTTCACTCATATTCATTAAGTTCAGGGCAAACAAGCATAAGTTTATAAAAAAAATAGTATGCTTGAATAATTACGTTCTTTAAACGGTGATTTTTATGCATGAAGTAATTGCCCAATATAATATTGATACTAATCAGATAACATAAGAAATTAGCAACAAAATTATTGGGAATGCAAAAATGTGCTTACATGTGTAATTTGCATTAAGATTTCGGGAATCCAAATGAGAAATCGGAATTCCAAAAATTTCTAAAAATAAAAGAAAATATTGTACGATTTTAAATTTTAAGAAATAAGTGCAGTTAAAGTATAAATCAAATATTCAAGCTATATTCGGAATGTCGAATATTATAAATTCTTTTTAAAGATCTTTCATTAGTATGGCTGTTATATCACATATAATATTGTAGTGGACCACTAAAAATCTGAAAATCTTGACCAAAGCTCAAAAACTGTGAGACTAGTTTGCAATGCTGATCAAAAATAAATTTACTTTTTTGGGTCGGATGTGCTTCGTTCTATGCTTTACATTTTTCATAACAAAATTAATATGCACTTGTCAAGTGTATTTTTATCAGAGCATTATCTATATAATTTTTATAAACTGTTTAATTATACTGTTTAGATAGAATATTTCATTACTTTATACCCTTGCAAAACCATTAACCTGCTCTTGATAATTAGTTTTGTTTGAATAAGGACTCTATGTTAAACAAATTGCTTTGTTTAAAATTCGATCAATCGACTGGGCATACTTAAGTAAAAGTACCCCAAAAAATCAAAAACCCACGATAAGTGGGCAATTAAAAGTCTTATGCAGTTATTAAAAGATCTTCATTTACTGTAACCACTGTAATTGTTATTGAAACTAAGACAGTGTGGTTCGCTAAGTTCCAACATTGTTCAAAGCATGACTTTAATTTGCGTGTTTAAGCTTAATAAACTTAAATTGTATATTCCATAATGGTAGGTTGTGTATGAAATTCGATTAAAGTATTTACATATGCATCAAAGAAAGCAATAAATGATGCAAAGAAAAAAATAAATATATCCCTTATGTAATATTCCTATTTCACTGCACAGCAAATTGAATAACCCTCATAAATGTTGTTTGTGTCGGCACGGTAGTTTTTTTTTTTTCAAAGGGTGAAAATTACAAATATTTTTCGCACGAATTCATTGGGCCAATGCGTAAATGAAATCAGGAAAAATATATTTATTGAATTTCTTAGAAATATTAGATTTATCGAAATGAAGATTGAAAAAAGAGAAAAGATAGATAGATATTTCTCTAGAATATGCTTCGAATCTACCATGTGCCATAAACAAGACAGCAGAATAGAGCTAAAGACTGTTTCAAGGGATTTTCGGATAATTTCTCAAAGACATGAAAACATGTTTGTAGTAAAATAGCTTACATTGACAACAATGTTAAGCGTAATAACAATTATCCTGTATAAAATCTTGTCTCCTTTTCGCACGTCATGTAAGTTAAAATACATGTAAATGTATTTGTCAACATTTTTGTATGTAGAATATCCCAACAAAAAAGGTCTTTCAATTTAATATGCATTAGTAAAACTAACTTAATTAAAAGAGGCAAAAAGAATGATTATCAAATTGAAATGTTTGTGTAAAACGCAAATACACATACGCACCTTTAAATTGCTGTAATTCCATTTGTTTCAATTAATTCGGTTGACAGAGTGTGGTCCTCGTGCGTGGCAAATGCGTTGATGGTGGTGACGAGTTTGGGTTTGGACGGGTGCAATTTAATTGTTGCTGTAGTTGCTGTAGTGGCTGGACGTGATTTCGTTGATGGCAAATGTGTCAAGGAAGATTTCATTTTGATTTTAAATGCTCAACAGTGAAAAAATTTTAACTAGTAGCAATGCGAATGGGTTTTTTCTTAGAGGAATTGCACAAGAGTAAAGAGGTTCAACAAACGTAAACGTAAACGTAAACAACGAAAAGAATGTAACAAGAGAGTTGTGAGGCACGATTACGGCAAACAAACAAATTAAATGCTAATCAAGGCTAATGATAATAGCAGCTCCAGTTGCAGTCGCCGGTTAAATATGTATGTGGGTGCAGCAGCAGCAGCAGCGCGGACGCGAACTTTGATTTTTTTTTGGTGGTTATTTGTTGCGATTGTTTTTGAGTGCATTTGTCTCCAGCATTAAGATGAACTGTGATATTAAATAGCTGGCGATAATTCACGTTTAGATTGCGGACGTACATAGATTTACTTCAATCACTGTGCTGCACATTGCAATAGTGTATGCGTATGCGTGTGTGTCAAGGTGGCAGGAGTAGGAGTAAGAGTCAAAGCAACTCCTCTGGCAGCTCTCGGCCAGAGAGAACGCTGTGAAAATCGTAATTTAAAGCATTTTTCATTTCAGTTGCACATCCAATAACATAATGGAAATACAATGTATTTAACTAACAAATGCATTGCTTAACACTTAGCACTCGTTTTCGTATATTTTGATGCTGCTGCTTTTTCACATTTGTAATTATTTATTTGTGTGTTCTTTTTTGTGTATTTGTATTTATGTTCCCTCGGTGCTGCTGCTGAATTAATTGCTGTTTGATATTAGTGGACGTTTCGTAGCTTTGCGTAGTTTTATAATTGTAAGTGTTTCAAACGCGTGCACATCATTATCGGTTTACTGTTATTAACAACAATTGTATTCAATGGCAAAACAAATTATATTTATTATTAAGCCAACTTTTGTTTGTTAGCCACTTTGAGGTTAGAACAGCAGAGTTGTGTTGCGTCTGGGAATGTTGCATTATATCGATACATCGATAAGTTTTTGCTTTTAAAAGAACATTGCGATATACGTGCATTGCTGTTGCGATATATTTGGTCACCAAAGTCTTAACTTGTGCCAGTCGTGGAAATGCATGTAGTTTTTTTTAAATGTGCAAAGTTCGTCAAATTATTGATTATTTACTGTCGCGAGATTTACACACTTCTTAGAATTTTATAGAAGCACAATTTCAAGCGATGGTTGATTATAAATTCCTTTGCACATTATTTGAATTACTTGGACCCTGTTGAATAGCAGATGTTTGTGCACTCAACAAAGCAGTGTATAAAGCAGTGTAAATAATGGTTTCAAGCAGTGTGCAAATTTTATGTGTTTATAAGCTAAGGTCGGTCACACTTTAAATATATTCCATTTTTGCAAAATAAAATAAACAAACAAACTATTTGAGTGGTGATTAAAAGAGTGGCCACAATGTCTCACGAAATAAAGTTGGAGGTGTGCGTTGATTCAATTAGGTCAGCGTTTGCCGCCGAAGAAGGAGGCGCGGCCCGCATTGAACTCTGCGCCGCACTTCAGGAAGGCGGCTTAACGCCCACTACTGGAACGCTTAAAACACTGAAAGAGCTGCCATTTACACTACCCATTTATTGCATGCTGCGGCCACGACGCGGCACGGATTTCGTCTACAGCAGAGAGGAGCTGCAAGCGACTTTAACAGATATGGATTTACTGCGAGCCCATGGCGCTGATGGCTTTGTTTTTGGCGCACTTACGCCAGAGCGCACAATTGACGTGGACATGTGTCGGCGTGTGGTTGAGCACTCATACGGTCTGCCCGTCACTTTTCATCGCGCCTTCGATCTCACCTCTCAAAAGTACATGCACGAAAATGTCGAGCTGCTAAAGGAACTGGGCTTTAAACGGATCCTAACAAGCGGCTTTCGTTCATCAGCTGCCGAAGGTGTTGATAGTTTGGCACAGCTTATTGCAAAACATCATCGTGACATTGTTATTATGCCCGGCGCCGGCATTAAAGTATCTAATCTTGAAGAAATCCTCACCAACAGCCGCTGTCTAGAGTTTCATGCGTCCGCATTGGATACCGCTGGAGAAGATTACAGTGCGCCCACGACTTCACGCATGGATTGTGATGTAACAATGGGCAAACAGGACATTGATCCGTACTACGGTACCAACGTAAACGTTGTTCGAAAAATGGTCGCCATAGCCAGCGCTATGAGCTGCAGATAAAAGTTTAATATAACTAATGCCATTACTTTATGCCATGCATATTTATAATGTACATTCATATATGTTTAGATTTAGGTGATAATAATTAACCATGTCCAACAGAAAAAGTTAATATTTCTGTCGTTTTTCGATTTTATGGACTTATAAGAGCCTTACCAAATGACAATATCTAATAAGTAAAAGACGTGTGTAAATATAAGCCATATTCTGTTAAACTCATGTACATTTATTAAATGACATTTGTTTAAATAATTTTTTGGAGTAGTTTTATTGATTTTTCAATAACGAAAAAACTATAACTGACACATCAAGCTTATTATATATTAAATATATGTAATATGCAACTATCACAATTAAAAAAAAAAATATATATATAAAATAAAATTTATATTTAATTTTTTCAAGTCAACGCTAAAATGAGTTAAAGTTATTAAAGGCCCACCTGCTGCACTTGTTTTGAATGTACATTATACATCTGTTACAATAAACCGTTGGCAACACTTTTTTATCATGATTATAAACACTGCGCAGACGCTGGTGAAAAATTGATTAATTTTACATGTTAAGAAGTTGAAACAGTAAAGAGTGAGAACAAGCTTTGACAAGTTTTGTGATATATTGAGAGTTGTAGTCGACAACAAACAACAAATAATTAAAATATTAATGCAGTAGACTTTGTATATTTTTCGGGTTGTTCATGTCAACCGTAACGAGCTTACAATATTCAAGGAACATATGGCGACATACGGCATCGGCATGGACTTGGACGATGGTCAAAGTAATGCAAGCAATAGCAACAGTAATGGTGTCAATGTCAGTCAATACGAGTTCAGAATCGGAGACAATATGGAGACCTACAATGTAGAGGTAAACAAGGTATATACTCTTTAGTTTTGAAGTTATTTTTCAAACACACTTTTTTTTGCAGACGTCAGCGGTGCATCGGAAGCTGCAGAGCAAAGTAGAAGCATTGCGAATTTTGCGTCAGGAACTGGAACAGTTTCGCGTGGAGCGCGATCAGTACAAATTGATGGCGGAGACGCTTCAACTGCGCTACTCAGCAATGAAACGCAGTAGCGAACTGCTGGCCGGAACTGGAGGACCCTGTGGTGCATTAAGTCAGAATTCCAGTTTGGCAGCGCTGCTGCACGAGACACGTGAACTGAATCTCAAGCTAAATACCGAGGTGGAAGGTTTAAAGCAACGTCTTTGTGAGCTTCAGGGTGATATGGAGCTACTACGCGAGCGGGAGGCAATAAGTAAATCCCGGCTGCAAGCGTTGGTTAGCGAAAATGCTGCGCACAACAAGGAGGAGCTGCACTGGAAACGTGAACAGGCAAATTTTATTTGTCATCTGGAAAATCTAAAAAAGAAGAACGCACAATTGGCATTCGATCTCAAGGCGATCATTGATGAAAAGGAGGAACTCATGACGGAACGCGATGCCTATAAATGCAAGGCTCATAGGCTTAATCACGAGCTCTGCGTTGCCTTAAAAGCGAACAAAATGCATCCTAAGGTGAGCCATATACATTTCACGGAATTGAGTTAATAAATGCTTTATAAAAACCCCTTTTGCAGCTACTTGACATCGATGGTGTGCTACTAGAGAACAAGTACCTGCATGAGCGCGTCAAAATTCAGGAAAGCGAATTGGAACTAACTAAACAGTCAGTCAGCAAGTACAAGGTATTAGCGAAAAATCTTGTTAAAATATAGAAATTATAATATATTATTTATGCAGACCATATTGGAAGCAAAGCGCAAGAAGGGCATCGTTAAGCTAGGAGGAAGCTCAAATGATGAAACCATACTAAGTCCCAGACAAGGTGAGTTCAATTAAATATGGAATAAATACTCTTATTGATTCTAAATTGTGTATTGTTCGCAGTAAAAACAATATTGGAGAGTGGTATTGATTTGCCTAGTAAAATGGAGACGATCCATGATTTAAAATCCTTGTGCTTGGCACTGCTGGACAATCTAAATGACAAGAATCTGGCGCTGACGCATCAGAAGAGAACCAATAAGTAGATGCTAACATTAAAAAATACTTTGAATTATGTCACACTAAGCTTTGCTCTATTCATAGAATCCTTGCGGGTAAAATGCAGGAGCTGGAACAACGATGGCAGCAGCTTCTGAGCGGTGACTCTGACAATACCGTTGCCGAGGAAGAAGATGAGGAGGTGGGCTACGCGCCATCACAACTGCTGCTCAATGGCTATTGTGCCGCTTTGGTGGATGAACCAGGAGCAACAGCTACTGAGGCAGCACCTTCTGCTACTGCTGCAGCCGAGGATACATATACTACATCATCCGAGCCATATAAATTAAGACCAAGTATGAATGAAAGCTTGGGTGTACTGCAGTCTGATGATGGTATGTCCTCACTATCATCAGAGTCGGCAGATTCATCTGTTTATGGAGTGGATTTGCGACTAAATGATCTATCCATCAATGCGTATAAGTCGTCTTCAGCCACGACGGATTCGGGCAATTGTGGTTTTGCTTGCACTGGCACTCCGCGCATATCTAGTGCTGTAGCTAGGGAACGCAAGGAAGATCTTAAGGATTTGCCGCCACACTTAGCGGCTTTAGTACAAAAGGCTCTGGACGATTTGGATATGAGGGACTATGAGGCGATGGTGACGATTCGCGCCGAGAATGCTGCAACAATGCATTAGTTGTTAACTATAGAGCTGTTTATTATTTATAGATATATATATATATTTTTTTTTTTTCAATAATGTAAACAGGAAGTCCTACTCAGAGATAGCATATCACATATTAAGTGGCTATGAATTATTAAATATATATATATATTATTTACAACGTTCAATAAACATGTGTTTTCATCGAACTACAACTTTTTTTTTAAATCTATCTAAATGCACCGGAATTCCGTTAAATTAATTTTATTTTACAGCACCATTTCCATCTAGACGTTTTCCAACACTGCTCGTGTGGCAATAGTATACATTTTCTGATAAGAAAGTTGTGGCTGTTGCAAACTGGGAGCATAAATGTTTTTGTGAATAAAAAATGACCTAAAACTGCAAGAAGGTCGCATAGACCATGTGAATTTAAGTGCCATTAACTGTGGAAATGGAGCGCCAATCAAAAATTTGTAAAATACGCAAAGTAAACGCAGTAAAAATAAAGCCATAAACCTAAGTCCAACGAACCCACCACCCACAAAGCACAAAGACTTCTGTCAAACATAATGTCCAACGATGTGCAAATTGCACGCGTTGCCAGGATTGGCTCGGATGTGGCCCGCAGACAGGGCAAGCAACAGCATCATCAGCAGCGGGAAACTATTATGAGCATATCAAAAGGTATCTGCGGCGTCACTGTGGATGACATCGAATTTGTCTTTGGCAGCATTTCACCACGCGGCGGCGGTGGCCCAAGTATTAATCTGGGTCAGCCCAAGCATGTCGTGGGCTCCTATGAATTGGACTCTCCAGACCACACACAGCGCGACACAACCGAAAGTGACAACAATATCTCCAGCTGCTCAACCCTCGACATTGTCAACAAAGTAAGTGACAGTTATATACACACACGCATATGTACATACGGACATATGTGTACATACATATGTACAGAATTTGCAGCATAAACAAATGTACATACAGTAGACGCTTTGAATTCGAAAATTAAGTATTTTTTTGCATACAAATCAAATGTATTTTTTATAAATACGAAATATCCACGGTTAAACGTAAAAGAAGCATTTAGTTTCTGAATGTTCTTATTATCGTTTGACCACTGTACGTTTGTATGTACATACGTAAACTTTGCTGCGTTGCGCACTGCGCAGATGCGTGACAAGACGCAGGGTCAAGTTGCAGCGACGTGCATTCACGGACAACAACGGACGACGTAATCGCTATAAAAATATAGAAAAAAGACGAATATTTTTTTTTAGAGCTGGTCATGATATCGGAGCAACTGCTGCCGCGCAGCCTGAGCTGCATGTGCTGCAGTGACACGCCCCTTGGGGGCAACACTGGCAGCTTTCAGCATGCTGAAAAGCGACGCAGTTGGGAATATACGCTAATGGCGCAACCAATGGCCCGAAGGCCAATTAATGTGAAAATTCCTATGATCACAATCAAAAACCTGTGAAAACTAATGTTGCTCTTAATACTCTTGCAGGTTGAGCAGTTGTCTGTACAGCAGCTAGAGAATCGAGTGCGTGAGTTGACACAGCGACTGCAACAGGCTGATCGACAACTGGTGGAGAGCAATGTGGAGCGTGATATGTGCCATAAGCGTTTGGAGGTGGTTAGCCAGGCGCACGAATGCCGCATTACCGAGATGCACTGCGTCATTGCAGAGCTAAGCAAGAAATTGCGAAACAAACAGGAGCATATCATTATGGAGGAGCAGGAGCCCGAGGGCGATGGCAGTGGTAAGTTAAGTAAACCTAATTAAAATTCATATTTCTTAAAGAACCCAGCCTTGTCTTTAACAGAGATAAGTTATCAGGAGGGTTCCATATACAATTCGGAGCTAAATCTAACCAATGCGGATGCTGAGGTCGAGTGTCAAACGGATGCAATCGATGATTATGAAGGTGCCTGCTCTAGTGCCGAGAATATTCACATTAAGCCACAGGATGCCATCAGCAAGGGACAGCTGGAGGCACTGCAAGAGGAGGTGTTACATTTGCGCGCCCAGATTGCCTTGCTGCAGGCAGAGATTTCTACCAAGGACAAAGACTCAGCCGTCGTAGAGGATCAAATATACTTTTCCTGTGAACTGGAGGCCAACGAAAATGGCAACAGTTGCGACCAGCAACTCAACGATTTGAATGGTAAGTCAAAAATAAAACAGATGTATGAAAAAGATATAAAATTAAATAATGCTTTATTACCTTTTGCAGCCTGCGTCTCGCTAACCAGTCCGCAGAAGTGCGTTAAAATGGCTGAAAGAGTTAAGCTGCGGTGCGCCAGCAAACCAGAGCAACAATTGGATCCAATGCCTGACATCGATAGCCACACGGAGCTAAACAATGAAGTAAGAAGTCATTTACATTAAATTCATACACCCACATCAAAAAAACTTTCTATTCACTAACAGGATATCAATCTAGTCGAGCATTTGGTGTGCAAACAAAGCTCGCTAATGGATGGATTTATGGCACCGCTGCAAATGGAACTGGAGAGACTGCAGCGTAAAATGGAGAAACTGAAGATGCGCAATACATTACTGTCACTTACCCTGGACGAATCTAAGGAGCATACCGAGCATCTCTACCTGCTGTGTGGCAAATACGAATCGAATGCAGTAGCTCTTCAACTTGCGCTCAATTGCAGCGATCGCGCTATAGAAGCCTACGATGTGATGTTAGCGTTGCTGGAGAGCAGGTTAGTTAATCTTTCGATCTATTAACATCTATAAATAAATGGATAAACTTTTTTCAGATTGGCTTTGCTCAGCGACAAGTCAGCTGCTGCCGAGGAGAGTCGTCGTGCGGTGGAAACAGTGGCACATCATCTTCTGGCGCGACTGGAGACCGAAAAGAATCTATGCGAGAATAGCCTAGGGCCTTGGCAGCATGACATTAATTTGGGCGTTGAGGATGTGCCGAAGGATATACGAAGATACTGGAGCAGTGATGATGACAATCGTTTGCGTTATCACGTATCCAAGTTGAAGGGAAGACGCTCCGTGGTGCAGCAAACCATAGTCAATCTGGAATCACCATTTAGCGATGTATTTGAAAAGAAACGTTTGGCCTTAGAGAAGGAACAGGAGTTGCGCGATCACGACAAAGAAAAGAAATCACCCATCGATCTGGAGACAGCTGTCATCATGCAAGAAGTGCTTGAGTTGCGCGATCAAAACCAACAGCTCAAAGCTAAAAAGGAGGAGGCCGAACGTGAGCAACAATATGCCAACGAACGTGTAGGCATTCTTCACGAGGCACTCAAACAACTGCAGGCCACCAATCGAGTCTCCTACTCGGAGGCTGAGCATGCTGCACTTACTGAACAACAGCTGGTCGAGGCGCTCAGTCGCGAAACGGAGTTGAAGAGCCGCATTCAAACCCTGCTAAACATGAATGCAAGCCAAAAGGCCACCGACGAAAAGTGTGAGCAATTGTATTTGAATTTGCGAGAACTAAAAAAATCAAACCAGTAAGTTGCCATTAAACATTAATTAATTTAGTTTAATTAAAATTCTTCCATTTCAGCAACTTGGGACAGATGTTGGAGCAAAGCAAACGGATATATCAGTTGCGTATTGGGAAGATGGAGCAGCGAATTGCCGATATGATGCTGGAGCAGGAGCAGCAAAAAAAACAACATCGACACAAATTGCATCATACTGATCATGTTCCTGAGACAACGTTGTAAGATTTAAGACAAGATGATCTATGCTGGTAACTCGCGACGGAGCGGAAAAGCGCACATACAATGCCACATATCCTGCTATATATCGCTAAATGGTTCCTTTTTGTTCTTGTCTCTCGTAACTCATATTGCGCCCTTTATGCTGCTGCTATCGCCTGCTCCCACCGCAATGTGCAATTTTCCTGAATCCGCTCCAGTTTTGGTCGAGCTAAAGCAATAGATACAAGTATCACGAATGTGCCATACAACTCACAGGGCAGCAAATGAAGCTGCATTTACTACAATTACACATATGTATTACATATACAATATATACGATTTAATGATCTAGATTCTAGACTTGGTGGAGCATCTCAAAACGCACACGAATCCTATATTTATACAACGTATTCGCATTTTGCTTGTTATATGTCTCAATATATGTATTTAAAATTGTACAAATTATAATAAAAAAGAAATAAAAAAAACTACGGCAACACTATGAATCATTTGTGGATTCCTCTTCATCTTGGACACTTTCGTTGTTGCTGGCTTCGTTTCTCTCCGCTTCTGTACTCTCCATACTATCATCACCGTTATTGTTTTCACCTTTTTCATCGGCATCATTGCTATTACTGTCACTGCTATTTGTACCATTGCTATCTGTTTGAGGATCATGTCCATTTGTTTTCTCCGTCTGTGGCTCAGGCTGGCGCTCTTCGGACGGCGGCTCTACTTGCTTCAGGTTCTCGCGAGCTGCTTGCACAACTTTCTCAAGTTCAACACATTCGTTTTCGATTTCATAGTTCTTAGACACGAGCAGTACCCAGTGCGCTTCGAGAGCACGCAGCTTCTCACCGGCTTGTGTCTGTGCCTGTTTGCGCTGCCAGTTAACGTCCTGCATGTCCTTTTTCAACTGTTGCAATTGAATCTGTGCTTTTGCCTGCATCGCTGTAACTACTTCTAGGTAGGATTTCCACGCCTCGGTGCCATAGTCTAGCATCAGTTCAAGGTTAAGTGAACGCACCCACTGATGCTCAAGCTGTGCCATTGAGTTTTCAACGGACTCTTGCCATGCTGATACTTCTGAAAGCTTGCCCGATGGTGGAGGCGGTAGTTCGTAACGTTTCATGGAGAGCGTTTCCATTGGCAGGCGGTTTTGTAGGCGCTCAAATTCGTTGACCATCAGCGGTGTTTCAAATGGTGAATTCGCCGGTAAGGGTAGGTGGTCAAGGTAGTTTTTGGTGGGTCGATAGCGTCGACATTCCTCTTCCACCATCGCCAACGCCTGACGAAAGAAAATTATTATCACAGAAAGCTGAATTAAACTTTGAATAAATTACCGACTCCCTGACGCCCACGTCGTCATATCCATGATCTATGTAAGGCAATGCATCTACAATTACTTCGTCAGCCATTTGTTTTTGAAATTATTCAGCGTCTAGCAATAGTAAATTGTTTGTGGTATTACTGGAGTGCTGTAAAATTTAATTTTTATATTCGATAAGTAATCGAATTACTTTAAGCACTGTTCGTTTTTGACAGTTGTCTAGCCATGTTGTCAAAATGCAACCATGTAATCTAAAATGCGATTGGCAGCACCTTTGGGCCGTTTCCGGCAGCTCTCTTTCTTTCTTCGTTCTTCTTATTAAATAGAGGACGGCATCTGCAATTTGCAGAAAATTTAACACCATTTATTGGGATTAAAAATCAGCGAAAATGGTGAGAAAATATTCCTAAGCGATGCCCGGGCCGCCATAAACTGCAAAATCTACCGTTTTACTTTAATGAAGTGCTCAAAACATGATAAATATGTGTCTAAACTTCATTCTAACCTCCACGTGTTTGCAGTGTGCGGTGTCCGCGCGTCGACTGTTGTGATTCAATATTCAAATATATATTCAAATATTTTCAATATTTGATTTTTTTAAATTCTGTTACAGAGCTTAGGCAATGCTAGGCCATTGGTCTCCGTGTACACGGAAAAAAATGAGGCTGCTAAGGATAAAAACATCTGTCTGCCCGCAGTGTTCAAGGCACCCATCCGTCCGGATGTGGTCAACGAGGTGCACCAGCTGATGCGTCGCAACAACCGCCAGCCTTATGCTGTCAGTGAGCTTGCAGGTGAGTGCAGCGACCCCAAAGATTGTTTGTAAACAATGAAAACAAACAATTTGTTTATTCTTTTTTCTTTAGGTCACCAAACTTCTGCCGAGTCCTGGGGTACCGGCCGTGCCGTCGCACGTATTCCCCGTGTCCGTGGTGGCGGTACTCATCGCTCCGGTCAGGGTGCCTTCGGCAACATGTGCCGTGGTGGTCGCATGTTCGCACCAACCAAGACCTTCCGTCGCTGGCACCGCAAGGTGAATGTTAACCAGCGTCGCTACGCTCTGGTGTCGGCTATCGCCGCCTCCGGTGTGCCAGCACTGGTCCAGTCCAAGGGACACGTTATCGATGGCGTCTCGGAATTCCCATTGGTTGTCTCCGATGATGTGCAGAAGCTGCAGAAGACCAAGCAGGCTGTTGTCTTCTTGCGTCGCATGAAGGTCTGGGCCGATATCCAGAAGGTGTGTATTCATATGACTTAGCAACCTATTCATAGCAATGTATATGTGAACGGAATGCGTCTGTTTGGTGTTTCGTTGGAGCATTGTTCGTAATGCATTGCTAGATTAAATTGCCCTCCTAGGCGTTACGTATGTAGCCTGACCAAAAGCTCCAACCGTTTGCAGTGGAGGGCTATACTTATACATGAATCATTTAAACCTTTTAAGCCTCAACCACTGATACTAATTATCGCATATCCTTGCAGGTGTACAAGTCGCAGCGCTTCCGTGCTGGCCGTGGTACCATGCGCGACCGTCGCCGCATCGCCCGTAAGGGTCCACTTGTGGTTTATCACAAGGATGAGGGTCTGCGCAAGGCGTTCCGCAATATCCCCGGTATTGAGACCATCAGCGTGGAAAAGCTTAACTTGTTGAAGCTTGCACCTGGCGGTCATGTCGGTCGCTTTGTCATTTGGACCGAGTCGGCATTCTCGCAACTGAACGATCTGTTCGGCACCTGGAAGAAGCCATCCACTCTGAAGAAGGGCTACAATCTGCCCCAGCCAAAGATGGCCAACACAGACTTGTCGCGCCTCTTGAAATCTGAGGAGATCCGCAAGGTGCTCCGTGATCCACGCAAGCATGTGTTCCGCCGTGTGCGCCGCCTCAATCCTCTGTCCAATGTGCGTCAATTGATCAAGTTGAACCCTTATGCTGAGGTGCTGAAGCGTCGTGCCGCACTGGCTGCTGAGAAGCGTACCGTCGCCAAGGTTTTGGCCAAGGCCAAGAAACAGAACGTCGAGCTGGCCAAGTCACACTTTGCCAACGTCGCCACAAAGGCTGCTGCTAACCGCGCTAAGCTGCTTGCCGCCCGCAAGAAGAAGGTTGCCGCCAAGAAACCAGCGGCTAAGAAGTAAACTTTCCACGTAATTGCAGACACAAACTCTTTTATAAAAAAATATATATAAAGTTGTATGAATTTTATTCATAATACAGTGCGAAAGTAATATCTGATTAAACTATTTAGTCTTAAGCCCACAGTTGTTGCTCTCTTTTTGCTGCTGCTGCCTCATGTTCAAAGCTCTCTCACTCTTAAAAAGAGAGTGTGTCAGTTTGGACTTCGGACTCTTTATTTTCGCCAGCTGATAACATTTAGTCGGTGCCTATCGATGCTCTTATCGGAATATTGTCGTTCGTGAAATGCTGCTGATGCTGATCTTCGGCATGTGCTACGATGTGGTTTTTTTTTTGTGTCCACACACTTATTGTCACACGTTAATTGGCATTTAATTAAACAGCAACGATTGCAATCGTGCTTATTCCGCAGTGCGCGCTTGAAGCGAACGGTTGTCCCTTCTTTGTGCTCGTTCTTTACGACGCTTATTCAATTGGCGTGCAAAATAATAACAAAGCCGGCAACGACTCATCACTCAGTACAAAAGAAAGTACTCAATCAAAACGATTGCACTGTGTCGATGTCAAAATAGAACAATAACAATTGTGATTGCTGGTTTTTTATATGTTCATCAAAACAAAAACAATAAAGTGATAGCAAGTGCGATAATCAAAAATACATGCATACGTGCAAAATCTAAAGCAAAATAGAAAAAAATAAATTAAAATAAATCATATCGCGGAGAATCCAAATCGTACGATTCTTTATTATATTGAAAACGTTGTCTCGCGAAATTGTGGGTCGCGACATCGACGATGTCTGGAATATAGCAGAGTAGAGTAGAACAACGCAATACTCGGAAATAGAGCACACAGTCAGTCTATCAGTGAGTGAACAAAAGAGGGAGAACGAACTCACCACAACATCTACATCCAAAAGAGCGGGAGATGTTCTGCTCTTCATGCGCTTTGTATTTTTCCGCAAAGATTGCGGCCAGGGACAGTCAGACTCTAAGTACATACCAGCCTCTACTATAACGTGCCTCTTACTACTCGGTACAATAATAATTGCGGGTCAACATCACTAAAAACAAAGGTTCCGCAACCCAAAGGTCTCCATAAGATCGAAACACTAAGCATCATGTTAACGACATTTTTAAACTTTGCCCAATGCGTGGCTGAAATTTCACTGCTCGGTGGCATCGAAGCTGCATCTGTTGCACTTATTATCTACTACGTTTTCGCCAAGACTAGGTAAGTTCCATTGGGGAAGCCAGAAAAAAGCCATGCGGCGACAGTGTTTCTGCCGGTAGCGTTAAAAACAAAGGCATCTGTCATGTTCAATTATTGACGCAGAAAAACAACTGTATACACACACACTTATACAAACATACATACATGGAAAGACAGATATACATCCACTAAAAAAGACTATGTACTATAGCTTTTACTTTAATGTCCTAAATTTTTATGAACGAGAAACTACATAAAAAGGATAACAACTAACACAATCGATAAGAAACATTTAATTCGGTAAAAAAACAAATGTTTTTGATATGATTGATTTCACTTATCCCTTTTTTGTAAGCGCAGCAACTCTTATTACAGTTGACTGTTATTGAGTTGTAAATAAAATCTATGCACTGTAAGGGGAACCCAGATCAAACTTAAAAAGTTTAAACTTTAAACTTGGCACAGAAATTTTCTACATTCTATTTTTTTATGGTTCGTAAAAATATGGTGGAATTTATATGATATGTTTTTATATTTATGTATTACTTTTTTGTTTAAATAAAGCCATATTCACGTTCATGGTCAATTTAGAGCTGTTTATTATTATATTAGTTAAATTTCTAATGTTTATTCTGATTTAAAATAAATAATAATCATAAATAAATACTAATATCAGTGAGGATTTTGATAACACTTTGTGTAGAGATTGAAAGTAATCATTGGGTATCTGCTTGTTGAGCATACACATTTACATTTACTTGTATGTATGTTTTTATGTAAATTGATGGTTGTGATGATTCTTGCACTCACTCGGAGCGCAGTAAATTATCTAAGTTGTTTTCATGGAGCGCTCAAGCTACAGTTCAGTGCATGGAAAATGAGCTTTTGATTTGGTCGCTGACACTCACAGGTGATTTGCTGTGCTTTAATTCAAGCCTCAGTGTAGCCCTATATGCGTTGTCTTTTTTTGCATGTTGTCATCGAGCGCATTCGCACTCGGCGTGTCTGAACGTGTCGTTGCAGTTGCTTGCATTCCGCTTTGTCAAGCACGTGCAAATCGGTTAGTTCCTTAGTAAATGCGGCGTCGGAGTAGGTGTTGAGATTGTTGTTTATGCTAATTCTAAGGATGCCTAAAGGTCATTTGCTTTGAATTTTTTTTTGCATTCGCATCTGTGACGCAAACAAAATTTTTTTCTTGTCTTTTTGCATGCACTCTCAGCTATCCCGCTCTTTCTCCCACTCTCTTTGCTGTTGTTTTTGTTGTTGGCGCGATAAGCGCAGCAACTCGTTCGATCGTTTGGCAACAATTGTCGTAATTGAAAAGCCCATGTGTATGCACATACATACATATATTTAATGAACAGCTAATTAGCAAATTATTTTTGTTGATTTTTTTGATTGCACACATTTAATCGGGCAGTAAAGTTAATCTGAATTTTTTTATATTAAGTACAAAGCTCATTTACTAACTGTTGCTGATTGATTTTTTTCCTTTGCTATGAGTGAAGAAAGAAAGTATTGAGCGATAATGCTCTCAAAATATTAAGCAATAAATAATCAACTAAGTAACTCAATTATTTATATGTTCTTGCCCAATAACATCCATATACAAATTTCTGATTGTATTTTAACCCATACATACTTAGATTATAGCACTAACAATAAAAAGAAACACCATCAGAAATTTATGAATAAGCTTTTAATATATATATGTATTATCATTAATAAAATGATAGAAAAGGAAAGTTACTTAATATATTTATAAAATATCATATGGTTATGAATATTTTGCGTTTACATATGAACGAATATATGTTTATTATAAAAAATTTAGATTTAAAGAAAGTAATAGTATAGTTTTGATATAAAGCATAAACACAACTCTTTCAACCCTTTAGAATACAGGATTTAACTTAATTGATGAATATTTTGCGCTTACATATGAATGAATGTATGTTGATTATAAAATGTTTACATTAAAAGATAGTAGTAGTATAGTAGCTTCAACGTTTTGATATAAACATTTTTAACCCTTTGGTCTGGTAGAGCTTTTGCTTTAAATCCTTTAAGTCGAAATTATCGAGCATATCGGATTCGTTATCGGTCAGTGTGGTGTCTGTGGCACTAAGGGAGGGCGTGCGTGGGCGGCGTTTTCTGCGCGATGAGCTGGGTATATCATCAATGTTTCGCTCATAATAGGTAACATATTTGCGCAGCTCCACGATTCTTTTTTTCTCCACGTCATTCTGCTGGCGCAACTGTGTCTCTAGCTTGATGTATCCGTTAATTTTACTATTCATGTAGGCAATATCCACCTGTTGCTGGTAAAAATGTTGGTAGTATATGGCACGCTGTTCGTTTTGAAATTTGCTTATGCTTCTGTACATTTTCAAAAAAATGCTGGGATCTTCAAAATAGTTTGCTGTACTCCCGGGCATGTTGCTTGTTATTGGTACGCCTTTAAAATTGCGATAGCAGACGGGGCACTTTTTGCCAATCGCCGATTTTTGTATGCAGCTGACGCAAACTATGTGATGGCAACGAGCAAGTTGGAGTTGCAACGCGTGTTCGGAATCACGTTTTTTAAAACATTTATTGCAATGCACAGGAAACATTTTACGCACTTTTCTGTAGTACACAACTAACGGATTTCGCTTTTTGTATCTGGCAGCACTGCTCAATGGCAGGACATCCTTGCCACTCTGCTGTTTATATAAAAAAATACTTAAATCTATGCAGTATATTTTTAACTAGGCACAATGCTCAAATTGCCTTGTTTTTGTGTAAACAACTATTAACTTATCAGGCAAAAATGTGTGATAGGTTAGTGAACTCAACAAAAACACAAACACGAACGTAGAAAAAAAATTGGACTACAGACTGTATGAGGTGTTTTAACTCCCAGTGGAGGATGTCATAAATTTAATTGCGCTACCGTTTTGATAGAATGATTGTTTGATTAAATGCTTATAGCATTTAAAATAAAAAGCTAAATACTTCTAACGTACCGTACATGTTCAAACTTTTTTTTGTTTACAGAGCTCCCGCCATTATCGCCCGTTTATTTCCAAATTTGAATCTAAGCAGCTATCGTTCATCACTGGGAAAGTTCAACAACATTGGAAGCGAAATATTGTATACACTGCGTGCATCAAATGTAAGTTTTCAACAACAATCAAAACACGCATGCATGCACAATCATACTCAAATCAACCCTACAATACGTAGCGCTACTTTGAAGCGCGAATTACATATGTACTTTTATGCATATATAGTTTTACTGATAATGTGTATTTAATTTCCGTAGACACATTAAAATGTATTGATCTGTAAGTGTAATGATTTTATTATTTGAACTAATTCAAATTATTTACCTAAAGTACTTTATGACTTTCGAACACTTTATTTAATTGCAAACATTTCTAATGACTTCTTAAGGGCGTTATATTAATGTGATAAACAACTTCTTGACTTCTTGATTTCATCCGAGGATATGTGCGTAATAAAGGAATCCAGCTTTCGTCAACAATTTGCTTTATAATCTTTCCATGAGCCATTTTGCTTTTTATATTCTATTATATTGGTTATAAGCAGAATTAGTGCATTAATGTTAAGTATATACCACAATGCGTATGCACGTACACAAAGCGCCAGTTGGATTATTTACGATTTGTGCAGAGTTGCCATTTGCATCTCGATGTCGATGATTTAAGAACTAATCGATTAACCCAAGAAAGTCTAGACGCCCTCGCTTACCGGCTGGCGTTTGTTCAATGAAAATGGAGTACGTTTTAAGCACATAACTATATATATATATATAAATATAAGTGAATCTCGTAGTAATAATGGATGCATTTAAAGCGCGCGGGTGGTTTGAGGTAAGCACACTTCTATTTTTAAACGTTGTGATGTGTACTGCATACATTATTTCAGTATTGCAAATTGCTTATTTACGCGGGAGAATTGCATCACATTTTTAGGCGCATGCATTATATTTGTTTTCAATTTTACTTTCATTGTTTGCGTGTGTAGGAGCCGAAATCACAACACTCTGTCGAGCATGGCGTTGGCACTAAAAACATGTTACAGCTAACACCGCACGGAGGCTTAAAGCCATTCAGAAAAATTTACGACTTGGGCGTTCTGTTCCCCTATGTGTCTCAGGTTCTACGCAGCGAGAAATTTGATTACCGTCAGGTGAGTACGCGCTATAAAATTCCATTTGCAATTAACCTCTTCATAATGCTATCATTTCGCAGGTCACTGAAATCGTGCACAATGATGTCGTCTTTAAACATGCTATTAAGCAGTCCGCCGAGCAAACGCTTCGTGATCAACGCTATGCTAAAAATGGGCATCGACTTCTCGGAAGCAGCGTTAGTGGTGATCAAAAAGAGGACGAGGACGCAAAAGCGGGCATATCATATCAGAAGATACTGCACAACCAGGAGCAGCGAGCCATCAAAATACTTAAGGAAATGGGCTCCACTTTGAACAATACGCTTTTATGTTTAACATGCTGGTTGCTCTTTAAGTTGCTGCCTTGCTTTTTGTCTGGAGTCGTCACGCATACGAAACAAATTGAAATGCTTAAGGCTGCCTCGCGGCGATCGCCAGACACACCATTGATTTTCGTACCGCTGCATCGTAGCCACTTGGACTACATCATGGTGACATTTATACTTACCAACAACGACATACGCAGTCCACTTGTGGCTGCTGGGAACAATCTACAGATACCAGTCTTTGGTTCATTACTGCGCGGTCTTGGCGCTTTCTTTATCAAGCGTAAAATCGATCCCGTAGAGGGCAAGAAAGATGTGCTCTATCGCGCTGCTCTTCATTTGTATTTAACACATGCACTTAAAAAAGGCCACAACGTGGAATTCTTCATCGAGGGCGGACGTACGCGCACCGGCAAGCCTTGCATGCCTAAGGGCGGCATACTATCGGTAATTGTAAACGCATTCATGGATGGTAGCATTCCGGACGCTCTGCTAGTGCCCGTTTCGGTAAACTATGAGCGCCTGGTCGATGGTAATTTCGTTCGAGAACAAAAGGGCGAAAAGAAGGTACCTGAAACGTTTGGAAAGGCTATTGCTGGAATTTGGAAAGCACTAAACTCAAACTACGGTTTAATGCGCATAGATTTTAACGAACCCTACTCAATTCGCGAACTCGTCAGCTCATACAATAAAATTGCTCTCGAGGATGGCAGCACAAAGATTTACAAGCCAGCGACCAGGTAAATAAAAACCACATTTCTATTTAATGCTCATACTAATACATATTTGTTTGGTTATAGAACTTTGCAACATACACAATCAACGTCTTCGCTATACGGCACCGACGTTGTATGCGAGGAGCATCGTAACCTAATCGAGAGCATCTCTCGGCAGGTAGTTTTTGATTGTGCCGCCGCCACTTCAGTCATGTCAACAAATGCTTTAGCATTTTTGTTACTCACTCGTTACCGCAATGGTGCGGAAGAACAGCTAATTGCTGCTGCATTGGATGATCTGCGCAACTCTTTATCTGGTTGCAAGGATTTAGGATTTTCGGGTGAATCGGCGCACATTGTTGCCTATGCTTGCGATCTACTGGGACCAGGTAGATATGCTTAAACTGAAATTTTGTTAACCTGGAACTTTGGTGTAAATGTACCCTTTGTTTAATTTCATAGGCCTGGTAACACGCACACGCAAAGAGAATGGGCGTATGTTGATACGTCCTGTACCCACGACTGAGAGCTTTATTGAGCTGGCTTACTACTCGAACATGCTGACACCGCATTTTGCACTTAGCTCCATACTGCTGACTACATTTCATGCCATGCTGCCGGAGCCCACATCTTCCGACAAAGATGGCGAGCAATTAGTCGGTATCCCTCAGGCAAAGTTAATAGAGACTGCTTTGGAAAACTGTCTTGTTTACCGCTACGAATTTATACTAAACAAACCCACACAAGTATTGGAGAGAATGTTGGAAAAGCATCTCGACGACCTGCTTAACAGCGGTTGCTTGTGCAAACATCAGGTAAAAAATGTTGACAAAAACATATTATTACAACTTCTGTAAGCTAATGAAAATATATATTTCTTAAATAGGTAAATGAATCAGAAAACCAGATATATGCACGTCGCCTAGCACGTAGAATTGCCGATGACCTCGACGAGGATGAATATCAGTACAAAGAGGCCGACATGAATGATCTGTTGCTGCTTGCTAAGGAAACCCTTGAGCAGCAGCGCAACATTTGTGAAGTGCTTGCCCCCTTCGCCTCCACATATTTGGCTGTGGCGCAGGCGCTACAAATTTTATATCGCAGCTCAATGCTGGAATCGGAATTTATCAGCTTCGTTATTAACGATCTTTCCAAGAAAGTCAAGCGAGGCAGTTGTGCATATGGTGAGTTATTTTACTTTAATATGACTAATTGCCTTTAAAATAAAAAACTGGCATTTCGATTGCAGCTGAAAGCATCTCAACGGACTCCGTGCGTAACTGCCTGAAGTTGCTAGAGAAATGGTCTGTGATTGAGGTATGCAACCAGCAAGGCATGCGTCTGATCTCGTTAAACACACTATATGAGATGTCCCGCGAATCGCTTAATTCAATTGTCAAAAAGATTGAAGCTATTGTGCCCAAATACAATGCAGGATTTTTTGGTCAAAACTTGTTAAATGAGTTGCCAGCTTAAAAAGCTTTTCTTTTTTTTTATACGATCTTATATATATTCTTAAATTTTTTTGTTTGGCACAAGTTTCTTCATTTGCTCTCTTTCTCTCTTTTATAGCAAAGATGTATAACCTACTTAAGTGTAATGTGCATAAAATTAGATCTAACATAAGACATAAAACATTTTAAGTTTTCGTTTTGCCAAAGAGTTTCCTACAATCTTATTGTAGGCGGATAAGCGACTAGAAACCAAATGCGGAACAAATTTATACTAGAGTACATAAGCATTATTTTGTATGGGCAGTTGTAAGCCACTATATATATATATTTTATATATATATATTTTATTTCATAATCAAATCAGTTCATTATTTTTAAAAATTATGTTTTTATATATTCATATATATATATATATATATATATATATATTTTGTATTGAAATGAAACTGAAGCTCGAAAAACGCATTGTTTTTGTTTTATTTTCAATTATTAAGTTATGTTTATATTCATTTGAATAAAAATATCAGTGACGTCATAAAAAAATGAATAAGATTTTGTACACCATTTTTTTTTATCTATAACAAAAAATAAATATGTATGCATGGATATTCAAAAGTAGGTAATGAGTAACAGAGGTGAAATACATAAAAAAAATAAAATAAACTAAAATATTGTCAATTTAACTACGGCTTCTTTGGCCAGCAGCCTCCGATGTTGATGGATTTTCGGCAGTTTTGTGATTTGATTCACCTTTCTTATTCGATTTCTTTTTGGGCGCAGCGCCGTTGCTTCGAATCGTTCCTTGTCGTGGAACTTGCTTTAATTTTGCTTCCTGCTATTGGAATTGAATGTTGTTGAATTATTTGTTATAAGATACGTTTGCATAGACTTACTGCGCTTACTTTGATTAACTCGATCTTTAGCTTTTCGCCAATTTTGCCAGAGCACCGGTTGGAGCCACAAAAGCATGCCTTTTTGTCATTGTTCATAAGATCATCCCATAGATAGTTGAACGTCAATTCAGTATTCTAATAAAAAAAACAATACAATATTAATACATATACAATAGTGATACATTAAAAGTTTTAGATAGATTGCGACATACCTCTGGAATATCCTTGATGGCGAAAAGTCCAACGCGATGAATACCATTAACTTTCCACTTTTGGGTCGCACAGTTTGGTTCGCAAGAATGATTCATAAATCGCGCCAAATTGCCTTTGGGTCCAGCATCAATGATGAAATTTTTTCTTACGCCCAGGAAATAAAAGTTTTCATCCCTGTCGTTTTGTTTTTTTGCCATGCGTCGCTCAAATTCGTCATGATTAATAACCTCGCCCACATACTCAATGACGAAATCGCCTTCAAAGATTGGTTCACGGCAAACAAGACCAAATCCGCGCTCGTTCATATAAACGACTTCGAGGCGAGGCGATTTGCGCAACTCAAACAATTGATTCTCACATTTGTTGCCTGCATGGCACAACTTTGGATTGCATTCGGAAAAGAGCAAGCGATTAAGGCATTCTGATTCTGGACCGCACGGATGACGGTTATATGGTTCGCAAGTGCAAATGATCTGATCTTCCTCGTTGCAAACGAAACGCACCGGCGGCACTGCTTTATTGGCCTTGATTTTAATATAGGGCGGCGGTTGAAGTTTGTTCCCGCTGAAGCGTAAAATTGCCTGCTCTTGCCGCTTCTCCTTGATTATCTTAAGAAAGCGTGTCGCCTCCTCTACGCCGGTTTTGTAATGTTTAGATATTTGTGATTGGTTTCTGTTGCTGTCGCCAGTGTCACCCTCAATATACAGGTAGACCCGTCGTCGTGATATCCAGCCATGATCATGGGTGCCAAAGAAGCGTACCACAAAATCGTTGATGCCATGCGGTTTCCTCTGTATGTTGATAGGTATCTCCGTTGGCGGCAGTATGATGGATGGCCACCAGCGGAAATTAGTAAACTTAGCCCAAACGATCTCGCCGTACAGCGGCAGACGCCCGCTCTCGCACCCCTCACAGATGTAACTCTCGTTTTTCTTGATTGGAATATTTCGGCAGTGAGCATGCACCGCGATTGGACATGTCTCGCAGCAGACTAGCTCACCACCTCGGACACAGATGTAGCACCAGAGTACATTAAGATTGGCATCTGCCTTAGCAACATTATGTCTGGGACAGATAAGATGGGTAAGAGTAATCATGAGGGAGCCAGCGGGTAGGCACCGAGAATCCTGATGATATGTAGCTGGGCACTTGACACACTTGATTAGCTTTGAGTTGCCCAGTTGCTGGTATTTACCGCTAGGATCATCCGAGACGCATGTATGGCATACGTGCATGGGGCAGCGCGATGCAGCTGAGGAGTTGCTAATGCTTGCCTGTGGCCAATATTTACAGCAACGGGCATGAAACTTGGCGTTGCACATAGGTTGACAGCAACTTAATAGCATAGTTGGTTGCTCCTGGGCAACTTTAGCAACTATAAATTCAGCATCCTTGAAAGGAGAGGGTGGTGGCGAGTTGGCTGGTAATTCTTCTTGGTGACAGATGCAACAGACATCCGACTTTCCACAGGCGCACTCGTAACATATGATCGAATCATTTTCTTGTTCCGTCAGCATACCATCACCAGTTATGTGCTTCACTGGTGCCTCCACATCTGAAATGGGTGAGGAGCTGGTGTGTGGATCATGAATTTGGCTTGAAATTCTTGCTGATTTTGTTGCTGCTGAGGCTGCGGTAATCGCTGGATTTCTTATTGGTTTTGTAAGGCCAGATCTTTGCTGCTCCAGGCAGGTGGCATGCAACCAGGTGCTACACTGACGCGAACAGCGCTTTATTTCTCCACCCGGCTCGTGGCAGTATTTGCAAACGGGCTCCCGATTGAGACCGCGAAACAGATACTTGCGATCCAGCATCAGTATATCCTGTACCACTTCATCGATGGGTCGGCCAACTGGTTTTCGCACTTTGGATTGCTCGGATTGACGATGTTTTGTTTTAATAACATCTGTTGTGGTTATCGGTGAAGGATTCACAATTGGCGTTAAGCTGCGACGCAGCACCATTGTCCTCAGACGATTCGAAAGGCGTTTAATTTGGCCTATACCACGACCCCGCTCCGATTCTAAGCGGGCGGAGCCCAAGAGCTCGACATCACCTTCGGCCAAATCACGCTCTAGTTCGCGCAGTTGTATTTGTTTGAGAGACCAGATGTTATTTACTACAGCCATAAGAATTTTATCAACCTTGTCCCCTTGCGGATTCACCATTACATAGTCTTTGATAGCCTCAAACAGCAACCTAAACTCGGGATCCTCACTATTGCCCAAGTCGACAGAGATTGGCTTTACATTTTGCTCCTCGGGTACAGACGTTAAACCGACCTGCTCCTCAACGCTGCCGCTCAGCTTACGCCGCTTCGCTCTCTTTAGATGGTTGGTCTTCACCGGCGAAAAGGCCGGACTAAACGGCGAGGAGGAGCGTTGTCGTTTTACAGCCACCGTCTTGTCGTTAAAATTGTCCGCGGAATCATATAGACTGCTGCCCACATCGGAAGTGTCTCCTCGTAAAGGTCTTTTTTGCTTGCGCTTTTGCTTGTTCAGCGTGCTGGTAGGAATGAAAGTGATAAGAAAAGAAATTGTAAACTTGGTTATAACTACAATTGTATAAAAATTATTTTACAATTGTGTTTTAAATTAATAGTTTAATCTTCCGAATGGTCATATCGTCTACTACTACTTAGTACTACCTGCATTTAAAAGCTGATAATATCATCGTTGCTCAAGCGTAATATATTTATCATTTGGCAGCTCTCAAGCTACATTTTTCACCCTCAAATGGCTAAAATTAGAATAATGTCTACTTACATGGTGTTTTCGTGAATATCGTTAAATTTCTTCACGCGATCATCGTATGGGAACTGGGCAACACTGTTGGCCTCTTCGATAGCTTGGTGCCACACTTGCAGCTTGCTTTGTTTGGCTACCATTTGACGGTACTTGGGGCTTCGGGGTCCGTGCTGGATGCGCACATTTTCACGCAGCTCCTCGTACGCTTTCAGGCCGGCAAAGGGTAAAAGATTTTCCGATTTGATCCAATTGTGACGACCATTGTCGGCAAAGAAGCGAACATGCACTTGAACGCTTAAAGCCAATCCAGGCACACTGTCCGTTGACTTGCGCTGCGGATGAGTATGTTGATCGCCCACAATTTGACCCAGTTCATCGGGACAGACCATGCAGGGCCAGTAGCAATAGGTGAAAAGTTTTCCCCAGTAAAGATCACCCACATGATAGGTGGGCCAGCCTGAGTCGGTAGCAATGGAAGAGCCTTTTGCGCTATCTAAACTAATTGAAGATGGTGACTTTAATGATTGCTCACTATTGTTGACCGACTCTCGATGATCTTGGGGTGACTTTAATGTTTCGAATTCAGCTGATGTCGCCACTGGTAGCGCAAAAATATTTGTTTGATCTATTGTCATTTCTCCAGCGTCGTGTTCAGTGTCGCCAGCGACAATGGCGGCATTTTCATCAGTTATTTCAACCTTAATGACCAATTTTGGCTCCTTTTCTGTTTGGTTAATTTCTAAGGGTAATTGCTCCTGCTTAATCATCTCCTTTACAGTTTCCTCCACTACCATTTCGTTGATGTTTTTACTTTTTGTCTTGGCACCACGTTTTAGTTTACGTTTTACCGTTTTGCGTTGTACTACAGCTACATCTTCGGCATCCGCCTCAAAGCCCGTGCTGTTAGGCGAGTTGGCACCATTCTTGATCAGCAGCTTATCGATGGGACTCAGATAGGCACCACCAACCCTCGAGGCACCACTACTCAATACAGGCATGCCAGCTGTTAACATTTTTGGTGATGCGTTGTCGCTATCTCTTCCGTTTAGCTCATTGCTGCTTATGTTTGGCGTTGCTGCGTGATTACGTCGACGTGTTTTGCGTCCTTGGTCAGCGCTCTCTGGCATTATTGTTTCTGTAATTGTTGTTGGCGAGTTGGCATTTGCAAATCCAATGTATTTTGGGCTCAAATTTGATTGTAAATTTATTAGGTCGCGTTTTCCTGCAGAGGCATATTTGTAATTGTGCTAACTCCTGATTAACTCTATCTACTTACTGCTTTGAGTTTTAGTGCGATGCTTTCCGTTCGGTGGTGTCTGTTTCTGATCTGTAGTGCTGTGCATTTCGATTTCCGTGAATTGCTCACTACTATCAGTTGCAGATTCGGCACCATTGATTTGACGCTGCTTTAGCAAAAGATTCCTGGGAAAGCGTTGTGTTGTGTTTGGTTCCGTATCACTTTTAGCCATCGATGCGACGTTGCCTACTGCCGCATGTTTCTTGTGAGCTTTATTAGCAACAGCAACGTCTTGCGCTTCCGAATCCAGATTTTTTGCACTTACTTTCATTGCTTAATTTACTTAATATGGTCTTTTGTTGGCATTTATGAAGCAAGTAATTTTTAATGGCATTCCCAAGCGCTGGCTTGCGCCAAATTTTTATGCAGAGTTGCATATAGCGTGGGGTCACCCAAAAACCCATAAACTTATCGATCTATCGATATAGGTAAGTCAGTGCTAACAATCAAATATAAATAAAATGTGTTTGTAAAAGTGATTTCTATCGTTTAATGCTTGCGGTCACACTACAACATTTATAAAGAAAAACATTGATTCAACAAAAAAAATTTTATTGTTAAACGATTTAATTGTGTCCACAAAAGATGGACAATTTTGTAAAGACTCTCATTGAGGAAGTCAAGTCACAGGGCGTCTTCGATGAGTTTCGTTTTAATTGCTGTCTAGCGGATGTCGACACAAAGCCAGCATATCAGAATGTACGCAACCGAGTCGAGACGGCTGTCAATGATTTTTTGGCCAAACAACAATGGACACCAGACACCAACAAGGTGCAGTTGCGAGAACGACTACGCAAACATTTGCTTGAGTAAGTCTTAGTCATTATTATTATTTTTTTCAAGTGCTTTTTATAACGCATGATTTGCAGTTCTGATGTTCTGGACAAGGGCGTGGATCACATTGTAGATCAGGTGGTCAATCCAAAGGTGGCAACCATATTTGAGCCAAAGATTGAAAGCATTGCTTACAAGTATTTAGGCATGACGCCGCCACCGCCGCCAGCGCATCCGCCTCCACGTCCACCGCTGTTACCAGCACCTCCTCTGCCTCCTTACACTGGTCATCACATGAGCCATATGAATGGCGGAAATCTACTTAAGGTTGAGACAACGGCCAGTCTTTTGCCCACTGATCTGGAGCAGATAAGTCCTGATTCTGATCGCGAGACTATTAAGTCTGAGTTAAAGGATGGCATCAAGGACGAAGATCGACCTCCTGGTGTAGACGGAGATGATTTTTTCGACGATGATGATGATGCAGTTTCGCCACCATTTGAACCTGTCGGCAGCATTAAAGAAGAAACAATCAATGCATTGTTAAACACATCAGATTCTCTCAAGGATATCAAGGAGCTAGTGAATGATTCGCCAGACGCTGGCGCCTCGCAATCTTCACAGTTATCACAGGTATCTAGCGATAGTCGTCTGACCATTGCCTCAATGGATGTGCCGCAGCAAACGTCCACTAACAACTCTAACATGGCCGCCAATATGTCGGAGGAGGCACAAATGCCAAAGTTTAATGAAAACTCTTGTGACGTAAACAACAGCGGTAGGCAGTTACATTTCGACATCAAACAAGATGCCATTACGTTCGAGGGTAGGTAGAAAAACTGTTCTTTTGATCGAAATTAATTAATTGTATGAAACAAGCAGGCACTGAACGAAGAAACTCATTGACAAAGATCACTAACGGTGGCACAAATGAATTTTCCATTGAGGATGCTATCATGTGCGAGGTGGCGGCCAATTTAAATTACGACATTTCCATTGAAAAGACCACACCAAAGATACTTTCTGATCAACCTCCAGAGCCTTTAGAGGCCCACTCAGGTGGCGTGTCGGAAAGTAACTTTGCTATGTTTGCGGATTCAGCTCCAGAGTCGCAGAATGTCAAAGATAGTGTAATAGTTAAAGCACACGAGCCGTTGCTATGCGGTTTGGAGGCCACGCCAGAGGTGCCTTTAGCAATTGAACCTGATATACAACCAGAATCGACGAAAGCAGATGAAGCGAAGCTTGCTTTAAATGAAGCGGCTTCTGCCATGTTGCCTGTCGCATTAGATGAGCTTAAAGGTGATGAACTAAAATCTGCCGAGATGACAACATCGCCAGCCTCCGCTTCTTCGTCTTCACAAACCAAAAGGCATTCAACTTCGCACTCAAAAGACAAGGACAAACGCCATCATTCCCACTCGCGCTCGGATGACAAACAGCGTCGAAAGTCGGGAGATCGAGAACGCGACAAATCACGCAGCACGACATCAGGTTCCAAACACTCCAGCCACAACTCATCGCATTCGTCCAGCTCGAAGCACAGGTCAAGCAGCAGCTCCAAAAACGAAAAGAGCTCCACTTCGACTACTTCCAGTCGTAGCACTCATGAGTCATCTTCATCGTCTAAGCGATCCTCATCGCGTCACAACTCATCATCGCACAAGAAACATAAGTCCAGCTCCTCATCATCACGCTCGGAACGCGACAGGGATCGCAGCCGAGATAGAGAAAGTCATAGTCATAGTCATAGTCATAGTCACAGTCATAGTCACAGTCATAGTCATAGTCATAGTCATAGTCGCAGTAACAATAGCAGCGGCACCTCGAAGAGAAGCAATCGTGATCAGGAAAGTGATCGCCACAAGTCAAGCTCCAGTTCTACAACTACATCCATAACAGCGATCATTCAAGACGATCATAATGAGGAGAAGGCAAAGCTTCTAAAGCGGCATAGCAATGATTCCAATGATGAGGGTAAACCACCTGGTTCCTTCAACAAATATCCCACAGAATCCACAGACGCCGAAGGTATAGAAAATAAAACTGCTGAAAATGGCAAGGAGCTGGAAACCAATGGAAAAAGCAATGGCACAAATGACAATCACAATCAAAGCAATGACCAGACAACTGCTGATCTTATGGCTGCCACCAATGTGATTGTTGTTAGCGATATGTTGCAGCAATCTACGGTCAACTTTGTTGACATCAACAGCTCTGGACCGACAAAAACATCAAGAACAGAAGTCGAGACACCAACAAACGAATTGGAAATGGAGTCAAAATCAGCAGAGCAATTGATTGAATCAATTGTAGTCAAGTCAAAATCCAATTCGCCAGCGACAGTTATAGAGACAGAGATCAAAACTACATCAGAGCTGCCTGCTGGTCAGTGTATAATCACGAACGAGGTTGCGGCAGAGGAAACAGCTAGAAACCCGGTTAAGGTGGCAGTTGAAAAGCTGGCTAAAGGGGCACCTGTAGGGCCGGTTAAGGAGGCAGCTGAAAAGCCGTTTGAGGACGCAGTAAAAGAGCAGCTAGTTGTAGAGCCTGAAATTGAGTGTGTTGAAAAGACAAAAAAAGTGATCGACATTGTAAAGAACGTGGCTCTGGGGTCAGACAGTGCAAAGGATTTCGTGACAATGTCCGACGCAGCTGTAGTGAAAGATCTGAAACCAGAAACCGCTAATGCTATCGCCGAATCCGAACACATCAATGTATCCTCGAACTTAGAAGAAATTGGCGAACCATTTACCCACTTTGAGTATGATGCGGATTTGTTTACAAAGCGCCTGCTACTAATTGAACAACACATCAAGGATCGTCGCCAGCTATTAAATGTATTAAGCGAGTTTGAGGACACAAGTTGTATACGACGCAGCATATCCAAGCGTCGCTTGAGCAGTGAAGCATCATCTTCGTCAAAGCCCCACACAAGCTCCAGTGGCAGCAGCAGCAGCTGTGCAGGCAGTCCGGCAAAAAGAGCGTGTCGCGGTGATGATGCTAAGACATCGCCAACGCCCTCTGAGGTCAGCGTCAATTCCAAAGAGAATGAAGAGCTGGAGAAGCACGAAAAAGGTAATTATTGCTTATCTTTGAATTTATGATTTACTTCAAGCTGTCCCATCTTCATTGCAATAAGTAAAAGCTGCGAATATTCCCCTCTATCTACTTTTCACATGCTTTCCGCTTGCATTATGTATGCAATATTTTTTTTTCAATTCATACGATGCACCTTCATAACTAGTTCACTAGTGCGTTAATCTGGGTAAGCTTTTATTAACAGTCCTCTTCATTGCTTTCCTTTAAGCCTTTGAATTGCTCAGCTTGCTTTAAAAAGTTGATTTATACTTTGCAGGTTCTCTGACAACAAAGCGTTTGACGCAGAAGCAATGCCAGCAGCAGCGCTACTCCAACGATGATCTCTACAAGCCCCGTCCACTTTTGTCGCAACGTTCACGTCGTCGCGGACTGGATTCAATCCTCTAGCTGGCGCACGGATATTATAGCTTCCACAAATTATCTATATCTCCTAGGTTTTTAAGCATTTGCAACTAGATTTTCAGGTATCCGATTGTAATTGGTCCTTAGATAATGAAGTTTATTATATATTCGTTAATTTTTCACTTCCCAAAAAAACCAACAAGATATATTATTTTAAGATTTTCCAATTATCTGGAATCTCTAAAATGCTAAATAAGTAATAAACAAAAAACGAAATAGTAATTTGTTGTTGTTGCATTTGACATGAAACATGATTCTCTTCATTTTTTTTTTCGATTAATGAGTTTGGGTTTTCATTGTCTTTGTTGTTTGTTTGTAATTGTTTAACGATAAAGTGTTAAATTTAGGGCTACAGTTTACAGTTACAAATTGCAAGTGCAATATTTTTATACATATACTATATATATAGTTTTGATATATACATATATGTATACATAAATAAAAATAACAAACAATAAACATAATAATCATGTATGTGCGGTATGGTGTAATACGCGGCTGAGGCTGGAGAATCCGCTTGCCAGCTCTGGTACTTGATTGTGTCGCCATCTTCAGAATTAAAATTTTAATTTGATTTTGCATTTACAGGTATAGCCTAAAAACTTTGGTACTTAAGGGTTAGCATGTCATGAATAACTGGTACATGGATAAAATAGAAAATAAACTTTAACAAGTAATGATCACAATCAAGCGTCTGGCAAAATATGTTGAACTTCTAGGCAGAGCAAATAGGTTGGATACCTCATACAATATTATAGTACAATACAATAAAAAGCAGTTTATACGAGTGTTTATCGAAACTAATTGAAATTTTTAACAGCTTAAATTGTTTTTTGTTTTAACTGTAATTTGATTACAAAACAATTTTTTCTTTTGCCAAACATTTTATTTTTTTTTGCATTGCGCTTTTTTGTTTTGATTTACTTTAACAACATAAACATTAATATGTAAATATATGTATACTCATATATGTATATATACTTTAAATTTGTTTTAAAAAAAAAATCATCGCAGTAATACATAACTTTAGGTAATAGTATTTTACATTTAGGGGGGTTCTCTCAATATTTCAAGTAACATAGATACAATATTATTATCAATATTTTTTAACAAGAATTTTTGCAAATGACTGTAGATCATGTCTTTGTGTGTGTATGTGTGTGTGTGTGGATGTGTGGATGTGTGTGTAGATGTTCAGCTGTGTGTGTGTGTGTTTGCTGAGGTTGTTTTGCGAAAGTGTGTGTGAGAGCGAGAGTTTTGTGCACAACAACAACTACAATTTAACCTCCGACTATGGAGTGATAAAACTCTCTCACCGACTCCGCGCCGAGTATTCATACAAGCAGCTAGGACGAAGGGCAACGGACGGGCAATGGCGGTCGGCAAGCGTTTTAAACGCTGTGTCCGACACCATCGCAGTCTTCTCCTCATCCGCCGCCAAATGGATATTTTTAACAAGTTTAACTCTCCGTCCCATGCTCTTAACTAAAAGCTACGCTTATGTTTTTAGTCGCTGCCGTTTAACGCTGGCCACGCCCACACGTCCAGCTTACGTACTGGAAAAGCCACGCTCGTATGGACTTTTAACATCCGTGTGTCTTGTGTGCATATTAATGGTGGGCGCTGCGGTTCGCGTCGATAGCTCACAGACCGTCTTAATCGCTCCGGACGCATTGACCGTTGGCGGTGACGGGTGCAACGTTGCCGCATCCTTTATCGCTTGCTCTGGCGTCTCCTCATTTTGCTCATCGGCATCGCTTTTGGGCAGTACATAGTTGACAGCGGGCGGAGGTTTAACCAGCTCCGATCGGCCCGTAATTGACGATTTATACTCCTCGGGTTTCAGGCCGCACAGGTAAAACTTAAAGAACTCGTACGTGGACCAGCAAATGGCCGTGGCAGGCATTGAATACAGTACACGTGCCGTGATGCCCTTAAAGAAACCCCTGGGACCAGCCATGCGGTAAATCTGCCAAACAAATGCGAATATTTGTAAGAAAGAAATTTCCAGATATTTTGTAGTGCTTACCTTTCGGCTAGCCTCAATCATTCCCTTGGTAAGGCCAGTTTCCTGTGTGTTTAGCAACGTCTTCATAACGTCCAGTGGTGTCGTTATTGCAGCTGCAGCAGCACCAGCTGCTCCACCGGCTACCATATGCACAACTGGATTATATTTTCGTTCCATATTTAACTAAAAAACATTGAAAACAAAACCAACAAATTAGCAATTTAAATATAGCTACAAGGTGCTTAAAGGTTACTCAACTTAAAATTTGGTTAAGCGAAAATTGAACAGTAAAGTAACCCCAAATCTATACAATGGAAAACTTACCATATTCTGGAAAAATTCGTATGTGGTAAAATGAATAGTCTGATATGGTATGTTCATGACCAGTTGCGTTGAGTACGAGCGATAGAAGGCACCCATGCCCTCCTTTCTGTATACGTCCCGCATGCAGTTCACAACCGAGGTATATGGTGAGTTATACATTTGCATACGCTGCTTGATCACATCCGTGGGATTGGAGATGGCGTCGTGTATGAGAGTCGCCAGTGAACCGGATAACACTAAAAGCGAAGGAATCGAGCATTAACGTTGTTCATTGTTTGAAAGGAAGATTTGTGATCTACGCACTATAATTCAAATTATTGTGTGATGTGAAATTTGTCAACTTCTCCTTTGTTATCTCATAGACCGCAAAGTATAATGAATGTGCCGGTCCAGCGCCAAGTACGACAGCACTTGCTCCACGTATGGGTCTAGCCGAAAAAGGATATATTAAACATGTATTAAATGGATGGCATCATATGAATATATTCTTATGACATACCTCATGAGACCCTCACGGGTGATCATGTTCCGAAATGTGGCCATTATATTTAAATGAGCTGTGGGCGATGTTAAACTCTGCATGCGGGTCTGTAAAGAATCAAAATTAGTTGTTAGCACTATATGAACCAGAAAATTTGTCGTTCTTCAAAAAATATATATTCTCGTCATCAATATAGTCAGAACAAAAGATCGTAAAGACAAACATTTAATAACAAGATTAGAATCATAAATATAACAAATTTAAAAAATTAAATTTGTTTCACAAAAAAGAACTTATTTATGGCGAGATATTTTATAAATACAAACAGGGGATTTTTCTACTCTTTCTATTTTTTTTATTTTTTTTGTTCATTATTTATTTGCATTGTGATCTGTCATCATTAAAAAGCACCCATATTATCAAACTACTTTAAAACAAAAATTTTTTTTTTTGCTTAGTGCTTTAATAGCTACTAATTAAGCTCCACATATAGAAACTTATGATCAAACACAGAATTTTTCTAAGAAAAATGGGCTGCACTGCTCCATAAAAAATCTTTAGATGTAATTTTTAGAAAATTTACAATATTTGTGGGTTGGACTGCGCAAATGATAAACAGCATCCAAAGTGGTAAATTACACGGGGAGAGCAGAGAGAGAGAGAGAGAGAAAGACGTGGCTACACATGCCACATGATAGATAAGATAATCTGGCAATAACAATAGCACTCCAGCACTTATCTATTTGTACGAGAAAAATGAACAGTCAATGTAAACACATCATCCTATCAAGAATGTCAGAGCGGGTGTATGTATGTATGTATGTATGTAAACGCCCGCTATTGACACAAGACGACGTCAACGAGAAGGTACATATCAAGGCGCCAAGGTGATGGAAATCAACCATTTCCAAGTCAACAACCACGTCAAGTGTGTATGTGAGTGATGATGATGATGATCAATCGGAGAGCTGTTGATAATTAAAATTTGCAACACATATTCATACATGTGTTGGAATCTGATTATATTTGTGACCACAAATTGGCAATGATTGTTGTTACACAATTTAACAACAGCTTGACAACGAACAAGCCAACAAACCAACAACACACTTAATTTCCACTTAACGTTATCTTAAACCCCCAGCAGAGATCCCTAATGCAGCAGACTGTGCGGTGTGCTATTTCGATAAGCAAAAATCAAAATTTATAAACTATAGTGATGAAGAGAGAGAGAGAGAGAGAGAGAGAGAGAGAGAGGTAGAAGACTACAACAATCGTTTAATTGTCGGTCAATTGAGCATTTTGCTTGTTACTTTTTGTTGTTGTTGTTGTTGCTGTTAATTTTGCGCGGTATAGAAATAAGCTCGTCAGCGTGACAATTAATACTTATGACTGTCTATATATGCATATACAAACAAATATGTCTAAGCATGATTACTCGCCTGCTGGCTGATGACGTCGGGAATCCCTAGCTAGCTTAAGCTTGGCATTTAATTGCCTCACCTGCCTATCAAATGTGGATCGCATGGCAAATAAAAAAAAAGTAAGTAAGTTGACAAAAATTTTACTTTTTGATTTCGTTGTCGGTTTTTGTCGTTAAGAAAATCAATAAACGCTCGGTTTGCCCAGGTTAGCGAGTAAATATTTTTCTTTCTTTTTTCTTTAAACAAAACTTAGAATCTGTCGTGCATATTCATACTTTGCATATTGCATTGTGAGTATGTTTATACAATGCATGCACTCATATCGATGCAAAAACCGCAATATCGTTTTATTGTTACATATATATGTATAAATATACAATTATTTATAAGTACTTATATATATATATGTATCTGCATCTGTATTATCTACTATAGCGTAAAATTCAACAGAAAATGTCTAAATGAGGTTTTTCTTAGTACTGATATACAAAGCAATTGGAAAGCTAATTAAAAAGATTGTGTAAAATTAAACCATGACTGATTAGACTGTGGGAGAATATTGAAAGGGTAGTTGAACATTTTCATTGATAGAATTACGAAAATTAACTGCATGTTGTTAATATATTTACATGTTTACCTATGCGCTAAATATAATGCAGATGCAAATTGTGAAATTCAACAGACTTCGTTCGAACCAGCTGTTAGGGAAATATCAATACCACGCCGGCACATACATATGTATGTCTTTCTGACAGTCAGTATAACTACTAGTTATTTGATATAACCCCATCAGATTATATCATTATGCGTGACTTAGCTACCTACCGGGTGCTAATGAAGGTGGAGGGCTAATCTTATCTCTTGTAACTATATAAAAACGTCAAGAACGTGCTCCGATAAGCACAAAAAAAAAAAATTTTAAGTGGTAGGGAGGCTATAGTAACATGAGCTACATATAAAAAATAAATACTTTACTTTGTGGTCGAGCAACGCGCGCAGCGTTGAAAAGCCAAAAGTCCAAGGAATTACATCACGATTATTTGCCAAAAGGCATAAGACGAAAAACATTGGCACAAACACAAACACACACACACAAATGAATTCACATACCAAGCATAGAGATATGCGCAATTGTGAGGTTAAGTGCGATATATGTTAATGCACTGCTTTGATTACATACACACATTAAACCTGAAAGCAACAACACACACTCACCTTAACCGAGTCCAGCGGATACATGACAATATGCTCCAATACACCCGCTAAAGCACCAGCAGTCATATTTATTCCGACGCTGGTCGTCGGCAGCGATTCGTAGTCGTCGATATTCATGGCGTTGTCTTTGTCTGTGTTTCAAGAGATTTGGGTGGCTTCTAATATCCAAGGTAGAATTTCGATTGGGTCGTGTTTCTTTTTGCTTTGACGGTGTGTGATGATGTTTTCTCTCTATTCTTTAGCTTGCGCCACAACTTTCGAGGCACTGCCAGCAGCTGATAAGCAACCACGCACCCGTTTTGCTAATGATATTGCGTATAATTACAGAAACATACCAACCAGCATATACGCACACTTTTATACACACACACACACACAAATACTCTGAAGCACTTGCGTATTTACGTTTGCGATTGATGTTGCCGTTTGAATTATTAATACACCTCGCTTTAGGTTGAACTTGAAGGACAATTATGCATCGATTGCCGGTACGCACTTAACTTTACTTCTTTCTGTATACATATGTAATTTTATTGTATAACAGCTTGCTATGCAGTGCGGTGAATGCGTGCATGTGATTTGAGCACGGTGGATATATATACATATATGTGGTACATATATTAAGAGACGACAACGCGAAACTATAATTGACGGGGCGCTCCACCTCCACGCACGACGGACAATAATGAAATGTTGCTATCCGTTGCCGATTTGGTTACTACTGCTGCTGCTCGCTCGCGCTGAAGTTGCTCTCGCTGCAGTTTGTGCTGTTACTGGGCGCTGCTGCCGTGGCGCATTCTATTAAATATGTACTAAAAAATAAAAATTATCAAAATGTAAACGACTTGTGCGTGTGTATGTCTGATAACTCACGCAAATGTTAAATGATTATACAAATCATTCAGTTTATTGGCCAACTACAAAACTCTGGTCGTGTTTGCGAGTTTAGTGTGCACGTGTGTGTGTATGTGAGCAAGTGAGAAAAATGCAAAAAAGAGGAATGTCAAAAACAGCTTGTACTTCGATTGTATCGCATTGTGCTGCCCTTAATATGCTTTGTACGCATCTCTTAAAACTATCGATAGCTCTGTTATTTGCAATTCGGTTGATTTCTTGAATTAAGGAATCAAATCCGATTTACTTAAAAGCAAAGCACATTACATAAATAATTTTGCCTTGAGCAGGTTCACAACACTCGTATCATTACTCTGAAAACTGCAATTGTGATTGTTGTAACTAAAAAATATTTAAAAGAAAGTATAAGTTCAACTAGCTGGCAAGCCTGTGAGTGTTATTTACATGACCTGCCAGCGTCGTGACGGCGTCATTTTTGTGTGCGAAAAGCGGTCGGTCGGTCGAATTCTGACGGAACTCACAACGATACTTGGTGGAAACCTGGTAGTGACGTGGCCATTAGGCAAAATAACTATTTTTGTGTCCCAGTCAATAAAGTTTAATAAAAAATGAAGTATTTTCTGCTTCTAAGCATTTTGCTTTTAGCAGGTTTGTCTAATTGCTAACGCCACGCTTAATTTCTAGCCGGCATTTTAACCTAGTTTTTAATTAACATACATATATACATTTTTCACAGGCATAAGCCAAATTGTCGCTGAGAGCGCTGGTGACGATGGCGCTGAAACCATTAATTTGGATTTGGGTGCCTTTAAGGAAGGTTCCAGAACAGGTAAGTTAATAAAAATATATACATAAATGTGTGTATGTACGCCCCCTACCGGTCAGCACTTAGTACACGTCAGCGTTAAGTTTTACCGTTGATCACAGTGCATACGCCCCTTATCTATATATACAAATACAATTGAATGTGTCTTTATTTACTGCTCCACAGATGCTGAGACACTCAAGCGTGAAGAAGAAGCTGTTAAATTGGACGGCCTAAATGTGGCGCAGCTGAAAGAAATACGCGAAAAGGTCGGTAAACAAATACGCACAAGTAAATAAACAAATGCACCCCCATCAATAATAACTTACTCATGAAAATAACTTATAATTCAACAAATTCATTCATCCAAAGAGTACAATTTGAAATATAAATTCTTGTTGCACCACGTCAGGAATTTGTCTATTGAACTGAAATGAAAATTATTTATCTTAAAATTAATTAATTTGTCTATTGAACTGAAATGAAAATTATTTTTATTTTAAAACTTATTAAGTTCTTAATTTGTGTTATTTCTTTAACTTTATTTATTTTTTGCAGGCGGAAAAGTTTACATTCCAAACGGAGGTGAATCGCATGATGAAGTTGATCATTAACTCGTTGTACCGCAATAAGGAGATCTTCTTGCGTGAGCTGATTTCAAACGCCTCCGATGCCATTGACAAGATTCGTTTGCTGGCTTTGACAGACCGCTCGAAGCTGGATAGTAATCCAGAATTGCTTATACGCATCAAGGCCGATAAGGAGAACAAGGTGCTGCATATTCTCGACTCTGGCATTGGCATGACCCATCAGGATCTTATTAATAATTTGGGAACAATTGCCAAGTCAGGCACTGCTGATTTCTTGGCCAAAATGCAGGATCCCAGCAAGGCAGAGGGTCAGGATATGAATGATATGATTGGACAGTTCGGTGTTGGCTTTTATTCGGCCTTTCTAGTGGCTGATCGTGTGGTAGTTACCACCAAGCACAACGATGACAAACAGTACATTTGGGAGTCGGATGCTAATAGCTTTAGCATTACAGAAGATCCTCGTGGCGATACTCTGAAGCGTGGCTCTATCATCTCCCTATATCTTAAGGATGAAGCTCAGGACTTCCTCGAGGAGGACACCGTTCGCGAATTGATTCGCAAGTACTCACAGTTTATCAATTTCCCTATCATGATGTGGTCCAGCAAGACTGTGGATGAGGAGGTGCCAATTGAAGATGAAGAGACTAAGACAGAAAAGACTGAAGATGATGTTGAGGATGCCGATGATGATGTCAAGGTTGAGGAGGACACCGAAGACGCCAAGCCTAAAACCAAGAAGGTGTCTAAGACCATCTGGGATTGGCTTCTGATCAACGATAGCAAACCCATCTGGACACGCAAGCCTGCCGATGTCACCGATGAGGAGTACAATGCATTCTATAAGAGTCTTACCAAGGACTCCAGTGAACCCCTCATCCAAACCCATTTCGTTGCCGAGGGCGAGGTCACCTTCAAGAGTTTACTCTACATTCCGAAGGTTCAGCCATCTGAGTCCTTCAATCGCTATGGCACCAAATCGGACAACATCAAACTTTATGTCCGTCGCGTCTTTATTACGGATGAGTTCAACGACATGATGCCCAACTATTTAAGCTTTATTCGTGGCGTCGTCGATTCCGATGATTTGCCCCTGAATGTTTCCCGCGAAACCCTTCAACAGCACAAGCTTATCAAGGTGATCAAGAAGAAGCTGGTGCGTAAGGTTCTAGATATGATCAAGAAGATTGACAAGGCCGCATACGAAAAGTTCTGGAAGGAGTTCTCCACCAAGTAAGTATCTTAGCAGACAGTTGAAATGAAGTGGGTTTAGATTATTGATAACATTTTCTCATCATTCCCCTGCAGCATCAAGTTAGGCGTCATGGAGGATCCTAGCAACCGTTCACGTTTGGCCAAGCTGCTGCGTTTCCAGACATCCAATGGCAAGGGCGTCACCTCGCTGGCCGAGTACGTGGAGCGTATAAAGGCAAAGCAGGATCACATCTACTATATTGCCGGTGCCAACCGTGCTGAGGTCGAGAAGTCTCCCTTCGTTGAGCGCCTGTTGAGCAAGGGTTATGAAGTCCTATATCTGGTCGAGGCTGTTGATGAGTACTGTATCTCGGCACTGCCTGAATTCGATGGCAAGAAATTCCAGAATGTTGCCAAGGAGGGCTTCAAGCTAAACGAGTCTGAGAAAAGCAAGGAGAAGTTCGAGGCACTTAAGAGCACATTTGAGCCGCTGGTTAAATGGCTTAGCGAAGTGGCCCTCAAGGATGAAATCTCCAAGGCTCAAGTTTCGGAGCGTCTGAGCAATTCACCCTGCGCCCTGGTGGCCAGCGTTTTTGGCTGGACCGGCAACATGGAACGTCTAGCCATGTCGAATGCCCATCAAAAGGCTGATGATCCACAGCGTAGCTATTACCTAAACCAAAAGAAAACACTGGAGATTAATCCCCGTCATCCACTGATGCGAGAGCTATTGCGTCGCGTCGAAGCCGACGAGGCAGATGAAACTGCCAAGGACATGGCTGTAATGATGTTCCGCACATCCACCCTTCGTTCCGGTTATATGTTACAGGAGACTGCAAGCTTTGCCGACAGCATTGAGCGAATGATGCGTCAGACGCTGGGCGTCTCTCAGGACGAGCAAATCCATTTCGATGAGGAGGAAGATGATGATAGCGATGAGACACAGACAGGCAGCAGTGAGAGGAGCTCGAATGCCGACGAAGAGGATGAGGAGCAACAGCATGATGAGCTCTAAGATGCCCGTCCACACACATCACCACAAGATACAAATATTTGATTTGTGTAAATAGATATACTTCGTTTTGTGGCAGACAGACTGAGTTCATTCACATTACCGTTGCATCAACAGTACTGCTTTCAAGGCACGTGTTTAGTTCTAAGTAAGCAAATTTCATAAAAAAATAAAACGATAAAATTGCTTACTGCGACAGCTTCGGTTGTTGTAGTAAAGTTATTTTAATTAACAAATGCGATTTATATACGTAAATAAATGCAATAAAAGATTCCAAATAAATTTTAAAAAAATTAAGGAAAAAATACAACAAAAACATAATACAATTAGTTACTCATAAGTCTTCCAAGTCCGAGCAAAGCGGCTCATTGTTGACGGCTCTGAGGTATGTGTAATACTTGAGCTGATCTGAAATGTGACTTATTGCCTCATCCTGTGTAAACTTATAGTTGTCCATAAACAGACGTATTATCCAAAGCGGCAAAAGACCGTTTATGACTAGCGTTCCATGTGGCTAAAAGAAAGTAATGAGTATATTACTTTTGAAGTTATAAAAACGTAACCAACTTACGCCCTTTTTGTTGTATAACTCGCTCAGTTTAGTAATCATGCTGTTGTGAATTTTTTCGTTGAGAATATCCATGATGTGACAGTGATCAATTCCCCTATAGCTTGTTGTGTAGTACTTGTCCTCGCGCTCTTTGAACAAGCGATCAAAATCCGGACGATATAAATCGAATGTCTTAAGTACAGCGGCCTCGCTCATATCCTTAAGCAGACTAAAATAATTTATAAATTAACACATTTCTGTGGTATTTGTAAATACTTACAGAATATCCACTTCACGCGGCTTGGGTATCTCAAGCATCTCGCTTATTTTCTTAAGGGCATTAGCACAAGCTACTCCATCGAGTTGATCACATTTCCACTTGCTGTCTTTACCATTGGTAGCCTGGGAGCCTTTTGGTTTGGTCGAACTGGGATCTGCTTTGCTTTCAACATTTTTGGGTTGATTTTTTTTTGGTTTATCGCTGCAAATACAAAACGATTTTAGCAAGCAATGTTTTTTTTTTTTATCAAATTTTTTGGTTTTATAAATACCCCACAATGAATTCATTAAAACGAGTAGGTCTCACCAAAGAACGTCCAGAACGACGTTCGGAAGTTCTGAAATTAATAGAACTTATAATAATAACTTGACAACGCATAATCTAAGTTGAAGTATACCGTGTTGTTGGACTTTTTGAACGTTTGGCCGATCGACCGCGATTAGGTGTTGTATGTTTCTCTTCCGAAGATTTCTTGGCATTATAATTACCATGTGAAACTGATCGACGGCCACGTTTTCGGTGCATCTTTGTGGACTCCGAACTTTTCCCGGTTGATAGTTCATTGTCCTTATTCTGATGTTTTTCCTCTTGTTTACTGTAATTATTGTTAAATTTAAACACATTGCTCTTATAAACTTCGCATTACATCAAACCTTGTTTCTGATTTCAGATTCTTTTGAATTTTAGAGCTAGCATCATTATGGTTTTCCAGCATTGCTTCTTTGGGTTCACTGTAAAAATTATTGTTATAAAATCAGTCAAAAATTTATTGTTCTTAATAATCGTAACCATTTCTCTAATTTTGGATTGTTCTTGTGACCAAAGCTGTCTAGAGGCGTTCCCACTGGATCACTAGAAATGTTATAAGTAATGCTATTACACAACAAAAATTATTTAATGGAAGTTATAATAATAGTTACTCGATTTTAGATTTTTTCTTGTTCCTTCTAGAGCTGGAATAAACAGTCTTAGAAATGGCTTTATCACTGCTTTTAGCCTCTTCTCTGTTCTTGGTTTTCACTGTCAGAGTGCTAGTTGTCGTTCTGTCCTCATGAGACATATATCTAAGCGCAATCTCTAGACCAATATCATCTTGGGGCAACTCGCCATCTTGGAATAATTTTTGTGCCGCTGCCAGCTGCTCCCCAGCCGCGCTGAGCGACACTTGCATGTGATCTATTAACATTTGGTTATTTATTTTGCGCGCATCTTCCGGCCAATTGGTCAAGCTCGCAAAGAGTCGCCATAATCCATTCTCTAATTTTGCCCATCGCCCAGTTGTCATCCAGTTAAAATCATTTTCCGGTTCCTTTCCATATAAACTTACTGTATCCGGGAAAATTTTGCAAATGCAAAATATCTGATACGAACCAAACTAAATGGGTATGCGTTATATGTTGTGCTATAAGTGTATAAGTAAAAACTTACTTTGTATTGCTGCAAAACGACGCGGTGTTCACCAGCGCTTGAGAACGACATTGCTACAATTCAAACACAGGAATGCAATCAATGTATTTTATCGGGCAGCGAAGAGTTGCCACACTGATGTTATTAGCAGGGCATGGAAATCGTTCAGCTCAGGGAAAAACTATTGTGCTTTAGAGTGATAATAAAACCTTTGCGATTTTTCTTATTAAGGATTATACCTTTTTTATACCCTGATCCCATTAAAAATGGGAAAAAAGGGTATCATGAAGTTGTGCAAAAGTATGTAACAGGCAGAAGGAAGCATCTCCGACCCCATAAAGTATATATATTCTTTATCAGCATCAACAGTCGAGTCGATATAGCCATGTCCGTCTGTCCGTCTGTATGTATGAACGCGTCGATCTCAGAGACTATAAGAGCTAGAGACTCCAGATTTGGAACTTAAGCTCGCCTAATCCCTAGGCAGTACAAGTTTGTTTTCGATTTTCGATAACTCATCCCGTTTCCGATATACACATGTGATCGATAACAATAAAATCTTGAATTTGAAAAAACTTTAGATGACATTTTAATTATCAATCAAAATAATAACAATCTGTGAATTTTTTTTTAAAATCGGTTAAGAAACACCGAAGATATGGAACCTTGAAGTTTAGTATGCAGTATGCAGTATGGTCGTACACACACGCACACATACTTGCAAGCACTGACTGTACGCGTAAAGTATAGGGATCAGGGTATCGTCTAGTCGGGATTTCTCGACTAGAGCCTTCTTACTTGTTTATAATACGATAAAGAATGTTTCAACAATGCAGCATCATTGTTCCCTGGCAATCTCTTTTAACAAATAAACTTATATTGAATCAAAATGAAAATTAAAGAAAACAAGTGAGGTTAGCATTGTTTTGCTAAGCTTTTTTAGTTTTTAGTTTAGTTTTGCTTAGCTTAAATCATCACATTGAAATGTATCGAGTCTATCGTTATATTACTGTTTCTGCACAGTGCTGGAAAACACTGTACACTATTCAAATGTCATGGCGCGAACTAAGAAAATTTAAATTGGTTGATGTGTGAGAAACAGTGCAAAACCACATCTCATTATCTGTCGCGCATAGAATAGGTCATGTTTTGAGATTATCAGAATATCGTTGTGAGCAAAGCAACATTCCCTTGTAGTTAATCCCAAGCGAGAGCGCAAGCCAAAGCGCAAATGCTAATGCTAGCAAATTTGTGTTTCCGCCAGTTTTCAATTAGATTTTGAACGAAGCAGTCGCGCAGAAGTTCCAACACAAAACGCATACACGAGTAGCTATCATTAATTCAAATCAATAACTTGATTACTACATAGTTGAGTGAAATACATGTTTACATCTCAATGAATGAGAAGAGCAATGATTAAGTTTGAAAAAAGCTTTTCATTGATTGTGATCAGTGCTCTACTGGCCACATGCGCAGCCAAGCCAGCAACAGACCCAGAGCAAGAGCTCGATAACGTATCCACCTCGAGTCCTGAACTTGAAAATGAGAACATTATAACGGACTCCGATGCAGAGTATCTAAAAACGTATGCCGAAAAAATGCAAAGCTATATGAATAGCAGCGTGGCACCATGTGATGATTTCTACGAATACGCATGTGGCAATTGGAAAAATGTTAAACAGGAGAGACAAACACAACACAAGCGCAGCAATCTTCTGGATATTGTCTACACACTTGCCGATGTTGCCGAGGAACTACTTGTGGCGAATTCAACGCTGGCTGCGGATTTGGGCTATGGTGCTGAGCTGGAAATTGCCAAAAAATTCTATAACGCATGCCTCAATGCTCAGCTTTATCCGTTGCCAGCGAGCGACCCCGCTTATCTGGCGCTTATCAGGGCGATTGGTGGTTTTCCTGCCGTGGACGGTGAAGCGTGGCTGGCCTCGAATTTCAGTTGGTTTAACATGAGCTCCCATTTAACAAACTACGGTGTTGAGGGACTTATCTACGAGAAAATTTTGCCCCAATATCCTTTTATGCCTTACTTTAAACTGCCTGAGCTTGGCTTTGACTATATTGTGCACTCGGATAATATCGGTACCAACAATACCAAAGGTTACAAGCTCAATGAGAAACGTATGCGTGGCTATCTAGAGGCTTATGGTTTGTCCGAGGAGCAGATCGCTGATGTTATTGCTGGCGTATTTGCCTTCTGGCGTGATGTTCTACGAATTGCAGATGCATTTGATGATGACTCGGATAAATGTGATGTGCTCTCCGAAGAAAAACTAAATGAACCCTTCGATCAATGGGATCAATATTATGCCATTGCCTGGAATGGTCTGAAATTTGGCGAGGATCCTTATGAACGTTTCTGCGATTATTACTACGTTAATCTGGACAAGGTGTGCGAGAAACATAAGCCAGCGGTCGCAAACTATTTAGCCATGAAACTTCTCTATCACATGGATGCCAAGCTTAAGGCCACCAAATTTCAGCGTGATCATTGTATACTCAGTGTTCAATACTCGTTGCCCTATTTAATAGATAAGCTGTATTTTGTGGTAGGTTTTTTTTGGCATTTTATCCAATGATCCATCTCTTAAATATATTTTCTGTTCAAAATTAGAAATACTTTACGGAGGAAACACGCGAGGAGATTACGAACATAATTTTGGAGCTGCGCAAGAGTCAGTTGGCGTTGCTGCAGGATGCCAATTGGTTGGATGCAGATACGCGCAAGGAGGCGCTGCTCAAAGAGTCCACAATTGTGCCACGCATTGGTGCGTTCCAGGATCCCAAACTTCAAGAGAGACTGATACGGGAAATTAACAATTTGACTTTGGTTCCTGGCACCTATGCCCAGAGCAACATTAATTTGAAGCAATTCAGAACGTTTTTAACACGCTATAATGGCATCCACCACGCGACAATGGCGAACACCACAAAGCCGCTGGAATTGCTGGTTGGTATGCAAGTAAATGCTTTTTACTATAACATAGATAATTCAATAAATGTGATGGCGGGCATACTGCATCCACCGGCATACAATCAGAAGTGGCCCAACGCATTGAAGTTTGGCACCATTGGTTACTTGGTAGGCCATGAGCTGACTCACGGATTCGATAGCATTGGTTCCACGTTTGATAGTAATGGTACACAGCGCTATTGGTGGTCCAAGAAATCCGGTGAGGTGTTCAATGAGCGCGCCAAATGCTATGTTGATCATTTCAACAACTATTTAATACCTGAAATTAATCGCAAGATCAATGGTAATCAGACTAAGGATGAGAATATTGCAGACAGTGGTGGTTTGCGTGAATCGTTGAATGCCTATCGGAGCCACATGAAGCAGTTGCATTTGAACAGCGCGAATGATCCGGCGAGCGTGCAGAAAAATGAACAGATGCCTGGCTTGGACTTATCGCCAGACCAGTTGTTCTTCCTGGGTTTTGCGCAATTGTGGTGTGCCGACTACGAGGAAGAGCACTACTGGGAGGAGCTCACCAATGAGCACACAATGGACAAGTATCGAGTCCTTGGCGCTGTGACTAATAATGAAGATTTTGCCCAAGCCTATAGCTGTCAACGTGGCAGCCCAATGAATCCGCAAGCGGACAAGTGTCGCATATGGTAACATTGAAAATACTACGTAAACCAGCTTATCAGCATAATCCGTGTGCGCTTGGGGTTCATTGAGCAACTTGAGTGTGTAGATATGTGTACAATTTGTATGTAAATGTTTATAGGCCTGCGACATTAAATTACGCACACAATTTGTTGTTGTTGATTATTCGTGTTGGCGATTTGATGTATTTATTAAAACAGCGCTTAAGCTTCTAGTGTGCGACGAACTCCGAGGACTTGTACGCATTGGGGCCGCTGTAGTTCTCAATAAGCAGCGATTTGTAACGACGCAAGTGTACGCTGAGACCCTCCTCCCGTCCCTCGGCCGATAGAATAACAACGCGTGCGATAACAAGATGCGAGGGATTTGTTTGACTGAAGCCGCGTATCACATCAATCTCGTCGCCCACTTCAAGCTGCAATTAAATAAGGTTCGTTAGCAAGAAGTAGATAGTTTTTTTTTTTTATACCCTGATCCCATTAAAAATGGGAAAAAAGGGTATCATGAAGTTGTGCAAAAGTATGTAACAGGCAGAAGGAAGCATCTCCGACCCCATAAAGTATATATATTCTTTATCAGCATCAACAGTCGAGTCGATATAGCCATGTCCGTCTGTCCGTCTGTATGTATGAACGCGTCGATCTCAGAGACTATAAGAGCTAGAGACTCCAGATTTTGAACTTAAGCTTGCCTAATCCCTAGGCAGTACAAGTTTGTTTTCGATAACTCATCCCGTTTCCGATATACACATGTGATCGATAACAATAAAATCTTGAATTTGAAAAAACTTTAGATAGCATTTTAATTATTAATCAAAATAATAACAATCTGTGAAATTTGTATTAAAATCGGTTAAGAAACACCGGAGATATGGAACCTTGAAGTTGAGTATGCAGTATGCAGTGTGGTAGTACACACACGCACACATACTTGCAAGCACTGACTGTACGCGTAAAGTAAAGGGATCAGGGTATCGTCTAGTCGGGATTTCTCGACTGGAGCCTTCTTATTTGTTTTTTTTAGTATGACAAATATGTTTACAAATATATACACTCTTTCAGATTAACAACACAAAGGTTAAAAGGTTACTTATTTCAAGTATTTACATTATTATTCGATGCTTCCAAGATGAAGATTATAATTAAGGTTGGTCAAGATTTTACCAGTCTAGTCTAAACTTACTTGCACGCTCTTTTTTTGTAGTTTCTTTCCATTAACGCGTATTTTACTCTCATAGAAATGAAGCTCCACTTTGCTGCAATTGAAAAAGAAACACATCAATTTCCACTACGAACTAATCAGAAGTAACAGGGACAAACTTACTTTCTGGCCATGCCAAGTCCAGATTTAAGTAGGGAATCCGCTCGTAGCGAGTTTACTTTGGTTTTCACAACTTTTGAGTCGCGTTCATCTTTAAACTCGTCGTCCGGTTCATCGTCGCTGTCGATTTCTTCTGTTCTTGAGGATTTTTTGTCGTATTTACATGCCACTTGGCTGGTGTGGAATTGGGCTTGAACGTTTGCTGATATTGCATATTGTGTATTTGATGTTGTGTTAAATAAATTGCTAGTCGTGGTTGTCACGAATTTCCGTAGTCTTGCTATTTGCCTAATGCTCCGAAGCATTTTTCTGTTCGGCTCTTAAAATTATGATAACAATTGAATCAACACATAACCTAAAACCTAAACAGCTGTTTGCGTATGCACCGCGTTGCCAACCATTCGTTAGTTAGATTTGTTTTAATTCTGTTGGTTCTTCTTTTTTTTGTTTCGTTTCTTTTTTGGTTTTTTATCTGGATTAGCATGAATCTGATGCACAGTAAGTGCCTGATACTCCGATAGGTCTATTGGCAGAAATTCATCTTCATCTGTTTCAACTTCCATGTGCTCAATAGTTGGCAGAGTTGTGGTTGTTGCTTGGAAGTTTAGAGCATTTTCAGCTGGTTTAGTTTGTGTGGTTTGAGCCTTCACGAGTAAATTGCTAAGCGCTGCTCCCAATTGTTGAGTTTCTACTTGCACATCAACCTGGTCGACCTGCAGAGCACCTCCATCATTTGCGCAGGATATGTAATCACCGCTCCATTCCTTTGGTGCCGTTATCGTTGCTGCCACCACCTGTGGCTCAATAATCTTCACTTTTTTTACCTCCTTTATTTTCGGTTTTCGTTTCCTTGCAACTTTTATAACTTTTTGCTGAACTGGTTGTTTCTTGCGAGCATTTACCCATTTGTCCAATTCAAAGCTTATTTTACTTAAATCCAAAGGCAATACCAGCGCCAGCGCTCGCACGCCAAACAGTTCATACGTCAGCTCCTCTAATTTGGGCTGTGCATAAATAGGTGCAGTTGGAATTTTAACCGCAGCACTTGTTGCTATCAGTTGGATAAGATGTGTGGGTCGGAGACTCAACGAAATAAACACGCAGGAGAAACGGCTTCCATTTATGGCACGCAGTGAACTCTCCAATCCAAGCTGTATGTATGACCTTGTCGCAAATGTTTTTTGTGTATGTGCACTTTCGGATATGGCTGCCTTTAGAATATTTTCAAATTCCAACATTTCATTTTCGGGTAGCACAGGACTGCAATGGATTAATTTAGTCAGTTTGGTAAATGCATATTTCAGGAATTTTTTAAGTTACCTGTTCTGCTTATATGGGTTAGCCAAGATAGTTCGCAATTTAGGCAGCAGATTTCTTTTACCTTTCTTTTCCTTTTTTTTAATTTCGGACAAGCTCATCGCAGTGAAAAATTGCAAATTAAATTTATTGAATAAAAATAAAATCCAGCGAGCGGCAAATACAAAGAAAACCTAAATTTGACAAATAATACCAAAAATACTGCACATGGTAAAAACATTAATAGAATTTATCAACACTTGTAGTCGCAAAACAACAATATCAGCTGTTTACCAAAAGCGCACGTGTGTTGTGTTTACAATAAAATTTTGTTTGCGAAAAATGAAACCAAAACAGCAAAAGACGCAGGGCCAATTAAATAAATTGGCGGCCAAGGGTCATGCAAAAGGTGATAAAACGCAGAAACCCAAATCAAATTTCAAGCAGAAGTACAATCCGAAACAGCAAAAAACGGTATGTTTGTTTGAAATTAAAAGGGTACACGCCATTTCTAAATTTATATTTCTTTGGCAGGACAACAAACCAAACAAGCCAGAAATCCGGAGACAAATACGTGAGCAAAAGGCTGCGGAAGCGGAGGCGGAGCGTCTAAAGATCAAGTCTGAGAAAGATGCACGCGTCAAGGCATACAAAAAGCAGCGCCTAGAGAAAACGAAAGCCATTAGCAAAAAGACTCAACGCGGACAACCATTGATGAAGGATCGCATGCAGTTACTGCTCAAGCAGATAGAGGAGATGAAGGGACGCTAATACTAAGGTGAATATAGAAGTGGGTGGAGGCAATCAGTGTCTTCAAAATGGCTTCATATCGAACAAGTGACAACATTTGGGTGTTTCCGCGTACGCTTCAAATTAAATTTAATACAACCTGTAATAAATTTTCACGCCCTGCGCTTCCGGCCGTGTAAACCCTTTCATTACGCGCTTCTTCGCACCACAAGCAACATATGTACATATACAATAAGTGTATTCAAGTATCAAATGCTAAAATGCAAATTTTGTTGCGATGAAAATTGGTTTTTTGGCAAACATCGCCTTATCGTCGGCCTTCATTTGCATCCTGTTGCTGCCAACAACCCCACTGATAAGGCCTCGTCTCAACTAATTCCCGCGCGTATTCGATGCTGGGTTGGGGTTGAAGAAAAGGGTTCACAAACAAAGCAATTTGTTACCACCCACGCATCTATTGAATTTTTTTTTTGACTTTTCACTGATATATTTTACATAATAATAACAATAAATTTTTATACGCATTCCGTTCGCAACACGTTTCCGCTGTCGTGTGTAAAAAAAGTGGTTTGCTGGTTCTTGGTTTTATATTGAAGTTTTGCATTTAAAGTGGTTGATAGGAAAAAACAAATCCTTTACAATAGAGATGGTTAACAAAGTGTTTTGACTTTTGTTAATCAAATATTAAACTATTTTTGGCTTGTTATTTAAGTTTTAAAAAAAAAAAAATTTTTGCAACATATTTATCAGAATAGCTAATATTTTTTTAAAGAATTATATCACATTAAAATTAAACACTAAAATGCATCTAAGAATCAAATAAACGTTTCTTCTAGCGCCACTTGAAAGCCTTGACAGAGCAATAGTCGGTTTTTTTTTGTGTACTGTCATTGCTAAGGCGAAACCACCCGCGTGGCATAAAGGATAAAGGCTAGAGCATCGGTACCGGTACCGCCACCGTCACAATAACAATCAGCATGTGGTCTCATATCCGCCATTGGGCAGAAATGCAAACAAACGAATTTTCACTTATTGCATATTGGATATTGCAAAACTATTGCGTTAACCCTTTGCCATTGCCAACTAACACCCCATTCTTCATTCGCGCAATGCGTTGACACAAAATCGCACTAAATCAAAAATTATACTTTATACAAATAAAACGACGGCGTCGTCCTCGCCATCGTCGCGCACAAGATCCGGAAGTCGTCGCTAGACCCTGTGGCCATAAATCTCATATAGTTAAATATTGAATTACGCAGGATGTAGGTTGTAGGACGTGGATGGCAACAAAATGAAATAGGAAAAAAAGGGTTCTTCCACATGCATTTCATATATAGAATATTTTCAATTTTTGTGGGTCAAAAGGATGCTCGTGCATATGTGCCTCTTTCTATCCCTCTATCCCCTCCCCTTATATTCATTCACTGCCTGCTTTTTTTCGCTTTCCCACTATATATATATATATATGTGTGTGTGTGTGTAACATTTTGCCAGCGTTTGTTTTGTTCCGTTTATTTAATAATAAAAATCTGAAGTTATGAGCACTTTGGGCAGAAAGGGGCCGGAGCACAGTTTATATGTCGATAATGAATAGTTATGGTTATTTAAGGGAGAAGGGGCGACGACATTCAATGGGATGTTATAGGCATTATAGTACTTATAGTATCTGTTGTTTAACTCGCGTTTCATGCAATTTATGCATGTTGATATTAGTTCAGTTGTCAATCGACGACCCTTCGGTGCTCAATGGGTTAAGCACACTGGGTTTTTTCTCGCATCGCCGCAACGAGGGGATTTACTTTCTCTTTCTATTCTATTCTTTTCTTTTTTTTTTTTACTATGAGCACGCTCATCGTATGTTCCGAGCTGATAAACGATGCTCGACGAGGTTATCAAAATACATTTTTTGGAATCTTGTGTACTTAAGATTCTCAGCAAGTTGTGAATCATTTAGTCTGCTTTAATAACTGTGACATGTTCAAACAAAAATTTAACGAGTGGCTTTTGTTTATTTCGGTGTTATTCAGCATTGCGGATGTTTTAGCCGCACCAAAACGCAAACCAAAACCCAAAGTAGCGTTGACCAAAAGCAAATATTATTAGTAAGCTCTTAAAATTTCCTACAATTTAAATAAACTAAATATTTCTTATATTTGCAGGTATTCACATTGGATAAATAACAGCGTGTTATGTAAATTAGTTTTACCATAAGTTATTTAAACTCAAATGTAAGAAATATCTTTACATATTATTTAGCATTTCTATAACGAAAAATGTTAACAAATCAATGGAATTTTGCCGAATATTGCAAGATTTTGTTTAAACACTCCGAAGGAACCCACAAAAATACCGATCTGAAGCTTAAACTTACTTTCCTAAAAGTAAGACGATATCATAATTAAAGCAATCTTTCCAATGAACACAAATATTTGTGAGCTTTTGCAAGAGACGTTCATTAAGCGCATTCCTCTACCTATTGAATCTTATGCATAACTTACTGAGGCTCCAGAATCTTGTTAACGACTTGGCAGTCTAATTAAATTCCTGCAATTACAAACAAAAGCAAACAACAACAAGCGAAAGTTTTCATTTTCAACGTTGCAGATAAGAATGGAAACAAAAAAAAATAAAATAAATCTGGCTACCCAAAAATTAACACCCAAGGCAGAGGATTTTCGCTTTCGCCGAACCGTAAAACTGTTTTCACAAACAATTTTTGGCTGAGCGCACAACTTTTACTTTTGGCCCTCACATAAATCTATGTAGCGGATTTTGGTAGGAGTTATTGGTATTGCCTTCTTATCTGGCTAAAATAATAACGGCTTAAGCTTAATTACAAATGGCGACGATGTCGTCTCACAAATTAACTGCAAGTAGCAACTGCGCACCCCCCCCCCCCCCCCCACACACAAATGAAAGCGAAATGAACCGGGGGAGGGAAATGGGGCAGCCATTAGGGTAATTATTTACAACAATTTCAAATTTTACACATGAACACACCACGCGAATTACAATATAAAACGGCATTGCCGCAAAACAACACAAATTGTTTTCCCATTGCATTTTTGCGTTTTCAGTTTGTAGAATTTCGAGTGAGCGCGCTCATAAATAACGAAAGTGCGCAATGTAAATCATTAGTAGACAGTGGGCGTGTCCTCTTACCCCTCCCCCCACCCCCTCATACTCAAGGACAACAAATGTGCATGTAAATTTGAAAATTTTCAACAATTTGCAACACTTTTTGGCGAACACGTGACCAGGCAACAGCCACAACAACTCAACGGTCAACCCCTTTTTTTTATGGGTTGTGCGCATAAATTTCAATTAAAATTGAAAAGCCATGAAAAACACAAACCCCCCATACCAACGCCCCACCTCCACTGACAGCAACTACAACAGTGACAGTGCCACAAAAAAGTTGGTCAGTTTGAGTGGCGGCAGCAAAAGCAAAAGCAACAGCAGCAGCCGCCTGTCTGGTGTTTTTCAGTATTAATTGTGTGCCACAGGTGCAGGCAAGCATGAAAGTGGCCAATTTTGATATGGACCGTAGGTATGCAAAGGATTCGTGGCATATATTTACAGTATTTCTTAATTAAAAAATAATTTGCCAGCAGAGCCAACTGTATGTTGTATTCCCAATAATTGCCTGACCAATACAACTTTGGGTATGTCGCAAGCATCGTAGTCTTGGCCGTGGTCAACAGCACAGAGGAAGAAAAAGTTAAATATATTTCGTATTTAAAATAAACAGTTAAGATTTTGTTACTTGGGGAGTGTATTTTGGTCCTATTTCATAGACGAAACTTAAATTTAACTGATTGACGGAAGTAATATTTAGAAATATATTTTATTAAAAAAATAAAAACTTCTTTTTGGTTGTAAAAATTGTGTTGTATCTTTAAAATGACAGTGTAAAATGGTTCATGTCTTTTGCCAAGCGATTTTAAGTGTGAAAATACGCTCAAAAACTATGCGTGGAATGTGCTCTGGTGGGTGGGATTTATAATTAATGCAAATGAAAATGAATGCGTCTAATGAAATAGTTCTCGAGTTGAGCTGAGCAGTGCGTCCAGCATATTTCACACTTCATCCATCACTCGTCCGGACTTGGCCCGATAGCCATCCGATGACAGCCGACATTCAGCACACTCGACTGTCACAACTATTATAAGCTGACACTAAAACCATTGAGGCACTTCAACAGCAAACAGCTAACAACAGGAAAAATTGAGGAGTAGAGGTGATTTTTGGTTGACTGGTTCATTGAGGGTTGATCCGGGACTGCTCCGTTTGCTCTTTAACTTCTAGCGGGTTGGGGTGGGGGAAGCGACTAACAAGCGACGCGTGGCGTTTTCCCGTTTTCACACGCTGTGGACTGACAAAAGTACAGTTGTACCGTTAGTGGAATGCTTGTGTTTGTTTGAGTCAGTGTCATCATTACATAACCTCACAAAGCACAACATAATTCACTTCCTGTGCAGGGTGGAATCTGGAATATATGTGTGTAGTTTAAAGTCGCATAGTCCAAAAATTAAAGTGACCATGCGACAATTTTCAATTTCAACATTGTCCATAAATCAAATTGCGTTCACAACGACATGCCGCAGGACATCTGGGCAGCAGAGGGTTCAAAGCACGGCGCTTTGATGAGTTTATTGAAAAATTGCATGACATGGTTTTTTTTTTGGGTGGTTTTTAGGCTGTTTTTTATATGCTGGGCGTATTGTCTGTCAACACTCGTCCACTCTTGTGTGGCATGTGTGACAGTTATGAGCATTTCCAAAATTCAATTTAATCAAAGTTTTTCAGGACACCATCAAGTGGGAAAATGGTTTTACTTCAAAAAAAAAAAAAAAACAACAACAAGTAATCATATTAGGCTTTGAGGCCCCAAAAGACAATGCAATTTTTGGTTGCGGATTTGTGGCATGTGTCAAAAATTTGTGAGTGCGAAAAAGTGGACTTAGGCACACATGTGTGTTTTTTTTGTGTGCGATGATTAGCAAGGACTAACGAGCAGTTCCTTTGAAATTCAATTTTTAAATTGGCAATTGCTGTACAAGAGTTCCATTCAGTTTTCTTCTCCCATTTGCTTGAGCAATAAATCTCGTTGTAGTCTTAATATGTCAGCGCCACTTATTTGCTTGGTTTCGTAGCATGGAACTTCAGAAACTTTATTCAAATGCCAGTCAAGAAGCAACAGGAAATAGGCGAAAAAAAAAAAAACGGTATACGGAATACGGATTGTGGGGGCGACATCTTTTGAGCTTACTTCTTTCAGTGTTCTTTAACTAGAGTCTACAAATTCCTTTTCACAAATCCCAACACAAAGCCTGTGACTTTGATTTATAACAGCGGGGCGTGGTATTTGTTAATCTACGAGTACAAAACCAAGCAATGTTCTTTCGGACCTTAACCCTTTTTCCTTTTTCTTACTGCATAATAATTATTCAGGGTTGGCTCGTAGCAAATTTATGGCCAACATCTTAGTTTTGGGCATGAGTCTAAGAATTTTCCGAAGCCACTTTTGACCACTTTCATTTTGCCTAATGAGTTTTTCAATGTGTAATTGGCTCTTTTGGATTCGAAGGTTATCCTTTCTTATTGGTCAGTGGTCAGTTTTCTGATAAATTTGCGGCTAGTTCCCGTACCACAAACAAATGTTGATCGTCTGTTACAAACTTCTGTTGCAGTCACCAACCACTTGAGGCGCCACTTGAGTGTCGTCAACATGACAATAACTTTCAACGCAAAGCAATTTCTGTAAAATTCTACGACTTCGTTTACTAATTAGCGCAAACCATAAAAACAATGAGCGTGGCGTGGCATGGATTGGCATAGCGTTGCTCGTCAAGAGACCACAAAATGTTGCAACCCCATACCATGGAATCCTTCAGCTAGACAGGGTGTTTGTGTGCACCCCTTACTAGTAAAGTTTGACATGATGCTGACGCGTATCGGGATGAGTTTGAGGTTTAGGATGGCATCAATGTCAACAAGTGAAAGTCAGAAAGTTACAGCTCAACTTTTCAAGCGACATCGTTAAAGGACCATAAAATGCATTAAAATTAAAAACGTGTTAAAATGTTCAAAGCTCAACTTGTTGCCAGCACAATTTTTTTTTAATGAGCTCTTAATGAGGCGCCGCAAAAGTCAAGGCTTCGGGGTCAAACAGGAAAGAAAAGTATGTACAAGATTTTTATAATTTGCGCCTTAAAACAAATTCGTGCGCAGTTTAAAAAATCGTAAATTATAAACAATATTTTAATGAAAAAAAGAACTTAAGCATATGCTGTGTGTGACTTTTGTTACTGCCCATAAATTATGTAAATTTTGTGTACAAAATTAAAAAAAAAAAACAAAATCTATAAATATGAAACCAATGCGAACTGCGCTTTAGACGACTTTTGTTCTCCTTTAATAAGGGTAAATGGTCACACGCAGCAGCAGCGGGTAGTCTGCCTTTGTGGGCGTGGTCCGTACAGGAAACCTGTGTTCTTTTTTGTTTTTCCATCCATTTTGTCCATCAGCATTATAAACGTGGAAAATATGGCCTTTATTTCACATTTTGTAATTTGTTTTCGGTTGTAAAAAACACTGAAATATGAGGAAAAAATTGCCAAAAAATTTTCGAAAAGGGGGACACAGCAAATGGATTTTTTATTACATTGACAGCCTCGGGGGTTGATCTCGGAATCGTGGGAATGAGAGATTAAGTCCTATGTAAAACTTATTCCACTAAGCCTATAAATTCACTCGACTGATTCAACTGTGCAAAGGCGAACTGACAACAACAACAAGATCAAGACAGCAACCTGCTAGCTCCTCTAATCAGCCAAGAAGACAAACACACGTCCTGTATGTCTGTCTGTTTGCAAGAGAGAGAGAGAGAGCGAGAGAGAGAGAGATATGTGAGAGTATCCCAGCCATAAATTACACATCAGACATATGCAAAGGCGTAACACCAAAGACAACGACAACTCAGGTAAAATTTATTGTCGCAAGAAAAAAATTAGAAGAAAACTTGATAAAACTTACACTGTGTAGCGAAAAAAAATGTGCGAATGAAGATGTACATATTACATTAATAAACTTATTGTACACAACGAAATACAATTAAACAAAATAAAAAAAACAGATTTATAGTCAATAATATGTACGTTAATATTCGAGTTTGATAAGAAATTAACATGCAGCAACCCCAACCATGCCGCACAGTGTAATTAGAAAAAAGGGCTGTCTGTGGAAACGAAGAAGAAGCTGAGTCAAAGTCGAGTTGCAACTGGTTGTGTGGCGGCGCTTAATTTTTAATGCTACGCCGTGAAATTTATTGTGGCGCCACTAAATTTGAGTTAATCTTCGTACAGCCAGAAGCTAAAAGGACTTAAAACAGCCAGCCACGCACGACTGATGTTGATGCGCAAGTTTCGCGGGTGGGTTTTATTTTTTTTTCTCGTTTTTATTTTTCTTATAATAAATCGTAGAATATCTTTTTGTATTTGGTGGGTTGACTGTACCCAAAAGAGAAAAAAGTACGTGATCCCGTTGAAGGTTTTAAAATGGCAAATGAAATCCCAGTGCTGATTGTGATGCCACTTGCCAATGCATTAATGCTGTCGGCCAAGCGGACCAGAGAGGTGTGATAAGTGCTTTTCTATACTATGTGCGTGTTGTGTTGCCTTGTGTTGTATGTCTGACACTGAGTCGACATTCTTTGGCGAGACATGCCTCAATTTGGTCATCAATCAATTGACGAGCTAACGAGCCGCATGGCGTCGTCTCCACATGTCCTTGTTGCAGCATACAATAAAAAGCATTGAGAGAATAGTGACTGAACAACAACAGTAACAGCAAAAAAAACCTGAGCACGTAATTTCGTTTAGCCGTGCCGAGGTTTTCAACTCTTCCAAATTGACCATGAGCGATGGACTCGAATTGAAATTGAAAACGAGTCAAGGAGTTTTATGGAGTTTAGAGGCTTTTTTTGGCGCTATAAATTACAGCGCCACGCCCCCTTGCAGAGAAAAGGCTTAACGGCAACCATAAATATTTATTAATGAAATTAACTGCTCTTCGCACAATATTCAAATATCAACGCAAAGTCGTTCAAATAATTAATATTCATGTTGAGCTAAACTTTTTGCGGGGGTTGCGTGGAAGTATGGGGGATGGAGCTGGGGTTGGGGGTGCGTTGGCTCTTGGCGCAATGATCGCTTGGGCAAAAGTAGATGATAACACAATTTTCTAACTGCCATAAGCCCATTAAAATATGGTGGAGCTTGTTCCAAATTGGAGTTAAAGGTACACACAGAAAAACCGTTTTAATTCATTCCACTTGTAAACTTTGAAAAATAATAATTATATAACAAAATCAAAAAAAGCTTAAAATTCCTGGTAGAAGGAATAACAATAAATATTTCAGAAACTTATATTGCATATTTTTTGTCAAGTGTACAACATCTGTCGTATACGAGCACGTGTATCTCCATATATATATAATGCTTATATGTGCATGTGGTTTTTCAAAAAAGGGTTCAACACATAATTTTCCAAAAATTCTAACCTTAATTATGGCCATGAGGCGTTGTCAACGTTGAATGCGGCTAACCAAAATGGCGGCTGACACAAAACAGTTATGTGCGTCGGTGTCGGTGTGTGTATGGGCGTGGCGTGTGTGTGTGTGTGTGTGTGTGGGAGGGGTAAAGTGTTTTTTCAGGTTTGCTTAGCATCAATTGATTTGCCAGCCAAAAGCCCAAAAGTGGCGAACATTTTAATGAGCAACAAATTCAATTTAACTTTTGTGAATATATTCATTTGCAATTCATACTCAACAGAAGATATTCATTTGCAATTGTCTTGCTAGCTGTTTAGTTTAGTTCTCTAGGGGAAACTCAGTCTCAGGCTTTTCATATGCGGAGCGCATTCAATTAAATTGGCATAAATTATACGGCTTATGCACAGAGATCAGAGAGTCAGAGTCAGAGAAGTAGAACTGAGGTCCTGTACCTGGTCCTGAAATGCGACTGGGGGTGCCTCGTAAATCAAGCGCTTTTGACAGTTGCTGCCACATTGGCCTTGGCTGCCACTTCAAATGCAAATCAAAAATATTTAAGCGAACATTTCAAAAACATAAACTTGTCGACCAAAACGCTGAAAACCCCCTCGAGAGAGTCCTTCTTTAGATGCCCGCACAGTTGCCACAATTCGCTACGCTCTGACTTTTAAATGTGGACCGTTACTTGGGATTAGCGACGGCGTTTACATGTTAACACTGCAACCAAAAGATATACAATTTCAAAGCAATAAAATTGAACACCCCCCCAAAAAATAGCTTAACAGCGTGTCCAGCACTGTATATTTTCTTTTTCCCACATTTTCCTTTCAATTTTTTCTTTCTTTTTGTTTTGTTGGCCATTAGAACACGTTTCCGCCGTGTTTTTCTAATGAGGTGCTAATGTTCTGTGCGCGTTTTTTCAACAATTTATTGATATTGTGATTTTGTTTAGGCTTCGGCATAGAATATATCTAAAGGAAATCTTAACAGAACACGTTTTATTTCAACATCTGGTCGAACGTAAATCAATTTTATGACTTTTTAATGAAAAGGAAGAGAGAAACTTTGATAATGCTGTAAACAGCGAAAGCAATATAGGTTTTGATATATGTGCCATAGATCAATGACCAGCCAGCATTGTACACATACTATGTTGAAAATTTATAACTATTACTTACACACGATTAAATAATGTTCAAATGTTGATCAATGGCAGAGCGATTGATAAACTTTTTGTTTGGCTGCAACGCAAATTGCAATCATTTGTTAAGCTTAAACCCTTTGTTCAAACAAAGAGCGCTCCGTCTAATGAGCCAGCCATAAATAGGACTAAGGACGTGAAGGATGCCAAACAAAAATATTGATGCTACGTTTTTGCCTTGGCTCACATTGATAAATGACCAAACAAATGGTTTTGGCCTGGCAAGGGCGTGACGAAAACCCAATCAAGTTGTACAAATATACAAAAAATAACATAATACATAGATTGGTCACTCCCCTCCCTTTTCCTCATTGGACGTTGGTCAAATGCTGCTCCATGTCCATTGTCCTGTGTGTGCAATAACACAACTAATATAGAAATTAGGTGTGTAATGTGCTGAGCAAGCTATAAATATTTCGTATATATTTTTATCCAGCTTGACAAAATATTTGCAAAAATATTTTGCACCATGCTCAATATTCTTAGTGTAATTGGGGGTTGTTTTGTATATTCTATAGTTTTTGGAGGGGGTTGCAAATGGGAATGGTGTCTATTTCAAGTGTTTGCCACATGTGACATTTGTCATCATGATTCGGCCATAAATACAAACTGCGCATCCATAAATAAACATTCATTAAAACTCGGCGAAAACTTATGAAAGTTTCAGAGAGTGAAAGAGAGTTAAAGATTTGACCCGATCCTAGACAAAAATGTTGCTGCTTTAAATAACATGCTCCATTCGGAAGTTTCTTTAACGAAATTGCTTAAAAGTACCTAACTATAACTCAGTCGGTGTTCAAGAAGCCTTTTTCTTTGTCAACTTCTTCCCTATGGTTCTTAGACTATAATTAGGAATACAAAGTGAATAAATATCATAATTAGAAATCATTAAAGCACCTCATGTTAATAGCTTATTAACAAAATAAAGTATTTCTGTCTGTGCGGGATTTTAGTTAAGTTCCCAACCTTGCCTTTGGGGTACTAATTTTAATTTAAATTAAATGTTGATGACTGAAAAGTCTGGCTTTGATGTATGTACATGTGCACATACATGCTGGCATATGAAACGTGAAACTATCGATAATGATGTTAATACATTTAAGATGAGCAAACAGACGCATGGCTACGTCAATGGCAACCACAGCCGAACTTAATTAAAGATGCATAGACGGTGCCTCAAATTTGTCAATGGCAACCAAGGAGCCGCAAAAGGCAAACAATCATGGTTACCCACACACACACACACACACACACACACACACACACACACACACATACACATCAATCGCCTGTCGTCTCCAAGTGTTTGAAATAGATGGAGGAAAAGAGTTAACAACCCTTTTAGGTTGTTCCTTGCAGGACTTCATCATCATCATCAACATCACCACTTTATGGCCGGTGACGTGAAACTATTTTAATGTGTTGCAATTAAATTAACATAAATTTCGTTTGCCAGAAAGCTGCCTTAGAAATATTATTTGTAATCCTTTGGCCGTCTGTTTGATTTTGGATGGCACACGTTTTCCGTTGTTTTTAGCCCAAAAATAATCGAGTGGGTGGAGATTGGTTGGGCTGGTTCTTCTTTTGTTTGTTGCTCGTTCGTTGCATGTAAATCGCGCCCCGGGCGCAATTTGATTGACGCCACACGACGCGTTAATAACTTTAGCAACGCCCTTTATCCTGCGGCGCACTTTGATGACGCTTCGAATGATGTTAATGACGATGATGATGACGCACTATCAGCCGTCATAATTATATAGTGCGGCTCTTTTTGGTCTATGTTTGTTTTAAGTAAAGCTTTGCTATATTTGTTTATTATTTAGCGCAGTCCTCTTCCTGTTTCTGTTCCTTTTGCTGTTGCTGGTCCCATCGCTTATCCCACGTGTCACGCAACCCAATTATTTTATATAAACATGTAACTGTTAATTGGCAGCTTGTCTCCTGGGTGCGACACTCGCTTCTTCATTCGTCTCGTCTCGACTCTCAGATAGTTTTTTGCCCGCTAGTCATGATTGCTGAGATTGCTTTTTCCCGAAAAGGGTTTATAAAAGTGAAGGAATTGTGGTAGGAGTTACGTAAAACTAATGTTTGTTCTTGTTAAGTTACGCCAGTAAAAGGGTGTTCAATGAGAGTGCAATTTTATGTGGTGGAAAAAACAAATTATAAAATAATAAGTTGTTTTCAACTAGTTATTAGCAGTATTAATAAAATATTGATATATTAAATGAAAATATTTTTTAAATGTCCATTTTAAAAACAAGCATAAAATATTTTTGGTATGTTGAACTAAGAAAAAATTCGTTTTTTTATTTTTTTTATATGCATTTTAATCCGTTTAATTATTGAAAAATACTTTTATAAACTTTTGTCAAATTATTTTGACCTTTTATATAAATAGAACTTTATTTTAAAAGAGATTTATAACAAACTAATCTTTAAGTATAATTTGAAATGCATTTGCAACAAATTCTTTTTTAGCACAAGTAGTAAAGTATGAAGTTGCAAAGTTAAGCAAACCACTTAAATTGCTAAATATTCTTAAGTCTTTCCATAACATTACTGCAATTTAACTTTTTAAGCGTCATGACACTTCAAACTGTAATTACTGAAGGATACGCCAGTTGAATTCATCCATTCCCCAAGCAATTCGCATGACAATAGCGTAAAAATGTTTGAAATTTTTTCCGCTTGTGCTCTTTAGATACAAGTATTGTATCTCGTAGATACATAAGTAAGTATCTGCTAGTGTAAGCAGATACTTGGCTGCATATGATTTATGATGCAGACAGACAGCAGTGCGTCGCTGCACGCTGTTTGGCGAAAAGAGATTTACGACTCTTTCACTTGCAGCACACACACACACAAACAAACACAAAAAGTAGTGTGAGTATGCAAAAAGTACGCGCATGCAACAAAGGGGAGGAGCAGGGGGTTCCGGCAACAAAACTGAAAGCCGTGATAAAGCAGCAAACACTCAACGCGGTAAGCTTAGCGTGTCGCATGCCACATGCCACAGACATGAACTCCAACACAAGCACACATATGACAAGTCCTTAAAAAACTTTGACACGAGTCACGCAAAACTTTAAAGCCAATTACAAGACAGCACTGCTTCCTTATCGTGTGGAAATTTTCCAACCAATTTTCTGCACAGTTGAACGTTAAAAAGGACTTTAAGTTTTTATGCAAAGCTTTTCTGCTATTTTTATTTTCTCGAAGATAAGCAACAGACATCAATGGCTTGGCCTAATTGCTTTACCCTACCCCCTTGCCACATGCACTTGCCACATCAAACATCGCATTTAATTTGTGTCGCGTCGCCCATTAAGCTATCGCCAGAACTGAGAATGAGACAAAAGTCGAAAGATACAAAAACTTGCTTATAAAAATCAACTTGAAATAACTTTCAGCCCTGAACTGATGTTCATATCCTGCTCCTGTATCCTGTTGTCACATGCAATAAAAATCATAAAAACTATTCAGGCAGGCTGATACACGGAGCAGAAGTAGCAGCAGCAGCAGCAGCAGGGAGAAAGAGACTGAAGGCAGCTGCGTCCTTTGTCTAGCTCGCTAATAGAGTTTCAGTGGCGCGTTTTTGCCAATTTCACTTTTCCTGCCTTCGGTTCGCTTCCAAGGAAATCATTTTTATTATATCGAAGCTTTTGTAGTTTTCCGTTTGCTTTGTTTTCTTGATGCTGCTGCTGCTACTGCCGATGCTTCTCCTTTTGTTCTCCGCTCAGACATTGTGTCTGCTGCTGCTACTGTTTCGTGGACATCCTTGAGTATCCTTAAGTGCAGCCTTGTCCATTTGCGTCAACATGGAGTCGACTTTTCTTTTTTGTTATACTTTTTTTCCATCACTTTTGCAATGCAACGAGTTGTAACGAGTTTTGGTTGGACAGGAACCGTTACTGAAAAGAGGATACCGTTATCGATATCCGCTATTTGGACAGATTAGTGTCGAGTGCGCTTTTTGATGGCTTCATTGTACTGATGGCAATTTAATGATAAAGATATAAGAGGTTTTTTTTTTGATTATTATACCCTGTTAGCATTGAATAATTGTAAAAAGTATATAAAGCGGTTGTGAAAGACAACAATAAGCTTTCTTTCTTAATGTCGTCTAAGTCATTAAATACACAAAACATATAATTTATTTCTAGCATTAAAGGAAACAAATTTGCCAAACAAACTATAAAGAAACAAAAAGGAAAAGTTTAGTTAAATTCTTCTTTGGTAAAAGTGTAATATCTAAATTTGCTTCACTCAATTTAGCATGTTATTACAACTACAAAAATATTGAAAACAATTATATATGTGTATTATTGGTATATCCTAGTCGGTTCCTATCAACTATGACACTCTTGCAAGGCTAAATGACTCGTACCCATAATCAAATAAAAAAGCTGTTGCCTCGAGCCACCAATTACCAATTCCTCCTGCCCCCACAAGCTGTTTCCCAGTTTTATGCACCACTTGAGAATGTCACAAGTCAACAAAGAATCCCCGAGTTTTTTTGGTTTTTTCGTTGTAATGAGAGCGCGCTAATAACTCAGACCATAATAAATAGGAAAATCAAATGAAAACAAGTTAAAACTTCCGTAAACGACGGACAAACAACAACAATACTGCCAGCAACAACAAATTACAAAGAACAAAAAAAAAATGAAAGAGGAAACAAAAAACTCAAGAGACCCTGTAAAATGGTAGAAAACGTCACCCTCCATCCGGACAGTGCTCGCATTTTTAAGTAGTCGAGTAATTACACGTTTAATTGCAATGGGCCACGGTTCGGTGAGGCCCAAAAATATGCTACAAAATAGGACGAAAGAAGAATTGAAAAAAAAAAACTTACTTAAAATGCAGACATTGAAATAATGAAAACTGTTTGAAAAAATTATGCAAATTTTGGCAGAAACGACACCAAAGTATATAGCAAAGGGTGTCCCATAGAGCTACTGGCCAGCATCCGTATCCGTTCACGGATGCTGGTCTGTTTCCTGCTTCTGGTCTAGCATCTCATTACGTGTGCTGCCTGGGTAAGTGGCAAAAAGAAAAAACCAAGTACAAAAGTAAAGTAAAAAAGTGAAAGTTCGATTTGTGCAGCTACAAATTCACTTAGCTATGCTGAGTGGTGCACCCCCTACTTCGAACCGTTCTTGATGTACGCACATTTTTGGTTCCATTTATTAGATTTGTTTCAATTTCCCCCCAAACTGAAGCCAACCCTCGCGCAGCCAGACTCAAATTGTTTTATTATTTTTTTAGCGCGCATTTGCCTGAATTTGTAATTAGCGATTGTGGACTGGGTTGGGTAGACTCAAAGATTACGGACCAGGTCTGTTGTTTTCTTTTTCCCCCTTTTCTCATTAGCCTTCCGTATTTTGTTTTTGTTTTCCGTTCAGACTGCATTGTCTGACAGTAACTTTTGTGCGTATTGCAATAAAGTAATCAAGTTTTTATTTTAATTTTTAGCGAGTTGAATATTGAAAATATATCCCATTTTATATCAATTTCGCTTAACTTCAATCCTAAATGCTTCAAATATTTTGAAAATCAATCAGTCTTAATTAAAAGTAGATTTGTAAAAATAAATTTACATTACAAATATGAGAATTTAAAGTGAATAACTTCTTCAATTTATTTGAGGCTTACTAAAACGATGAAATATTCTCACAGTGTAGTATTTCCGATTCGAAACTTTGTCTGTTCTCGCTTGATATAACTCAATTGCCTAATTAATAAAACTGTTCTTACGCTTGCTGCGCTTGATCCGCTGTCTTACACCCCAAAGCGATCGAAATTTTTTTTCTATTTTATAAATATTTTAATTATGAATACGCTGCGTTGTAATGACTTTGTATATCTTTAGATTAAGCCCAAAGGCGATAAGACTCCAAAGTCCGGACTCTGAATCGTAATTTTGGAACTTGTTTCAGCTGTGAATTTCTCACGTTTTGTCATCTGCTCAAATGGCAGTCGATGCCCAGCAGCTTATCAATGTCCTCACAGTCAAATTCGACGGATTAAATGATTAATAAAAAAAAAAGAAAATTATTTGTTTGCTGCATGTTGAAGCCATTTTTACCATATAAACAATTGACAAAAGTGAGCATTAAAAATGTTATTTTGTCATTAATGCTGCTGCATAGTCACGCATCCAACCCCGCACCATCTCCGCACCATTGGCATAAAAATTCAAATTATAACATAAAAATGCAGTTGGCACATGAGTTCTTATTTTTTTTTTTATGGCCAGAACGAGCGCGTGTCACATCAAATTGTATAATATTAATTTCTAATTGCATAAATTTGACAGACAGCGCATCTTTCTTGCACTCTCTTGTTATGTTTACGATATTTCGTTGGCATTAAACTGGCAATCATAAAAATTAAAGCGCTCCAAGGTGTTTGCTCCCGCTTGCTTGCGGTTCACAACCTCAAATCCGGGGTAAGTCCTCACCTTCGTTTTGTTTGGTCTCGTGTCGTTGTTGGTTTTTATATGCCAGTCGCAATGCAAGCGAAATAAAAACAACCATCAAATGTCGAGTTAAAATGTTTTATTATTTGATTTTTATGCCATCCATGCCAGACACACAGACAGACAAAGATCAAGAGCGAGAAACAATTGCCATTCGGGCCGTTTATTATCTTTTCTTAGTCCTGTCGCTTACCGATAACTTGCCGTTTTAGATGTTTGATGTCTTTGCCAATCTAAACATTTACTCTACCCCTCAACATCCTGCAGGGCATCTTTAACGGCGCAATATCTCTAAAAATGTTATTAAAATCGCATCGGCAGGCGTGCCGATAAGCAACCTCGTTGGATTCCTTTGCGGTTTGTTGCCTGCTTTTCGCAATTATTTTGATTTGCTGCGGTTGACTGGTGACAAACTGGATCACTGCCCCCTTTAAGCATGGTTAAAGTGCAGTACAGTCTGCAAATGAGTTGAAAGCTAGCGTAGTAAGATAATAGTCTTGTCTTATTTATCCCAATGACCACTTTGATCCCATGATGATCTTTCACATAGGAAGAATCCGTTACACTCCTAACTCTCCAAAACCTCATTTAAACTAAACATTTAAGCATCTATTCATACTCATAATAATGAAATAATGAAAGACAGATAACAATTTGTTGCCATGCTGATTTATATGTAAGTATTTTTTATTTTCATGCTCGTGATAAATATATAGTTGGAGCAATACATTTAATGTACTATGGGTATTATTATTGTGTATCATAGTGGGGAGAAAGAATGTGCACCTTATGTGCCTTTGTTTGATTTACGAGTGTAGCTTTATTTTATATATTTTGAAAACCACATGAAATGTTGCCAGCTGATACTACGTGCCAAATAGACTGAGCGCCAGTGACTAAACGCCAGACAAACGTCACTCTTTCACTGATTAATCCACTTCAAATAGACCGAGTACCCTTAACCGAGTGTACTCGTCTGTGTGTGGTTGACAGGTTTCGATGGCTGTGGCGTTGGAGGCTTTCGATATCGAAGTTACGTGAGCGCAGGTTGATTGCATTTACGTGTTGCGTTACGAACGTTTGAATCCCATGGACATTTTGTTGCAGCAGACGCCAGCAAACAAATTTCGATTTCCTGAATGCACTCAGTCTCTGAATGCATAAGTAAATCTACTCCTCTCCACTATACTCGTACACCTCCTTTAGATATGCAAATGCATCTAGTCCGGAGATTGCATTGCTGTCGCTAATCAGCTGCAGCTTGTAATTATTCGCAATGCACTTGGGATTATCCCTATACTTCAATTTTTGGTATGCCACGCCCACTTTGCGACCACACTTGCTATCTGGTAACGTGCCGCCTGGCATCGCGTCTGCGTCATGAGTTTTGGCCAAAAACTTTAAGTAAATCTGCTTATCTTGTTTTGAAAAGTTTTCTACGTGCCGACGCCATGGCGCGGCTTTTGTTGTATGCATGTATGCATGTATGCATGTGTGTGTGTGTGTGGGTGTGGGTGTGTGTGTGTATGGGCCAGAACTATAGGAAGAGCTAACCGTCTACCACTAAATATTGAGTTCATTGTACAGCTATCATAACATTGACAAAGTTTCGACAGCTCGGGCATTAACTTGGCTACTTTTGGTTCATATCGCATACCGTGCGCATTTTCAATCAACATCATTTAAAACATTGAACTAGGGATTGGGTAGAATGTCCATTTAGACTGGCCCTGGCCGCTGTTGCCAAGTGTTGCTTTTATCGTATCATATCGCTTGGAAATAAACTAGAGAACTTTGTACTTAAATAAAGTACAATCATTGTGGAAAACCGTCAAAGTTCAAAAGTCCGCAGCCAAAAGGGAATATTTGACTGTTTCAGGAATGTGATTTGATTTCGTTTAAAGTTTACAAATGCTTTTGAAATAAAAATCTTTGTTACTTAAAGCTAGATTTTTATAGTTCTGTCTAGGAAAACTTATATATTAAGATCACTTAATTATTTCTTTTCTCTAAGTGCATCTTTAGAGACCGATTCCAAAAACCGCAGCCTATTTCATTGATTGAAAATTAATTGAAATTTTCGCTTCAGGCGCGTCAACTAAGTCTGCTGCAAATCGATTGACTGCACATGTGTCTCCAAAGTCTGGACTCCCTCTCCCATAACTAAGTGCAGTTCATATTGCTCGCCTTAATTTCTGCACTTTGGTTTAAGAGGTGTGGCTTAATGACTTAGTTGAAGTGCATTTATGAGCGAAAGACAGCGAAAGAGAGGGAAAGAGTAAGTTGCTTAGATTGTAATTAAATTCATTTAATTAAACAAAGTGACGAAATTAATGCGATTAAATCGAACAATGAGAGCTGCGATTCAAAACCAAAACGACCACAAAATGAACTCTTTAGCTATTTGTGTGTGTGCTCTTTAGATGAACACTCCGCTAATTATAATAATGGCAATGACAAACCTATAAGCCAATTAGTCAATATGTTAAAGAGTTAAGTTATTTATTTGTATTTGCTTTCCACAGGGAACCAGAAAGTAATAATACTTCAAACTTCAAGCACTTCGCATGATTCCCCCCACAACCTCAAACACACATAATTATAGGCTCTGTGTAAGTATTCTCAATGAATATTATATGGGCATATTGTGCATCTTAGCAATTTGTGCGTAATAAACCGATTTGCATAGTCAATCGACCCTCACTTTGAAATCGATAGCATTGCAAAACAATTTGGCCAAACAAAGGCAAACAACACACAGTTCGCAGTTGTTGCGATCCATTGGGATTGTAACCGATTAGTAAAGCAATCGAATCAATACATATACTTATAATCATTGAAAACAAGCTAATGGAATACGATAAGCGACCCATTTGATAAGAACGCAAGAGCCCAAATGCCATTTTTTTCGCTTTGTTGTTGTTGTTTTTTTTTTTTGCATTGATGAAATATTTTGCACAATACCGTGGCGGTTAAGTAGTATGAGGGGTGGCAGGGCGGTTCGGAGGCAGGGTTTTGCAACCTGAGCTGATTCTGGTTCAGATTGAGATTCAGAGCCACCCTAAATGGGCACAGCTGCCAGTGAGTGTATTTGAATAAATCCACTTTTCAAGGTCAGTGGGTAAAACAAGTTGCAAAATTTTAAATGCACCCCCTTGCAAAAAAGCAATAAAACAAAAACAAGTCAGAATTTAAGTGATGCCAGGTATAAAAGACAATAAAATACTCTATAGAAGGTACAAAAAAATATTTTAATCTAAGTATAATGGTCTAAAAACATTAAAAATGGGGAATCGATCCCTTCTTCTTTTTCACTAGAATATAAAATTTAGCATTTTTTCTTAAGAAAAGGTTGGACATGACCAAAAGAAGAATTTTTAAATATTAAATATTGTTTTAAATAAAATTGACATAAATGAAATGAATACTGTATGATTTTTAGCTTAATGAACTGCAACTAGTAGTATATTTAAGTATTATAAATTTCTCCATGCATTAAATTTTGAAAACTAAGCGACCACATTGTTGTAGGGTATTCAGAAAAGCAACCCTGATGAGGACCGCCTGGGGTTGTGATTGTTTGCTGCTGTTGCTTAGTGCCTTGAAGCGGAAATGGTCAAAAATGACATGTGGCTAGCAAATTTGCATACGCACATTGCCAAAAATTGCACACAGAAAGGCAAAAACACAGAGAACTTCCTTCTATACCCTTACCACTCTCATTCCAGGTTATGATGGTCATGCGTAAGCAAGGCACGCGTCAAGTCAGCTAAAAAGTTGAAAGGCAACTGTACTGTACTGTACACCGGAACCGGAACAAGTCAGGACAAAGTCAGGCACACAAATGGGGTTGGCATAATGTATATAAGGAGTGCACACACATACATACACATAGATTGCAATGAGCATAACTTTTTGTCTGCGCACTCAAATATTTATGGCAAAATTGCTGGAGCACTAAATTAATATTCAATAAATCATAATTTTGGTTCTTGTTTTTTCTTTTTGCAATTTTCGATTACACTTCATAATGTTATATGCATCTCTTTTACACTATTTGTGTCTATATCTGGTATCGCTTGGCTGCATGCAAGAAGTTGATCGCAATTTCATTAGTGTCTGCGTTTTTGTTTAAGTTTGTAATTTAGTTTTGCAATTATCCTTTTGCAATTTGCCGCCATCCTGTGTAGGATGATAAAAACTTTTCCTTGCATCCAGCAAAAGTTTCAAATGTTCAGTTTTTCCGCTTGTTTACCACGTCCAGTCTTCACCGATTTGATTTAAGCTTATTTCGTTGCTTTAATTTCATGATTTTTTTCTTAAGGCTGCATTTTACGGTCCTCAATTTTTGGCCTGCTAATTAATTTTTGCGTGTCGCCAACGACTCTCTTCGACTCTTTGTTAACTTGCAGCTAATTGTTATGGTTTTTACTGCCACACGCACGGTTTTGTGGTTTCAAAATGTTGCATGAAGCGTGCGTGTGTGTGTGTGTGTGTGTGCAGCAAGGCGAAAATTTGCGCTATAAACATAAAAATTAACGACTGGCGCAAATTGTTAAAGACAAAGGCAACTCGACATCCTTTCAATGCACAGCATTAAAATCCGTTTTTATGTTCCGACTGCAGCTTCCAGACGTCCAGTTGATTAAAAATCAACAGGAAATTCGTAAAATGCCCCGGAAGCACTTTTGGATGTGGCATTGATGATGAAGAGAACGCTAGACAGAAAGTGAAAGTGAAAATATTTGATTGCTGATGCCTGATTGCAATTGCTTCAAGAACTGAAGCTCAATGCTTGAATGCTTGAATGCTTCACTTGCCTCTTATCCATAAGCGGATTACAAAGCACAATTGCCAAAAAAAAAGATAGAAAATAAAATTGTAACAAGTTTGCTGTGGAATTGTTCGCACCAGGCATAAGATTAAAAAAAAATATAAAAAAATGGCTGAATGACAGTGCGATTAACTTGCTGTAAAGCCATAAACGTTGCAACGTTAACATCCCCGCACACCCTTCCTCACTCCCCCAGCACCGCCTTCTCACTAATTTTGTATGCATGAGCTGAAATGAAGAGCAATGCGCAACATACAAAAAAAAACAAAAACCAAAAAGAAAGAATGTAAACGGCGGGGCTTGGCATAAACGCCTTAACGTTCATAATGCGCCGTTGAATTGGAGGAGGCACTTAAAAAAAAAAACCGCAACAAGGATGACGACGACGGTGATGATGATGATGATGACGATGCTCAGTACCATACCAGACACTGGCAACATTTTAATCCATATTTCTTGCCGCCTGGCAGACAATTTCAAAGATAATAGTATACACAAATTTTTTTTTTCCTCCTTCGCTGGCCACAACGGCTTGCAGGCAGGCATTAACGGCAACGAGGATTACGATTACCATGCGGCACACACACACATACACACACATATACACAGAGAACGCAACTTTGCAACATCTGGCTGTTGCAGGACCCGCAGGACCTAGAACGAGTTATTGCAACAGTCGTTGTTAGTCGTTGTCTGGTAACGAAAACAGCAATTCGCGCACTATGCGACGACATGGCCAAAAAATTATCATTTGCCCATAAATTGGGCCATGCACTTTGGACGAGCAGCAGATGTAGCAGTTGCATAACCAGATGCAGCTTCATTGACAATTTTATGGCTTATCACACACAAGATGCAATTTAAGCAATGGAAAGGGGTAATGTATATGCCACGTACCTAAATATCTATCAAATTTCAAGTTAGATTCATGGGAATGACTCATATGTGTCAGAAAGAATCTAAGAACTTGCTTCACTTTAAAAATCTTATTCGAAAAATATGAATATTCTCTTCACGTTGTATTAAAATATAGTTTAAAATTCCAATTTTTGTTAAGCAATCCAATAGCAAAGTTTTGAGTTATTTATCTGGATGTAGTTATAGTTATTAAAACTTTCCGTAAAGATAAAAGAATAGCATGGATTATTTATTGGAATCCAAAAAGTAGGAAACCTGTGTCGCAGCTGCTTTCTAAAAAGGCTAGAAATGGCAAGCGCAATAAAAACTGAAATTAAATTGCTATTTTGCATTTAAACGAGTATCATAGTACTATAACACGTTGTGTAGACACACACAAACACACACACACAAGCACAGGCGCACACACACGTGGACCATAAATTGATATGAGCTCTTTGTCTGCATTCCAAACCATAAGAACAACAAAGCAAGCGAATCCTTTGACAACAGCTGGCGGCAGCAAGAATAGCACCAAAATCAAAATAGTTTTTCTCTTAATAGTTGGGTGACCCGAAAAATGTGTTGTTGTTCTCTAATTGCTTGGTGCGTTTATTAAAATGCATAAATTAATAGGGAAAAAAGCACCTTTATTATGTTTTATTGTTGTATGTGAACCATGTGCGGCAGTTAAAAAGGGTTTAGGGCACGCAATTTGTGCGCTTGGCTTATGGCCAAACAATTAGTTATAGAATGGGGTCGCATATGTGTCTCGCATCTTCCCAGCTTAACCCCCCCTCAATTAAAAGACAACCCTTGTACAAAATGCACTATTCAAAATGACCGCAATTATGAACCGCCCCAGCTTTTGACTTCAAGTATATTTCTTGTGAGTATCTTTTTGGCCGCAAATCAGCGCCATTAATTCTAAGTGGATTAATATTTAATGACCAGTGCACGCAGCCATGGACAATAATAACTCCCTTTCCACTAGATACAGAGTCTGTGTGTTTCGGGTTCGTGTCCAAGTTTGAGGTTCGAGTCCCATATGGACATGGTTATTGTAACATAATCGCACATACAGTCATACATTTAACTGTTATGATCCCATCATCATTGCCTATATGGTTACATTTGCACAGTTTCTTTTTCCGTTTTAGTTTGTGGTGTTCTCTTGTCATATTCTAATTACAGCATAACACGCGCTTATTACCAGGATTTTGATGATGTCTGACCCAACACACTCACACACACAAACACACTTACACACATAGAAATAATTATTGTTATACGCACTCGACACAAAGCGGGACATTAAAAATGCCCAAATTGACGTGAGTTTTACGTGCATGTGGTCCATATACACATACAAATACGATATAGAAAATCCCTATTGAATGGGCGTCACTAATTGATAAATTGCTCTTCTGCGTGGCTGACTCCCATATTGAGAAAGAGATAGCTTACAAAGAGAAATACTAGCCTGAGGCTCTGGTTATTATTTTGTGTTGTTGCTGCCTAATGGAAAATATTTACAAAATAATTGCAATTCGCATCCGAATCTCAGATAAGGAAAATGCAACGCAGTTTACAATTATTAAACACGTCAGCCTTAGGCAAACAAAGAGAATGAGAAAAAGAGAGAGAGAGAGGAAAATTCCCCTGCAATAATCATAAAACACATATGCGAAAGGGCAAACGTTAGAGAGTGCTGAACAATCAAAATGGCTTCCCCAAAAGCACAACAACTAAGTTATGGGTTCCATGCATCCGGAACTAGAACCGTGTGCAACTGACAATAAATCCGTAGCTTATGACGTGTTCCTGTTGCTAAAGCTTCAAGTTATCAACATGTGAAGTGCTGCTCCTTGATAAGATAGAAAACTTGAAAATTTCTTTATTTAATTTAATCAATGCAATTCAATCAGTAAACTGCAAATGTTGTATATTTTCATTGTTTAAAAATATTTATGGCTGTAAATTATCTTTAAATTATTATTATTAAAAATTGATAATAAAGTTATCACATTATTAATAAAGTTTTTTTATTATTTGTTTCAACATGAATTTTTCTTAGTTAAAATAAATTTTAACTCTAAAAAAGTAGTGCTCTCAAAAAGAATTTACCTAATTTTAAAACAGTAAAATACAAATCATGATATTAAATATCATCAATCAACAAATTTGTGTTCAAAGTTTTTGTTGTGTTTTGAAAACATATCTTTCTATAATATTCTCTGATTATTTGCATTAAAAATAATAATAGTTTTTGCAGCCTAACGCTCTTCATTGAGCTTATCTTTCAATATTTTTTCCCGACACTTAGCAGGAAGTCATTTGAATACACACAATCCAATAGAAACTTGAGACTTCGTATTCTTAGCTAAGTTTATTGTGCCTTACAATTGCTAGACAAAAGTAAAATTATTTCTGAGTTCAACGTATTCGTACATGCCGATTAAATGTTATTCCCTAGAAAAACTTAAAAGTCCAATTCTGATTCGTGTTTCACAAATACTTAGCAGTATTTAGTAATACTTATTGCTGCGACTGCAAAATGTAATTCATGTCTCGCATGCAAAAGTAAATGCCCGGCTGCTCATCAACTAAGAACTGTTATCAACTAAGAACTGTTATCAAAAACAACGAAACATTGTTTTATATTCATTATTTGCATATTAAACAGCAAACACAAAAGAACTGCGTATGTTTTTGTGTTTTATTTATTTTATTGTTTTTATTTATTTAGCTCGGTAACATAATTTAAAGATACATTTGTTTAACTGAACGCTGCTTACTTAAACGTTATCACAAAAAACGTGCATGCTTATATGTGTGTGTGTGTGTGTTGTGTTTAAGTTGTAAATAAATCAATGTTAAATAATAATAAGCGATTGTAAATCAGATTTTGCTTGCTTTTGTTGTTGTTGCTGCAGCTGCTGCGCTTTAATTTATTTAACACAAATCAGATGACAATTCAAAATTTCAAAAAGAACGCAGCGCGTGTTTTTCTTTAGTTAGGTTTGAAAATTTTAATAATACTAGATAGAGTTACTCGTATTTTTGAACATAATATTTTGATGAGTGTGAATTTTGATAACAGCTATTTGGGGTGTTGCTTATTTGAGAGCGATTATTGCTTTTGCAGATACTCGTCGAACAAGAAGACGTTGAGGGATGGTTCGCGTATGCTGACCAGCTTGGATAGATCATTGGCATAGCCAGAGAGTTTGCGCACCGACTCTGATTGCTTGGTCAGGAAGTTCTCCTGCAGGTAATGGGCCATCTCGGGATCGTGCACGCGGTTCTGGGTGCTGCCGTGTGTTGCGCTAGTGTGCACATGAATGGCACCCAGTGTCAATTCCTTCTCATTATCAAGGGCACGGGCCAGAGACTCGAGCTCGGTAAGGTGGACCTCTGGTGGATTAGCGACACCATTGTTGCTGGGTTTACTGAAGTCAACGGCACCACCGCGACGAGTCACCTGCTTGATGAGAGCAACGGTATCATCGAAGGCGCGATCGGAGAGTCCCTGATAGAGCTTCTGGAAGCCGGGGCGGTTCATCTGGTATGAGTTGAAGTGGGTGGCCATCAACAGGTATTCGTATGATTTCTTCAGTTGCAGATGGATGTAGTCCTGCATCTTGTGCTCCAGATGTCCAATGGCCGCATAGCGAGCATTACAATTCTTGATTCCACCTGAGAAATGCGTTTATAAAGTGTAACATTTAGCATTGCTGTTAGAGGTGGGTTAATCATGACTAGGAAGTATTTTTGCTTACTTTCATCTGAGAAAAAGGCCATGATTGCTTGTTTATTTTTAAAATTAAAGTATTCAAAGGCAAGACACATTTACAGTTAAAACTGGAACGAGTCAACTGCACAAAACACACACCCTCTCTTTCATTCTCTTCCATTCATACGCTCAATCATGCTCTCTCTTAATATATTATATTTGTGTGGAGTACTCACCGTTGGAACTTTGTCCGCAAGCGGACTGCACGTCAACTTGGCAGGTTTGCTCTTGGGCCTGCGCAAGAGCACAAATACCCGCAACCAAGGCGAATGCAATAAAATATTTCATTTTGTTGTTTTTAACTGTCTAGAAATTAAAGAAAAGAATTTTACAATTAGGATTTGAAAATATTGTCAGTTTGCACGCAGCTTATGCGACTTAGGTAAGCTAAATACAAAGAGCGCGCCTTCTACGACGTAGAGTTTTCTTGAACATTCTCTCACTCTCGCGAGCACATTTTCATTTTGTTTAAAACAAATTTTAAATTGTCAAATATTCTGCTGCTACACTAATGTTCTTTAATCACAATAATTAACTAACAATTGCACAGAATCACTTACTTTAAATTATCGCAATAAAGTGAAATTGTAGTTTTTCTGCTTTGCTTTTATGTTACTTGTGTGCTGCTTGTTGGAACTCAAATCGTGAACTGCTGTTTATAGCGTTGCGTTTGTCTCGTTTCTATGCCTCGACAATGCCGCGCTCTTTGTGCCAGTGTGAGTGAGTGCGCGAGTGTGCGTGAGTCAGTAAACAAGTATGGGTATTTTGTTTTGCACTCCGTCGTCTCTCTGTTGGGGATTTCGTTGTCAGTCAAACATGGCTCTGGCAATATGGCCGCGTCTCCCCTTGTTGTTGTTTATGCGGTTGTTTTCCTTTGTGACTCAGGCATTCACATGTCGTTTTTGTGCTCAGAGCAGTTCAATAGAGTTGCCAGCATTTTCAAAATTCTAATAATAACCAATACTAATTTTATTACCATGACCTCTTTATTTCATCATGTGACAAAAAACTTTACTCATTCATTCACAGTGTGCACAAAGCTACAACACTTATAAGAAGGGCCAAGGTTAAAATATTTTCAACCCAACAACAACGTCTTCATCAAAGTAACGACAAAGTTATCAATAGGGCTTTGGTACTTTGTTGTTATCATTTAGTAAAGGTCTTATCTGACATAGACATCAAGTTTCGTAAAATTATCGTTGATCGTTAGTTGCCATGTGAGGTCTGATAGTCAATCAAATGTTGATTGATCCCATAACATCCATGTTGAATTTTGTATCTCCGCACTGGGATTAAACCATCAATTTTAAGTCTTTTTGCTGCACGCGTACTCGGCAACCCAGTCATGTTGTAGCCAAACATGATTTTTTGATAGTAAAGGGTCGAGTGCTTTGTACCCTGCATAAATACTTTGTACCTTACTTACTGGTAACTGAAGCACTTAAGCAGGCGTTTTGACTATTATTGAGTTGTATTTAAAATTAAAAGTCTGTTTAAAAAAATTATAAAAATTATAAATTATATATAGCATTGTTTTAAACTGCACACTATTCATATATATTCATATTCATATGCAGTAACCGTTGATGCTAATATACTCCTCCTACAGGGTATATGTGTAACAAAGAACAGCTGACTGGAGAGGCTCCACGGCCATTTGGCGGCCATATTGCGTGTAAGCATTGCTGAACGACATACTAGAGAAGGTTTAGTATTGAGGAGGCTTAAAATTGAGGACGTGTGGAAGTGAGTGTAGTTAATAAAGTACGCCTATCAAATGGCATATTAAATTATCAATTCAACAACAGCAACAATAACAAACCCAGCGACGACATATTGAATTGATAAGAGCAAACACTCAGACACACACATATACATACAGCGCATACACGTATTTTGTACATGTACACACAGCGCTCTGTGCGAGCGAGAGCTGCCAGCAACGAAACGTTTAAAAGTGTTTTGCTCGACACTAGCAACGACAGTAAGCATTCACATAGCGAAGGCGCGCAAAGCAGAAGAATTAAATAAGTCGAAGGATTTAGGAATCAGTATCATAAGGTACCGGAAGATTCAAGAATCGGGTGTATAATTGCAAAGCCCAATTGATACAAACAGCAAGCATCGCCTTCTATGCCAGTGTGTGTAAAGGCAGCTCTGACAGACAGCACAGATAAAATACATACAAAGATAACTGGTCGACTCGAAATTTCTATTTAACATTGGCCGTCTAACCAAGTTGTCTCATTTTCATTTGTGCATTTTGGCAGAGCACGTAAACAACTATTGATTTGCATTATTTTACTAACTCAAAGTGATAAATTTGTTCTGTGATTTTGTGTAAAGACATCAACAACAACCCGAAGAACAATAATGGTGAAATTAATTGCGAGTATTTGTTTGCTGGTCGTTCTGGCTGTGGTTAACCAGGCCCACGGCGATAACTTTAAATGTAAGTATATATACATTTGAAAATTTGTTTAAATTTCGTTTAAAATTAACAAAACAAAAAATACTCTGAAAAACCAATAAATTCGACGCAATTCGCTTTGATGACGACGGAGAGCAAAGCCAAACAAAGAGAGAGAAAAACAAAGAGAGCAAGTAAGAGCAGCTGGGCGTGCGCAAGCATAAATAAGAGCGCAGTAGGTCAGCTGTTGTGCTTAGTTGCTCTTTATTGATAAAATACTTTCGTTTATTTCACAAATGATTTTTTAAAATCAATTTAATTATCTTATGAAAGTCGCGATTTCATTAATTTGCATATGTGTGTTTCATAACGCGTGGTTTTTTGTTTTATCTCGCCCAACTTTGTATAACACAGCTTGAAAACTTCCCCTGCGCTTCAAGCCTGTCATTAGTTTTTGCACACGGTCTGCTTAAGTCCATACTTCGCATTAGCTCAAGCACGGCTGTGTCTGTGTGAGGGAGACAACTTATGTTGTGGGAGAGCAGATTATTGCACACGGCACAAATCCAAAACAAATGCCGTTTCTATGGCAACGCTTGCGCACGTTACCACAAAGAGAGCAAATAGTGAGAGAATGTTACACGAATAACTGCACTTTGGCTTTGCACACGCTTTCGTTTTTCTGAAACTAGAACTGAAATTTCAATGCTCTGCGATATTTATGTAATGCAATTCCTAACCACTGCTCCGTGCATCCCTTAGCCCCCAACACAAAAGTGCCCAGTGTTATGAAGGAGCTAAGAAATGATATATTAAAAGATATCAATCAAGATCAAGCCTTTCTCAAATGTAGGTTTAACAGGAAAATGTTTATTTATAAGAGTATATTTACGTATTTCACAAATCTAATTGTGTATTTTTTGCATTTTAGGCAGCATCAAGTCGAATGCGGTTTTCAAGGGATGGCCCGATATGAAGCAACCTTGCATTGAGAGCATGCGTAATCAGATTCAGAAGGAGATTGAAGCATCAACCCAGTACCTGGCCATGGCTGCCCATTTCTCCACCGATACGGTCAATCGTCCCGGCTTTGCCGAGCACTTCTTCAAGGCCGCCAAGGAGGAACGCGAACATGGCTCCAAGCTGGTGGAATACCTCTCTATGCGTGGCCAGTTGACCGACACCGTTAACAACCTGATCAGAGTACCGGTTAGTATTTTAATTGTTTTTGTTAATGTTTTCGTATTTCATTTGATTTAAAATTCATATTGAATAGGCCGTCAATGTGGCCAACTGGTCTGGACTGAAAGCTTTGGAGGATGCCTTCACGCTAGAAACCGAAGTGACCAAGTCTATTCGCGATCTGATCAAGACCTGCGAGGGTAACTCAAAGAAGGCCGATGACAATGATTACCATCTGGTTGACTATCTGACCGGTGTCTATCTGGAGGAGCAGTTGAATGGACAACGCGAACTGGCCGGCCAGATCACCACATTGGAGAAGATGATGACCTCTCACGGCGAGATTGGCGAGTTCTTGTTCGACAAGACCTTGTCGTAAAGTGTCACACCCAAACCGGCATAACACCGCCTTCAACTCATTTGTCTAGCAAGCTATTATAATAGTTTATACTGTGCATTATTTAAAATTATCTGTTACTAGCCGAAACCATCGCATCAAGTATTTTGTTATCTACACACATCATTTTGCCAAATTTAGTCAATAATTAAATCATGCTAAGAAAGTAAAAGTCTCTATTTTTATTTCTTGTTTCAATAAATATTTGATTTCATTCCAATGCACAGTTAAATTAACAACTTTTTTTTGCTCTTTTCTTATCAACCGAACAAACAAAATCAGCGTCATATATTTATCAGTAAACTATAAATGACAGACTTAGTAGTGATTTATTAAGAATATATGATATGTATTAAAACTAATATTTCGTTATCGCCAAGCTCAAAAGTTCATGCTTCACGTTATTTTCTATACTTTTTATGGGACTTAACCCGTCACAAAAACTCATTTGAAATTATAACAAAAACCATTTGAAATACATTTAGTAATGATAATATATACATATATTTTTCTGTCAATTAGTCAATAAAAAAAGTTATTCAATAAATAAAACTATCGATTAAATAAAAACAAGTCATTTTGTTTGTATGGGTGGTTAAAAAGGTTTATAAATCGCATATTTCTCAATCTCTGACCAGGAAAAATGTTTAATTTAAGCTTAAAATAAACTTCAAGCAACTGACATTAAATCAAAGATCAACTAACTGCATCGATTTGAGTGTCTTATAGTCTCCCGTATTGTCCGTTCAGATAAAAGTCTTATCTCGAAAATCGCATTGTATATTCCATTTGAAAAAAATAACCCTTTGGGCCGGCCCCTCTCTATTGACCCTTTCATGTACTGAGGCTAATCTGATTTGGGAACAAACACAGCACAAACTACTTGACAGAAGGAAGGACGAAGAAGAAGGCAGGACATGGTTGCGTGGGGGGAGGGGGGGGGGGGGTTAAAAAGAATAATTCATAAGTCACTTGTAAAAATGTCATGCACTTGAACAGGCAGGCCACGAACAACTCCCTCCCTCCATCAAACCAAATAGAGCAACCCCAAGCCGATAATGCCCCTGCGGCAAGTGTGGGCTAATGTGTGCTTCACCCCTTTTGTCGATGATTGACAGGACATGGCATGCATTGAATTATGATAAATTGTGGCAACTGTCAAATGGCGGTGATGATGTTTCTTAGCTTGTGCCTTCGCTTTCTTCACTTTTACTTTACTAATCCAACCCCTTGCTAGGATTTGGTCGTCGTCCAGGCGAGCGTGACCAATGTGCGCGTCAATGGCTTGTCAATCCTTGTCTCTCGGGTTGCGCGCATTTTAAACAATTTTATAAGCTAATATTTGAACAGATGTAGCAAAGAGTTTGAGTAGAGATGGGCGTGGGTCATGTTTTAAAATTGCATCAATGGTTTCGCAAATTTTTGTCTTTTGTGGCCAAAGTAACGCAAATATTTAAGCGCAATTTGACCCGCAAAATGATAAAGAGGTGGTAGGGTAGGGCGCGTGGAGTCCAGTCTGGAATACAAATGGACATGTCTCACTATTAATCTTGGCCAGCCACGACAAATTTTTGGTGATAGCAATTGGACATGCTCTTGGGCCCATCATTTTTATTGCATTTTTTTTTTGATGCCCAAACTTTATTTTGGGCAATTTTTTTCCTATTTTTTGTTTTTTTGTTGGCTAGTTTAGTGATTTATTTATACTGTGCATGTGATTGTGAAAAAAAAAAACTTGTGTCCGCTTATCACATTTGACATTTGTTGTGCCTGTTGAGAAATTTGCAACGCCTGACAGTCGCTTTTCTTCTACCATTTCCCACTCCCCGCTCTCTTTCTCTCTCTCGAGCAGTTCAATGGGCATAAAATGTGCATTGTCTACGTTCGTTGGCAGCCAGGAGACAGTAGTCGAAGTACGCCCAAATCCTTTTTATTGCGCCCCTAGCGCTGACTGACGATGTCTGCCACATTTGATTTAGGGCGCTACGGGCCGACCAAACCGGTTTTTGGCATTGAAGTGCGTGAATGCCTGCGTGCACCGCAGGATATCATACCCGCCGTAATTCATAACCGTGCAGTCTTTGTCTTTGCCTTGAACTCTCGCTCTCTCTCAGTGCCGTTCAGTTGGCTTTTTGGCTAGTGAAAGCGGGCGCACTTTCTTTTCGCTCCATGTTTGCCTTTCACACCATAAATCTTTGCAGGACTCGTGAGCTATGACAGGCGTAGCGCCGGGCCAAGGATGTCACTTATAACCGGTTGGTTAAACTGTAACGAGAGTATTGGTCTATCTGACAGTCCAATTCAAAAAAGTTTCCATATAAATAACACTAATAATAATATCATATTGAATATATTTTTGACTAAAAAAATATAACTTCTTCCTTTCAATACAAATATTTGACTGAAATACTACGTTGGTACGTAAATATCAAGGTGTTTAATAACCTAAAACTAATATTAGATAAGTTAACTTAACTTAACTTTCTAAAATTCCATAAGTTTATTTTCCATAAATTGAACTCATCCTTTTAGAACCAAATCACCAAAATAAGTTCGTTTTATACCATTTATTTAACTAGTTATCAAAGATATAGTTAAGCATACACACATACATACGTGTTAGCTTAATTCTCGTGAGTTCGTTTGTGCACCTCTAATCAAATGATGTCGTCAAACATTTTGATTAAAATTCTACAGACATGCCAGCCCCCCCCCCCCCCCCCCACACCCACAACTTTGTGCACATTGTCGCCTTGGCATTTAGAATGCCGAAGCGTTATTGAAATGTCTTAGCAGCTGTCCAAACAAAAATCTCCAAACACCACCTCCACCAACCCGGCAGCAACCCCAAAGTAACCCGTTCGGCTTTTGGAAGGCAAGGCGTCTGCTGATTTAGCATATTGACTGTCCTGGCAAGGAGCAAACTTATATAAGATTTATGCGTGCCTCGCTCGCCAGGCGACAGCATAGATAAAAAGGATTCGTGGCGATAGCGACCCTTTTTGCCCAGCAGTCCAGGCACAGGGCGAGCTTCCAAGTTTCCGCCAGTGCGAATGCAATAAATTTGATTTGCATATTAGCACACCAGCAGCGAACAGGGAATAACTGGTGTGGGAGGAGGAGTGTAAGGATGCTTGCTTCAAGGATGTCTTGCGTTGTGCACCCTGTGGACACTGTGTGTGTGTGTGTGTTTGTGTGTGTGATGTGGCCAGTGGCTACGTGGGAGCCATTAGGTAAAGGATTTCAAGCACAAAATCTTGCTTAAATTGGAAATAAATCATTAAAAATATGTGAAGAAGCTTTTGTTCCCACTCCCACGATACCCCAAAGAACAAATCCTTTGTCCAGTTTATGGGGATTCGGCAACAATTTCGACTATTTGTGGAATGCATATGTGCGTGTGTGCGTTTGTGTTGAAGTAGTTTGAGCTCTACTTGTAATTCCCTTTGATTTATAAAGATAACGACACATTGTCATGTTTAATTTGCACCCACCACCAAAATCCCAGCAATTTGCATAAATCTTAGCTGAAAGGCTTTCGCTGGTCAGCTTAGATCACAAACAAATATGACTTATCCAAAAAGTTTTCTAATTATACATGCTCAGACTTATTACATCGAGATACAGCAGCGTTTGGGGAATACTTGACAGTTTTTAACTGACCAAAGAGGCCAAAGTTCTTAAGGGGGGGGGGGGAAAGCACATATAAAACTTTTTAGTAGCTGGCTCACAATATTTGCAGATAGTAAAGTTCACTTTGAGTTGTGTTGTGTTTATGGGTCTCGCCACAGTTCAATGCCCACAAATGTGCAATGTGCGGTTTATCCCTAGAGTGCGATTTTCATGCTCCTGAACTCTAAACTCAAAAACGCGCAGTTCAAAGGCCATGCAAATAAAATGCTGATCTAAATCGGAAACCACAAACAAGACTAGAAACAGATAGACAGTTAGACCGATAGAAGGAGAGAGAGAGAGTGAGAGTGTTAGCATTAAAAACAAAAGTGCAGCATCAGCAGTTGAAGCTTAAATAGATTTGCACTAGGATGTACTCTTTCTATACACATATATATATAATATATGTGTTTGTGAGATTGTTGGAATGACTGCCTGATTGCCTGTCGCGTAGTTATGCGGCAGAGAGACATGGCTTGCTTTTGATTTAAGCGCATTGTTTGCGTTAAATATTTGCCATGCCGGCCACGCAGACAATTGCAGACAAGCCACGTACAACTACTAGCTAGCAACCAACCAACAACAAAAACAACCATGACATAGCTGCCACAGCTGCAGTCAACAGCTCGACTCTCTAGCATTTTGGGGCGTCTTGTTTGATTTCCGCCACACAACAACGTTTGTTTTTGGTGAGCTGGGCGCCCAATTCACTCGTCCTTAAGCTAAACAGCTTAAACTTCACACGCAGACACGTTCAATGTCTGCTGCTAAGTGCGCTGCGTCTTCCAGCTGCCACTTCAGGGCTGCTTTCCCCACACTCTTCGGTAGTTGCAACTGCATTAGTTGCAATTGAATTTCGTACATTGTGCGTTTCAACTTTGTTGTTTGCCATGAAAGTTGAATACGTTTTGGTTTTATGGCCATACACAAAATTAATTAGCTAGCAAAAACAGGTGCATTTGGCTAATTGGCCGCAAATTGAATGCGCTTACAAAGGCTCAAATATAAGTAAGTAGCTGCCCCTGCAGCTTATTAGCTCAAACAGTCTCTTCATTTATTCACTCCATTCGTTCAGTTAGTCGGTCCCAAAACGAATCGTGTTTCAGTCAATGGCAATTCAATTAGGCGAGTGAAACGCACTTGGAGCCCCCCAAAGGGCTACTTATCGGATGTCCATCAAATGGAAGAGATACTGTACAGTGCACTGTGTATAGTGTACAATAAAATGCGCAGTACTCGAAAAACTAAGCTCTACACAAAGAGAAAAGAAGCGTGGTAGTAAAATTACTTTGGATTCCAGCAAGATATTATAACAACTATTATATATATTAACTACTACTTTCTTTTAGCAACAGTTAAGTTTAATGTTCTTAGTAACAAATACTTGGTATTTTGTCTCAGTGCACTGTCAACTCCACACCCACAAGTTTAACCCTTTGATTGTAGCCATTTCTTTTTGGCCCCCGGGGGAACAGCTGGCTGTTGCTTGCTCAAGTGCTGCTGACCAATTGCTTGCAGCTATTTGGACAGCGACCCTCGATTGACCACTTAAGCATCCTCCCTTAACCCCATTTTTGACCCATACGCAATAAAGAAGTCCGTTTTGTGTCTTAGTTTTTGATGATTATAAACGACAATGGTCGCACTTTATTGAAAGATTTTTATCATTTCGTATTTGTAATGGTTTTGGTTTTTGAGTGTGTTTTGTGGTTTTTTTTTGTTTTTTTTTTGTTTTTTGTCTGCCGTTTTACAAATGTTTTATGATTTGTTTTTGTTATCTTCTTATACATATGGTATAATATATATATATGTATTTATATGTATGTAATTAGAAGTGTTAATTGTTTTTTATAGTATATAATATATAGTAAATGTTTATTTGTATAATATTATTAATAGAGACAAATACGCATTTTAATATACATATATATCCATATGTATATTTATATAGAAGTACATATAGGTTTAAGTGCTAAATGGGATTACAATATATTCTTTATGTATATACCATTTATTCTTCGATTTTTTTTTTAATAATTTTTTTTTGTATATATTTTTGTGGCTGAGTTTTATGATGTTTTTTTTTGTTTTTTTTTTTTTGTGACATAAATAATGAAGTTGTTTCGCCAATAAAATGTTTAAGTGTTTTTTTGTGTGTGACATTTGTAAATAGTTGTGTGTAAGCATAGAAAGAGTTTTTGCAAAAATTATTGTTTCTCATTAATTATTTAATTATAACTTTGTTGTTTGTTTTGTATTTAAAGTTGTATCAAAAGCCGTTCTTGTTTTCACTCTAATTTAATTTAGTTTTCCTCTTGAATTTTTGGGTTAGCTTAGATTATTTTAGAGATTAGGATAGGTTTTTTTTTTTTCTCATTATAGTTTTGCATTCTAGAGGCGGCTACTTACTGGCTTGAATTATTTTTGCATTTCAATTATGAAGTTAAATGTATGTATTTTTATTACGGTTTTTTTTTGATGTTCTAATGGTTATTATTATTTATTTATTTATTTTTATTAAAAAAAGATAAGTTTTGAAATTATTGGATAATTGTCTTTGAAATGAGAGAATTTTTGTTTCGTAAAAAGCGTTTTATTATTTTTTCATACTTTATTTTGTTAATATATTAAATAGTTTTTTGGAGTTTGTTGTTTGGGTCTATGGGTATGCTTTTCTGTCTATTCGCTTCCGATTCTCTTATCCACTTCAACTTCAACCTTTGCATACGTTTCTTTGACGCATAAATTTTTATTTTTTAAAAAATCTTTTCACAATTAAAACAATTTGTACTTTCGAAAAGGGGGAGGGGCGCATTTTTAAGTAATTTGTATTTGTTTTTTTTTTTAAATTTTTATTTATATTATTACTATTATATTGTTTGCTTAGCCTTCATTCGGTGTTATACATATTATGTTTGATTTCGCTAGGGTTTATTTAATGTTTTTTTGTTTTTTGTTTTTGTGTTTTTCTTACGTTGTTACATTTGTGTAGGATGCAGGAGTGCTGAGGTTCATGTGTTTTGTATCTTTGAATGTTTTTTTCTTTGTAATTTCTCGCCTTCATTTGTATTTTGTTTTTTGGTTTTTGTAAAATATTCGTTTTGTATATTTGCTTTAGTTTTAACAAGGAAATCAAACAGATACAATAGATATATATATATTTTTTTTGTTTTCTTCAAAATCAAATGGAGAGCTGTTTTTTTTTTTTTGTGGGCAAGGTTTGCAGGATGTGCTATTATTATTATTATACATCCTTTTCGCTTATCCTTGTGTATCCCGATTTGATGCACATTTGTCTATTTAGCAAGTAAATTTCATATTTGTATATGTACTTTGTTTTACATAAACTTTTTTATGCTTTGTTTTTTGTCATGTTATATTATGTTTTGTTTTATTTTGTTTTGTTTTTGTTTTTGTTTTTTTCAGGTCCAAAATCAAATTTGACTAATTCAAGGAATTAAAGTTTCATTGCATCTAAATAAGGTAAAGTGTACTTTTGTTTAAATATTATTATATGATTTGCATACAATTTTTTTGGTTTTTTGGTTTTTTGTTTTTCATTTTCAATAATAGAAACGAAACAATAAACTTAAACAAAATTTCCACTATGGCGCTTCTTTCTCTGCATTCCTTTTTACCAACTCATCCAAAGTGTGTGTGTGTGAGAGACAGACAAAGAGATAAGATAGGCAAACAGAGTGAGAGGAGAAGGTGTAAAAGACAGAGTTAGAGAGACTGAACTAAACTTAACTAAACTAAACTAAACTTAAAACTGGCACATTACGCCCCCAAAAAACAACAAGAACTTTCCGACCACAACCAAACTGTAGAACACGCCCATACCTGAGCAGCAGAAATTCTTCTATGTGAGCAGACGTGTCTACGTTGAGTTGTATCGAAATTTCTTGTGCCTTTTTTATTTTTAATAGGAGTGTCTGTGTGAGTGTGTGTGTGTTTGTTACTAAAGTGTGTATGTGTGTGTGTGTGTATGTGTGTAAGTGTGTGTGTAAGTGTGTTTATATTATATATAACGAAACATACTACAAAGTTTAATAATGATGACTTTCAAATAGATTATATATAAGTAGTACAATGAAAACTTCATATACAATATATGCCATATATAATAGATATTCCATATATATATTTTATAATAATGCAATAATAAGTACTTAATAGCCATGTTACATTTAAAATAGATAAACCACACCCTAAATACTCGTTTTGATCTGTTGCGTTATTTTTAATTGAGTTTTCAAGATTAGTTAGGAGCTCTTTTTTGTTTTTTGTTTTTTCGTTTTGGTTTTAAATGCTTTATTCTTGGGGGCTTGAGGGAGCTTCTACTGCTAAAATTTCACTACAATAATTGTGTATTATGTTGTTGTTTTTGGGAATACAAGTTGAGTTACATTTGTGGCAGCTTTGATTTTTTATTTGGCAGCATTATATATTCATATGTTTTTTGCTTTTTTGGATGATGTATGTATGTATTAATGTAGTACGGTTTATATGTATTTAATATACTAAGTTTGGAAACGTTAAAAAACCTTTAGTTTGGATTGCATGCAATGAACTTTTTATATGTTATACCTTTTTTTTTTTATAATAAATGGCTCTTGAATTTGACTATTAAAAATTTTGCATATTTTGCATTCAAGTATTCTTTTTCTTAGGTGTTTTTTTTTTTTTTTGGTTTATAGTACGAATTTTTTTTTTTGAGTTTTTTTTTTGAGTTTTTATAAGTAACATTTATATGTATATATATTTTGTAAGAATTAAACTAGAAAAATTCTAATTTGAGGTATGTATTCCATTAATTTGTAAGTGTGTGTGTGTGTAAGTATTATTGTTAATAAATTGTGTATGACAATTCGATACGATTTCTCTCACCCAGTTTTGGGTATTCTAAGAAGCGTGCTTAGTCTACATTCTAGAGCTTACTAACTTATTACTATATATTCGTATTGGATCCTAATGATGATACCATATACTATTTACTCAAAGCGATATTTAATGTTGACACAAAAAGCTTAAGACGATTGAGAACTTGTATGTTTTAGTAAATGTTACTTGTTACTTGGATTATTTTTAAGCAGCCACAAAATTATTTGAGAAAAACAATATTTTTGACTTGCTCTGTGAGCAACTTAGTTGTAAGATTTCTTTTTGGGATTGTGTTTGTGTAAAATTTTGTCACAGTTATGAGTGTAAATGATCTTTAATGCAATGATTGTTTTTATTTGCAAATCTCGCAGACTCGAGTATATAAGATTTTTTTTTTTTTTAAGCTTAATCCAAATTATCCCAAAATATACATCAATACTTATACGAAATGTTTTTTTGGGGGGATGTTCACTAAAAAATAACACATACCATTGCCCATGCTCACAGTTCGTTCGTAGCGAAATCGAATTCGAAATTTTTAGAAAAATATATACCATAATGAGTACCCGTAAGTAAGTACATTACTTTCAAACTTAGATGCTAAGCCAATGCTCACAGTTATGAGTTAAGGATTAAATTTTTTCCAATGCTTTTTTCACAATTAATTACCAAAATTTGCCTTTACCAATTAAATATCACATATCGGGAGCTCTTTTCAAGGAAAAATAGTTCTTTCTTAAATAAGAAAATCCAAATAAAAATAATCTCATTCCAATAATGTTCAAAGCAAAATGATTGTGATTTTCGTTTTTAACTCGTTTAGTTTTTGTTTTTTCAACTTATTTTAAATGCCAATGGGTATGAAATATTTTTGTGGCTGTCCTAAAATAATGCTACAAAACTATCAAAATTGCTTACGGTAAATGTCATTTAAGTGTATAATTATTAAATGTACAACATGAATATTCATATGAAGTGTGCTTAAATATTTGGTGTTGATTTCTTATGTTAAGTGTATCATGTGTTTCAATGACTTTATGAATAGTTTGAAAGAATAAAATAGAAACAACAAACTAATTAAATGCGTCGATTAGGTTGACTGTGGCAGTATGAGTGTGTGTGTGTGTGTGTATGTTGTCTTATGTATGACAATGACTGATGATGATCACGTATGACTGATGACTGATGACATATGACATGAAGTGATGTTTGTTTAAACTCGTGTGTCTGACGTTCTTTTTATAAATTAATACGTATTCTGTGTGCTGTATATGAAACATTAACATTTATCGGTGGATAAATGTTGCACATTTAATGCAATATTCTATGTTGTTTATATTATTAAATTTTTATTTTTTTTTTTTGGTTTTTTGTATTGAGGTATTTGGGCTCTTCAACACGTTGGTTTTTTTTTTTTTTTTTTTGAGTTTTTACATACAATCATACATTATCAACAATGAGGTAGACATTTTTTATTTGCAGTACGTTACATTTGAATTTGTGTCTCATTAGTCTCTATTTTGCTTGCAGTTACACTTTTTGTTTCTTGTTTTTTTTTTAGTTTTGCTTAAATACTTGGAAGTCCATTGAATTTTTCGTTTGTTTGCTTTTGTAGTTCAAATACCTGAATTTCTTGGATGTTTTTTTTTTATTTTGTTAGTCGATTTATAAGATACACTTATTTGTGATCTAAACAAATCATCATCACGTTTGCTGCTTTACGTTATATCGAGTTTTTCTATATAGAACTTTTCAGTCAATCAGTCTTTTAGCATACACTGTTTACCGTTTCTGTTTACTGTTACTGTTATCGTCACTGTACTCTTACTGTTACTGTAACAGTGATCGATAACATGCTTGCATACTTTGCGGCGCACATCACAATTTCGTTAAACACATACAAGTTGTTGTTTTGCCATCAGTCCTATATATTTGTTTACTCGCTGTGTTGCAACTTAAGACTAACTTGATTGATTAAATAGACTTAAAAGTATCTAGGTATTTATCTGTGTAAGTATGTGTATAAATTATTTTCATAGAACAAAACACAACATCGAGGGATTTGTATAAGACTAGAACTATATGTGTAGTATATTGTAGTAGACGAGTAGTATTACTACAAGCGTAAAGCATAAACATAGGGGTCACGGCTAAGGCTAAAACCTAAGTACAACACATAGACACTTGGCTTGAGATTTCTAAGACTTATCGAGAGAAATAAATGGCAACGATTGTTCGACAATTCAGTTTCTGATTAATATGCAGCACGATGGCGCCTCAAATTATATAGTAATTGTGTATATAAGTGTAAAATATATGTAAGTTATGTTATATATTCGTTTGATAAGTAAGTTATTATCTTATGCATTATGTGGGTAGGGGAAGCTTAATCAAGGAATTAATTTTTTTTTGTTTACTTTTTTGTTTTTGGTTTTTGTGAGACCAGGCCACGACTCTTTCTTTTTGGGCCTTTGGGCCCTCGCTCGTATTGCTTGCTCAACACTGTAGTTTGCTTGCATTCACTGTTGCTAATTGCAGCTGTATCTGAAGCCTATGCTAAGAACGCACACATACATGTATATATGTTTAACGTATGTATATAAGTTTAATTATGAATTATGTGTTTAAGTTTCTGCATGTTTAACCGATTGTTGGTCCACTTTACCAGCGGTTCTTGTATACCCATGCTGACCAGCTATCGGTTTTGTTTTGTTTTGTTTTGTTTAGTTGTAGTGCTTAAAGTTAGCCGATGTGTGTTTCGAGTTACTAAAGTTAAATTTAATATTGTAATCGCTAAATACATAGTACATATATAATAATATCGAACGCAATAATATATAAATACAAGAGAATAAACCAAATTCGTTTCTAGCAAAACCTGTGCGCCTTAGCTGTATTTACTTTTTGTTTATTTTTTTTCCTTTGTGGCGTCTACGCAAATAGGCAAACACAAATGGGTTTAAAAAAATTTCATATGCTTCTTCTTGACTCTTTAATCATTTACACATAAGACTCTTAAATACTTAAATGCTAACAAGTGCAGCCCATTAAAATTACACACATTACATCTATCTCTCTGGATAATAGTATTTATAAATACGTATAAGCTATTAAGTAGTTGCAAAAACCAAAGAATTAAGCTTAAAAACTTTAACTGAAAACGAAATTATATAAACTCGAACTTGAAATCGAGCGGTTGCCGTTTTTCAACATTTTCATTTTCTTTTCCTCTTCTCGTTTGTAACTAAAGGGCCAAACTTTATAATCAATGCTCAGGTAACTCAAAGGGTACGTACACATCGTCGTTTAGGAATTACAAGGAATTGATTTAGTTTTTAATTGTTTTGGTTTTTTTTTGTTTTTGTTTTTTGTTTTGTACTTTGGCAAGAAATTTTCAACATAACGAGAACAAACGTGAACAAAAATTCGACTACAACATTGACAAAGACAAAGATGACGCTCGGTGCGTTCAACTCAAAATTCAACTAAGAAATTGATTTAGTGCATTTGTTTGTAGGATGTGAAAGCTAGGGATTAGAAGGATATTAGGCCAAGGGGGTGTACAGGTAACTTAGTAAGCAAGTTTGCTAACAAAAATAACACAAAATGTAAAACTATAAGTTCATCAAAACGCTCACAACGGATTCACTTGTTGTATTATCTGTAAGAAAATAATGTGTTGCATACGCCAAGGCGCAATTGCGATTACTAAACTATTTAATGTATTGTATATATGCGGCGATTAACATGTTCCTACGTTGTACAACTTGCTATAGATCTATGTCTGTATGTTCGTATGTACCTAAAGATGCGACTAACTGAGGTATTTTATATAAGTTCAAACAGCAAGTGTTGGAAAAGCAAAAAACAGAAATCGGTTAAGCTAAGCTATATATCTGTATGTTTTGACCGACAAGTGTTTTCTACTAAATGCTTAGCAATACATTTCGGTTAAGGTTTTGGCCAGGCTGATTGCCTGTGTCTAAGTGGTAAGTACTCACTAAATGGCTTCACTCATGGTTCAAATGGTATGCAAAACTCGGCAGTTTATCGTCCGGCATTCGAGTTTTTTGTTGTTATGCGAATTTATTTAATTATAGTCACGGTTATTTTAAGGAACATAAAAAGGTAATGTAATATAATAAATTGCATACAAACCAAAGTAAAAAAAATCATTGAAATAAAGAAACAAATTAAACTTTAAATAATACAAATATTTCATTTAATCATTTGAAAATTCAACAAAAATTGTATATATTTATTAATTATAATAATAATTATAATAATAATAATAGCAAAAAATATGTAGTGTAATTGTTTTTTGTGATTTTTCTTGTTGTAGTTTTATATTTTATTTTTGTTTTTATTTATTGAAGTATTTATGTAAATTTATTTAGTTTCATTTATAGTAATAATAATAATAATAATAAAAAATCAACTAAAATATTCAACTAAATTACATTAAAAAGTAGACAAATATGGGAATTCGTTTTTGTTTTGTTTTTTTGTTTTTTGTTTTTTTCTTTTTTGTGGGCGTGATGAAGAAACACAAAATAAAAAGTTGACATGTGTGAATTACAAACACAACACTGGGGCTGCGATTTTTTGTTTTTGTTTTTTGTCATTTTGTATAATAACATAAGTAAAAAAAAAGGTACAAAGTATTATATTACACATTAAACAAATAATGCTTAAACCAAAAAGTGTGCTAAATTTTGTATCAATAAAAGAACGAGAATACGTGTACACATATCGGCTGGAAAAATAGACGCATATATCAAAGATTTGGTTACATAACTACATAAAATGAAGTGTGTTTGTGAGTGTGCTTTTAAATTTAGTAACAAAAAAAAAAACATATATATTAGCAACGCTGTTGTTTTTAATTGCTGAATAAATATTCCGCAGTTGAAATTGCCTAAACTTGACCAATTTGTACATTTCGTCATCAGATGATCTGAGAGAGAGCTCGTTGATTTTACTTGAAAGAACTCGTAAAGTATTTAAAAACTTGAGCAAGCGTTGCTAGCTTTCATAAATTGATTTTAAAGAATTTTGGTATAAGTCTAAGCATTCTGCATTTGGAATCGAAATATTGAAGATGTTAAGTGCTTATAAAAGTGTTTTACATACACACAAAACTACTGCTATTAAACAGCGTGCAAATATAATGTTTTTAATTAAAAAAAAATATATTTAAAAAAAAAGAAGTAAGAAACCCTTTGTTTCAATTTAGGCATGAATTATATATATATATTTTAAATAAGACTAAACAAAAACTGTCTTCATTTAATAGTTTGTTATTAATTTGAATATGTTGTTTTTTAATTAAAGTATGATTGTGTTTTAGGTATTAATTTTCGATATTAAATCATTATGTATTTATAAAATATATGTTATTGATTTTTGCTAAGGAGGTAATATAAATTACATTTAAATGTTTTTATTTAGTTTTTATTTAATGTGTTATTTGTGTTTTAATTATTAATTATTTATTGCTATTTTCGTTAGTTAGAGCAATGTGTATTGGAAGTTGTGACTATTATTTAGTTTAGTTTAGTTGTGTTTTTGTTTTTTTTGTTTGTTTAATTATTCATTTATTAAGTTTTTGCATATATATTTTCTTGGTGGCTGAGGTGGGCATAAGTTTTTTATTTATTTTTTTTAATGTTATGTATCTTAAATGTCGTCGCATTCTCATCCGTTTAACAAAATGTCAATTAGAGTTAGTTTCGTTTAACACTTTACTTGCACATTGAACTAAAACAAAAATAAAAATTCAAAACTAAATAAAAAGAAATATATATGTTGCTTGGTTGGGATGGTGGGTGGGGCGACAACTTAAACACGGGCTGACTTATATGGTAGTTGGTGGTGCGGTGCTGCCTTTGACCTTGCATATGGAAAATTTTACTTCTTTGTTTTTGTTTTTATCGCATGCAGCTCTTATCATAAATATGTGTGTGTGTGTGTGTGTGTGTGTGTGATAGAGAGTGTTGTAATGCCAATTATATAACTAAACAACTATGTTTCTATATAGTTAAGTGTATGTGTGTTTTTTAATAATTATATTTTTATGTGTTTACGTAATTTAAATTCTTAAATTTAGACGAAAATTATATATGCTTGTTTGTTTGCCAGACTCATTCATATATATAATTCTCTCAAGTAAATGCCAAAAGTGTTGTTGATTGGGTTGTTTAGGTTTAGGTTTTAGGTTTTAGGTTTAAGGTATAGCTTTATGTATATATCTATAAATATATATTATGTACTTATTAACTTAAGCATAATTCTATATAGGTAAGTATGTAAACGAACTTCTCGTTGAATTGTGAATAAAAGTTACTATCACTTCGTATTTTCCCATTCTGATTTTCTGAAATAGAATTATGTGTAGTTTTTTTTTATTTTTTTATTTGGTATGTTAAATGGCGGCAACTCTAAATGCCTGAAGTGTTGGAAAATGCGGCACATGCAAATCTATTGCGTTATCTAAGCAACGGTAGCCTGAATCCAATACAATTATTTAGGTATATATATATATTTTTTTTTTTTAAAGAGAGAACCATGCCAAAAGTCACCAATGCGGTTTGGATGTTTAACCGCTTGTAGAAGGGGTCGGGAATTGGGAGCTGGGTGAATGGTATAGTATAAAATTTATCACACTGCTGTTAAAAAAATATATAAATATATATTTATTTTAAAATTTTTGAAAAATTATTTACGTTACGTAGGTAGTAGCTTCACAAAAGATTGGGTAGAACAAAAACCAAAAACTGTATCACATGGCTGAAGAGAATTACATTTCAAATGAGAATAAGTATAAACTTTTCGAAAAGAAACTTTTAAATCTAAACGTATTCACAGTTATTTGAAGCAGGGCTTATAATTTTTCACAAAATTTTTGTTCCTGACGAACGACAACTCACAAATTTAAAGGGTACATTTTAAATGCTTGGGATTGGGGTAGTCACAGTTTGGCTGTTTTTGTTTAGTTTTGAACCAGGCAATTTTTTGGTTGATTTAGACATTTTCTCAAAATGTTTAACACAGGTTTGGGGGATCAGGGTATATTTTTTTAAATTTTTAAAAATTTTCTTGTTTTACAGGCATCACTTGAATGATTGCGCCGCGTACCTACTTTGGATCGCTAGAAAGGATCTGCAGGACGCGTCGCATTTCACAGATAGTTTGACGAAACTTAGGGAGATAGTTGATCTTTAGATCGGATTGGATCGTTTCGAACGCTATGCACAGGCCAAAGGATTTAACACAGTGTCAGCTGCCATGTTTTTTAAGTTCTGGTCAAATAACTTTACGTCACAGATTGGTCAAATATCAAATTTGGTTTTTCTTTTAATTCGATTAAAAGTAAAGATTGAAATCTTTTGAAAATTTAACACATTTAAGAGTTGAGGTTCTCACAGTCGGGTCATATATCGAAATTTGGTTTTTCTTTCAATTTTATTAAAAGTAAAGATCTTAGATCTCTCGAATATTTTACACAATTTTGAGTTGGTTTCTTTTTGTCTCAAAGAAGGTTCATATATCAAATTTGGTTTTTTCTTTCAATTTTATTAAAAGTAAAGATCTTAGATCTTTCGAATATTTTACACAGTTTTGAGTTTGAAAGGGGGGGAGATAGATAAATGGTGAAATTAACTTATAATAAGTAGAGTAGAGAAAGGGAGAAACGGGATAGGGACAAACGGGATAATTGGTGACTTTTTTGAATGCACAAAATAAACACAAAACAGGAAACATTGAACCGCTCTTTAAGTTGTTGGGATGTTTGCATACCATTGTATATATGTATATATATGTACTTGTAAAATTTAGAAAAAACTTTCTTAAACCTATTAAACCTATCGATAGCGAGTGATTGTGAGTGCAAAGCACAAACAAACAAAACACTTTTACACAGAGATCCATCACAAACGGCTAAGTTCTGCTAAGTTGCCTTGCTGCTACAAATTACTACAGATAGATACATAGATAGATAGATAGATAAATAGATACACACACATATAAGCTATTAATAGAGAGGGGGGAGAGGGAGACCTTAACATATTCATACATAGTACAAAAAATGATAACCTAGCCAAAAGGGGGAAAAAAACTATAAAGAATTTTGCGAATGCAAAATTTCTTTTAAATTGAAGGTTTATTAGCTTACTTAAACTTACTAATTAATAATCACGCTGCGCCGAAAATTTTTGTATTTTTGTTGGTTTTAAGAACTTATATGATAGGATGGGCCGGGCAAAAGGTTTACTCAAATGAAAAAAAAATAATAATATAAATACCATATTGTGTTTTTGGAAACAGAAAACTACTTTTAATCTGCATGTGCCGTTAACTATTGTTATTTATTTTGAATTTGTGCTGAAGTTATCTTCTGAGAAAGTGTTTTTTGGGTAGCGTTTTGGCTGCCGTTTTTGCATTTCCAATTTGCTGACTAATATCTAGAAATAATTACCAATCGTTTAGGTAAAGATGTGCAACTTATCGATTAATTTAGTATGTAAAATTTTATGTTTTTTTTTTTATGTTTTGTTTTGTTTTGATTTTTGTTTTGTTTGTTTATAAATTGTAGCAAAAAATTTTGTTTTTCTTTTGTCATACATTCGATTAATATATTATTTTTAGTTTAAATTTTATATATTTTATTTGTTTGTTGGTTTTTTATTGAGCAGCACAGCAATTTTCGTTTTCTCACAACGAACATAAAATGCTTTGCTTTCAATACATTTTCATTTGTTTTTCCTCTTCTTTGCTAAATTAAAAAAAATCCCTCAAAATGTACGCGAATTTTCGCATTTTCTTTCCGTAATCCTTTTTTTTTTTTAGTTTTTTTGGTAGGTTTAATATAAAAATTTCTTTTATAAAGTATAACTAAAAATTGCTTGCATTTATGTATGGATTTTTTCGTGCATTGTTTTGTAAACTCAACAAAAGTAACAAGAAAATTCTGTTACATTTGGTTAGTTTTTTTTTGCATTTTTGTTATGGTTTTTTGTTATGGTTTTTTTGCCTTTTAGTAAAATCGTTTTGCCGTTTATATATATAAAATTTAAAATTACACACAGAAACTGGTAGGCAAGTTATTCACGGTCTTTGATTTTTATTGCATTTTGGATATATTGCTAAGAAAAATAAATAAAAATATTGTGTTGTTGGAAATTTGCTTTGTGCCTGCCTGGATGGTTCTTAAATGTGCCTGTTACTGTAATTGTTGTTGTTAATGTTATGTTATTAATGTTAATGTTACTTTTCTCTGTTAAATTTTGCTAGAGTAACATTGTTATTTATATGTATATGTATAGGGGTGTGTGTGTGTGTGTGAGTTTGTAGATCGCTTAGTTGTTCATGTTTAGATAATCGTTGAAGAGCTGCATGCATGCGGCAGCGCCACCTACCGGCTCCTCATACAGTTGCTGTTGATTGGCATTAATGTTGTTGCTGTGCCGCCAAATGTTTGCCGCCTCGAGCAACTCACCCGCAGACGACGACGAATTGGAGCTAACATCGGATACATCGTTGTTGGCCTTGCTATTAAGTTGGCTGCCATCCTGGCTGCTAATGTGCAGATTGCACAAGAGATCGCTGAACATGTCCGGAACAAGTGAAGCTGAATTGATGTTGCTACCATTTGCTGCTGTTGGCAGCTCCCAAATGTTTTGAGCCGCACTCAACTTGGCATAGTGTGCCACATTTGTGTTGCCCCAGCCTCCGCTTGAAGATGCACCCGATGAGCTGGTCATCGAAGCTGTCGGGGATGCTGCATGCGGCAATAACTCTTTGGCCGCATAGAAATTCTCACGCAACTGAGCCGAACCATTGGGCGATGTCTGTGCCCAGAGCAACTCCTTGCTGTGACTGGTGGTCGGACTGAGCGATGGCTGTGAACCGCTGCCCGATGAACAGCCGCTGGTGGAGCCAGCGCCAGTGGAGGCATTGCTGGCACAGCCCCATAAGGCGGAGATTGCCTCAGCCTGAGCCATTGGCTGTGACCAGGCATTCATCTTCTGGTTGCTGTTGTTGATGTTGCTGTTGTTTGAATTATGGCTAATTAATAAGTTACTAATACTGCTGCCAACACCAATGTTGTTGCTGTGATTTGTGTTGCTGTTGTTGCTCAATAAAAGTGCGTTGGAATCATGGCCTAAAGTCAAGTGGCCCAATTGCTTGTTTGGCAGCTGTTGTTGTTGTTGTTGCTGTTGCTGCTGATGTTGTTGTTGTTGCTGATACTTGCTCATAACGTCCGCCATGGCCATTAGGCTATTTGAGTAGCTTAGCTTGTGTTGCTGCTTCTGCTGCTGTTGTTGCTGCTGGTAGCTGACCGCGCGAGCTGCTGCTACTGTTACTAAATAAGCGGCTTCTGTGGCATGCTGTGTGGCAGCGATTGCTGCGGGCGCTACAGCTACTGGTAGCTGTTGTTGTTGTTGTTGTTGTTGCTGCTGCATCTGATGTTGTGGTAGCTGCTGCTGTTGCTGTAGTGTTGGCTGCTGCTGCTGTTGTGGTTGCTGCCTTACCTGCTGATGTTGCTGGGCGTGCGGATGAGCGCCAATTAGATCGGGATTAATTTGCTGCTGCAGCGGGGCGGAATAGTCGATGGCTGCATTATAGATTGGCTGCTTGGGGGCCGTTGAAGTACCATTGGCACTGGCTGTTGCTATTGTTGTTGTTGTAGCATTGCCGGAGACCGCTGGCGACTCCAACGGGGCCTCATGTTATGCGATCGCCTGCATCCGCGTCGCATTGCTCTTGGCGTAGCAGTAGATCAACGGCTTTACAAAGTGAGTGTCCTGCGTGTTGCAATAGGGGCAAGTAACACCATGCGAGTAATCGCTGTAGAAGCTCAGCCGCTGCTGTGGATGCATTAGCATCTTGAAGCAATTATTGCACTGCAACATAAAGAGAAGTTACAAAATAAATGATAGGCTACTAGCTGGAAATATAATTGAGAAATGCATGTTTTCAAAAACAAGACTATAATTGTTTCGAATTTGTGGAAATGAGGCAGTAATTTTGACAGGTTGTTAAGCAACGTTTAAGCTTTAAGTGTACATAATCAACATACGTTGTATGCCTTGAAAATAAACCTATTAAGAAGCTTTTAATGAGCTTAACGAACAAATACGATAATGGCAAGTGGGTCTATTTAAGTTTTGTAATAATGAAACGGTTATTCAAAAGCTAAAAGCTTTCCATGTACCATTTTAAGCAGTACTCTTAAACTGAAGCTTTAAGGGAATTAAAAAAAATTCACGTACATACACAAGTAGAAGTAATCAAAACTCGTATTTTCTACTTTAACAAACATCTTTCACTGTTTTTTTTTTTTTTTATTATTGGTACTCACCTTGAAACGTTCGGCACAGCAGGGCATAGCCGCAAAGATATCATAGGAGTACATGGTGCCGAGCACCAGACTGGAGCCATCCCAAGGCTCATTGCAGAATCTGTAAATGACAATTGTGTATTGTAGTTAGTCGTAGTAGTAGTAATGGCAACAGGCTTAAACTACAGCATGTATGTGTATGTGTTTGTGTGTGTGTTTAAGCTTACCTGCAGCTGATGACGCGACTGCTGGAGGTGCCATCCAGGCAACCCATGCACACACAGGTCAAGTAGAGCATACGTCCTTCGTATTTGACCTGCAAGCAAACAGAGAGAGAGAGCGAGAGGGGGGTGGGTTAAGCACATATTAAATAGAAAGCCACACAGGGGCAATGCTAGGTTAGCTATAAACCTAGCAACAACACACAGTCACACATTATTCATTGTTACCAACCAGCAACACATGCAATGAGAAATGATTTCTGACAAACTTTCCACCCTTACAACAAAATGCGAACACAAAACGACACAGCAAAAACAGGGCTCCAATGCTGGGCGTCGCGACATAATAATTTCAAATAAAATGCAAAATGCATAACGCCCACGAGACGATGCGGAGAACACAAAAGCATTGCAGGGCCCTGACAGTGGCAGCCAAAAAGAAGCGAGAGTCAAGACCAGAGACCAAAGGCGCCCAGACAAGCGCACAACGAAGGAAAAGAAGGCCAGAGGCAACGCAAGGCAGGGCAATGCAAGGTAAGGCAAGACAGGGCATTGCTTGCTCGCTGGCTTGGCAATGAATTATAAATCCAGGTTTAAATTAAAGGGGCGCCCTGTCAGTCCAGGCATGACAAAAAAAAAAAACAAAAAACCAAGAGCTTGTAGCTGGGGCGAAAGCTATGCCAGCTGGTTGCGCAAAGGCGTAGGTTTAGTTGCTGTTGTTGCACGTGGGTCGTCGTCGTGTGCGTTTCTTTGTGCAAGTTCGCAACGACACTAAGAATAAAATATGCAATTCAACTTTTTAAAAGGCTTTTCATATCAACGCAAGCAAATTTTCGGAGTAAAAAGAAGTGCCTTTTTTTTTGTATTTATTTCGTTTGCGATTTTTCGTATTAATAGTTGGTTGCTATATATATCCTACTGCACACCACGTTTTTCTCCCAGTGTACAATGACAGCAACAACAACTGCATTTGCGCACCGCTTGGCAGTTTATTAGGCGCTGCCGTAATTATGCTGACTGAAATGGGTCATAAATTGCAAAAGCAACAATGGCGACTTAGGCGTGCCATGCCCCCAAATGCCCCACACCACTACTAGCCGACCATTTCACATTTCCCTCATATTGCCACATAATTTTTGTAGTTATGCCAGAGGCAGAAAGGCAGAGAGACTCTCAGACAGACAGATAGACATCGAGACAGATTGTGACTTATATATTTTATATGCGACGTTTGGCTTTAAATATGTTTTTTTTTTGTTTTTTTTTTCCAGTTGCGAGTCAAATTTGCAACAACTAATTGCAGCTGAAAGTTCTTGGGCCACGTGGGCGAGTGAAAGCGGCCTGTTGTGTTGGCTCGTTGGTTGTGTGCCACGCGTGGGTGTCCACAACATCAACATTTGATGGTTATTAATGATGAGAAAAGAGAGAGAGAGAGAGAGAGCGAGAGAGAGATGGGGACAGAATGAAAGAAAGATAGATGGATATTAAGACTCACCTCAATGCAGCCGTTGGAATGCTGCTTGGGACTTAGAAAGAAGGAGCCATCTACCAACGGATAGCGATCAAATACAAGCAACGGCTCCTCACACAAGATGCATGCAACACGACACATCTGCGACTGGGCCAGCGCGGTAAGTATGAAGAGACGTGTCTCATCGTTGCCATGATTGCCCTCGTCCTCAATCTGCAAAGAAAGAACAAAAAAAGAAAAAATATTGTAGAAATATAGAAAACGTTAGCATATGGTTTGAATTTAAACTTGCGAGCTACACATACAAACATGCAAAAAAAAAAAAATATAATCAAATATTGGATACAATTTATGTGTTGTGTATAGAAAACTATAATAATGCCAAGGTGCCAAAGAATAAACCCAATATACTTGCATACCAAATATGTATGTGTGTGGCAGGACATTGGCGTCTAAGCGCAACAAACAAATGAACCATAAAATCCATACGTGCCCAGCCAAGCAGCCAGGCAGCTAGCAGCAACATGTGTGTGTGTGTGTCTAGCTGGCTAAGCCAAATGGCTAACAGGATGGCTAAATTGAAAGCACACACGCAGCCAGCCAGTGAATGCAGTCTATGGCAGAGAGACCTGACTCAGGACAATTCCCCAATCGATAATCAATATGGCGAGCCGCGGCTCTAATAAAGCCGTCAAAGCAGCCACAGACCCAAAGTCAATACCGATGCGGCAAATACCACAAAAAAAAAACAAGAAAGCAAATACCAGCAGTCCAATCTAACCCAACTGATATATGCTCTGTTAAAGTGAGAAATGAAAATGTGCAACAGTGAATTTTAATCATAAATTATAAGCCATTTTAATTGAATTATTATGATTGCTATTTCGTTGAATAAAATCTCAAAAATTTCAAAAAAAAAAAAAAGAAAATAAAAGTAAAACCAAATTAACTGTTTGCCAATATACCTCTTCAGCCATGGGATTAGTGTGCAGAAAAAGGTGTTGAAAGGTATACAAAATATGGGTAAAAGCGAACACACACAAAAGAGTTTTGAGGCAGACACTAATCAAAGTTACGTTGTCTACAAGTGAGAGTTCGATCCCCGAATTGGTAATTGCCGTTTGCCCAGGTGACCGCACACCCACGCATACATACTCGTTCAGGTAGTCACAAATAACGACACAGACATGCTGAATTATTTAGTAATAATGGTTAAACACAAGGACGTCAGGACACGTACGTCCTAATCAATTGCAGCAATGGGATTTCAACACTACGTGTTATGTGTGTATTAGACACAAGACAAGTTTAATGCACTTTTAATAAGTCGCACGACAAAACTTCAAGGAGTGCTAAACCACACGCAAGAAGATACGCTCGAGGAGTCGCCAAACTTTGCCATTATGCAAAAGAACACAGCTTGTAATGTTGTGCAAATATTTGCAAGGAACTTTTCTTTACAGACTTGAAAAGTATGTTGTCTTGCTGCTCTGTCAGTCAAATGTCTTCAAACAAAAGAGCCAAAATAAAACAAAACCATCAGGAAATTAATATTTACACAAGGAGTTCACTTCTCTTCCTTCAACTCCAACTCCACCCACTACCATTGAGCTGCTTGTCTCATAAATTCTTGCAACAACAATAAAATCAACTTAAGGTGGCATTAAACTCGATTAATCAATGTTTGCATTTATTTTTGGCACAGGCAGGGGAAAGTGATTTCTAGTCGGGGTAGAATTGTTTGGGGTTGGGGGTTTGTTGTTGCCTGTTGCCACGTAAGCGATATGAAACCCAATTTTCACTCATTAAACAAAAGGGAATGTTGCTTATATTGTTGTTGTTGCAAGCTACGCTTTAACAGCAATTGAGTTGATTGTTCTAGGGTTGGGCGGTGTGAGGGATGTGGCAAAACAATTGCATGTCTAGGGTTACCAAAAACAATCCGTACCACAACATACCATACCAACCTATGAGCATTTGAGTACACATTTCAATGCTTGAACAGAATTCTTATAACAAAGTATTTACTATTTGCTACGTGACAATTTGTTAATTTGGTCAAGTGTCTTGAATTTGTTGCAGCTGCCACACAAAAGCCACAAAGTGTGCTTCATAATTTATATATATATATTCACATTTTCTTGTGTGCCTTGATGAAAGGCTGTTAAAATATTTAAGATTATAAGTTTTTTGTTATTATTGTTATAGCCAAGTTTGTCAAGTGCAAGAAACTTTTTTGGCACATGCAAAAAGTCAAAAGTCGAAGTGCAATAAACTCGTGCATTAACTTGGCAAAGTTGTCTGTTATTACTTTTTTCTTTCGGTTATCTTTTCTTTTATTTTTTTTTTGGGCCAACTTAGCGCTAATGAAACCATTCAGTTGTCATTTCCTTGGCCAAGAGCAGCCATGGCATAAATCAGCACAGCCAGCTTTTTCCCTTTGACCATAAATATCCACATGCTATTTAGATGGCAGTTGCCCCACCAAATCCACTAACTCCCAATCCGGTGGCAACAAATCAAAGTCGTATTTGTGTTTTTCTTTGGTTCGTGCCACACCCTTCCCTTTTGCGAAAAAAGACAATGGGGTCGATTTAAGTGCTCGTTTGCCAAGTGCTACGATTTTGATAAACACATTAAATTAAATTGCATTTCAATGGGCTGGGAAAAATCTGTCACACAAAACTTTGCCACGAATCCATTCAACTTGCTTCTTTCGGTGGCCCATTTTAATTGATAAAAGCAAGCGATACATACATACATTATACATTTCCGACTGTATGAAAATTAAATTCGAGCTAAAATATCACATTTCTAACATCTTATTCTTACTTCTTAGCATTTTTGAAAGATATTCTTACCGCATTATCAATTATTGTAAAAGAAAATTAATAAATTTTTTATAAAAACATAAAATATGGCGTAATTACATTGTTAAATATTAGGCTAACGGCAGGTTTTAAGAAATAAATTTAATATATAATATTAAAGAACCAATTTCTTTTTATCAGAATTAGAATGCCTTTTCAAATAAGTCTTTCAATCCTGGTTACTTCAGCCAGTTACTTTTAATTACCTACAGTTAGCTTTTGATCATCACACACAATTTGTGTATTGTACTTGTTAAGATGGCACAACACTAATTAAATATGAGAGTCTCACTTGAGACACTCTCCATTAACCATTAACCAGTCGCTGTTTATTAAAAGCATCCTTTGAGTTTTTTTATAAAAGGCAATAAGAGCAGTTTTATGCTTTTAACATTTACATATTTACCTATAAAAACATGTGAAAAAACACAAAAAAGGCTGCAAGCATTTTATATACAATCGGTATTCATATGTGTGTATACACATATGAACTCTGTTTTGTGTGCGTGCCTTTGTGTATGTTTGTGTTTGTGCAGACAGTAAACACACATATGAGAAACTTGCTTTTCGTCTCGTTTTTCTTATATGGTAGGTGTATCCCGCGCGAGCTGTTATTAAAATATTTCAGTTTGCTTTTTTGCCGTTTGTGCGACATAAATTTAGTGACTTTTAATTTATGCGACTGTGTGCAACGCCTCATTAATCCACAATTGATGTTGCGAGTGTGGCACAGCTACAGTCAAAGCCAAAGCCTACGAGAGTTAGTTGCCACTGTGGGCGTCCTCCTCTTTTTTTTTTTCTTCTTTTTTGAAGCCATTTGATGTCAAACGTTTTTATTAAGGCTGCTACAGACCCGGAAAAACTATCAACGTCAATTGACGATTGTCATTTGTGGAAATTGAAAAATTGTATTGCCAAACCTGAGCTAACTCTGGAATAGGAAACAAATAAAACGCTTTCGAGTGGGTGACAATAATAATACCATTCACGTTAAGTCAAAAAGACAAAAGAAAGTTTGCAACCAAAATGAATAACGAAATGCCACTCAAGCTGCTGTGGGCGTGGCCAGAGCGCTGCTTAATTTAACCAAGTGCCAGAGTCTCGGGCACACTCAAATGACTTTTAATATTATGACAGTACCGTAGCAGTTGAGCCATAACAAACTCTTTGTATGAGTTGAGTTAGTCCAGCTGCGCTGCCTTTTGTGCAAAATGGTAACAGCAACAGCAGATTAACTGACAGCATTCAAAGCCAATGACAAGCTAGGAACAGCAACAGAACAATGCGGACAGATAGACAGACAGACAGGATAGCGTATGACACTGACAATGAAATGGAATTGCAAACATGCCAAAACCTCCACCCACCGACCCCATCTATATCTATCATCTGGTTAAACATCCCCTACAATCCAATAACTAACAGACGACTCCAAGTTGAGGAACTGCATCTGTGCCTCTAATACTGCACATTGCACAATAATCTTTAAAAGCAAACTAAACAAGCAAACAGTCAGCAGTTAAAAGGATATATCAGTGGAGAGGTTACAAAAAGTCGAACAATGGAATACTCTTTAGCGTTAGAATATTGTTTGGAGCTATTGTGCGATTTTTAAGAATTCAATTCTTAAATCAGAAATATTAGCATATTGCATATCTTGTCAAAACTATACACTTTTCAAATTTAATCTTAAAAAAGATATACTTAAAAGTATATACATATCGAAAGATTGCATAGCAAAGGCTTCCTTCCAACTGCTTTTAACTTCCCTTTAACCTATAAAAGTAGCTTAAATAAAATACACTCAATTTCCACTTGAAGCAACTACTGAGTATAGAAGTGAAATAAAACATTGTCAGAGCTTGTACAAATAGAGGCAAGTATGGAGAGAAATGGGCGTAACGAAGGATCCAGTGCAGAGTAAAGGAGGTTGCATGAAGAACTAGCAGGCGGCACTCTTATAAATGAAATGGAGTAATAATATTTTGTGACAACAAACGCAGCGTGGGGCAACACAATAGAATGGCTTAAAAGGAAAGAAGACTGCATAGGAACTGCAAAGAGGCAACAACAGGAGCAGGATCTATATACACACAGGGCGCAGCTGTGTGCTACGGGTACCTAACAATGCAACCAACAACGACAACAGCAATAACAACAAACAGCAATGTTGCAGACAAACAAACATTTCAATAAATTCAAAAAAAAAAGCAACAGACTATGAGACAGACAATGAAAAACACGCAAAAGGAGTGCCACCAAAGCAGCAAACGACCAAAAACAGATACCAGACCAATGCCAGACGAAAAAAAGCTTTGCTTTTGGCTAAAACACAACAGAACAACAGTTGAGAAGGCACTTAATAAGAGAGAGATGGTGAAGCCGTAGGTAGGTAGGTTATGTAGAGGGTTAAGCGCTACTCGAAGTGGCTTAAAACCGCATGCTGTTGCTGTTGTTGTTGCATGCAGCATTTTGTCAAATCTCGTGTCATTCGCACTTAATTCAAATACGCGACACAATGGCCAAACCAAAAACCGTCTGCAACTTTTAACTTCTTTAGGCACTGTGCTAAATTCTTGATCAAGTTTGACGAGTTTGCTTTTTGCTTCGCTGAACTCGCGAGCATAAAGAAAAATTCTGTTAAATTGGACAAATGACAGTTAAATGTTTAATATGCTTTAAAAGCCCTTTGGCATGTCAAAGGCAATCGTTTCACTTTCACAGTCGCCTTTTAGCTCGTTTTACAATATGACATTTGCATTTTTGCATTACCCTGGTTGTTGTTGTTTTTGTTGTGGAGTATTCAGTGTCTGCGTTGAGTTTGCCTTTTTGCCCAGACCCTTGAATATCAATTTGCAAAATATGCCCTTTTCAGTTGCTTTGGCCAGTCTGCTTTATTTATTGTGCGTTCAACGTTCTATAGCATAATGGCCATTTATTGACCAAAGCCAATGCCAATGGCAATGGCAAATGCTAAAAGCCGCCAGCCAACAATAATAGCAACAACAACAAATTAAACGCAATCTCTTCGACTTGTTCTTGTGACCGGCGCCCGTAAGTATGCTCTGAAAAATGGTTCGCTTCTTACAGTTTATTGAACTGGCCCGCGGGGCAACCATTTTGTATTTTAATACCCCATTTTACAAAAGTAAAAGCAAACGAAAAACTTCCCTTTGGCAATTATTTTTATAGATACAAATTCCTTGGCTCTTTTTGAGCACGTTTCGCGTAACTTTTATGCAGATGTGTTTCAAGAGGCGGCAGCATGAACAGCAACTGCCACGCCCACCTAGTTTAAAGGGAAGAAAGCACGCAATTTAAATGCATTTGATGGCGTTAATAGTTTTATTATGGCCAATTGGAATGCAACGTTTGCAGCAACTATAAAAGTTAATTGTTTAATTATTTTTTTATTGTCGCGACGAAAATTTCTATTTTTTTTGTTGCGTATTCTCTTCTTTTTTTTTTGTCACTTGCGGCAGTTGCTTAGGAAAAGCTGCATGCGTTTTATGATGCTACAGTAGATTGCTTTGATTGGAACTTAAGCTCTTAGCATATTACCAGCCCAACTTAAACGAACTGTAAGCCATTTAGCTGGCAAGCACAAACAAAAACACACACACACAAACAAAGTAATTGTATGCTGTTGTTTGGGTGTAATTTCTTCCACTTAAGTTAATACTCTGTCGATTTAGCGCTCGCACATAAGTGTGCGTGCGCGTGTGTGTGTGTTTGTTTGAGTTTGTATAGTTAGAATGTGTATAATTGTGCTGCAGTTAGTTTTATTTTCTCTTATCAGCACTTTCAACAAGCGTACAACGGTGCGTATGAGTGATAAACTATAGACTATTTTTATATAGGGGTGCCTTAGGGAACCTTATCGCCGTTGCGGATCAATGAACTTTACACACCACACACCACACACTACACACTAATAGCGCTGTCGTTCTGCTTACATTGCTGTTCTCAGCTGATAAAAACCAAAGCTGGAAATAGGCGCAAGCAGTTCACATTTGCTTTTATCACGCGCCTCGTCTCTCACAGCTGCGATAAGACGGGGCAGCACCAGCAGCAGTGTTAAAACAGCGATTGTTGCACTTTTGTGTGCAATAGTTAACTAATTGGTCGCGGCTTTCGACAATTCCCTCAGGGAGGCCGCAACAGTTGAACCAAATTACATTTTTTTGCACCCAAAGTTCTTTCTTTGTTTTTTTATCAGAGCTCATTCTGTGCATATCTTTATAATTGCAAAAAAAAAAGTATATATATATATATATAAAATGGGAATACGGGAAAGAGAAGAAATTCATGCGGAAAGCAAAGCAAAACTGGGAAAAAGGCAAATGGCTGTCTGCATTTTAATTACACGGGCACAAAAAAAAATACAAAAAACTAAACAAGCAAACGAAAAATTCTAACCTAGAATGCTATAACAATGGGCAAAATGGGCGTTAAGTTGCAAAAGCAGCAACTGTGCAACTTCATGGCAAAACTTTGATTAAGAAAAGTCTCCGACTTCCATTGGCAAAAAAAAAAAAAAAAACCAAAGTTCAAGTTTGAAGTTTGAACTTGAGCAATTCTGTGAATGAAATGCATTAAAATATTTTTCGGTTTCACACACATTTCAGACACATTTCAGTTAAGCTAGAAAGTTTTAAATGTGTGCGTGAAATGTATAAAGTATAATTAAAAGCGCGCAACAAAAGCTACACAAAGCCAACTCAAAGACGCAGACACAAACACAACCATAATGAAAATGTCAAAATAAACACGACATTAAAAAATGCTTCCAACCCAAAACGAGACGCAGACAAAACGCGTTGCAAACAAACACACAAAAAAACCTTAAAGGCACTGCACTCAACACAAGAAGCATTTTAAAGGCCAATAAAAGTCAAAGCAGCGCAGCAGCTAACTAGCAAGGCTATAACCACACACACACACACACACACACACACACGTACACGTATGAGGATTATTTTTGTTTTGCTCATCGAGTCTCTACTAATCGCCAGAAAAGAACAATGCTCTCCCTTTTGAAAAAGGTGTCAGACGTGTTGGTGGCGTATACGCAATATCGCTTAGTGGCTGTATGCCGTGCGTCCTGATTAGCATATATCTAATTAAGGACGCTCGCATATGAGCCACAGTATAACGAAATAGCTGCCAGACAGCCACATCTACACAAGCACACACACACACACGCACACAAACACATATACTGCTGTATATAATTATAAGCATTACTTTCGTTTTGTTAGGGTTTTTTTCGTTCGCTTTTGGAGCGCTTATTAGCCGCATTTTAAGCGGCTATGCAAAGTGTGTCCAGACAGAGCCACGCCCCGTTACACAACGCCTCACTGTTCATTGTCGTTCCCATCGTCCATTTCAAGTGAAAACATTTACATTAATAATTAGCGACACCGTCAACGTTGCAGCCACTTTTCAGTAAGTGCCACACAAATTGCAATTAATCAAGTAAGCCGACAGGGACGAAAGAGTAGGAAAAGAAGGTAATGTAAAAACAAAATACTTGGCGTCTGTCTGACAGTTTAACTGACTAAACAAGGTGCGATAAGTGTCCTGCCAACCAGCCAGCCAGCCAGCTAGCAGAGAGAAATCAGCGCAGGACAATGACCATGGCCAAAAAGTAGATAGGGGGAGAGAGGGCTAAAGCAGCTAACAACCAGGAGCAGCTGTTGAAAATGAAAATGATTTAAAGCACATGCTGCACGAGGACGAGGTTGCCGCACCACAAATCCAACCACCTCAGACAGTTGCTGGTGGCGTTGCCTCTGTTGTTGATTTTGTTAAAGTTTTCGTGCTGCTTTTAAGAGTTCTTTTAAGTTCAACAAACACTCGACAATTGTCTTTTCACCTACTGAGCAAGAGGGAGAGAAAGAGAAACAAGACTCAAACCATATAATCCCATTTACCTGTTCTTCGAAAGCGAGATTACAAATTAAAGTACAGATTTGCATGGTACGTATAGTTGGAAACCGCAGAGTTACATGTAATCAGACTAATGAGCATTATATGTATAAAGCTTAAAATACACACACATATACACACATGTGTGCGTATGTGGTTAAAGATTATTTTAGTAGACATTTTGGCATAGAGAGCTGCATTGGACACTTCAGACTTTGACTCAGACTCAGACAAAGCATGATTACAGTTAAAACCAATATTAAAGTTCTCTCAAAAAAACTAACAAATTTAAAACTATTATGTACAAATAATTCAATATTCAAATAATCAAATTCATAATTGTTGTTAATTTTTTCTTGTATAAGAAAAAAATAATGATCAAAATGTTAAAAACTTTTTGTTAAAAAAAGTTCTTAAGAAATTCTATCAAATATATTCGATTTACCAAAGATAATAACAATAAAAATAGCATTTTTGAATCTGTTAATAAATAATTCTAGTTGCAGTTAGGCATGTAACACTGTACACACAGATTATTTGCCTGCTCTTTAGTTGCCCTTATGAAATATAATGCAGCTTGTTTGGTAAATGGGTAAATTTTATTTTTGTGTTGTGTTGCTCGAGTTACATTTGTGGCAGCCACAATAACACACATGTTCTGTCTACCTTCCTCTCACGCACACACGTTGAGGCACACACTCATGAAAAGCTACCACATAAGTAATTAAATTGCACTCACAGGCAACTTGTGGCTGCTAGTGCTTAAAGGACGAATTTTGAACTTGTGGCGGCCATTGAATGGCTGCATAAGGAGAAGGCGAGCGAGTTGGAGCTTGCAAGACGGCTCGTTGGCTGGCTGAATTATCATTGTAGATAATTTCATTACTTACACACACACACACACACACACATACCAGCACGTTTAGTGCACACACAAAGCAAATGCAATCGTAAGAAACAAATTATAATGCCAAAAAGACAAGAGAAAAAAGAAACACAGAAGACTTCAAAGCAACAAAGATAAACAAGCGAAGGGCGTTTCGTGACTGCATTTTTATTTTGCCAAACTAGGGGTGGGGGGAAAGGGGCAGAGCGGGGCGTGTCGTCACTCGTAGCACTCGTCGATAATTAATTTTGCCAAGTCAAGGACTTGCTCGCATTACATTTCGAACTAAGCGCCTTATTGGAAATGAAGAAGATTAACAAACAAAAAAAAAATATATATATATATTATAAATAAATCAGGCGAGCCAAAGAATAAGAAGCTAACCAAGAAAAAAACCTCTCAAAAGCCAATAAAAAGCAATACAATAAAAGTAACGCATGGCCAGAACATGAACAAGGAGACAGACGATGAAGAGGAAACCGTGTTCATGTCAGGTTCAATGTACGCAAAGCTCGCGAGGCGCTTTATTTGATTTTGATTTCTTTTTATTTGTCGTCCTTATTTTTTTTTTGTTATTTATTTAAAAGACGCTTAGGCAAAAGCCAGCTGCAAGGACGAGAAGGTGGCATGTTGCCTAGATAGCGAAAGCAAAGGCAGCGCATAAATTTTGCAAGCGCTGCACAAATAACAGAAAGAAAAGAAAAAAAACGAAAGCGATTCAAGGATAGCGCCGAAACGTTAAGTGCGCCAAATAAAAACCCGAAGAATGAAAATAAAGGATATTCCAAAGAAATTGCAAACTTAAATCAATAAATAAAGCATAAAGCGTAGCTGAGCAGATCAAGAGGAGCAGAGTAAGTAATAAGAGTAGTCGAATAGTCGGGGTACACAAGTAGGAGTCAAAGGAGTCGCGTCAACGTCATTAAATCAATGCTGCCGCCTGTCGTTTGCTGGCAATAGATAACGAGCAGGACAAGGAGCTGCTGCAGCCGCAGTAAAGAAGGGCACTCTTTGCTGCTCATCCTGCTGATGAAACTTTGCCAAGTTTACCAAGTGACATTAACACAAACGACGATGCTCGAGTTTGAAGCTCAGGGAGCAGCACATTAAAATATTCAAGTCGAGGTCTTCAAGACAGGAGACAAGTGTCGTACTCTCCGTCGTTGTTGTCGTTGCCGTTGCCGTTGTCGTCTGCTGAGATGCTGTCAGCGACAATGCGTTAGACAATGCCAAAAACACAATTGGGGCGTGTCCAGGACATCGAGTGATGTGCACGTTTAGGTGTATGAGGCTTTAACTCAAGTGAAATGCCAAGGCTAAAAGGTTGTCCTAGAACTCTAGACGTGTCTACGGCAGTCTCATTCTCTGCCACTCTTACCCGCATCCTCTCTCTCTGTCAGTTGGAATTGTTTTTATGCATGCCATGATAAAATTTTGATTGAATTGCACATTGACTGGCGCACAAGTTGATGGATTGATTTAATCAAATACAAGAAGAAGAGATGCCAGCTGCAGAACAAACAAGGCTTTAGAAATATCAAATGTGGCCTTGAGACAGCTTAAACTGCCACAAGAAATATTTATTGTGCAGGAAGCCAAAATGGCTAGGAAATATATAATATATATTTTCGTTGTTTTTATTATGAGAAGGCTTAAAGTTAAAGCCAAAATACAGACGACAATGTGGCTGATAAGGCGTCAAAATGCCGACAACTAGCCAAAGCCAAAGCCAAAGTCAAACAACTGGCAACAAAAGTCATTTAAAGCCTTCGGCTACAAGAGAGGAAAGAGAGAACTGAAATCCTTTAATGTGCTGTTAACGATAAGCCGGCGGGATATGCAAAGGACATGGCCAAACTAGCGAGACAACGAGCAGCGAATATTAAAACAAATAAGCCAACATAATGGACTGCCCCAGGACAAAACACACACAAACGAACAGAAACAGACACAGAACGCCAGACAGTGCAACAGTTTGTGTAGAGGGGGGCAATGGAGTAGAAGAAGCTTTATTGTCGCCCATTTTGACCCATGTCAAAGTAAGTTAAACAGGCAAAGGAAAACGTCAATAGACACAGGGAAAACGTTTTTAGTTTTGGTCAACGCAAGAAGCCCTCTGACAGGTCAGAAGAGTCAGGCGACTTTAATATGATTTTGCTGGTCAATGGACTTTCAGTCAAGATAGTTAAAGGGCATTGATTTGGCAGTTAGTTAAATCTCAAAACGTACATTCGCTAATCAAATAAAATGTCAACATCAAATGCAAATGTTTGTGCATCAAGTCGAGAGTGTGAGAGAGGATGCGACTAATTGGTGTTAACTTGAAGCTGTCCTCCATCGCCTAAAATTAATGGTCACAAATGTGTGCAAGCGGCTCTGGCCCCTAAATGACTGCCTGCCTCTCAGGTAGTTGATTTGTTGAGTTCAACGAACTTTACCTTTGGCTCGTAAAAATCAATAGGCGGCAGCAAAAGCAACAGCAACGCCAACGACGACGACGTTGTTGGGTTGCCAGTTTTAAAATACATTTATTTTTTTTTTTTTAATATTTTTTTTGGTGTTTTTGGTCGTAATGACCAAAAACGAAATGCGCATCAAAGGCACTTCAAATATCAGCATAATCGTCGTTGCCAGAAATAAGCTCTGGCCCCAAAGAGAGATGCAGGGAGTCTGTAGGAGTCTGCTGAGTTGCCCGCCCAGCCAACGTTGTTAACAGCATCTGCGAAGCAGTTGTCTGAATTGGATGGGCCTGAAGATACCCAGTAATTTTGAAAAAATAACACTTTCTTAAATAAACAACAAAAATCACGAATCAAAAACAATTATAAAATAGTAATAACAATTTTTTTAATCTATTTAAAAGTAACTTAATTTAAATATAATATAAGCTTTAATTTAAATGTTAAAGATTGTGTTCTAAGATCATTCGTAACCTTCAACCATTTAATACCCATTGAAATTTTTGTGTACAGGGTGCTTTTAACTTATGCTTATGAATGAATAAAAAAAAATGGCAGCCAAATATAAGCATTCACATACTCATACTCATCCAGATACTCAAATTCATATTTATACTCAAACTCATAATCATATTCACAAAATCACACAAGGCGATTGAAGTGGAAGTTTTGCAGTAGACCGCGCGGGATATTTTTTCTGGTTGCTTTGCCAAGTTTTTAAATACTATTTTTAGGCACCTTATAATTTTTATGTGTTTCTTTTTCTTTTCCTTTTTTTTAAGGGGGCCAAGTGAAATGAGCAAAATATAATGAAAATGAAATTTGCAGCGGCAATTCGTGCCACAACGCTTAAAGTGTTGACGGGGCGGTGAGGTGTTGCTACGGAGGGAACGAAAACGTTTTTTTTTTTTGTGGAAACGTGACAAAACTTCTGGCAAAACTTGGAGAGACGGGAAAAATGGGCGACGATTGGCAGGCATCGATAGAAAAACACGATCATGACCAGCAGCAGCAGCAGCGGCAGCAGCAGTAAAGCAATTGTTGCACTTAATTGAGTTGTAGCCGCAGCAGCAACAACAATAGCAATTGAAATTGCAATTGTAGAGCTTGCCACAGCTAAAGGGGCGTTCAACAATTCGCAGCAACGTTGGCACGCGCGATAAACAACAGCTGCACTGTATAAATATGAGCGTCTTATCTATTAAATGCAATTATTAATTGCCGCAACATGTAGGCCACAAGCAACAAGTTGGCTATCAGATATTGGCTATCAAGTGAAATATTACGCATACGCGCCGTTAACAGGCAATCGGAGCTTAACTTGAACCGGGCCAAGTTGTCGTTTGTCCATAATCAGGTAGTGGGTGTTTTTTTTTTTTTTGCCGACTTGTGCTTGCCACAAATGGCCGGTGTTGACCCCTCGGGGACCCAATTGCACAACCGTACAGCAGCGTAGCTATGGTAGAAGTAGTTGTAGGCAGGGTGAAGTAAGCAATTTGATCGACTGCTTTTAATAGAAATTGTCTAGCCAATTGGCAGCTGTTTGAGCACTGTGTGTAAGTTTGTTCATAAGTCAATTTGTCTGCATTGTAAAGTCAAACAAGCTATTTGCTTGGCCAACGTGCAAATGTTGCCAACTTTACGAAATGTAGCCAACTCAACAATAAACACTTACAAATTTGTATGGCAATTGGATATGGCGCAATTTATTTCAGTTTATGATCAAAAGTAATCTACATTAATATATCATAACAGTTAATCGATAAAGAGATTATTTTTAAGACCTTATCAAGATATTTCTCATAATATAATAAGTTAAAAATAAGTTCAAGAAATGAACAAAATTTAAATAAGAATTCAATCGAGAGGCCATGAGATATATATGTTTTTGACAAAGTTGTTATACATAGTTTGTAGCTCGATAAAATAAAAACTGTTGCCATTTATTATTTGGTTAAATTGACATGTGACAATTTTGTTGTCAATCAAACACACAAATGGGAGGCAATTTACTTATTTGCAAAATAAACATTGTCTACTTTTTAGCTGGCCTTGAAAAGCGCTCTATGAGTGTGAAAGAGTGCGCAAAAGCTTTTTACTAAATTGCGTCGCATTCGATACGCTACTAAAAACAATAACAACAGTAACAACAACTACAGTCAGAGTACCACCAACAACATGCAAAGCACAAGTTGTGTGTTGTTGTTGTGGTTTTTTGTTTTGCCCCATACTCATACTTATTTTTATTCTGGTTTGGTTGCTGCTGCTGCTGCTGCTGGTGCTGTTGTTGTTTGTTTTGCTAATTATTGTCATAGGTTAGTGTAGGCAGAGTCCAACAACGACGCAACGAAAGTTATACAAATTTAGAGCTTGCTGTTGCTGCTGCTGCTGAGAGTAGCTGAAAGCAAAAGTGTTTCAAGCAAGTCGCGCACAAACACAGTTTTTGTTTCAGTTTGAGTTGTTTGCCATTTTTATGGCACTCTGTTGGCATTTTAAGCATTTTCACAAGCAACAATGTTGCCCACACAAACTTTTTTAGAATGCCAACTCGTCGCAGTCGCAATAATTACCCCAACAACAACAATAGCAACAACAACATCAACAGCTACAAAAAAAAAACTGGCCCAAGCATTAGGCAATAAGCAAAAATTGTTAGCCTGACATCTTTTGGGCTCTATTTTTCTAGTATGTATTTAAGTGCTGTGGCTTTTGTTTCAGGGACGGTTGTTGGGGTGAGGAGGAGGGCACTTCTGCATATGTTTGCCACGCAATTTTCAGTTGGCATCTTGTCAAAGTAAAACATGTGGCAGACATCTTTTTAACTTTTTTGCTCGTTGTTTGTTATAAACAAACATTGCAGCATTGCGTTGTCATTAGAATGGATAAATTTGAAGACGAAGACGACGACAAAGCTAAAGTTTGATTGACAGCCAAAAGCGGGCAGCAACAGCAGCAACATCAACAGCTGGACAACGGAACAGGGGACAACGCAACGTGTGGCAGATGTCAACAAAATGTTTGCATTTTATGGCTATGTGGCACATACACACACACACACACACACACACACACACACACATATTCTTATAGACAACAACATTCTTACAGCTTGAAGCATTATCAACAATTCTGTGGCTGCAACGTCGAACTCAGGTTAAGCTTAGTCAAATGCCAGATAACGAGTAAGTAAAAGTATCTCTTACAGCTGGCTTACAAACTGACAGAGCTTATCTCTCTACTCTTTGTTTGAAGAGCTGCTTAGCTATTTGTGACTTAAAAGCAAGTTTGTTGAGTTGTCAGTTTAAGGCTAAAGTTTATATTTGAAATCGAATCGCAAATATCTCAAAGCATTAAACAAACATTTATTTTATGCCTTACAAAGTGCATTTACAAGTCGTTGTAAGATCATTTGTTTTAGTTCTCTTTCTATCTTTGTGTTTTTTCTTTTCTTTTCCTAATTTGCATTCATCATCGTCGCACAAACTAATTGCAAAACGTTTCTGAGTATGCATGCGCATGTGTGTGTGTGTGTGTGTGTGTGTGTCGCACTGTGCTATTTCTATTTTTCACATTTTCCACACACACACACATATGCACATATGCACATGCAACTGTTGGCGCAGCGAGGCGGGTTAGCGACCGCAAAACTATCTGACATTAGATTACGATGGCGGCCAAACGACAACAGCCGACGCCAGCAGCAAACAACGTCAACGTCGACTGCAACTGAGGCGCTAGTTGAATTGTTGCTGCTGTTCCGTAGAATTGGCGACGTTTTCTGTGCCGTTTGGCACGTACTCCCCTCCTCAAATGATAGATGAGTGTAAGCAAAAGAGAGCAAGAGAGAGAGAGAAAGAGCACACAATGATTACGACACACGCTCGTCTCTGGTTGATGCACTTTGTTGCGTTGTATTGCAGCAACATGTGGCATAGCAACAGCAATATAAATTTAAAATCAACTATTTTTGGTCAAATATTTATTAGCACACCAATATGGCTCTTTTTTTTTTTTTTTTGCTTATGCCTTATGCCTTAGTAGATTCTTAAGTGCAAACTCCTGTTGCAGCAGCGCGTTGCATACAACAACTTGCCAGGTTAAGTAACAGATTTTTTATCGCTGAATAGCAAAAAAGAGGGAAATAGGGGAAGAGTGCGAGAGCTGTGTAGATCTGCCAGGCAGATAGTGTGTGGCACGCTTGATTGAGCGTTCGTTTTTATTGCCACAACAAATCAATTTTACCAACTAAAGCTGCAACAACAAGAGGCACTCCCAAAAAAAAAAAAAAGAGCTGCTGATCAGAAAAGTGCAGACTACTTTGCGCTCAAATATACTCGTACTTACAACACTGCAAATGCTTGTTGCATTGTCTGTCAGCGTGCAAGAGTGCAACATGCCATGTTTTCGGTTGCAAATCTTGCGCGTTGGTGGCGCTGCAAACTCGAAAATTGCAAGTCTTTTTAAGCAAATCGTTGCGTCGGCGTTTTTTTTTTTTGCCTTTATTTTACTCTTGAGACATTTGATTGCCTCCATCCAAAAAGACAACCATCAATTGAGTGCAGCCAGAAAATAGGAGGGGGCGTGGTCGTGTCTATGATTTCTTAATTGATTTAGCAGTTGCCTTAAAGAGAGAAGGAGAGAGAGAGAGAGAACCCCTGAGAAAAATGTATTATGCAAAATGCGCCGCTCGAATAACGGAAATGCCCTCGGCTCTGGCTAATATATTAAACAACGCCCACAAAAAAAAAATAATGAAATAAATCAGATTAAGATCGAGATCGCACAACAAATTGTTCACACACAGTCCAACTTATACTAGAGCTTAGAGTCGGTCTATAAACCTGATATTTATTCGTTTCACATAAGTCACAAAAATGCTTGTAATTTGTATTTTATAATTCTTATAATGATATTATGTCGTTAAGTTTGAATCAGCGGCTTTTGATCTTGTGCCGAAGTTTTGATTTTTCAGTGGCCAGCTGACCCGTAACCGTTATTAATTAACAGCTGTGCGCTTATTATGCAAATTGCCACAGATGCGATGTCAGACAACAGACGCTCAGCTCAATATGTGCGGGGGTAACAACGACAAACAACGAACAGAAATAAAAGTTAAGTTATAGCTTAGCTATATATAAACCTATCAAGGTAATACCTTATATATATATCTATATATATACATCAGACTTTAATAGCATTTGCGGTTTTTTTAGTGTGCGTACTCACGATTGCATTGAGTGTGGTTAATGACTCATTGGATACATATAAAAACATCATATATATATATATATATAGGAAACATCGTCTGTTGTACATACCTGAAAAGATAAATAAAATGTAGACAAAGTTAATATTAGTTAAGCAAAAAATGCTTAAGTATTAGTACTAGTATTAGTATCAGTATTAGTAAACAGATTAAAAGAGCAGCTCCATAAATTAAGTTTTAAATAAGGAAATGTTCAGGCATAGACATTAAGTGTCGTCAGTAATGTTTTAAAGCTATTAAAAGCATAAAATAATAATAATAAAAAAATAACCATGAAAAATTTAGTACTATAAGAATTTGTTTATTAATTTTCAATGGAATTTAAGCTACAAATCATTTGGAATTTTAATTTTAGTTTGTAAATTTTTCAGTTACGTTTGCAAAATTCAACAATGCCGACAGACACGCCCATTTCATAAATAACAGACAAGAAATGCAAATACCATAACTCCTTTTTAGGTGCACACAAATTGTGGTCAATGGTATTGTCTAGACTCTAGACAGTGTAGAAGATGACGACTATTAAGTATGTTTGTAAAGTCAATAATTTAGCATTAAATTATGCAGATAATCGACATAAGAGACAGCTTCTAAGGAGGTGCATGCATCATCTTTGCATTGGACAATGAAATAAAGTCTTTAATTTGCCCCAAAGCACAACTTTGCAACACTGCAATAACAACAACAACAACAATAACAACAAACAGTCAACGGACTGAATACAAACGACAAATTTATTTCGCAATCAATTTGACAAATGCTTAAAAGCTTATTGCGCGCTCACCACACATATGGCCAAAAGGCAATGGCAATGGCGATGGCGAGGAAGATAGCCGGCATAACAATGTGCTACAAAGAGGCAGCAGCCAGCTGGCTTTGGACATTGGCTATGCTTACTTTATAGGCCAAACACACAGAGCATAGCTGTGTGTGCTTTGTGCAGAGCTTCTAGCTGCTTGATCCGGCTAATAGATTGGCAACAAGTAGTCGGCCTGGTCATTGGGCATTCTCGTAAACACACTTTGTGGCCAATTATGTGTGTGTGTGTATGGGTGTGTGTGTGTTGTTTTGTGTTCTTAACTGTGGCACATAAATTGACAGCAACAACAGCAGCAGAAGCCTGCTAATAAAGTTGCTTACACAGATATATGTATATATATATATATATATGTTTATGGGTGCTGCTGATGCTGCTGCATTAAAATGGCTGTCGAATGTCTAAATTAGCAACGATGAGCGACATTTGCTGACATTGACCCACTGTGCGTGTAGAAACAATGTTTGCTGCGGCTCATGGGCTAGTGGGTGCGAGGTTGAATACAGCAGTTAAAAATGTTAATGCATGACGCGAGCAAATTATGCTAAAACATGCCAAGATATACATAGTATATACAATGTACATAGACATATATATATGTGTATATATTATATATGTGTATATAACTTTCAAAGGTATATATGCATGTGTCTGTGTGCTTTGCTGTTAATTGAATTGAATATCATTAAGTTGAAATTACAGTCAAAAAGGTTGTCGCCGTTTGTCATTTGTCACACAGCATTGCACGGCGCCTGTAATTATGCAGCGCTTATCGTTAAAGATGCCCGTCGTCTCCATCCGTCCGGCTGTCTAAATTTACCCCTCCCCGTCCCCATCTAAAGCATGGCAATTTAGTTTCAGCCCGTCATTTGCAAAATATTCAAGAACACGCCAAATAATCGTCGACTCGATTTTATTCTGCTTTGCCCGTAGGTGTCACATGTCGTTTAAAGCTAGTCGTGATATCAAATGGAATTTCAGTTACACTCAGAGAATTTTAAAAGAAAATAGCATTTTACTTTAGTTATATCCTTAATAGTTTATAATTTATTTATATATTTCCCGTTCAAAAACCTCATAAATTTAACTATCTCACAGCATAAATTATCAGGACTTAAAAATTGGCAAACAGATTTGCAAATTTTTTAGATAACCAATAATTAAAATAAAATATATTTAAAGAACAAATATTTGTTTGTGGTGCAAAAAAAAAATAAAAAATGTTATTGTTAATATTTGAAAAATATTTTTGACACGTCTGTTGCTTGTTTGTTGCCACACGCAAACACACACAACACAAAGTCGTTTGTTTGTTGTGTCGTCTCGTTGACTGTTTGCGTTTTTTTTGTTTATGCATTTTTGTCATGGACACCATTTATGGGTTGCTGCCATGCCGGTCATTACCATGAAAAACTCAACTGCACACACAATTGGCAAACAAACATATTTTAATTGATTTTGGTTTTTATATGTTTGGTGTGAAAAACGAGACACAAAAAAAATATTTAAAAAAAAAATAATGAAAATATGTTAAAATGCTCATGCAAATTGCATGTTAAAGGCTAAATTTTGAAGGACGTGGCAAGTCGCAAATGTGTGAATTTATGCATATATATATTGTGTGTGTGTGTGTGGGTGCGTTAAGTGATTCACATTTGGATGCAGACTGCAATTAATAACAGCAGTTTTAGCATTTTATTTATGAACAACTAAATATTGTATAACGATTTGAGACATGAGGAATTTTTCATATCTGTTCGCAAAGCAATTAACAATATTTTTTTGCTGCTGCTGCTGCTGTAAGACTAAGCCCCATCTGTCCATGGCTTTTAGCCATCATTGTTTGCCATTCAGCTAATCGGTACTTATAATTAACACATTTAGCTAATAACTTCAAGCGAAATAACCAACATTAATCACGCTCTAATGGCGTATTAATAAGACAAACAGACCAGAGCCAAAACACACACACACACACACACACACATTGACAGTATCTATCCACACATGGCAGAGCCAACTTTTATTGAAACTTTCAAAAGAAACATTACACACACACACACACACGAAGTAGTGTAAGTGCAGAGCGGCTTTTCCAATAACAATAAAATAAATCTTGGCCAAGAAAAACAGATAAAAACAGCATTAGATGGCCATAAAGTAGTAAACTAGCCAGCCAGCCAGCTAGCCAGCCAAGGCATGAAGGCAAAAACCCACTACACTTATGCCAGGTTAAAAATCTGACGACAACAGCAAGCAGCAAGCAGCAACGGCGACAATGACAAAGACGACGACAACGACGGCATCGTCTGGGCGGACAGACAGACAGACAGATAGACAGTTAGACAGACAAGTGCCAAGTTAATTGCATTAAAAGTGAAATAAAAAGCGAGCGCGACAGCAGCTCAGATAGCAAAAATTATGAAGTGCAGTTGTTGATGTTGTTGTTGTTGCTGTTGTTGTTGCTGCTGTTGCTGCTGTTAATGTTGATTGAGGCGCATAATCAGCGGGGCGACGCCATCGAGCGCATTAAGTTGTTAACAGAAAAATGTTTGCTTCATTTGCGCTATGATTGCAGCATGTGTGTTTGCGTGTATGTGTATGTAAGTGTGAGTGTGAAAGACAGCGGCAACATCCGGTGGGTCAGGCATACTTTGCCTCAGCAACATCTGCTTCTAGTTGCTGTTGCCGGCACGCCGCCAACTTGTTGCCGGGCAATGCAAAATAATTGCCGTCACTCTCTTTCTCTCTCAATCATCATCACTTTGGCTAACTCTTTCTCTTAGTTTCACACACACACACACACAAACACATACACACATAGTTTGTCTACATCCGTCATGCGCTTGCTTGCGCAACGTTTCTTGGCACTCTTGCCACATTTTCTTATCTATAAATAGTTTAACTGCCCACGCCGCGGTCAATAAACTCGCGACACATGCAAATTGCATGCAATGCAGGCAACAAACAGCAACAATTGCAGCTGCAGTGGCAGCAGCCAAATGCAAACAATTAGCAACGCTGCTATTCGAACAAGAAACAAAGCATACACCACAAATTTAAGCAAAACAAGATTTTAAGTTCGACAATTTCAAATGAACAAAAACTTTAAATACCCTTAAATATACACTTTAACTATATATATATATGCATTTATTTATATAATTTGTCTATTTACAATACTAGCCATCTTTTTAATTTGAAATATCTTTCCAATTTCGTAAACAAAACTATATAACCCATGCCATATACTTCAATTGTTGGGTATACGAAAAAAAGCACCGACCTATCGCACACTTTTTGTCATTGGGCTGTAGCTTTGTCGACAATTCTTTATTTTTATTTTTTTGTTTCTTTTTGTTTTTTGTGTGCGCTATTATCAGACAGCGACGCTGACTGCGCAGTCATGTAATGCGCGTAACAATTTCATTTTGTTTTACACCAACAACTCTGTTGAATGACTGACTAACTCTGTATGTATTTATGTGTGCTGCGTTCGTTGTATTGTTGTTACTCTTTTTGTTTTTGTTTTTTTTTTTTTTTTTGCAAACTATTTGTTGCTGTCTGTTTCCTCGGCTGCGTCTCACACTATGTATCGTTGCCGCAGCAGCAACGCGTCGTACATTGCACTCTTGTTGCTCAACGTTCCACGTTCGATGCTGCTGCTGCTGCTGCTGTTGCTGTTGCTGCTGACGTGGGCGGCCCTCATTTAGGCGATGCTTGCAGCAATGTTTGGTGCTGTTGATGCAGCGCTCTTGGCCGTTACAGCCGACACGTTAGCAAATCACATAATGAAAATCATTATTTGTTGCTGTTGTTGCTGGCAGGCGAATTTGACTAATTGCAACGAGCGATGTCAGTTTTTTTTTTGCTTCTTGTTGCATGTACAAAGCTTTACATGTTTTTTTGTTGTTTTTTTTTGTAGTTGGTTGCACTTGTTGCCTCTTTGCTTGTTTCGCGTTTTTTATCATGTGCAACTTTGTAATTAGGCGCTGGTTGACTTTTAATGTTAAATGCCGCATGTTGACATTAATTTGCATTGTTTTAATTTCTTTAAAAAATAAACATGCTGTTTAACAAATTTATTTCTGCTTGCACGGCGGAAGTTTGGCATCATTTTATTTTTTTGATGGAAGAGAGATTAAGGTTCAAGAAACTGGCACACAAATTGTAAACGATTCTCTCTATAAATATATCGGGCAAGAAAAAATACAAACACATTGCAAAGTGCTCAAATATAATCATGATTCGAAGTTAAGATAAGTAGTTCGATTTAAACGTATGTTAATGAACTGTGTTTAGCTAATTTATGACAACGTCCCATTATCGCATCGCAACAACTAAACAAGTTTCAAACTGAGTTAATTAATGCAATGCTTTATGTTAAACTCGTTTACCATATGATACGACTACGACTACGACTAATACTTGGCATTAACCATTGCCATAGATACGAAATGATCAAAGTCAGTCAACGACAACCGCATGGAAGATGCAAATTTTCAGACATCTAAAACGTTCATCATGCCATATACACTGAGAAAATGAGAAACTGAGAAGAAACTGAGACAAAGTCGTTACAAATTGCATTCAATTAGTTAAATCATTTGATTCACGGGTATAAACACGAGGTTGCCCCATTTGTATGCACAGCACTAAAGACACACTGATGAAGACGACGTCATCGATTTTATTGTTGTTGTTGTTGTCGATGTTGACGTTGCCGTGTGACTGCTAAAGATCAACGCGCAATGGTGTGAATGCACTCGGAATGCGCTTCATGGCAACACGGCCAAGTGTCAATAGCTGCTTGCTTGCTCGCTTGCCCCGCTCATCAGCTGCATGCTAAAACTTAAACTAGCTTGGCACAAGAGTGTAGTTTGATAAATTGATTAATATGATGACAATTAAACACATTTTGTTGTTGTACCCCCTTAACGTATCATACCACCCTCTTTGTTTTTTATTATACATTTAAGATTTGCATTGCATCCAAAATTGCGTAAATTGTTGACAAGATGTGTAAACTGTTTGTTGGCTGCTGTTGCTGCGGCTGCAGCTGCTCTTTTTTGTTGTCGTTGTTCACTTTTGAGTGGCCAATGGACAGCGCCGATTCACATGGCACCTTCCCCCACCCCCTTTTGTATATATATATATATATATATAGTCGTACATAGTTTGTGCCGGCATAGGTGTATATCGCATTGATTTGGAGCGATGAACTCGTGCGGCCTTCCACCACCTTCACCTCTTCTTCTTCGTCTTTTTTTTTATTTGTTCGCTTGGCAGCTTTGTTGTTTACATGGATTTGCATTGGGGCAAAATGGAAAATGCAAACATTTTGCAGTCAACAACAGCAACAGCAACATGAACAATAATAATATTAAAAGTGGAATGCAATTATTTAAGTGTTCATTACGATGTGGCACACAAAAACATGCTACTAACAATAAACAATAATAACAATAGAACCAATAATTATGCTCAGCACTTTAACGATTCTATTAACATATGCGAGAGAGGCGGGAAACGGGAAACGGGTGAAACGCATAATGTTGCGAGTGTCATTCATATGATGATGTTGTTGTTGTTTTTGAGCGATAACAAAATTAATTACAAAAACTGAAAAAATAGGAAGCAAACAATAATTTTTAACGATTTAAAATGCACATGAAAAAGATGCATAAAAATGCAAATTATACCAAACTACAGGGTTTCAGTTTTCAGTATGTAACAAATCTTTAACATGGTCTGTGTGACCCAGACAAGGTTTATGGACTTGTTGTTGTTCATTGAATCCAATTTGGCACACATAATACGCATAAGTCACGTCCTGCCAGCCAGCCAGCCAGCCAGCATAGAATTGTACTAGTTATTATTGTTAAAGTAGAGGTCAGCTAAATTATGGTTTATTTTTACATATACGCAAAAGCATTCGGCCATTCATTCATTCGTTTGACTTCATCTGACATCTTATCGTAGCGTATTATGCCCCCGCCCCTTACTTGGTCACAAACTGATTAAGTTGCGCTTAAAAAAAGAAAAAAAAAAGCAATTTGTTTGCGTTTTTTATGACTTAAATATTGTATGGCTTTTTATGGTGTCTACATCCTTGAAAACAATGCTTGTGATTGTTTTTTTATGTTTGTATGGATTTTATCAGTTTCCTCTTGCCCCTCCAGAGAATTTACACTCAAGATATACTCGCTTTAATTGCATTTATATATATATATATATATATATATATATTGCAAAGCTGAGCGCTTTTCTTGACTTAATTCAATTGTGAAATTGATAAAAATACGTATACACGTATATTATTTGTTGCATGACGTAATTTTGGTTATTTTTGTTTAATAATTGTATGCAAATGTTTTTGAATTGAGTTGTGTTGTTGTTTTTGCAACGGATGCCGTCCAATCGTTAAAACAATAAAAATAACAACAAAAAGCGCTCTAAAATTTGCATGAAAACTTCTAGTTAAAATCAACAACAACACCCATTCTACAACAGAAACAACAACGACAGTTCAGTTGCAGTGCATTTCCCTAATGCGTCTTTGACATGCCACAGAAAATGTTTGCTATTTTTTGTTGTTTCTTAGTTGTTTTTTTTTTTACTTATCTGTACATTTTTTATATGCCCTGCACTCACCCAAAATGGGTGTAATAAAGATGTACAAATGTTTATTACATGTACAAAAAAAGGAAGCTTGTTTTGACCCTAATAGGTTCTTGGTTATACAATAATAACAATCAAGCCATGTTTTAGTTGAAACGTTTAAACTGATTCTCCATATTTGTTTTAAATACTTTTCTAGGGTATCATCTTTTTAATTTGGTGCTCTTAACTAGTTCATTTCTCATTTAAGTTTTTCTCTGTATTTTTAACAAATTGCACTGCCTGATTCTTCTCCTCCTCTTTTTTTTTTTTTGGGTTAATGTCTCATTGTCTTACGCGTGACGACCAAAAGACGACACAGAACCAAAAACAGCAGACGATACAATTTCAGTGATAAATAAAATTATTACAAAAGCGTCCACAAGACAGAAAAAACAGAAAAAACAGAAAAATTGGTTCCAAGACCGAAACAAAAGAATCAAAGAGAGAGGGCCACAGGATTGTCCGACATATGAAATTTATATAGATATATGCATAAAGTATGCGGCTTAAATGGATGTCCACAACACTGGGCAATTGCTTGATTTATGTGTGACTCGATAAAAAAAAAAATAAAACACAAATAAATAAACATAAAAGTTATGCCTAACAAGACCAAATGAAATTTGATTTCAGTCGCGTATTTAGCGAGAAGTAGAAGTTGTTCAAGCCCTTTGGAATAATGATTTTCTCAGTTGCGATAAACTGAAACCAGCAATCGCACACCGAACAAGAATACAAAGGTGCCTCCCCAAAGATTAGCTGGAAAAAATGCGTTTACACGTGCGATTGATGACCCCAATTTGATTAACTAGCTGCGAACATGGCCCTTAACACAAAACAAAAAAACCGAACTAGGCAAACAGCGATCTAGACGTTAGCGTGTCTTTGGGTGAAAGCCACATACATGTGAGGGAAAATGGGCAGCAGCAGCAGCAGCGTTTCGAAATTAATTATGTCACATTATGTAATCTGATAAGCGCGTTGCGGTTGCTGTTATTGCTATTGTCATTGTCATTGACATTGTTGTTGTTGTTGTTGCTGCTGCTGCTGCTTTTGTTGTTGTTGTTGATGGGTAAGCTGAGACATCGACAATGCGCAGCCGCAACGTCAACGCGCCACTGCAACACGCATCGACCCTCTTCAAATTGTGTCTGCCTGCCTGCCTGTCCTGGCCTGCCAAGGATCATCGAAAAACAAAAGAAGAACCCAAGAACCAAGGGTTCTTCTGGTTTGGCTCTGTTTCAGGTTCTAATTTGCCCTCAGGTAGGCAATATACATAACATACATACGATATATGCCAGCCAAAAAGACAAAACTTGCGTTGCGGCAATTTCTTTTTGTTGTCTTTTTGGGCAACAAAAATATATATATATACTTTTTTTTTGATAATTCGGTAGTCGAGAATCATGCCTTCGATATTGTTGTTTGGCTTTTGTTTGGTTTCATTGAAAAGAATTTCTTCACAACAAAAAAAAAAAGAGCAAAGAACTGAAATGAAATCTCAGAAGCGGCTATTGGAAACTTTAGCTGGGACAGTAGTCAGGTCAAAAAAAATATTTGAGATTGAATGTAAAGGCTCATGTAATATAATGTCAAGCGTTCAAGAGGTTGTGGTTAAGTTTGATTATAATTATAAATAAAAATGTCTAGACATGTGAGAATGAATACACGTGCTGATAGCTTGATCATAATAATTTAGTTAACTCAAAAATATATTGGAATATTTTTTAAGTCTTAAATGCGTATATAAATTTTATACTCAAACAATTTGTAAGCAGCTTTAGTATTATAAGTGCATAACCCAAAATAGACTTTATCTCAATTATAAATTCTATAACAACCCCTAGCTTTTTTGTTTTTCCAACGACTTATAGACAATACTTTTCTGCCAAAGTACATTCCAATGATTTCTCAAGTGTGTGCCGCAGTTGGTTTGAAGTGGACTCCTCTTCTCGTCTTAATCCGCTTTATAATATACACAAAAGCACTTTACAACGGCATAAATACAAGTTATAAGCCTTAATGGCGTTTGCAACCCTTTTTTTATTTGTTTTAAGGGCAGCATGTTGCACAAAGCTGAAATCTAATGGAATAAAAAGGTAGCCAGCACATAGCATGCAATAAAGCTACAAAACAGGCTTAAAATTAATTGAAAGTGTATCCTTTTTTTCATTTTCGTTGTTTTTATTACAACAGAATATTTGGCCATAAATCGCTTTTACAGCCGCTTGACCAAGTCGGCGAATAAGAAGGTAAAACGTAAATGCGCTTTTCATAACATAAACTGCATAATTGACGTAAATTTTGCTTTAAGCCAACATAATTTGTGCATAATTTAAAGCGCTCGCGACGCTTCCTCTGCGTATGCCATTTAGCTTAAGCTAAGGAGAGAGACGAGGTGAGTTGAGGGGCACTTAATATGCAGGACACCAGCCACCCACTTAATTTACCCACTAGCCGTGTTCTGTTTAATATCAGCATTAGCCAAGGCGAAAGCAAGTGAAATGTGTATAATATGTTTTTAATTACAGTTTTTGTTGCCTTTTGGCATTTATTTAGCCAGTCAGCCAGTCAGCCAACCATATTTTAAATCGAGACAACTAGGATAAACTTAAGATTTTTGAGCAAACAGCAATTGCCAGACTTGATTTTGAAGTTGTGGTTTTGGTTGTCATTTGCATCAAAAGTGGAAAATGCTTTGTATCAGCTGAGGTCCCATCTAAGCACAAAGGAGTAAAGTTTTTGGTCCGAAAAGTGACTTGGTCGCAAATTATATAGAAGAAGAGAAACTGCGCAAAAAGAACATTTGTGTTGTTGGTTTTTGGATTTGCGTCTGGATTGTGGCTGGATTTATCTTAGTGACTATTTAAATTCATAATTTTTGGCATTCAGCATAAAATTTATTTAAATTGCCAAATTGCAAATGCAGACAGCTTGCGGCATTTCTTTTTTTTTATTATCGTGCTGTACGTGTGTGTGTGTGTGTGTGTACGACATGCAACAGCAGACACAATAACAAGAAAAGCAACAACTATGCAAAATGCACACAGAGAAAACGTGTGCAACGAGGCGAAAGGGACAACAGCTAATCCCAGAACGACGTTATTTGTCCTGCGATGTTTCTTGTTTAGTTTTGTTTTTTTTTTTTTTGCTACGCGTCTCTAACTAAAATTGCGGATTATGCAAATAATTGCCAACAACAAAAGGTAAGAGCAAATGTATTTTCAATTTGGTTGCAAGGACATGCGCCGAAATATGCAATTATGCAACATGCTTTGTTGCATTTTTCGGTATTAATTAGCAGAAGAATGTTTCAAACACACAAATGAAATATGAAAATAATGAGTACGTGTTGCAAGTTGCACTTGAAACCAGCAGTTGCAGCATTTTAAAGGGTTGTTTTTTTTGAACAAACACGCACAGATATAGAAATAATACATGCAGACACACGACAGCCCTGACAAATCTTAATCCTTTAGCAAATGCACAAAAATTCCATAAATAAATAGAAATAAAATAAATATTTGCAAAAAAAATATAAAAACAAATTGCAAACTAACAATTTGAATTTAAAATTAAACATTCAACAAAGTTTTCTTTAGTCGCAGCTATATACACACAAAATAATACCGATAATACCTACAAATCTCAAACTATATAACTCAATCTTCTCTCTAAATGCTGTCAACTGTTTACAGATGTTAAAATGTTAGCAAATTTAAAAAACTTATATCCCGAAGGCAACTCAAACAGGTATTGTTTCGACCAACAAAAGGTTTAAGTAAACGTACAGAAATTTCGTCCTTACATCTGCTTTGTAGTCCTGTTGTTGCTTGGCCGCCTCTTTTGCTGACTTTGCGACGCCATGTGGCAAATTAATTGATGACAGCCCCTTTCCCCCCCCCCCCCTCCCATCTCAAATAAAAAGGACGATAGCTTGAACGCATAAAACCTGCGCAATACAAAACTGCGTCTTAGATCAGTCAAATGCGCAGTTGCTAAGCCAAAAAAAGAAGGAACCAAAATTGCTATTTGCGCAGCACATAGTACAAAACGTCGTCAGTCGCCTGTCAGGCCAAATTGATGTGACATTCAAATAAAGGGCTTAGCAGAAAAGAGAAGAAAAAAAGCTGTTTGACTAGCGACAACCGCAGATAAGCCGAACAGCAAAGAGAAACAAAAGCAAACACATCGTCAAATAGAGACGCAATGTAGATGCCAACACTGAGCGTCAATTGATCACAATCAGAGTTCTTTCTATACAGTACAAGCAACAACAATGGCAAGCAGTTTGTTCACCTTTGTCAGGCAAAAGGAGTGGAGGAGAGGAAGTTGTGGAGTATTCATCAGCTGCCACCTCAAGCGGCAACTCAATTGAGTGTTGGTGCGCATAAAAGCATCAGCAAAAGGCAATAAAAACTGTGCAATGCGCTAGTAAAAAAAAAAAACACACAAATCGAAAAAAAAAAGAAACGTACAAATTTAGCCATTGTTATTTGGCGTTGCTTTGCTAATAAAATGTGCTGTGTGCGGCCATAAACTGCTAGCAGCAACTGTAGCTGGCTGGCAACGCGTCGTATGAGCGATGCGCACAAAATTCGTTAAGGTCGCCACTAATAAAGTTGCGCCAGTTAAACGCAGCGGAACTTTGGCTAAAACTATTTCGACTTTTTACAACTGCTCTTCAGTGGCAACGTGGACCAACAACAACAACAACAACAACAAAGTGCAACGTGCAGTTGGATTTACGTGTGCAACGTGTGTTTATTAAGCTCATTTATGTGCTGTAAATAAAAAACAAGAGCTAAAATTTTCATTCATTTAGCCAAACAGCCAACCAAACTGTGACCAGGAATCACAAAAAATATAAAAACAAAGACGAAGACGAAGACGAAGAAGCGTAATAGGAGTATGACTGACAAATTTTGGTCTATAAAATATTTAAATGTTCGCGACGTGCAACCAGCTAGGTGCAAGCATCCGTCAAGCATGTTGCCACATAAAAAGGTCTGCTACAGTCCGTACATTTAACAAATACAATAAGTAAGGTTTATCTTTACGGATTAAGCTATTTGAAACTTTTAAGCTCAATGGTAAATTGTTCCTTTATTTTGAAAATTCTTGTATAGTTTAAGCTAACTTAATAAGCCTTCCTTCCACTTATAAATTTCCATTTTCTCTCATTTGCAGCCAGATTCTTTCAATTTATGCAATTTCCTTTTTCCTTTACTTCTTTTAGTATCACTTTTAAATTACTTTCATATTTACATTTGCTCCTGTTATATCATCCACCTTCGATGCCAACTTATGCAATTAATTTTAAAGTTTTTGCTAGGCAAGAATTTATGTGGCTACAACTTTGATTAAGTTTTACCATGCTTACTGGCTCCATCGTCTATAAAGTTTTTAGTTTTAGCCATTTGGCATTAAAGTTTCTTACCCAAACGACAACTACTTCAATACATAAGATTTCTGTGCGAGGAGTCCAGAAAATACATACATACCTGAAATAGTAAATAAAAGAGAGAAGGAGAAAATTAATATCAATTAGAAAACATTTCAATGTAGAAATTAAATTTTAATTAGTGACAGGACATGGGCTAAAACGGCCAAGAGAAGTCTGGCCCCATAAATAAGTTGGAAGTGAAAGTTTTTATCTCGAGCAGCATTTTTCCATTTACAGGATACAGGATACATGATCCAGACACACACACACACACACTAGAAAGCATTGTCCAGGCAACCGTGCGAGAGTCATAAATATCACATTTGTGGCAGACAAACACAAACACACATACGTATATATATACCCATACGTCTGCTGCATTGTGTTTAGTGCTGCATACAACGTAGCGCATTTCGCATTTTATGAGGTGCAAATAAAAAGTTTGCTATAAAAATGCCATAGACATGTGTAGAAAAAAAAACGGCAAACGGTGCATAAAAATGCATGTCTGGACCAAAACGAGAGTGGAGAGTGCGAGGTAGGGCAAGGTATCTCTAACAAGTAATCGGAAATAAGGTTGAGGGTGCAACAATATAAGTAAGCTTCCTGTCGTCTTGGCAGTGTCTGGCGACACACCCCCAAGAGAGAGAGAGATTGAGAAAGAGCAAAAAGCGAAAGCTTTAACTCAAGGCGGCAACTTTAAGTTTAGATACTTTAATTAATTTGATGCTGGTTCTGTTGCTGACAATGTTGCCACTTCATCATGCAACACGTCATGCACAGGTGCAATTTATAAAACAGGAGCGTTGCTGAACTTGAAGTGGAGCATACTTGAAACTGTAATCCTGACAAAGCCAGTGCCATTTATTATTGAACCCCCAACAACTAAACTATTTGCTACGTGCAACGCCAAGCGTGCATGCAACACAAATTATTAGTGTACATATAAATCCATAAGAAACCGACGACGTGGTGCGAGGTGAGTTAAGGTGCATGTCTTGACAGACAGCGCGTGAAAAAAATCGATGTATTGAAATTGATTTGCCAGTTGAGCTTAAGCATATTAAACAGGCAACGTGCATTCAAGTATTATGCATTTAAATGACGCTTAATATATATTCATAGATATTCAAGCACTGAACCCGGTCAAAAGCTTCTACCCAAACGAACAACAACTCACAAAAGTTAACAAACTTCAATTAGCTCAAGTAAATAAGTTAAGTTACAAAGTAGCCCACAAAATACAAAAAGTTGTCTAAATCAAATTTGTAACTTTTCAACAAGCAGATTAAAAAGCATTATTAAGTCAAGTTTAAATGCTTGAAATGAGCAACGAAAGATATATGAACTCACGTTGCAATCATATATTTTTGTGGCTAACATGCTTCTATATAAATCAATGAACGGAAGTAAGGTGAAGACAGCGAACAACAGCAAAGTTTTCTCATTTCATTCTGGTTCTCCCTCTTGGAACGTTGCCGGCTCGACTGCAGTTTCAAAAGAAATCGAATTGAATCGCGGCAAACTTCTTCTTTTTTTCAGCGTCGCGACATCAGCACAACACGAACATGGAAACAGTTGGACAACTGCTGTGAGGTGCAAATTTCATACACACACCGCAAACTAACAAGAAACGAGAGCAAGCACTTGAAAGAAGTACTAAGAAGTAACAGCAAAGTCTACTGTCAGTGCCATGTCCTGTGCAGACAGTTTGGACCCGCCGCTCCGTCTGCTATAAAGGTGACAATAACTTAACGAGCAATGAACCTACCAAGAAGCAGTTTTAGTCGTTGTTGTTGCTGCTCTTCTTTGCTGACCGGCGACATGGCGCAAGGAAGTGCCACTAAATTGTTGCAGATAACAAAAAGCAGGCAACATTCAACTTAAGAAAGAAATAAAAATATAAAAAAAGGTAACACCAGCATGTGGTCGTTGTTGTTAGAGTTTACTTAACTGCCAACTGGTAAGTGAACCCTTAAGGTCCCCTTTAAACGCGCTTGCCTCGTCCGTTCTCAAGCATAACCAAAAGTGTTTTCGGTGTTGTGCATTTTGAACAGGCAGGCAGGCAGCATTTAAACCATGTGCAGCAAACACGTCAATTTTTGGCAGTTATTTCGCATTGAATACACACAACTTAAACTCAAACACACATACATAAGCCTGAGTACAACGTTGCGTATGATAAATGGCAGTTGAACTACCTTTTTTGGTTTAGCACGTGCACAAAAAAGCAGACAACGAACCCGCAGCACAAGCAAACTTAGTGAAAGCAGTAAGAATATAGAAACAGGAGAATTAGGTTGTAGTATGTAGTAAGTAGACTGCGAGCCGGGGAAGGTAGACCCCTCTTTAAGCCATGGGCATGCGAAATGAGCTGTTGAAATGGCAATTTAAGTGACTGTCGAGTAGCTCTGCTGAGTAAAGATGCCAGATGCTAGCAAAGGATAAAAGCACAACACAACAAAACACAACGAAACGCAACGCAACGGCAAACAAATTCAACAAACACAATAAAAATAAAAAATAAATAAAATATAGAAAGAGAAGACTTTGAAAGCATTGCATGAAAAGCGATGCCAAAGGGCAGCAAATACTTGCGGCCAAAGTGACGTGCAAATCATTTGCACTCACTGTGCGACTGTGTGTTTGTCTGTTTGTCAGTTTGTTTGTGTGTCTGTCGAGTCAGTGAGACAGTGAGACAGTGAAACAGTCGACTCGTGTCAAGCAACCTTAAGGCATTGTATCTCTTAGATGTTAGCTCTTGTGTATCTTTTAGCTATATCTCATAGTTTACAGTCTGACGCCTTTGAAGCTAGAAGGCGTCAAGGCAGCTACAGCTTTAGCTTCATGATGAATGCATTTGTTGGACGGCGACACCAACACATACATACGTACATGAACACACATAGTCTAAGCTCAGAGAAGGTAAGAAATTAATGCATCAAAGCATTGCAGACAACGGTCGGCGACGACAACGACGACGATACCACTCAAGTGGAAAAGAAGCATGTCACAAGGATGCGGATGCGGATGCGAATGATGAAAAAAGTGTTGAAGCGTGAATAAAGCGTTTGTCGCAGCATCAAAATCATTAAAGACACATCAAAAAAAAAAAAAAACAGCAAACAACATTAAAAAAAAATGCACAAGAAATTCATGTGTAAATAAATGAAAATAAAACTGACTGACCAAATGATCGAATGATTAATTGACTTGCCCATCCATTCAGCTGACAATTTTCAAATACCAGATCAAATGTTGTTTTTGCCACCCGCTGTGGCCGCTGTTGCACTGCCATTTCACAAACCTGTTCATCATTTAAATTAATGATTCACACAATAACAAAAATTAAGCTGCTAAAAATTATTAACAAAATCATTAAATCACAAAAAAAAAAAAATAAAACTAAGTACATAGAACAATGCATAAATGGCATTTAAAGATATTAATAACAATAAAAATGAGCATTTAATTCGAGCACGAGTCAAATGATTTATTCTTTATCATTTTTTTTTTTTTAACAAATTAAATATGCATAAAATACAAATAATTACTGCCAAATAAAAAGAAAGAAGAAAAAACTCCTGAACTGCTGTCACAAACGCTCATTAATTCTCAAAAGTTAAAATTTTTGGAGGAAACTAAACAAACAAACAATGTAAAAGTCGCATTTCTTTTCTTTCCTCGTCTGGTTTTTTTTTTATTTTTTTTATTTTTTCGGTTATCAACGAGTAGGAAAAAAAATCACCATCATCATTATTTACATGTTGCGTGTGTTAGCAGCGGAGGCAGCCGCAAGTGTATTCACATGACGTCACCAAATCATTAATCATCCGCAAATGAAGGAAATCATTCAAAGGCAAAGGCAAGGGTAGGGTAAGCGAAAGGGTATTTGCTGTTGCTGTTGCTGTTGCACATAATGCACATCTTCTCAGCTGCCATCATCATTAATTGCCAAAAGGCAAAAAATAACTCTCACTTTCCACTCAGCAGGCAAGGCAATTAAATGACTCCGACTCTGTCACTCACTAAAGCGCTTTTAATTTCAATGCGCCGAGACATTTAAAAATTTTTTACAATTTGCAATCTTTCATTAAACAAAATTAAAATGCTGATGACGCGACGCTGAAGAGACGCAAAACAAAAAAAAAAAAGATATAAGAACACAAAGTGCATGCAGGCAAAAGCAAAAATAATAAAAAGACAAACATTAAAATTAAAAAAAAAACAAAACAAAAAAAAAAGGAAAAGAAGAAATGGAAAAAAAACTGCACAAAGCAAAAGCAAAAACTTTACATTAATCATTACAAGCGCAGACAAAGCGCTGAACGTTGGCGGAGAGGGGAAAGTTGGCTGGCAACTGCTGAGAAATTGTCGCGTGTTTTATTTTGTTGTTTTTTTTTTTTGCATTTTTGTTACTTTTTCTTGTTTGCTTCTCATTTATTTGTGCACATGTGCTGATGCACCAGCAGCAGCAGAGCAAATTGCAACATGCAACATGCTTGATGTGCGGTATTTGCAAGACAAATGCCTGATAATGACCGCCATATAGAAATTAACATCAATGGCAGTCAGCCAAAAATGGCAACCTCAAAAGTCAGCTTATGGGTATTCCCTAAAACCCTTTTCCTCTCCGTCCAACCATTCAACGCTGACAACAAACAAGCAAACACACACACACACACACTTTTGAACACATGTTAAGCACAAGCGATTTCAACGCCAGAAAGTATGCCATAAAAAAGCAAGCAAAAGTTTACTCAAATAGTTACAGTCTTAGGCTTGGTGGGGGGTCAATGGAGCCTAAGGGCGGCACGTCATTAGCCTTTTCACATTAGTCATGGGTAGATTCGCTGGCGGCGTCGACAACTTTCTCAATTTAGGCAGCCACAACCACACACACACACACACACACACACAGGCAGAGATGCCAAGAAAACACGTGGAAAAAGCTGGAAACTTTTGGTTTTGGGTAGGAGCACGTGTGGCGCCTCCAAAGTATGCAGCAAATGTATCTATACGGCTGCAAAGGACATTAAACCCAAAGCACAAATAGAAAGAGAGTGGATTCAAAGCGCAGGCGCCTAAAAGTAGGGACAGAGAGCAACAGAGGGCACCTAAATTGAGCTTTTTTAGACCCGAGAAGCAGAGCCGGCCGGCTTTCGCATGGCCATGGCCATGGCCGTGACAATGAGCAGTAGCTAAAATCATGGCCATGGCCGTGAAAGCATGCACACACCCCCTATAACTCCTACGAACACACACACACACACACACAAACACACTCTTATACAAAAGCAACCCTGAATAGGCGCCTGTCCTTGCACTTGGCCTCTGTGCGTAGAAGGTTTTTATGTTTATGTTGCCGTTGTGTAGGATATTTTTGGGTTGCGTAAAATGTTAATAAACTGTTCGCGAAAGCAAGGAGGAGATATGTGGAGATTGTTTCTCCTTGAGCTTGGAGTGTTTGTCGGGTGCTTTGACCTTGTTGCTGCCTTCTCCGCCGGGAGGCATTTCGTGCAAAATGTGCGGCACGCAGACTTTTCGGGGGGAGGTAGCCCAATGTCTGCCTGACGCACTTATACATTATTTAAGCGAAGGACAAACGTTGTATACGATATATATATATATTTTAATATATATGTGTGTGTGTGCGTGGGAAAATGTCTGTTTAGGGTGGCGTATTAGGGAACTGAGCTTTAAGTGTGAAATTTTTATGGCAGACGCAATTTAATAGCAAGGTGTCTGAAACTGAACACAATAAATAGCTGGCAATCAGCGCTGAGGCAAATATGGCAATAAAAGTCGCGATTATTCTTTTTCTCTTCGTTTGTTTACGCATATTTAAAATTGCTAAACAAAATTTCAATATGGTCCCCAGTGATTTCGAGTGGCCTTGTCATAGAATTGATTGGCTTTTGTGTCTAAGGACATTTATTTAAATATTTTTTTTGGGGCAGCAGGTGCAAGGTCAGTGCCTGACCGCAGTGAAGAAAAAGTGGTCATTGCACAGTGGGGCAGCTGTCGCTAAATGCCTAAATGCGCGTAAAAGTTTTAAAGTTTTTACTTGCAACTTTGTAGACAGTAGCCAGCTGCAACAGATAAATATATACAAAGAAAACTTAAGTAAAAAGAAAGTCGATGCAGCACATCCTTATGCTACTCATCCTTAAGCATGCCTCATCCTTAATGGCCATAATAAAATGAGCTTAAAGCGCATTATAGCCGTCAGCCTGCTGTTTGGCTGACTGGCTGGCTGGTTTGGCTGCCTCACTACGGATAATAATGGCGCCAACTTGTTCCCTCTTTCATTTTATGGCCAGAAATTGGTAATTTCGTGCATCGATGGCAGACAAGAGGAGAGACTCGAGGGCAAAAGGCGACGCATACAAATTGTCCATAAAAGACATTGCATTGGATCAAAGCAGTTTTCTATTATCGTTGGATTATGCGACACAGCCACACACACAAACATATAAGGAAGAAGGCGACGAGCGTGGATCAAACCAAGCATAGATGTGTGTGTGTGTGTGTGTGTGTGTGTGTGTGTGTGTGTGTGTGTGTGTGTGTGTGTGTGTGTGTGTGGCACGATGTCTTGTGTTGATTAGAAGCTGCTAAGCAGTGTTACAGTCCATTAGATGCACATTGTGCGAGGATTTTACAAAGACTCCAAGAGAAATTTTTAAGTTGCACTTGAGAGGAGTAGCAAGTCAATTTAGTTAAACATACTAAATGAATCGATTGCGATTTTATTTGAGATGTGAAATAAATTAGAATTAACCTAAAATAAGTTCAATGTGTAGTGTTAATAATGATTCGGCTCTATTGCCGAACTGCATAATTAAATTATTTAATTGTTGTAATTAAGTGTTTTATTTCTCTGTTTGCCATTTTTATTGCATGCAGTCTTTTGTTCTTAGCCATAATCAGCCCTGCTCTTGGTCATTTCGCTTTTCCTCTCTTCAAATCTCTTGTTATTTAAAAGATACACTTGAGCTTTTATTTATGACTCTCACATTTTGCGAATGGCATTTCATTTTATGATTAATGATTGGCTGTAATTAAAGTGGCTATGCGTTGTTGCTGGTGCTGCTGTTGCTGCTTTGTGGTTTGGCAAAAGAGTCCTGCTGCTGCTGCTGCTAGGACCCAGCGCATTGACCTCAAGCACACAGGACGTAAAGTGAAGTGAAGAGCAAACGGAAACTGAGCAAAGTTAATAATGTGCAGCAGGCGTTGTCGGTTAGCGCAGTTTTCATTCTTCTTCCTGCATATATATATATATATATATATACATATATAAGTTTTTTTCAATGACTGGCAGCCTTGTTCCTTGCGGCTGAATGACTTTTTGCTGAGTGGATGACTGGCGGCTGCTTCCTGCCAAGCCAAGCCACCAGGCAGCTGAGAACTGAGCGCCAAAATATACAGGAAAACAAACATACACACAACATGAAACATGAAACATAAAATAAAAATAATAATAAATTGTAAATTGCGTTGTACCTGCTATGAACATGTGAATGGTTTTTTTTTGCATTCTACTTGTTAACAGCTGTTGGGTTAAGGACATTTGTCTGGCACTTTTATGTTGTAGTGTTCAGTTGAACAAAACTAAAACTAATTAATATTGTTCTTATTTTTATGATCTTGTTTATGCTCACAGTGGCCTCATACAATTTTCGCTTGAATGCTAAGCTGACTGAAAACTTAAAGACGCAGTCAGAGAACAAACGAAAGAAAAATTACGCTTAATTTTATGTAAACTCTACAAATTAAGCAATTTATTTTCATTAACGCAAATAAATTCGACCCGCACATAAGAAAAAAAACTACTTTGCATGCCAAAAAGAAGAAAAAAGAGTCAGACCCGAAAAAAAAATATATGATTTCGACGCCCTCAAGCGTGTCGTGGTGGCACCCACACATACTCCGCCTGCCCCCCTCTTTCTCGTACCAATACAAAACAAAGAAATGTGCGAAAACAAAATCGTATGAAACGAATATGTTAATTAGCATATCTGAAGAATATTACAACAGTCTTTCTTATGCTAGTGCTTGGGATGGTGACAATTCGTCTTGACCATATGTTACCAAAACAGTAATTAAAAGAGGAAAAATGTTTTAAGTAGCGAAAAATTCAAAGAAAAAGTCTCGATATAAATCAAATTCAAGTGAACAAAAAAGTTAAATGTTAAATGTGCCATTTAAATGTGCCACAAATACAGGCTACCAAACGACTGGAACTTGCCTTGAATCGAAAATAATTTGCACATTAATCAGATTTATTGTCCACAGCGTCAGCCTAAATACTTATGTATATATATACAGTACAGAATATATATAGTTTTTTCTCTCTAATAGACATCTGGGGGCGAGACAATGCCAACAACAACAACAACAAAACTATACGCAACAATAGGCAGCACCAACAATAGCAAAAACAACAACAACAACCAGACTGTTGTTAGGTGTCTCGAGTTGCTTTTTGAGGGTGGCTAATGACTACACCAGACTATATTGACTACAGACCACAGACTACAGCGCCACAGAGATTATGTCATCGTCGAGCGGCGTAGCGAATGTATTAATTAAAATGTTCGCCAAACTCGAAATGCAATCAAGTCGCTCGTTGGAAGCACACAAACATAAATCTTCAAACTGTCAGTCGAAATTATTGCAACGATTAAAATAATATTCAATAAACTATCGAATCAAGTGCACAACAGCTTACTGATTGAATGAACATCAAATGGGAGATGAAGCTTGGAAGAGACGTTGATACCCTTCCAAGATTTAATCTTGTAAAATTTTATTTCAACAGTTTAAGAATATCGATAATTCATTAAAGATATAATATAATAATTATCAATAGCTTAACTTATTATTAGGCAAATTACAAAATCTTTCTAACTTAAAAGTATAATTAAAAATCACTTCTAAATAACAACAACGGTGCGATTTAAATATTTGTGTGAATAGTATTGTATGAATAAAACTTTTTGAATTTTCAAAGCGATTAGTTATGCAATATGTAAATCGAAGCTATGATAAATGAATCTTAAAAACTAAATTTATTTATATAAATGGTTTTTGCACAGATTATTCAATCAAAATGTAACAGAAAAATCTTCCCACAATATATATTAACTTAAATGCATACTAAAAACTTAACATTATATACATTTATTTGCATATGTGAACCGAGGTAGATTATGCACACAAATGGACCTTCGCCGAGCTTGCTGTATTGGGTCATTAGCAGCAGCAACAGCAGCAGTGTCAGCAGCAGCAGCAACAGCTGGTAGACATCGGCATCATTGGGGCTCGTTGTGCTTATAAGCAGCGATCTTCATGAGCAACACTTGGGAGTGCTGTCAAACGGTTGACACTCGACCGATGAGATGCGACCGACTACTACTGTGTATCGTCATCATTATTATCAACAGCATTGTCATTATTGCTCATCAGCGCAATGGAAACAAACTTACAGCGGACATTATGTCAGTCAGCTGTCATACAACAAGTCTGAGTTCGAGTCTTCAGTCTGAGACCGAATCTGAGTTTTTTGTTTTTGGTTTGAGACAGCAACAGAGACTGCAAATGAGACGAGCTTCAATTGCAGCCAAGCGACAACAACAACAACAACAACACAAATTGCGATGAGTAAAAACAATGAACACATGAAATGGTTTGTTCAAAAGTTTGTTGACTTGTCGCTGCTCGAGTTGCCAGCAAACAGAAACCATCGTAAATTATTTTTTTTATTTTTTTTATATACAATATACGCACAATAAACAATTCCCAAATGGCTTTTGTAAATGAAGCCACATTATAATATGAATATAAATAAGAATAGCAAATCGCAAACATAAACATTTCATAAATGTGAACGTTTTAAAGAGACAATAATTTAAAAATACAAGAAGACATTTTGATTGTTAACTCCCCCGGTTTTTCCCTCGAGCCAATTTCACTTGCAGCCAAATGAAGCGTTAACTTGAAAAATTGCAAACCGTTGCGGTTCACTGCAACTACGAATGCAACAGCAACAGCAACAGCAGCAGCAGTAGCAGCTGCCGCATGTCGACAACAATGCAACATTAATTTATATGCCTGTCAGGCCGAGCCTTAAAAAATTTCAATTAACTTTTACGCGCAATGCAACAAACAGTAAATTGCTGAAATGAAATAAACAAAAACTATTTTGCAAACTTAAAACAACTTCTGTACAAAGGATATTTATATAAACTATGAAATTCGAAAGAAAATTATTCTTTATCAATCAATCAACAATCATTTTTGAAAAGCAATGTCAAGAGCGAAAAATTGCACTTATTGATATCGAATAAAGCCGCGCTTTGTTTCAAATATTCACGAATTATAAACCGCTTGCACACAAATATCAAAATCAGACGAGATTTTTAATACTTTTCGGGGCGTGGAAACGATGAGAGTAATAGAAAAAAAAAGAGAGCGATAAAGTTTGCATTGAAAGAATTAAGCTTAAAAAAAATGTACTTAAAACCCGAGTTGGTTTCGAGTGATGATGAATTTGTTGTTATTGTTGTTGTGGGTACTGTAAACAAATGCCTAATTGTTGATGGTTGCAGCAATGCAAATTGAGCTTCACGCTAAGCGTGTGGGCCGACTTTGAAGTGCTCAGCGTTGTTGCTGTAAATTTTATTTATTATTTAATTTTTTTTTTATTTTTTCAGGTTAAACAAGTACAATAGAATACATTGAATGCTCGTTAACAACAAAAGTAAATGCATTTTTAATTTGCTTAATTCGCCGCACAGCCATTATTATTATTTGTTGTTGTCATTACAATTAGCGCATTCAAAGCTACCTCAACAAAAAGGTACAACATAAGGTGTGTATTTGTTGTGTGTGATTTCTGCTGACATAAACTCAATATTAATACAAATAACAAAAGCTCTGTGTGGCTAATATTCTAACAGTTTGACAGTTTTCAAATGAAGGACGCACGCTTCAAAGGTTCAACAACACTTCAATGTCATTCATGGGTTCTAATCTCTGTCTCGTACACTCTTCCTCTCTCTTGGACCGCAAAACATTATCCTGCGCCTGGTTTTTGGGCAACCTAACGACGTACATCAGCTTGATGAAATTAAATTTTCGGCTTAAAATGCCTTTTGAAAATTGTGTTTTTGCAAAATACAAACGAAAAAGGACATAAGCTGTGCATTGACCTGTTGTTGTTGTTGTTGTGTCTATGTGTTAAGGTTTTTAGAGGTTTTTGTACAGCGCTTTGGGCTAATTATAATTAAGCAATAAGAAACATGGCACAAACAATGGCAGCGCTAAGGATGGTGTTTGAGAGGGCATTGTGGGGAGGCTGAACGCAAACACGCATAATTATTCATTTTGCGAGCAAGCGAAAAACGTGTCCGTGGCAAGGCACTTGTGCAAAATTTCTGGGCTTGCAGCACATGATTGCCAGCAATTTGCACTCCGGAATGGCGTACAAGATGCAAAAATTGAAATAAATGACAATGGCTGAAGCTTGATAAGAGCGCAGACTATATATATAGTATGTTTGTATATGTCTGTTAATCTGCCTGTCAGACAGTTGCAAGAGAGAGACACACACACACACGTAGAGAGAGAGAGAGAGAGAGAGAAAGAGAGAGAGAGAGGCAAAGAGATATGCTGGCAACATGTTTCCATGACAATGACTGCAAAGACAACAACTTATCAATGCTGCTGGTTGCTGCTGGCGCCGTCTGCTGCAGGGCATGTCTACCACAATGCACATCAAATGTTTAAATTACAACAACAACAACAACGACAACATTAACGTATTACTGTACTGTGCGGCAAGGTACATAACGACAATTACAATAAATGTCATGTTAAAGGCAGTCGAGCAGCGACGCACATCACTTCCAGCTGACAAAGCTACCAGCAACCAAGACCAAACTCTTCTTCGTGCATCAACAACAACAACAACACACTCTGCAACAGACTCCAGACGACGCCACTCAACACTTCAGAAACGTGGCAAACATGGCTTACAGCCATTTACCTGTTCATAACTGATGTGCTGTGCTTTGTGTGGGCGTGGCTGGGAGTAGAACTTTTTGCATAAGTTGCGGCACTTTAATAAACTGCAAATTCGCCACAGAATAACTAGAAAAAAAAACGAACGGAAAAACTTGTTTTCAAACGACTTGACAAAGTTTTTATACTCTAGCATATATGAAATTTGCGTATAAATTTATATAATCCTCATCGCATCAACATACTCAAGCGCACAACAAAAATATTTCTCAAAAAGCGCAAACAAATGCAAATAGGCAAAAAAAAAAAGAAAAAAAGCGCAGCAAAAATGTCAGTCAAAAGCAACGATGAGTGATTTGGGCCATAAACTATAACGTGGCTGAAACTAATGCATGCTCACTCACACACACAAACACACACACACACAGACCTACTAACACAACACACATTCAAAAATCTACAGCATGCATAAATATCTTTGGTTTGTGCAATTTTTTCGTTTGCCTTTTGGAGACTTGAAATTGCATAAATTATTCTCGGACTGGCGCCTACGAGACGCATTTCATGTTGCCTGCAACAACGCCTATTGCGCTGCCACTGACATATTTTTGGGCAGTCACAAGTCAGAATATAAAAGAGTGCAGCAATCAATCTCTAAAGTGTCACCACTTTCAAAAGAGTGTCAGCTAACGTGCAAAATCTACTTTTTTGAATGCATTTTTTTATCTCTCTCTCACTCTCTTTCCCTGCGCGTTTTCAGAGTCCTGTTGTCGCCGCTCTTCGATCCCGCTGTGCATTTTACACCGGAAAAATGCACACAGTCGTCGGAAGCTGTCAGCAGCATGGAAACGGAAATGCTTCAAAAATAACTTTGGCAAGTGGCCCCGAAAAGCTTTTCAACATCTTTTTAAACAGTCTAAGCAAAAAAATATTCAAGAATCTGAAATATTTGTGTTAGCCATTTATCTACATGCATTCCCAATTCATGACGCGACACACACATGTGCCGCCATTATAGCCCAGATGAACGTGCTCATCAATCATTTATAAAAGCATATTTTCTTACTTAAAGTTCAAATTGTTGTATTTCATTTTTTGCATTTGTTTTCATCTCTTTTTTTTCAGAAGTAATGCAAAGACAAAGATTGATTTGCAAACTACACTAAAAGAAATTTGAAACTGCTTGAATATATCAGGTTTAGTAAAAAAAAAATAAGAAATAGTTAATTCTCTATGCAAACCTTTTTTTAAACAAGCGTAAATTCCAATATATTCTGTTTTATTTTATTTTCCGAGGTAACAAGAAAAGCAAGCAAGCGATTTTTTACGCTAAGCCCCACCCAAAAGAAAAAAAAAAAAAGCATACACAAAATTTCAAGGGGCCATACAAATTGTATTGCAGTCGGACAACAATTAACAGATGTGCCATCAAAAAATGTGAAGCGTAATAAATGATGAAACAAGTTGACTTAAGTCGCAACGAAAACATGCTGTATGCTGAAAAACAACCCGAATAATCAGATACACGTATAAATGTACATAACTTCATTAAGTCCTGTGGGCAAATTGGCAGGGTTCTCTTGTTAATTATAATTACAGCTGATTAAAACGGAGATGAACTTGGGCAACTCTTTTTTTTTATTATTATTATTATTATTGAGCTAGCTTACAAATCCCAAAGAAGAAAAAAAAAAAAAAAAGGATATTAAAATGTTGACAGCTGATGGCAACGCTGACTGAGACAGAACCCTCAGGCAGTGAATGATATGCGCGGTGATTAAAAAATCAGCGAGGCGGCTTAAGTAACGGAGTAACCCTTTTGGGAATTAAGTCACCAATTGCTGAATGATTAACAAGTTGACTTGTGTTAATTATTATTATGAGAAGGGCAACCGGTTTTGATTGTGGCTTATCTCCTGGGCAAACAAATGCGTTCCAGCTATAAATGGCTGCAGAGCTGCTTCGAAATTGCAATCAGTGCAATTGCCAAGAGCTATGCTCGCAATTTTTTTTTTTCTTATTTCGAAAAGTTTTTTGCTAAACTTGAATGGGTATTTTAGCCAATCCCTTCTCCCTCTCGCACTTAACTTGACTGCGAACTTGTTTTGGGACAAGTTTGGGTCCTAAAAACTTTGCCTTGTCTGCGCCGTTGAAAAAAAAAAAACTTTTAAAGCCCTTGAAATTGCAGCATCAGCCACAAGCAGAAAGAAACTAACACGATGCTTTAAAAAGTTTGTTTTTAGCTCGCTTCTTCATATTCATTTGGACAAATCCTAGACAGTTGGTCATGGCAGGGTTATACAAATTTAATACACCAACACTTTGGCTGCGAATTCGGATTCAGTTTTGTTTTTTTTTTTTTTTTGGGTATTTCGAGCTTTTGGTCTGGGCGATTGCATGGCATTTTGAATGGCATTAAATATTTATAAATTCAATAGAAAATGCAATTCGAAATGCATGCCAAGCGGCAGACTGCCAAAAACGAAAGAGAAAAAACATACAATTGGAGAGAGTGAGTGAGCGAGTGAGAAAAGAATTGAATTGTTAAGTTTTTCTAAAGTAAATGTTCCAGACAAGAAGGCAACAGAGCAGAGCTAAACCAAGCTGAACAGCTGCGTGCAGACAGAACATATAAGTTGGCCAAAAGGGATTCATGGCTAAAGCTAAAGCTGTACACAAACATGCGAGAGAAGCAGAGCGACAGGTAGCCACAAATATTTTGCTTCTATTGTTATGCAGTCTTCAACTTTTGCTTAGCATTATCTAAAATGCAACTGCTGTTATTGCAATATTCTGCTATCCTGCGAGGATATGACGCCAGGCTGTCTGTCTGGCTGGCTCAACTATACCCAATGAAATATTCAAAAGAAAATTTCGAAACTCTGGCATTTTCTATTCGCACTTATGAGAAGCGCTAAGCAAAAATATGAGACATGCTAATTGACACTTGAAGCAACTGTGTGGTCCCTCTTATCGATATGTTCAATATCCGTTCACATAAATACGTATCTATGCTATGTACCATATGTCAAAAATAATCAAAACAATGTGCATTTACAAAAATGCTTGTCCAATTTCAATTGCAATGCCTTTCAGATGTCTGCTGAATTGGCAGCTTTACCAACAATCAAAACGAAACATACAAAATATGCCAACAGTGCCAAAATACGAAATTGTAAACAGAAATCTAATACGCCAACAACAAAAGAAGCTGCAACAAGTAACAAGAGCACAACGAAACTGAAATACTCTAGCTTCACTCAAGATAAGAATGACGTACAGAATTTGATAATGAATACAAAGTCTTTAATAATGTTATCTAAGTATCAAGTCAACTTAACAGTTGCCTATTCCAATAAACAATAACTAAAACATCTTAACTTTAGTATCTTATAAATGCTCTATTATTTCTGAAGACATAACCAAATGCTTTCAAACAACAACAAAATGATCTAACTCATTTGAAATCATGTGACATCAAAAAATAATAATAATAAAAACAACACAGCACAACAAAAGGAAACTTTGCTTTGACAACAATTTTCTTGCACAGCTTTTCCTTGGAATTTCGTTTGTGATTTTTGTTCTTTGCCTGCCGACCGAACATAACATCTGGAAATTATCTGAACTTTGTGCTATGCAAACAATGCCACAACAAACCCTCCGTATTCTCATCATCCTACCCTCCCTCCCACTCCCCTCCCGTTCCATATCCATGGCCTGTCCCAAGAAGCGTATCCAATTGCCAGTTTGCCAAGGCAGGCAGTATTTTTGCCCTTCTCGCATTTACCCCTGGCCTTTATCGTATGTAGTTTTTCCAAGAACTCACAGCCCAGCGAATTGGCCATTTGTGAATGAATGCATAAAAATGAGAATAAACGAGTGAATGAGTGTGTTCAGCTAGTAAAGTCGACGCTAGCAAATGTAACTATTTCCGCTTACTCATAATGTGTATGCATATGAATTTGATTATAAAAAAAACTATATATGTAAATTTGAGTAATAACTTACCTTTACTTGATAAGAATTCAAACGCGTCTTTGGCAGCAAGTTGAATGATGAAAAATCCAAACGACGTGAGAAGATGCCATTGCAACCAGAGGTGGAGCTGTAAATAAAAATAATAAAAAAAAAAATAGATAAGCAAATGCAATTTAGAATAAAATAAAACATTTCAATATATATATAGATGTATGTAAGAGTAGACAAGTTAAAATGATGTTGATTGAGAAATTGAGTTTGAATTTTGTGTTTACAGAGTATTGAAATATGCTCATGAAGTATAAATAAATAAATAGATAGATATTGTATATGACAGCTTTTCGTTGCAATTTTCTCGCTTTGAGCATCTGAGACAGAATCGCATATAGAATAGTTATTTTGTTGGTAGTTGACAGCAAACGGAAATTGCATACACGTTGCAGCAGCAGCATCAGCATCAGAAGCACAAACGTTGACGTCTCAGCAAGATAAGGATTTCCTTTTGCCACAAAGCACACGTAGCTGAGAACGATGACATCCAGTGGGCGGTAATAGACACGACCACACCCATTTTCAATTTTGAACGCTATCAAGCTTTACTTAGATATTATGTGACAAACAAAAAATATTGAAAGTCTAGCCGAAAGGCACAAGAAAATATGATTGTAAATGAAATATTTGGGACATATTCTTATGATAAATTTATTAATTGATTTTGCCAAAATATCAAATTTAGAGAAACAAAATCAAACAAAATTAAGTCAATTTATAATAAACATTTTACAGTCAACGCTGGCATTTTTTTTGTGCCCTGTCATGGATGTGAATAATACCGGAGCAAATAAAGTTATCAACAATTAAAAAAAAATTAAAAATAAAACAACAAAAAATGTGCAAAAATACACTTAAAAGCAAAGAAGAAAAAGAGTAAAAAAACGAAACAAACAGAGATAAAATAAAAGAAACAAAACGTCCACCGCAAAACAAACGAATTTCTTGTTGGGAATGTCTCAACTGACCTTGACATTGAATAGATTAAAAAATTATTGCTTTCTGCTGTTGAATTTATTTAAAAACAACAATTTCATGTATTATCGTTCAAACTAAGCTTAGCTTAGCTTTTGAGAGAGATAGCACAACCTTCATTACCCACTTGACCAGAGAGACAGCACCTCTTATCGAATTAGCGCAATAACAATTACTTCCACTACAAGCAGTGACTATTTTTAAACAACTCAAGATTCAAGTGCTGCCAGCGATTAGCGATATATGTAGATGTAGCCTACAAATGCTTTCTGTATTTGTTTGTGTTTGTGTGTGTATGTGAAAGTGTTTGTGACATCAACAAATGAATATTTGAGAAAAATAAACATTTCAAGTACTTTTCTTTTAAGTCAGCAGTTTTTGTGTTGCTCAGCATTTAGGTATTCAGTAATATACCCTGTTAGCAAATAAGCAATTTTAATGTTTCTCCCGATGTATATCAAAAACTCAAAAAGCTTATAAACAAATCCAAACATAAACAAACAACATATCTTTAAAATTGTCGAAATTGCCAAAGTCTAAATGTAATGAATGCTAGGGTAGATCCAAGCACTTCTTGTTGTTCTCCTTTTTAAATACATATATATCTCATATATAATATATATTTTATTTTTGTTTACACCTTGCGATTATATAATGTCAACAAAAGGCGAGTACAACAAAGAAACGAAATAATGGAGAGTTGTAGACCGAATGTCTACGTGCCGCCTGCCAATTCTACCCCTTTTTCCATATACCCAATATATATATGTCAGCTGTGGGGCCACCACATGCGAAATTTAGTCATTTTGTGCAGGTCTTATCAGCGAAATGAAACGAAATTGTTGTTTATTTTTAAACAATTACACAATTAAGCGAGCTCAAGGGCGAGCTCACGATATTGCGTCATCAAACATAACAGCAACAAACAAAATTGCAATTTTTAATTAGTAACAAAATAGTTTTTAAATGTATTGCAATTAATGTTTTTTTTTTGTGCAATTTATTTTTTAACAAAATTTTGCATACAATTATAACGATGATTCATAGTAGTATTTTTTTTTTTACAAATATTTCACAGCGACATTTAAATAAAATATTGATCAACATTTACTTTTCACGTTGCCCTTTTTTTGGTTGGGTCAGTTGCAAGCCACGCCCCCTTTTTACAGAGAGCGTGCGAAATTGTAACAGAGCATTGCAAAAATAAAACATTAAAGAAACTTGTTGACCTTTTACTGATTTTTTTGTATATGCCAATTGCTCTTTTTTTGCCAATGCAGCCAGCAAAGGCATATGACCAACTTAACTCAAAGAAACATCAATAAAAATATATATATTCGTTTCTTCTTGAACATTGAACATTGTGTGTTGTTAATTGTTTATTAATAAATGCGAGCGATGTGCATATGGCTAATGAATTTTAATGACTGCCCGGATTATATATATATATATATATTTTTGGGGCTTGAAACACGTGCGTTGCTCGATTGCCGATTGCCTATTTCTGGCAGAGCTTTGAGTGCTGACTGTTAATTAAAAGCTGTTTGAATGGATATTTTATTCGTTTGAATATCACTTGATACAAAGGTAAGTGGGAAGTATAAGTATGGCATATACTATATAGATGTGTATATACTCCCATTTAAATGCCAAACACCCGCACCGCAACACAAAATACAAAAACCGCAAAATCCAGCTGAGTCTCAAGCTGTAATTTATAGACGGCAATACACAAAAAACTTTGGCAAGCCTCAAAACTCACAGAACAAAGGCTTAATTAGAATATTAAACATATAACAACAACATAACACAACGACTACGACTACAACTACGACTATATAAACAAGGCTTTTTATTCTTTTGGGTTTTTGGTTCCGACCAGCTGACTTTGACCTTGCTCAAAGTTCCATGTACTACGTATACGTATAGTTATCTACATACAAACATATGTGTGTGTGTGTGTGCGTTGTATTTACAAATACCTTAGCCTAGATCAGGGCCTTTAAACTAGGCTATGACTTTTGCTTCATACTTAACAACAACACTTGGAACACACAATGAAAATATTCAATTTAAAGAAATGCTGTTGCTGCTTCTGCTTTTGCATTGATTTGCGTGCTGCCAGTGTAATTGTTTATCTTATAGAGTTCTTCTTTGCTGTCTGTGGCTTATGCTTGGGTCAACGTAAGTCTCGCCTATCATTATATATATATGTTCTTTGAGCTTTTAATAACCTATGCACAGATTTACCAGGTAATCGCTTCTTCTTTTTTGTGTGTCGTTTGGGTTATATGATACAAGTTGTTGGCACTGTTGCTCTACTTATGGGCATTTATTATGTAAGTATGCATAAATAATAACTATAATAAAAATATATCAAAAAGATATTAATTTATAGAAATCACCCAATTGGCTGCTGGTTTATTTGATCAATAATGGTGTGCACATTTTAACGTCAATAGCACACATTATTTTTTGGGCTTTAAGATGTTCATTTTGTACATATTTGATAAGCTTTTTCGTCTTTGGTGTTCGTATGTATCCACAATAATCTGATAATCTATATATTTCTAAAGCTTTTTAGTTTCCAGCATTTACTGTTTTATCATTGTGTTTTCATTTTGGCGCAGATGTAAATTAGAACGTTCACCAGACTTTGAATATTATTGAAAATATATAAACTTTCGCAAGAGAACTTGAAAGTCGTCTATTAAAAATTTTGCTGTGGTTTTCTTAACATATTATTTTAGCAGCTTTTATTTTCAGTGAGTTTGCTCACTGTTTTTATTGTTTTATTGTTTTTATTGCTGTTGCTATTGTTGTTGTTTGTTGAGTTGTTGCGGAGCTCTTGTTGTGTTTGTCTGTGTACTTTTCGGCGATAATTTCACACTAATTTGTAAATTTGCTTTTAATGCCAAAAACAAAGAGCAACTGCTACAAAAAAAAAAACAACAACAAAAAAAACAGGTCTGTAATTTTTCATCATGTTTGTCTATGGCGAAGCGAAAGAACACAAATATTTCGAGTTGGCTAACCTGCGAGCTCAATCAAATTAAATGCAAAGCTGAGGCAAAAATGCGAAATGAATTGTATGCAATAAGAACTAAAACGAGAGCTGCTTTTATTGTTTGTTGTTGTTGTTGTTGTTATTGTTGTTGTTGCTTCAAATCACTTCATTTCGTTGCAATTTTCAATCACGTGCTAAGTGCTGCCAGACAAAAAGATAGACAGACAGCGAGACGACTACGACGACGACGACGACGATTTGTCTGCAGCAACGTTAGCATGCAACATGAAGGGGCAAGCATACCAGAAACTAAAGCAACAGCAACAACAACAACAATAACAATGTCAGCTCTTGTTGGCAATTGCTGCATAATTTTTGCTCTCTGCACACACAAAAACAAAAGCAGCAAATGGATCTCGAGCGACCCCCAGACTATTACAACAACAACAACAACAACAAAATAATCGAGTGGCAACTATTTGCCCTATCACGTACAAATTAAAAATGTGAAATGCTTCAATTTGGTGCAAGCAACAAGACAATATTGCAACACAACTGCAACAGAGAAGCAGCACAACAGCTGCAGCTGTAACAACAACACTCAATATATATGCATTATTCCTGGTTTAAGTTGAAGAGTTGAGTTTTTTTGTTTATGTTTTGCATTTCCGTTATTTGAGGAGTTTTAGGCAGAAACAAATCAATTTCAAATTGCTTAATTTATGCAACAACAACAAAAACAACAAAAACAAAGAAAGAAAAAATTGATCAGATACGTGCAATAAAAGTTTGTATTAAATTTTATATTGGTTTAAAGTGTTTATCTACAAACAGATGTCAACGAAACGCTTGAAGCCATCGCACATTTTGTATTAATTTTAACCAAATTTGGTTAATAGAATCAACAAACTAGTTTGTATGTTTATATAGTCAATTATTGTTATTAGTTTCATTTCATATTTTATTAAAGTTTGTTGTCAAGCGCACAAACTGTTTTTAAGTTGATCATTTGTATGCCTCTTCCGTTAACCAGTGGATCAGTTAAACTGATCGATCGCCTTGCATTAAATGCTCAAACTATTAATAACTACAGGCGACAATTGGCATTTGATGCTAATATCTGTATATCTTGACCGGTTAAATTGCCATAAGATTCCAATTAATTGCAATTGATGTTGTTGCTGTTGTTGTTGTTGTTGCCGCTGGCCACACCTTGCCATCATTTTGAGAAAAACACATAAAACAAAATACCAAAATAGACGACGACGCTTTTTGTACACAATTTTCGTGAATTTGCCGTAACTCACGTTTTTCACATTCACAGACACAAAAATTCAAATTCAAATTCAATTTTGCGATATATATACGATGACGAGAACCTATATATTACAAAACTTTTACCTTTTGCAATTGCAATTCCATTTCGAATGCGCTGCTTATTGATTATTATTTGGCACTTGGACTATCAGGTAGTCAAGCAAACAGGCAACTGAAACACGCCTCCCCTAATACATATATGGCCTCGGGCTTGAACTTTTCAAAATTCAAACAAACACACACACACTTAGTAGGCTGTAAAAAGTGGCAAAAGAGCTGCCGCTGGAGGAGCTACTACCTGGCAATTTTGCAGCGTGCCGCAAGAAAAAAAAAAGCCAAACACAGAAACTAAATCATTGGGATTGTGAGGAAGCGGTTTCGATTTGTTTTTTTCTGTGTGGATTGCACATTCGAAATGCCAAAGTTGAAGCCACAAAACGAAAACGAAATCGTAAAAACAACAACAACAACAACGAAAAAAAAACCATATAATAAAAATTATTTATCTCTAATTTACTTTTTACTTTCATTTCAATTCCAAACACAATTTAGTTGCTTATTTGTGGGTGCAGTCTGGGAACTTAAAATGTGAATATACTTTATTAGTTATGACGTTCCGATTGAGAGATAGACAATCTAATGCATTATGAGCTGAAAACAAGTTACGCATGCCAAGTGTTTGGGATTTATTTAAATTAAAATGAATTTGGCTTATCAGCTGTTTGTTGATTTATGGCCTAAAGTGCTTGTAGTTGATGGGAGAGGCTTTTTATATTTTTACCAAATGACAAGCAAATAATATACGATGCATTAAATACAGTGAGCACTGAATAAAGTCAACTAGCAGGCAGAAATATCAAATAGTTAAAGTTTAAGTTTCATGTCTGACAAACTATATAATCATGACATTTTGCAATGTAAACAGAACTATGTGCCATACAACATATAATTTGGTTGGTTTACTTGAATAAAATAGTAAACATGCTATAAAATATAATTGCTCAATGGTTTTTAAAATGGTTGGTCAGTTTTGCTGGGTGTTATATGGCAATAGGCGAAACCACTTTTAAGTGTTGCTCCCACTAAACTGACCGCAAATCGTTTGCCCCAACAACAGAGTGTTAGAGCATCGACGCGACGCGACGTTGACTGCAAATTGATTAACGGCATTAAATGCATTCAACAATTTCTACCCGGCAGCAGGCAACCAAGCAAGCAACAAGTTTTTAAATGTGTAATGTGAAACTAAATAATGTTGTTGCTGTTGTTGGTGTTGTTGTTGCTGCTGATCTACGCTTATTAATTGTTGTTGTTTTGGCCCAATATGGTGAGACGACAGACGGCGTTTATCCCATATCTGATCGGTGCAATCTTCAGCAACAGCAAACAGATATCGAATTGCAAACGGCCCAAACAACGGCTAACAAAACACTAAGTTTTTGGCCATTTTCAAACCAAAATTTGCGCAATTAATTGCCAGAGCAGCAGCAGCAGCGCGAATAACAACAACAAACAGTGATTTACGTTTGCAAAACCAATGAATAAAATGTAGATAAATGTGGCTAGAGAAATGTTGGCATTTCTTGTTGTGGCCATGTTCACTATTCAGATCGTGTCTTGTTCAAGTACAAATCCATGCAAACTAATTAATATTATGGCGAAAAATAAAGTAAAATAATATAAAATGCATAGCTAACTAATTAAATGCATTGCACATGTCAACAGGCTGTATAACAACAACAACAACAACAACAATAACAATTGTAATAAATGGGGGCAGCAACTGCACTTGAAGGCACAATGGAGCCGCATAAATCATAGCTGCAAACTCCATAACAAAATACCCATGTCAGATGCGAATCAATTCCAAGTCTCAGCCACAGACATCGCGACAGCACGCACGGGCCAAGACTTTTGTCAAGGAGCAGCTCGAACTGTGGGCCGGGCCCCAAAACCAATGCTGAACTTTAAGCCCAGTAGCAGGCAAGCAATTGCCAATTGGCATTCGAAACGTGAATGTCATTAGAGTCAATTTGAAAAACAGTTGATGAGCGAACTGAGTCAATTGTTTGAAGTTTTGCACTAGTTTTAAACAAGTTCTGGGTGCGGTTTAGACACTAAGCACACGAATTCAAACTTTAACTCCAAGAGTAAACAACAGCAAAAAAAAAAAAAATAGCACCAATTTCAGTATCAGTGACACTTCTTGGCTCTTTAATGTTTCGGTGTAAAAGTGCAAGAAACTCATAAATTAGACGGATTGTGTAGCAAACACACACACACATACACACACACACAGCTGCTGTCAGACTGGGTTGCAGCAGCACGTTGTGCGGTCAAATAAATAGAAAATTAGCCAGACATTGGCTACGCAAAAAAAAAAAATAAAAATAAAATAAACGTACAAATAATGCGGCAATATGTTGCTGTTGCTGCTGCTGCAACATAAAGAAAGAAAAGCAACGGGCACACATTAGTTGCCATAAAGGCCAGCCACAAGCACAAAAGCAACAAACGGCAAACATCTCTCATTGCCGTTAATTAATTGCAAGCGGCCAGGCGGGGACCACTCAGCTATGTTTATAGTTAATACCGAAAACAACAACAACAACAACAAAAAGAAACAATAACAAAAAAAAATAGAAGAAATATTCATTTAGATTTAACTGTACTTTATTCGCTCATAAGTTGAGCTATAAATTTCAACGTCAGCAGCCAGCCACAAAATACTTATATGTATATATGTATGTATATATATTATAAACTTGAGCTCTATGGGGAAAAATAACATGCAAAACTTGAATCGGTTTGAAGGGATAAGCCTTATGTATGATTAACTGCAGCTTTTCTTTGAGAAACCGACATAAGCAAATAACCAAGAAAATGTTTATTTAAATATTTAATACATTAAAGTGTGCAATTCTGCTTTAAATGTGCTGAAGATACAAGTTCTTTGCAGAGTTTTCGTTGATTTGTTTGCAAAAATTTCGTTTTTGATGTTTTCTCATATTTTTGTAGATTTTTATGAGTTTTTTCTACCAAAAATAGTTTTTTTTTTATTTCACAAATATTTTAAATAAATGAATATTTTCTTTTTCTATAATATCTTTTGTGTTTCTTAATCACATTTTTTTATTATTTTCCCATGTCATTTATGAGTTGAGTTTTCATTTCATTTGTTAAATAATCAATTAACTTTACAATCATCTAATGGTTCAGCTCAAGTGAGGCAATAAATATACTATAAGTCTTATATAGTATAAGAGATAAGCTGTTACTTGACTAACACATACATATACTAGCGCACATTGTTATATTGCCCGGTTGCGATAAGTTGCCATAAAATAATAATCATAATCCGAGTCTAACAAACGCCTTTGTTTTATGAGTCACAAAATGTGTGCCTTGAAAATTTGTTACGTTCGCGTGTTAATCGCAAACAAAAAGGCACGCACACACACACTCCGCTCACACATGTTTAAAAAAAAAAAACTTGTTAATGAAAATGCCACAAAATTCCCATAATGCATTCTATGCAACCAACCAACCAACCAGCCCGCCAACCAACCAGCATATAGCTTGGCGCTATGTCTGTGGACAACTTCACGCTGAGCATAGTGGCACATAGCCACAGCCAGACAGAGAAGAAACTGGCGCGCCAAGCTGTGAAAAGTCTCATTACTTTGGACAAATATGCAATTTGATGTTAGTAGTGTTATGGTGTTATAGTATGTATGTATGTAGTCTTATAGACTAAGCGACACAGCCGACTGCTAAATGTTTGAAAAGTTGCCACGGTTTTTTGCTTTGGGGAGCAGACAGTAGAAGGTACAGGGACCACAGCCTAGCCTAACGTTGGCGTTGACTGCGTGGCATGTGTGGTTGCTGCCGCTGTTGCTGTTCGCGTGTTGCGGTTGCAAGTTCAGGCAAACACACACACAACACACAGACAGCTTCGGACAGACAACGTCATAGATACAAACACATATGCTGGCCAGGCCATTGCGACTTGATCCCTTTTTCATTTCTCATGCCACACGCACAGCTTTTATTTTTGCAATTAAATTTGACTTTGCATTTTTATTATTTTTTATTTTTTTTTGCAACATATGTGGAAAATTTTTGAGAAGGCGTCACATTAATTGCCACAAGTTGTGCTTGGGAAATTATTTTTTTTTGTGTATTTATTTTATTGATAGGAAGATACGTTTCTGTGGGGTGCAAAGATTTGCGTAAATATTTGCGACTGGTTGCAAAGAGCTTAACGACTTTTGGTTGTTGTTGTTTGTCTGGCCGTTTGTGTGTGTGTTTGCTTGTTAGTTTACTTACTGGCACAACACCACACACACACACAGACACACAGACACACACACAGGCACAGTCAATTAGATATATCGATGGCCAGACAACGCTCATTTACACGTGTAACGAGAGAGTGAGAACCAGACGAGACTATCTTATCGTTTGATTTTGATTTAATTAATGCCGTTAGCTAAATATGCAATCAAAAACGAAAGCAAAACCAAATTCGCAAATACATTTAATTAGGTTTGTTCTTTTAGTCGATGCTTTTGGGGTGGGAGTTTAAAATAAAACATTTCGTGGAACTGCCAACTAAATATTTAAGCAACAAAAGTAAATTTCAAAAAAAACGTTAGAGCAACTTAAAACTCAAAACTCTCATACGTACAACTAGTAGCAAGAGTTTTTAGGATCGTTTTCAGATCGTTTATGTAAATACTAACCATGGGAACTTGAGCTTGGCAACAAGAGGAGCTCAATAGTATATGCTAATATCCAAAGTTAAAGATGCGCAATTGTATCTTTGTAAGTGTTTGCTTTGTTTTGGGTTTTTTTTGTTTTTTTTTTGTCTGTTCGGATTTAACAAATTGAGCTGTCAGCGGCACTCTTTACATTTGAGCCAAAAAGCAAACCTCAACTGCCGCTGGGCGTTGGCCAAAAGTGCCAAAATGCCGAAAAGTAGTAAGAAAACAATATGTTTTGAATCTTTGTATGTATGTGGTGTGTATGTATGTATGTGTGTATATTTGGATGATAATTAGGAGGAGCTCTGACTGTTAAACTGTTGGCCATTAATTCCAATTGCCAATATTTTTGTAGCAATTTATTTGTGCGATGCTAAACAAAGGCAATCACCGCACGTATTTGTGGCTTAGACGAGCATATATGGCTAACTTGTCTTAAGATGTATCTGGATGAGTGTAACTGTGGGTATATTTGTATCTGTATCTTTAGTGTGTGCATCTATATCCGTTAATCATTGTGTGTATGTGTTTCTTTTGTATGCACTCCACACACCCATTTTGTGTGCCTCAATTCTCGCATTTGGCCGCCCCAAAGCTGACACTTGACATGACAGGCCCAAAAGCTTCAACTCGCAATAACTATCGTCAGCTAAGGGAGGTGAGTGTGAGGGAGATGGCGGCAACTTCGGCAAAACTGTCTGTGATCTGTCTATGAATGCACACACACAAACACACACACACACGCGCGCGTGATTTATATTTTCAATTAAAGTTCGCCGCCAACAACTACAAATCGAAACAAACACATTTTACATCTGTTTGTGTGTGTGTGTGTGTGTGTGTACGCGCTTCAAGAATTGTGTATCTATGTATCTATCTATCAAGAAATTGTGGCATTAGACTAGCCAATCTAGCAATAAGTTGATATGTACATAGTTCGAAACTGAAACTAAACATTTTGATTGCCAAAACTGTGGAGTATGAAATGTTAGTGAACAAAAAATACCCTGCCTAAGCAAATTTAAATAAATTTTAATGTGAGAGATAATAAAATTAGAGATAAAATTGCGCAAATAAGATGTCAACAACATTTATATATATAAATATATATATCTTTAAGCGCTGTTTCCCTTCTTTTTTTTTGCAGTGTATATTGTGATTTTGACAGCCAATAAACTGACCATAACAAGTATTTTTTTTTTATTTTTTTTTTTTATGTTTGTCTAATTTAATTTAATATTATTGTTAGGTATTGCCACTGTAGTTAAAGCTCGCTGCTGCTGCTGTTGCTGCTGTCTCGTTATTTATGACCGTCGGCATAGGCTTAGATTTTTAATTAATTCAAGGCTTTTTTGGCACGCTTGAAGCTCTAAATCACACACACACACACACACACAGACAGACAGACAGAGAGCCGGGTCTAAAGTCAACGTTGCGTCGTTAAAGCTATCCAAAAGTGTTGTTGCCTTGCCCAATAATTGTGTAATTTTTGTATTATTTATATTATTACTAAGCTGGCGCTCTGTCTGTCTATGTGGTCAGACACAGACACGGACATGGACACAGACATACAGCTCAGCTAGCTGCAAATTAGACAATAAAACAAAAGTCAAACAGCACCCTCCAACCCCTCTCTTCAACCATTAACCACAACCTCAGTTGGCTGACAAATAAACACAAACAGAATACATTGTCAATGTTTAATGGGCGTTGGCGTGAAAATTCTTTAGAAAAATTACGGAAAATTAGTGAGCACTGACCGAGCACAACAACAACAACAACAGCAAGAACAAGAACAAATATCGCACAGTTGAGCGACCTTTTGCACAAGAGTCGAGCAGATAAGCAAAGAAGTGCAGAGTGGCATGAATATTTTTTTTCCACTTAACATATACAATTAGCTAAAGCGTAATGCATTCTATATATACATATATAAAGCGCCCTTAGATTGCAATTCAAATTCATTAACAAATGTCATGAAAATGAGAAACAAAGAATAACAAAAACACAAAAATTAGACAAGTCATTCAGCAGGCAATTTAAATGATAGCCACCGTTTGACCAGCAGCACGTCACCATAATTAGACCAAGACCGACGAAAAACCAAACAACAAAAAAAAAGGAAAATATGTTGGCCCACGCAAGATGACGTGGCCAATTGTAGTTGTCGTTGTCGCATTGTTGCGGGGGCAAAAAAAAAAAACATCAAATGTCAAGCGCCGCCTGTTAACAACTTGCTGAAATGAAAAATGCACCGTCCAGAGCCAAGAGTGATGTGGCCAAATAAAGCGGTACAGTGTTAACTTGATAACGCAAACTAACAGAAATTCAAACTTTTGTTATTTTACAAAATGTCTTTGCATTAATATTTTTTTGCTACTCTTTTTGACGTCAAAAATTTTTTTAAAGTTCAAATTTAAATCTTATTTATAAACCAACTTTAGCTTGTTAGCACTATAAAGGCAAAAATATTATTTTTACTAATAACTGTAGGTTTATTATAATGTCTTTATTGCATAGATGGACAGATTGCTTCCAAGTGGTTTTTCGTATAGTTTTGGGCCACCCGCAGAAAGACGTTAGTCGCTTGTGAATTGGAGTGAAAACGCGCGTTGGGTTAAGTGAAAAACATGCAAATGAGACAACAACCGGCAGCGATAACAACAACAACAACAAGAAAAACAACATCGAAAATTAAATGAAATTCATATGAAAATGTGGCAAGTGCTAGACTTGAGAGCCTGGGCCTGGGCCTCGGCCTGATCCAGAGCCCTGGCAACATGTTAAGCGATATTTATATGCTTTTTACCAAGATTTCTTATTAAGATAGCAAACGAAATGCCGCAGGTAGCCAGCCACCAGCCCTGTGGCACAGTTAACTGTTGTTGTTGTTGTTAAAGTTATTACAGCAAAGGGCATTTTTCATGTGGCAACAAAAACACAGTGGCAGATAAGGGCCTCCAAAAAAAAAAAACAAAACAAACCAGCACAATTAATTCCAAAACCCTCATTGAGAAGACAACAAAAAGAAAAGAAATGAAAAAGAAAGAGAAATACAAAAAATAAGCAAGAATCAACAAACATATTCTTGTTCTATGGTTCTTATTATGAATAATACTTTTTGAAAAAATTCGCAAAGAAATTGAGTGAAAACAGCTGGCCCCCATTTCGGATATCTCTATATACAATTTATTGAATCTGTATCGCAGTTGTCTTCATCATGACATAAGCAACCAAACTTTTCTGTACTACAAGTCAGCCAGCAAGCAAGCGCATTTAATTAAGGTTCTTACACACATATACTACTACAACAAATGTGTATATACCAAAGAAGTATATATGTCTAATGTTGAAAAATGTTCTATTAGCGATAAGACGCAAAGCACCAGCAAGATAAAATGCTTGTCGAGCTCCCACAAACACAACAAAGTCGCGTATATATATATATATATATATATTTGTTAAGCGAGTGCTCAAATACAACAAAATACGATAACAAAATAAATGCATGTGGCAAATTGAAAGCTAAATAAAATATGAAAAATAATAATAATAATAATAATAAGAAAAAATATGCATTATTGAGTGTCCATAATGTGACTAATTATAGACTAAGTGCTTGCGTCTGTTCAGATTATGTAAATAAATAAAAGTACGTAAATATAGAAAGAATTGAGCAAAGAAAGGTGGTGAAAAACCGCACAAAATTCCCCACAATGAATAATGCAAACTTTTTGCGAACAATCGAAAGTTCAAACGAACAAATATTGTTAATTTATTATGATTACAACAAATTGTGTGAGAACTTATAGTAGTTAGTTTGTATACTAAGCAAATGCGCGTCTTAAATACGTAACACAAATAGTTTGCAAATCAACATAAACAATTTTCTTCAATTTACTTTTTTACATCTATGATTTTATGGCAAAAATCTAGGTGCAGCTACCTCAACAGTAAACTCGTTGGTCATGAACGCATGAGCGCATGTGAGGGGGCAAGGGGGAAGGCGAGGTGTTATCAATAAACACACACGAAGCGTGCACACACACACACACACACACACAGACACACAATCGTTATTGTTGTTATTTATTGACATTCTATTAGTTACAGTTAAGTTACGTTAAAAACAAAACACTGTGAAATGCTTAAAGAAATTGTGCAAATAACATTCGAATGAATCATCGAATCGTTAAGAACGTGCATAAACTTCAACAAATACAAAGCTCAAAAAAGATAGTTAGCTGTTAGAATGTGTGGTGAAAACAAGTTGCCTTAAAAGTGCATATAAATAAATAAATTTGTAGTATATGATGTCAGTATCGTGACAGTAAGTGAGTGTGTGTGTGGGTTGAAGAGGGTAAGAGGGTAGTGTGTGTGTGGGTGTAGATAGGGGGTGTTAAGGGGGAGGCGGGGGGGGGGGGACGTGTTGCTCATCGTGTGGGCGAGACAAGTTCAATTTCATTTCAATTCATTTAGAGAGCTGACAACAAGGCGCCCTCCCCAACACAACGAAAAGCAATTCAGCAAGCAAAATTCTCTCAATTCATTTTTTTTTTGCTAAGTAATTTACAATAATTGTTAACGATGACGTTGGTGTTGCTGTTGTTGTTGTTGTTGTTGTTGTTGTTATTATTGTGGTTGCCTGGCAGCGCAATTTAAATGCAAATAATTTTGTAAGAAATTTACATAGTCTTAAATTTGAATATAATTACACAAATTGGACACAAGAAAAGCAGCTGTAACAACTAAAATTGGCTAAGCGAAAAAGTGAAGCAAAAGCTAAAGCAAAGACACGCCCACTTGCCCACTTTGTTGCTCTGTGTGTGTGTGTGTGTGTTGCTCACTTTATGTGTGTTCAGTGGTTCAGTGCGCTTTCTACAACAAAAAACACATTACAACAAGCAACAAAAAGAGGTTCAACAAACGCAAATTGTGCAAAAAAGCAACAACAACAGCAACAACAGCAACAAAAGCAACAACAGTAACTGCAGCAACATCAAGTGTTTAAGTAACTTGTAATGTATTTGCCATTGCAGAAGCAGTAGCAAAGTTTGTTAGACAGCCGCTGGCAACATCGAGTTGACGCGCAACATGTTGCCATGCCAGACGTTGATCACGACTGGCTCTGTTAATGAAGATGATGTTGCAAAAGCGAACGAATGCTGCCACACATTCTGTTACGGTCGTTGTCGCGGGCGTGGCAGCAACCAATCCATGCAGCTGAAACTGAAAGCAAACTTTAAGCGCTTTCCTTTTCAGCGCCACTCAGTGCCACGAGTTAAGCAATATTTGTGTGCGTGTGTGTGTTTGTGTGTGTTTGTTGTGCCACGCGGTGCCTTCGAGTTTAATTAATAGTAATAGTAAAAATAAAACAACAACATAAAACTATTCACTTGGCAATTGCTGCAATGGCAGTTTTGTTCTCACGCTAAAAATACATTATTTCTATATATATATATACCATATACTTATATATGGATACCTTCAATAATTAGAAAAATCAAGCACGTTAAGAGCAAAGCACGCGCACACAATTTTAAATACGCTTTATTATTATGATTATATTTTGAGGCTTTTAAATTGATGTGTGTTGTGTTTTGTTTGTTTTAGGTTGTGTTTATTTATTTTTGTGCTGCGGACGTTTCACCCAATTGGCGCAAGAAACGTGCCAAGATCGGCGAACAAAAATTAATATGCAATTAATCGGGCACAACAAGGAACATGCCGTCAATACCAATACCACAGCAATATCCAAGTACGAGTACGTGCACAAGTTGCAGCAGCAGCAGCAGCACCGACAGCAGCAGAAGGTAAAATGTGCTTAGGCGATAAGCGATCAAACAGCGACAACAAACTGACGCAGCGACAGCTTAAAAGTAACCTACTGAAGCACAACAACAGCAATAAGCAATAAGACAATTTTAAGTAAACCAAAAAAAATATTAAAAAAAAATCCCAGTCGTTGAAGCAGGAGGAGCCGTCGTTGTCGAAGTAGCCGCACCCAGAAATGTGTCAAAGATCAACTGACAAAAATCGCCGGCAATAAACAAAACAAAACAAAACCAACAACAACAACAAAAAGTTTGAAAAAAATACATTTATAAGAAAATCAAAAACACGTTGCTCGAGTTGAAAACTAAACAAAATGCAATTGAAAATAAAACTTAAAAATTGCAAAAAAAAAACAAGACCCAAAAAAAAAGTTGCTTCGTGAGAATAATAATTAAAAATGTTAGCTCTTTTTATTTGTATTTAATGTGAGATTTGCGTTTTGGCCAGTGGGTGGCCAGCAAAAAGGTTAAGTTAACGCTAGGCGTGGCCGCGCCCCCGCCAAAGGTAGTTTATTAAGCAAATTATCAAAAAAAGATACGAAATAAATAAACGTCATTCAAAATGGCAAACAGTTTCGACTGCAGGTGCGCCGATCTAATCTTGCCCAATTTTTTTGCAATTGCACAAACCTGGCCAGAGATTAAACCCAAGCCACAAAAACAAAAAAAACAAAAAACGAAACGTAACTAATTAGGCTGCAATGAGACAGACTAGCAGCAAATGTCAGACGAACATAAAAAAAAAACTAAGATAGGATTTATTTAGATAAACTGTTTTGACGCTTAGCCTGAAAGCAAAAACATTTATGACATTTTGGCAACAGTATTTCGAATATTCTTGTTGAAATTTAATTCTGTTGAAAATATGCAAATCAATCTTAAGAGTTTGTAGACTGATTAAAATCTGTTCTTAAGAGAATTTAATCGATTTACATTATGTTTATTCTCTAAGCAAGCAAGTCAATGATTATAGTTCATTATATTCATTACAAAGCACCTACTTAAAAAAAATCACATGTTAAATGTCAATAATTTCATCTTTAGTCATCGAGTAATAATCATTTTAGTTGTGCACTTAAAGCTGTCAACAATTTTTTTTTTTTTTTTTTACTTAGTTCGCTTGCATTTTAAATTACATTTCATTTGCAAATGTCAATTGGCAAGGTTCGATAAATGTATATATTTTTTTCTTTAACAACGTAGCCCCATTGATACTTTACATATAGTGTATAGAGAATATATTCTATGTATAGTAGGTATAATGTAGATAGATTGTCCATTAAGCGAATATGAAACGATAACGTTGAAAACAATAACTTTCTTTCTTTAACAATCAAGAATGTATGTGTGTGTGTATGTTCGTGTGCGTGTGCGTGGTATGTAAATGAAAGCCAAAGTTGAGGCTTGATAAGACACAAAGACTTTGTTTGCGATACATATACTATTTGTCCAAGTGCGATCGCTCCCCTTTCTCAATCAAACTAAAGCTCAAACTCAACGCAGCTGCCTGATAAAATGTAAAAAAAAAAGAAAAGTCCATTCGAACGGGCTTACCAAGAGCCTTGAGCCTGAATTTTTGCATTCGATTGTAACGTATGTGTATATAGAGATATAAGTGTAAGTATACATATATATATCAGTACAGCTATGACAGCTGATCTTCTCGAGCGACCCACTTGGCGCGTGTTTGCGTATCAGCAACAGCAACAGCAACAACAACAACAACACTTTCATTTTCACAGCCCTGAAAGCCAACAATGCATGTGTCTTATGTCTCTCGAGTCGCTTTGTTTAAATTTGTGTTTCGTAAATATTTGAGCGGCGTCTTTTTTTTTTTTGGTTGGTTTTTATTTTAGAAAGTGCGTGCGCAATTGAAGTGTTTTTTTTTTTTAGTTAAACAGCTGGCCAGTCAATAAATAACCGCTCCATGTCAATAAATTAAGCAAAAAACTCAAAACTAAAAAGAAAAAAGAAAAACGCTGCCAGCAACAGCTACTAAAGCAACTGCAACTGCAACTGCAACAGCGACGTCGGCAGCAACAGCAGCAGTCAGGCGAATGAACGACGCAGCCGACAATGCACTTTGCCAAGGACAGATTCATTGAATAGTGCGACTATATTGAGCATGAGTATGGGTAGGGTAGGTATGTGTGTGTGTGTGTGTGTACGCACATAAATAGGCATAAGTAAGTAAGTGTAAGTTAATGCGAGGGATGTTTAATAAATGAGTGGATCAACCGAAGAGATGTAGCAATAATCATTTGAGATTCAATTTACTTAATACTTTCAGTTTCTTTCCTTTCAAGAAAATTCTTTTTAACAATTCAACAGAATTCAAAAGACAAACAAGAATTCCGGACACAATAAATCGTTTATAAAACCGAAATAAATGTGATAATATCAATAAGAGTTGGTTTGCAGTATTGCTCGAGTCAACAATGTATTGACAAATATATAATCTCGAACATACATCAAAGTCAAACATGCACTCAATGCAACAGACTAATAAAACAACCCAATACCCCTGGCAAATCTACGCTAGCGGCTGTTTAAAAGTACAAAAAACCAAAATAAAAAAAAAGAAGTACAATATAAATACAATATGAAAAAAATGACTGCACGGCGTATGCGCAATATTGACAGTGAAATCGTAGACTGATTCGGATTTTATGTCTACAAACAAATATGTGTATTGAAATACGGATACTTATACAAAGCGAACGTATATCTCTATATCTGTATATATATGTGGTTTAATGGCCGCTGAAACAAAGCGCAAGGCTACAACAGCAACAACAATAACAAAGCGAGGGGGGCTTAAGAACTCTAGGAAATGCCAAAACACAGACAGACCCAACACGTACAAGAGAGCGAGAGAGAGAGAGAAAGACAGAGTGACAGAATGACAAGAAACCGCCTGGCTGGCTGTCAGGGGCCAAAAGCTCCACTTTGCGTTCGTGTCTGCATTTGGTTTTTAATTTTTAAATATTTGCTTTATATGCCATGGATGGGTATTAAGGGGGTGAAAGGAGGGGCAACAACAGCCAACCAACAACCATACTTCAATGCTTTGTTTTCATTCATTCCGCTCATGGAATGCCAGGCACGTACACATCTACACTCTCTGTATGTGTGTGCACTTGAAGGCTTTGCTTTTTCCCAACCGTCATCATCATCATATAGCATATATATACAAAAGTTCTGGGACGCGTCGAGTTTTTTGTTTAAGCGCTTATTCGGAATTTTTTGTTAGCTTTTGGGCTTATCTAGCTGGACAGTGTATGTATTCTGTTTGTTCTTGTTATATTTTAATTTTCTATTTTTTTTTTTTTTCTGTGCCGCTGGCAATTTGCTAACTAGAAATTGACAGTTGAACAGACAACGGAGCGTATACGTATTATTTGTATTTTATTCTTTTGCAACATGGGCGCAGGACTTGCAGGGAAGCAGCAATGTGTCTGCAACTGGCAATAATTATTATGGCTTTATTTTTTTTTTCAGTTTTTAATTTCAATAAAAACTTTTTTTTTAACATTTGAACGTCAATTAAAACTTGATTTTATGATATGCAATTTTATGAATTTTTTTTGCGCAATTCAAATCGATATGCAAATATTTATGAGCGCCTGGGAAAGTTTCGGATGAGTTAATTAAAAATCGTAGATTGTCGTTAAGCTTTTATTTTTTGGCCAACGCCGAATAACATATACAACAACAACAACAACAACAATGTGGCAAGTCAAGTGACGAGGCGGCATTTGTTTGCCTAACTGTTTGACAGACGCAACGCAACGCAACGCAACGCAAAGTACGTAAGGCAAAGCAAAGCAGCGCAGCAACGTCGCGGCATACAAAGTGCATTTACCTTAAAGTGCAACAAACGTGTGGCGTGTGTGTGTGTGTAACCAAATGGGCGGTATCGAACTATGGAACTGTGTGTGCGACTGTCATGCGTGGCACGTTTTTTTGTGCAATAGTATTAGCTATCGGCTGTTGCTTTTGCTGTTGCCCCATTGCCGACGACAACGCACAACATTTTTTTTATTTTTTTTTATTTTTAGTGCCTCGTTTTGGTTTGACCAAGTTGGGTAGAGCTAAGCTTAGTTGAGTTAAGCCTATGGCAGCAGCTGTTGCCCCCAAATTCAGACGTATGACTAATATCATAAAAATCAACTCAAATTGCAAATTAAAAAAAATTTATAGAAAATAAATTTAAATATAAAAACTTGTTTATTTTGTGTACATATCAATGTGATTTGGTTTCAAATATTACAAATTCTTTAAAGTATGATCAAAATATGTATTTAGTTTAGTACAAAGTACTAAAAATGACATAGTTTATGGCAAGAAAATTCCATTTTTTTTTTTTTAGATAGCTAAATTATTTTAACGACGAAAAAGAACCATTAAAATCTTGCAAGAAACGCATGAAGCTTGTTGTATATATATATATCAATATACATATAGAAAACATATCTAAGAGAGCAATTTAACAACAATAAACTTAATGAAATGAGAAAACAAATTAAAAGCAAATAAACGTCTATTAAAATATCATGATAATTTCAACTATTTAAATTAATTTGCAATCTCATAGACCATAAACCAAACAAGTTATCTTTTTTGTTGCTTTTTTTCCGTTTTTTTGAGATTTTTACAAATTTGGTAACTTCAAATCAAATGTAATTTGACAGTGAGACAGTGAGACAGGCCAAGAGACAACGTAATGAGCGGCAGTTAAAGCACAAAACAACAAGAAAAGCATTCAGACCAAATGGTATTTGACAACTGGCAAACAAAGCTTTTTATGGCCATAATCAAATGTGAGTGAGTGTACATATATAATTATATATACATAGACATAGACATACAAAGCATTTAACAATATGTGTAGAATATATGACTAACAAAGTTAACAATAATAATAAACAATGCAAGCGCACTTAAATCGTTTGAATAATTGATTTTTTTTTTTTTGACAATATTGAATGACGAAACACATTTTGTATATAACTTTATTCTTTTTTCGTTAAACAATAACAACAATCATAATTAGTGGCCTTGGACTGAGCAATTATTCCAAAAAATGCAGACAGGATGCTTAATTGCAAAGGAAGCAGCAAAAGGACAGCTACGAAAACAAACGAATAAAAAAACTATTTTGAATCCCCTTGGATTGTGTCAGAGGCGAATAAATGTGAACAATAGCCAACGCTAACAAAACAAACCATAAAAAAAAATCAACTAGTTAGTTGCAGGACAGCAGACAGCGTACTAAACGAAAAAAAATACAAAAAGAGTTGAGGAATTGAAATATAAAAGTTACATATTCACGCAGACCAGACAGCCAAAAAAGTCATAAAGTTGAGCGCATGAATGAATGAATGAATGAATGAATGAATGAATGCAGTGCCATGCAATGCAATGCAATGTCTAGTCGTTGTTGTTGTCATTTCGAAAAAGATGGGCGTGGAACTCAACGATGGACTTGATCGCGTAATTAGCGCGTCTGACCCCAAACCTTTTGCCTCTTGCCTTCCGCCACAGCAGGGTCATCGCATAAATCACAAACAGCTACGACGCGCTCCTAGTTGGCATCGTGTCTGGGGTCCACTTGACAAAACTCTTTCGTCTCTGTGTGCTTGGCGCCAGGATAACAGAAATGAAAATGAAAATTGATAGCGCGTCGTGGCGCAGCGCATCATTTAAATATTTTATCGAATTTAATGTGCGAATTTTATTATGCACGCACACACACACACACCCACACTCACACACCAACAAGTTTGATGTGTTTTTCTTGTGTGTTTCTAGGCTCTTAGCTTAATCTTTAAGCACTGGCAACACGTTAAGAGAAGATTTTAAGTCTTAGCCTTAGGTGCCGCCTTCCTGCGGTTGTTGCTTTATTATTTACGAGCCACGTTTTGCCAACAGAGAGAGAGATAGAGAGATAGAGAGACAGAGAGACAGAGAGAGAGAGAGAGAGAGAGAGAGAGGGAGAACAAGCGCAATCTTTTAGCGCATGCTAAGCTGCTTAAGTAAAGTGGCAGCAGTGTCAGTGGCAGCAACAACAAACGAGAAGCTGCTGCTACAACCCGCTGCGCAGGAAGCCAACTTGATGCAAGTGCAATTTTTAAGCAATTTTTAAGCTGTCGTCTTTTCTTGTCGTCTTGGGTCGCACACTTAACCTAACCTCAAAAAACTCGGCAAAACTTTGCTTTTCTTTTTTCGTTCGTTCGTTCGTTTCGTTCGTTTTTTGTTCAATAAAATATCAACTTTAAAAATTTTTCAATTAAAAACTTTTCACTTGCAACAAGACTGTCTCGTTTTGTTTCTGGTTTCAGTTTCGCGTTGACGTTTTTTTTTTTTCCCCTTTGGTTTAGTTCTTGTTTTTTTTTTGTGGGTTTGCTACTTGTAAGAGTTCCAACTTACAGCTTGCAAATGCGGCGCATAACTGTAAGTAAGTTCATGCCAACTGCCGGCTGAGCCTTTTGTGTTGCATGCAACGCCCAAGGAGAGACGACAACGACAACGACGACGACGAGAGTGCAGGTGAAAGAATGGCAGCAATGACTACAAACACAACGTTGTCTCTTTTGCGGTTTACCCCATTCCTGCAACTGTCTGGCATCCCTGTCCTGTCCTGTCCTGTCCTGTCCTGTGCTGTGCTGTGCTATGTTGTCCTGTCCCTGCCCTTGCCTGCCCCGGAAAGCTGCCTGCCACCATACTTGGCATGTAAATAATGTTCACAAAAATTATGAATGCAGCTAATTAGCAGGCAGCAGCAGTCGCTCGTTGTGGCTGGTATTAGTTCTTTGTCTATGTTGCTTGGTTGCTTGGTTGCTTGCTTTCTTACTTGCAACGCGCTGTTGCATATTCATTATGTCATTGAACCATTAAATTGCGCTTAAATGTTTCAGTGCTTCACGTTTCTTGCCACACTCAGCTGCAAGTAGTTTATGACGCCGCGGGGAGCGTTTAACTTAAAGCGTCAACAAATCCAACCAAAAGTATCTGCAAGCCAAAGGCAAGTAAGCCAAGTTAAAACTCACCAACCTAAACACGCCAACAGAGCAAAAGTTGAGAGCGCCATTTGCTGCTGCGATTTATTACCCTATCCAGAGTTGCCAGCTAACACTTGAGACAGTTAAGCATTATGTTCGTTACTTACCTGCAAAGACAAAAGAAAGAAGAAATATAAGATATTAAAATATATCGAGAGATTTATCAATAAGCAAAGTTTGTTAATGGTTGACATTTGTTAGCAAAAAATATAAACAATATTAAATTGATAGATATATTTGCTTAAGTAGTGAAGTTAAGCTATGGCAGCTTATATATATTTATATATATTTATTTATTACAAATTCCATTTTTATAGAAATATGATGATGAATATTTCAACTGTACTCGATATCTAAAAATAGGCTTAAAAGTCTAATGAAATTCAAAAGAACTGAAGAACTAAGTAATATTATTCTTATATTATAAATCACCAAGTTGTTTCGTCTTACATTACATATAAATGTTTCTCGGTAAATACAATCAGAAAGAATTTTGTTCTTCATCTCTTAGATTTCACACTTGTATAAAAGTTGAAACCCGCTTATTTGAAACTTTCTTATTTTACTTTACGATAGGTACGTTGGAAATAAAAATCAGCTTTTAAGTAGAGTCTTCGTTAAATCATATCATAATACTCTTGTTTCTTATATGTATTTATTGGCCTAGGCCTTTTGCTACTTATAAGCTGATAAGACCATGGGGGCAGGGCCACAGACAGACAGACAGACAGCTTCACAATGCGATGCCATTGAGGCGTTGTTGGACAAAATACGTAAGGAGAACAAAAAAAAAAGAAGAAAAATAGCGTCAACCGTCAGCAGATGCTACCTTAAGATTAAGGCCCAGTTACAATGCCAACAACAACAATAACAACAGCAACGACAGCCGCAAGGCTTTTGTTGTTATATTTTTTTAAACAGAGAGTGAATATTCGTCGTTGTTGTTGTTGTTGTTGTTTTTTTCTTAACAGCAATTTTATCGCGTGCATAAACAAGCTGCAAAAAAAAAGCCAGCGACTTGTTTCGAACTTCGAACTGACTTTCAAGTTTACAAAGTCATGCAACATGGCCATGTGCAGCATCATTTCGCTTCATTTTTGTTATTGTTGTTGTTGTCATTGTTGTTGTTGTTGCTTTAGTTGTTGTTGATGGCCGCAACTGTCAGCGGCTGTAAAAATTATTGCAGGACATTTGCAAAAATGGCCAAAAGGCGAACTCTTATATTTATTTATTTACGCGGCCGCTTTTCAACAATTATTTATTTATGCAAAGCACTTCTTTTTTTTTTTCATTCTTATTTAGGTAACAACAACAATAACAACAACAAATGCACAGCATACATTGGATTTTGATTTTCAGGTCAGCAAAAATGCTGTAAATAATTATTTATCATGCCACAAATACCTCAGCATATTATATTTCAGTCTCGAATCGTGCAAAGCATTCCAAGGAGATTTCTCTGGTTTCCAAAAACTGCTCAAAAGTATTCAAGATCACTTATTCTGCCACTTGGTAGAGTATTTATTATTCGCCAAACACAGCACAGCAAAATTCTTGTTTATTATTTGATGATTTAATTGTTACTTTCTTTGAAATTAAGCGTGCTTTTTTGTTTTTCAATTTATGCTTTTATCGATTTGAATCTGAGGCAATCGCAATTTAAAGCCAAAAAAAATAAAACTTCATCGACAACCAAAAACGAAAGTGAAGTCAAGCACTCAAAAAAAAATAAAAATAAATTTAAAAAAAAAACAACAACAACGATCGCAATAAATGTTGCATTTTTATTATCTTTTTTTTTTTTTTTTCTTCGCTCTGCAGTTGTTGTCATCAACAAGGGGCGATTGAAGAGAAGTGAGAGGGGGAAGTGGCGGGGGGGAGGGGCTTACGGGACGCGTTGTCCCAGGCACTTCGAATGACCAAAAGTGAAAGTTGCCTCGTTTAAAGTGCAAGCCAAGTATAGTGCAAGTATGAACATGTATGTTTTTTTCTTCTTTTTTTTCTTATACATACATACATACATATATATATATATTAATAAGGCTTGCCAATCGACGGGATCTGTTCAAGAGATCGCTGTTCATATCTTTCATTAACTTTGTCTGCTGGGCCCAGCTGTAGTTAGCTATTTTACTTTTTTAATTGAATCAACTGACAAACTTAGTGAGCAGCTTTTCTGTTGTTGTTGTTGCTGCTGTTCGAAGGGGTTCGCTATAGTTTTTTATGTTTTTTGTCTTTCGATTTTTTTTCGATTTTAAACATAAAACATTTATTTTTAATTGTTGGTGGCGCCTGCATTTTGCTGCCCAGTCAGCAAGCAAGAAGTTCAATAAACTGACTGACTGGCTGGCTGTGTTTGTTATTGTTACAGCTATATTGCAACTGTTGTTGTTGTCATTGTTGTTGTTAGTGTTGTTGCCGCTTGCAATAGATACGTTGCAATGTTATTTCAACGCCGCCTTTCAAAGCGCCGCCAGCCAGCTAAGCAATATAATGCCAACGGCGATCAGCGTCGTCATCGAAGCAGCAACGATCATTGCCAGAGCTCATTGGCCTGATCTGTGTGTGTGTCTGTGTGTTTGTGTGTGTGTTTTTGTTGCAAGTTATGTGGTTGCGTGCGCTGTTGTTGTTGTTATTATTATTAATTATATCGGTGATTGGGTTGGCAATATTACATCTTTAATTGTGGCGTGAGAAAGTTTTTTTTCTTTTTTTGTGGGTGTGGATATTTGAGTGGCAAGTTGCAAGTGAATTTGCTGCTCTTTTTAATTGACACTTGAACTTCGCAAGCAATAAACTAAATCATTAATATTTATCAATAAACCTGATCGTCCAGTCGAGTCAACTATATTCAAGTCTATGTAATGTGATTTAATGATTCCCAAGAATCTTTTATGACTTGGAAAAGTTGTTTTAAGTTTTGAATATATTACTTTTTTCTCTATAGTGTTGCTTTTAAAACTTATTTTTAATCAATTTATATATAAATAAATATCAGAGCTTAAATGTGCATTGTACTTGCAATTTGTTGCTGCCACAACGAGCCTTTTCATACATAAATATGAAGTAAGAAATTCCCAACGATTATTGACACCTACTCAATCACCGCTTTTTGTGGCACTGAAGCATGCAGCTTGCCACACCCAATGCGCAACAACTAGACGCGCGGCACGCCCACAACAACAACAGCAAGCAAGCGCAAATGAAGCTTAAATTTTAATCGCCATTCTCGTCGACACCCAACATGATGATAATGTTGATGATTTTTTTGTCGCCCATTCACCGCGTTGCCTTCTTCAACTCGCAACTCGCAACGCGCAACTCGCATCTCGTCTCGCGTTTCGCATCTATCGTCCTTGTGTGTGGGTTACATCCTGACAGACAGACAGACAGATAGACAGAGAGACGCATAGATAGAGAGACAGTGAGACAATTTCAACGTTCAAAGTCATTTGGTTTTATGATTATTAGCTTGTTTAGTTCACTCTCAAGTACTAACACTAGAACATAGAGCTAGAGATATGAGGAGAAAGGGGGAGAGTTGGCGTGAGGCTGTATCTATTCTTTCATTCTTTTTAGCTAGCGGCAAAACATATTCTTTATGCTTATATAATAACTATTTAGTTGCAGTCAGCAAGTGCTAAGATTGCTATTTGCTGCTTGTTTCTCTCTCTCTCTCTCTCTCTCTCTCTCTCCCTCTCTCTCTCTCTCTCTGTGTGTTTCTCTGTTGCCATTTCTCTGTCACGACTGATTGCGTTTCTTGTGCGATAACCATTGCCATTTGTATCTTATTCCATCTTGTGCTCATAACAATTTGACGCTTCATGATTTTCAGGTGGAGGGGGAGGGGGAGAGAGAGACATATGCTTTGGATTAGAGTGGTTTGTATGGACTCTTGGTTTTATGTTAACAACATTTTGAGCTGTTTGTTTAATTGAATAAGTGTTCGGGCATGGTCAAGTTAAATGCCAAACAAGTAGTAGAAGAAGAAGAGGAAGAGATGAAAGTCAGCCCACACAACAACAGCCAGTGAAAATGTTCAGACATGCTGCAGGCGTTGCAAGAGTTGCTCCACAGTGCAACACATAACTTCTTTTTTTTTTGTTGCTTTTTGTAGTTAATGCAAGCGAATGTGGCGTTGATTTGCGGATTTGTTGCGGACCCCAAAATTAAAGTCTGGCCCCAACGAATACACAAAAAGAAAAAAAAAGCAGCATGACGAGGACATAAAAATAAGCATTACGATTGCCTTTTTTTCGGGGTTGCATGCAACATTTGGAGCCATGACAATGACTGCGACTTGCAAGAAATTGTGTTCTCCTCTTTTTGGTTTTTGTATCGCAATAAAAGCAAAATTATTTTTACGATGAAGCAGCAAAATAAATAAATACATTCCATGCTTCCGCTGTTTGCTTTTGTTGTTGTTGCTGGAGCTGCATTTTAATGCATCTGCCCCAGAAAAATGGGCGTGTTCCAGCGATCAACGCAACGCATAAAACCGAAACGAAACGGGCTACCAAATTTGTTAATCTACCCGCAAGATATATATATATATATATATTTATACGTTTATTTATAACCAAGCCAAAGTGCAATCAAAATTAAAACTTGATACAAATACAGACACAGAAAACACACACTTATACACACGCACACTCATAAATAACAGGCTTATCAAGGCATTGGAAGGAGAGTTGGAAGCAGTGAAAATCGGGTAATCAACAGATCCCAAAACAGAAACACTGAGCCAGTGTCCACAATTTGCATAATTTAACATGTAAGAAGGCTCTAGACGAGAAATCCTGACTAGAAGATACCCTGAACCCAATACTTAGCCTTAGAGCCTCTTATACGCATATACTACATACTTTACCTAACTTCAATGTTCCATGTCTAACAGATTGTTATTATTTCGTTGAATGTTTCAAATGCCGTCTAAAAGTTTTCCAAATTCAAGATTTTGTTGTTATCGATTACATGTGTATATCGAAAACGAAAAGAGTTATCGAAAATTTGATTTGAGCTTATGTTCCAAACTCTTATAGTCTCTAAGATCGACGCGTTCATACATATAGCTATATCGAGTCGGCTGTTGATGCTGATCAAGAATATATATATAGAATAATGGGGTCGAACAAAATCATATCACTTTTTAGGCAGTTTTAATAAGTTCAGTGAATAAAAAGAATTTAACTATCGAACCTTAACAAGATTCAGAATTCAGAATGGGATTATCCCCATCCCTTGCATTACCAACATTCCCCTGGCTCTTGACAAACTTATGCTTAAGCTTATTTGTTCTTAATTAAGAAACACTTTTGCAATGCATAAAAAGGATCAACAACATAATTGTGATTTATGAGCAGTTGCAACCGAACGAATCGTCGACCATTTTCCAATCCTTTGACTCTGCACTTTGGTTAAATGAAAATTGCAACTGTGTCCCAGAACTAATAGACAAATAAAACTGGATACAAGTGGAAAAAGGATGCAAGCGACACAAATTGCAAATCAAATGGACAGCACTTGACTGACACACACACTTAAAAACACACTAACACACACTTACACACACATTGCATATGCATTAAAATTGCATTGAACGAGGTTTTTGTCAGGGAAAAAGGGCTGGTAAAAGTGGCAACTGAATCGTTTTAATGTATATCAAATAGGACACAAACAAATATTCGAAGCAACTAAACTGAGTGCAACCAATGAATGAGTGAGTGAGTGAGGCAGCATTGTATGGCTGGGTGGTGCCCCAAGGGGCAGTTGCAGCAAACAATTTTTGGCTCTGTTTGTGCAAAGCGAAGAGAAAAAATAAAAAACTCTTTTATACAAATACGAATGTGAATACGTTTGAGTGTGTATGAGTGAATGTTTTTGTGCCTGTGAGTGTGTGTTGTGTGTTTTTGTATGGCTGTGTGTGTGTGTGTGTGTGAGCATGTAGAATTTTTCATTCTTTACTCAGAGTCGCTGCGGCTTTCATTTACGAGCCTCGTTTTTACTGTTGCCAGTTTTATTTTTTATTTTTTTGTATTTTTCCATGTTGCGTTTTTTGTGTGTCTGGCATCTGCTCAACAACAACAAGAGCAACAACAATGGGGCAGCAATATTGATTGCAATTTCAGCTTGCAACACAGTCACACAGACTATGGCCACGAGCATGAGAGTTCTGGCTGTTTCTGTTTCTGGTTCTGGTCTCGGTCCTGGTCTCTTTTGACTCTGACTCTGACTCTGTTCTGGGTCTTGGTTTGAGTCTGGGCCTCGCCTCGTTTGGCTCGCACAAAAGCCTAAAAGCACGCACACACATATATATATATATATACATGAGTAGACAGATAAACACCACACACATAGAAGAAGGCCCTGGCTTATGGCCAACAACACACAGGAAGCAAACAGAGTGTGTGTGTGTAGCATGCAACAGCAACAACAAAAATGCTGAGCCAACTGAAGCCTTTTAAGTTGGCAAAGCCTGCAAAGAGCCGCAATATACATGCACAGACACACATATGAGTGTGTGTGTGTGTGTGTTTTGATATTGCAGCTGCTGGGTGGGTGTAGGTGTAAGCAATAGGTGTAGGTGTAGTTGTAGGTGAGTGTGTGTGTCTGTGTTTGTGTTTGTTAAAGTTGCCCTGGCATTGTCTGTTGGCAATGAAAATGCGTCTGAGCGAGGGGAGTTATGGTTTGACTGGTGGGGCGGGGGGGAAGGTTTGTTGACGACGTCAGACATGCGCCGTTCAATAGGCAACCGAACTGGATGCATGTGTGTGTGTGTGTGTGTGTGAGATTGAAGAAGAAGGCGTAGGCGCAGGCAGGCAGGTAACGAGAAAACGATACATGAATAAATATATGCTTAATACATATGCAAAACAATCCCAGCAGGAGGTAATTAAGATATGGATAAGTAAAATTCAATATGAAAAGTGATTTTAAATTTAATTTATAAAAATTACCACATTTAATAACTTTATAATCACTAAGGTTAAGTAAAGTTACGATTTATTTAACACAATTTCTCCAAATAATAACAAAATCATTAATAAATGTTTAAGGTAATACGCTTTATATTTAGTTAGAAGCTAATCTTGGTTTTGAATCCAAAAGAACTTTACGTCAAAGCTTTAGTTAGACCAATCAATTCGTCACTGCTTTATCATTACTTTATCATGCATTCCTGCAGAAACTACTTCCCTTACACAGCTCTTCTTCTGTCCCACTGGGTATTGAAGTGAGTAGGTTGCAACGGTAATTGAAAGGCGAAGTTGCGTGTGTGCGTTTTTGGCAAAGATTTCATTAATAGCTTCCACACACACCGATGTGTGGGTTGCAGGGAAGGATATTGAATGCAGAATACAAAGATTGTGGGGGTGAAAGAGCAAATACCATTCATTTGATATTGAATAAAAGGTTGATACAACTTTTGGGTATCATTTGAATATTTCAAATGGATTTGTGTGGTTTTTCATCGTTTCAAAAGTAACATTCAGTAGTTTTGGTATTTTATTTTTCACTAATTTTGCCCTCAACTATTTTTTTCGAATATCAACGTGTGTTTTTAATGTTTCCTCAATTAAGCTGTACAATAATTTAACCACCAAGCCCCTATAACCTTTGACCGATCATTTTATTTCATGCTTCGTTGCGGTTCCCTAACAAACGTTTATGCCATGTAAGTTTAGTTTTTCTCTTCAAGAAAACCTAACCTTACACAAAAAAATATATTGTATTGCTGAGAAGCTAATACAATTCTCCACACAAAACTAAAAACAATAACAAAAATATTGATGTAATATGGCAAGGTGCTTCCGCAATAATAAAATAAATATATTTATGTATATATTGTAACATTGCAGATTTTATGCTTCGAGTCTAGACGAAAGTTTTTGGCACGTGCTTAAATACTACTACTACTGTATGTATATGTATGTTTATGCATAAGTAACACCCCCACCCAAGTCGGAACCCAACTGAGATTTGAAAACGAAAACAATTTTCATATGACATCTGGCGTTTGGCGTGAGTGACGCGAACGGACTCTCAACAATATTTCATAATTTTTACTACTACATGTTTGCGAGTTTTTATGCAAATACTTATGTACATGTATTTTTAGATGGTTTGGGTGGGCAGTCCGATACGAGTGCCAGCCGCCGCCCCATAATCAACGTCAAACTCAACAATAACAACAACAACAACAACCACATATAAGTCGTGCGAAATTTGTTAACTTGCAGAATACCACGCAAACGAAGACCTTTAAGAGGTATTCGTTAATGTAACCGAAATATGTAACTGTATGTGTTAAGTCAATCGATAACATTAATGGTGTGCAATTTAGCTATCGATAACACCACCGATTAATATCTTATGTTCAAGATTAAATGAAAACCTTTACTGAAACTTCGACAGCAAATATATCTTCAACTACTTTCACATATATTATCAACAATACGAGGTATATTACAGTCGATCCCTATCGTAACGCGTACCATACTTATGCCCACTAGTTAAATGTATAATTTTTCACACCGAACGCGTTCACTTCCGCGGGTAAGCGTTCGGTAAGGTTGAAACACAACACATTTTTGGATCTGGAATGGCGACGATAGAAATAATTTCATAGACACTTTTTAATTGTTTTTCTTATTCTGTTTTGTTTTTTTTTTGCTAATGCGTTGTATTTTTTTTTTTTTGTTTCGTTTTGTGCCTTGCGCAATTTATTTGCAATTGTGCGCGAAATATTTTATTGTTCTCTTTCGAGACAGTGTTGCGAATAGTAGAGGCGGAAAGAGTAAAGCAGGAAGCTAGGAACGCAGAAACCTACGCAAAGAATATGTAAATATTAAGAGTGCAATAGATTTAAACAGCACACGACCGAAACGCAGACGAAGCGCCAGGAAGGCAGCGAACGCGTGGGTGTGAACAGAGATAGGCCTTTCGACATTTGAAATTTTTGTTTTTGTTTAGTACGGGTTCACATCGAGCATGACTAATCACGACAGTGGGGGGCATAAATCATTTTGTAGACAAAGCAGCGAGAGAAATCTACAGGCTGTCTGCTTTTTGTTTTTGTTTTGGTTATTGTTAATGTTTTTGTTGTGCTACAAACAGGAAGAGCTTTCTGCACAAGCAGCAAAAGAAAAAAAGTTTTGCTTTAGGCAGGCGAACGAGCAGCATAAAATAAAAAAGCATAAAAACAAACAACCGAAACAAAAATGAGTCTTAACCTTGACATTGAATGAACGAATGAATGCCGGCAAACACACACACACACACACCCAACAAGTCACAAGTGGGAGTGAGAAAGGGAGTGCACAACTTTGTATGCATGAATGTGTGTGTGTTTACAGCTTAGACTCTCTCAGCAGCAATAACAGCATCAAATAGGAGAAAGAGAATTTATTGTCGATATTAAAGAGCAGCAAATCGCATAAATTGAAAGTAACAAAATTGTTTGTTTATCATAAGCAATAACAAAATAATGAAAGAAAAAAAAAACACACACACAGTCGTTTATCGCTTGTGGCGCTAAATATAGCGGCCAAAAATAAATTCAGCACAAAACAAAAACAAAAAAATAAAACCTGAAATGCAATAAAAAAACGCAAATGAAAATTAAACACTAATCAGCCGGTTTCTTTTTCTTTTATAATGATAAGCACAGCATCAAAAATGCAATGCACAAACAAGAAGAAGAGCAAAATACTAGTAGAATGGAATGATGAGAAAGATAGAGAGAGCGATATTGTGCGGTCAGAGCAAAAAAAAACCGATCAAAATCAAATCAGAACAACATAGAGAAGAAACGCAACAAAAATGAAAAAAAAGAACAAAAACAAGAACGAGAAGAACGGCAACAAAAAAATGAAAACAAATATCACGGCCTTGAAAACTGGACAAAACAGCAAGCACAACCAACAGAACACAAAAAAAGATGAAAACAATAAAAATGAAATGAAAAGATGAAGAAGAATGAATGCGCCGCCTTAGAAGGAATTAGAAGACGTGTTTTGTTGTTTGAGGAGGGTTGCGCCACGAAGCGAACCTACTTGAAAGAGCAATAACAACGAAATAATAAACGAAAGGAAAGCATAATAATAATCTCGGCTAAATATTTTCGGCACAGGCTCAAGTTCGAAACCGAGTGCTCTTCAACGGGGCTAGCGGGGGGCGATCTAGAGCTGTGTAGAACAAAAAACAAACAACAGCACTTCAGTACAAATGCTGGAATGCTGTGTGAGTGTGTGTGTGTGTGTGTGTATGAGTCGAGCAAATGAGAGAAGCAATGGAAAGCAACAAGAAATAAAAGCAAAGAGGGCCACAGCCAAAAATACAAACACGATCTAATTCTTTTTGCTTTTTTTTTTTTGTTTTTTTCTACTGTTCGTGCTCTGCTTCTTCTTCGTGTTGTTTTTGTTGTTGAATTTCGGCGCTTTACTGCTTGTTTTGCTTTTTGACGAACTCACACACACACACACTCGCACTGATACGTTCGTATTTTTTTCGAGCTGGAATAAATTTTAATGTACCCGACGACGTATTCGCTTTGAAAACGGAAATATTAAAATTGGGCATAACAAAAAAAAAGAATTATTCCTGCTTTTTATTAATTTCTTATGATTTAACATAAGATGTATGCGTCATAATTGGAATCTTACAATGTGACAGGGCAACACTTCAGTCTTTGCCTGCAAATGGCAAGACTGGAGAAACAGATGGATGGAGGGAGAGGCGCAAAGGAAGTAAGACAAACCTTGACCCAAAGTCGTGGATAAAAACACACACAAGCAGATACGGTAGCGGCAAACGACGAGCAAGCAAAAAGAAAAGAAAAAAAAAGTCAAAAATTATAAACTGAATTCGATAAAAGTGAAACTCGTAATACAAGTACAAACAAACACACACAAACACACACACAGACACTCACACATGTCAGCGTGCGTGCCTGTGTGTTGTATATAAATAAATAATAAATATGCGACCAAAAAGGAAATAACGAGCAGAAAGGCAAAGCGAATGAAATTCGCAAAAGCAGAATGCGGCAAAGATCAGCAAAACAAGCAAAAGTGAGAGTGAGTGAAACAGATAACAGCACACAATACAGTGTGATGCGTTTGTGTGCGAGAGAGCAGAATCAAATAAGACAACTGAGTAAATGACAGCGAGTGAACGTGAGAGAACGAGGCAGAACGAGGGAGAGAGAGAGAGATTGAGAGTGGTGTCAGCAAGTCTGGTTAATTTGCATAATGCAAGTGAACTTCCTCAAAAGTGTTTCAGCGGAAAAAAAAAGTGACTTAATATAAAATTAATTAAAGTACAAAATATTGTACATGTAACAAATACCAATGCATAAATTTGCAAATATTTATTTAATTTTTTGCAGCTGTTCAGCGAGTGAGAGAATTGTTGTAGAATTTTTTGGTTTTTTGGGCAAAAAGGAAATATATCAAGGTTATATAAGCATTGCGCGATCCAACGTAAAGTCAACAACAAACAAACAATTATTTAATAACACTGGATAACAAGAATTCGCTGTTTTAATCTACATTTATTTGAAGCTTATATTTTTTTTATGAAATTCAGAATGTATTGATTTTTGCATTAAAAAATTAAGCTTAAATCGTTTTTAGTTTTAAAACTTCATTCAATAAGTCATTAATCAACTAAAATTTTTTTTTTAAAATTTCGTTTATCTAAAAAATTGTAGATTTATTTTTAAAAGTTGTCAATTGTAATTTTATTGTGTCATTTGTTTTTATGAACTTGATTTTAGCAATTTTAGAACCTTTTCAATCAAATTAAATTTAAAATATTGGATTTAATTTAGTATAAATAATGTTTAGATAAAAGATTCACAAAGCAGAAACAAAAAATTCTTATCTTATTTGTTTTCGCCTTATTTACTTTATTTTCCATAGTTTTGTTAAACAGTGCAGTTGAAAGTACTTTTTTCCCCCATTTTTGTATGAGATGTATAAATTTGTGAATTATTGACATTGGCGCCGCACATGTTGGGGAAATTTGTACTAAACTTTGCAAACTACAAACTAACGAGATTTTTTTTTTGTTTTTTTAAATATATATATATTTTAGTTTTTGGTTTTTCTTAATGGGGGAAACAATTTTCAAACTTACCGCACACGCTCCGAATAGAGTTCGACTTCTTTGTTCTTTTGTTGTTGCACCAATTGTTGCTGATCGTAGCTGGCAAGTGGCTTAAAGTTGCTTATGTTGGCCAAAACAGGCAGTTGCAGGCTCTTGGCCAGGCCCAAACCACCATTGGTGATGTTGTTGCTGTTGTTGTTGTTGCTGTTGCTGTTGTGTTGCAGCAGCAGGCTGCTAGCGAAATTATTGTTATTAGCTGCAGGCAATTGCAATTGTTGTTGTTGCTGCTGCTGCTGCTGCAAGTGCAACTGTTGCTGCTGTTGTTGTCGTTGTTGTTGCACTGGCGATAGAGATATATCGGCGCTAGATTGGGAGGCCGAGGGGGAACTGGAGCCGCTGGAGGAGAGGCTGCCGGCGCGAGCTCGCAAATCGAGGCCCAAAACGTTGTTGTTGCTATTGTTGTTGTTGTTGTTGTTGCAGTTAGAATTGCTGTTGTTGTTGGTGCTGCTGTTCATGAGTATGTTGCTTAGAGTTGCCACAACACTTGGTTGCAAAGCAATGTTGTTGCTGCTGTTGTTGCCACTATTGTTGCTATTGTTGTTGTTGTTGTGTGGCAAACCAGAACCAATGACGCCTACATTGGGATTGGGCGTCAAGTTGCCACCGTTTGTTGTAAGTGGCGTAAGAGCAACACCCTGTTTCTGATTAGTGTTGTTGTTGTTATTGTTGTTGTTGACATTGCCATTGCGATTACGTTTCTTTTTCTTATTCTTGTTCTTATCATCATCCTCGATGAGGCCACGCGGCGTTGCTGTTGTTGTTGTTGTTGTTGTTGTGAAGCATACACCATTCGGTGGCCACTCGAGATCCTTGCGCAACTGCCCTCTGCCACACTTGCAACTGCAATTCTTGTACACCAAATCGTAGCCTTTCTTTTGCCACAATTGCTGCACACGCTGCCGCTCCGACCAGCTGCGTCCCCTGGCGCTAACCTTCAATTGCTGCAACACGCTCGACTCCCACTGATCAAAGCAATCGCGATGCATATACTGCCCAACGTTGCAATTCTCATTGTTGCACAACACACGCACACATTCCGACAGACCCTGCTCGTCGAGAGCTATCAATGCATCCATTTTCGCACATTCACCGTTAGGATAGCAGCAGCGCGTCAACTGAACGCCGACGCTCAATGTTTGCTGCATTGGCGCCATGTTTGTTAGTGCTAGTGTTGTTGTTGTTGTCGTTGAGAGAGGTGAAAAATTGTAAAGTTGTTGTTGTTGCTGTTGTTGTAGTTGCTGATCTTGTTGTTGTCGTTGCTGTTGCTGTTGCTGCGGCTGTTGTTGTTGTTGAAGCTGCTGCTGTTGGGTGTTGCCGCTGCTGCTGCTGTTGCGTCGCGGCGCCATAAATGTTGCACGTGTTTTTTTTTGTTTTTTTTGTTTTAAGATTTTTACAAATAATTTATTTGTATGCTGCACTTAGCAGTTTTTTTTGCTTAAAATTTCTTTATATACATATATATATATATATATATATACAATATATATATATACTGTATAAAAAAGTGTACACAAAATTGCAGTCTATTTATTATTTGTTGTTGTTTGTTTTGTTATTGCTAAATATATACCTGAGCTGAGTTTACAAAGTGTATCAAAAAGTTTTTTACTTAAGTCTTATTTTTTACATGATTTTTGTTTTGTTTTGTTTTTTTATCGCACGCACATTATATTGTTTTTTTTTTTTTGTCTTGATTTTTTTTTTTACACCTCACTTTTTGAATGCATTTTAATAAAAATTTTTTTTTGGTGAGCAGGAATATATTGAATATGTATAAAACGTATTCGATGCCGTTTTTTCTATGTTCTTCGCTTGTTTTGCATTGTTTCGCTTTGCCATTTGCTCACTTCCAATTGAGTTTTGTTTTCCGGCGTTCGGCGAACGGAGAGCGATGCAAAAAACACAACCAACCAGATCAAAAGCGAAATTCCAACTAAATCAAACGAACGGTACACACGACGACCCGAGCGACCAACAACGAACAGAAAACTGAAACTGAAATTCAAACACACAGATACACACACACATATGCACACGATGTTCGCTGCTGCCAGCAGAGGGAACAAACATGCATACACGTTTTGTATTGTTGTTGCTATTGCTGTTGTTGGTGGGTGGATGGGCACCGTTGAGAGTTGTTCGATGTTGTATGTCGAGCCGCTAAGCGAACGCTGCGAATCTTCAGCAGCGACGCAGACGCATGGTCGAACCTTGACGCCGGCAGCGAAGTTGAAGTTTGAAGTTTTCCTTTTATTCGGAAGTGTATCTGTGTGTGTGCAAGGGTGGGTGGGTGTTGGGGTGGTTTGGTTGGCTGATTTTCACTTTCCACCACCACCGAAAACGCTGTCGACGCATAGCTGACGGAAAATGCTTGTTTTTCATTTGAGGAAAATTTCGTAAAAGTTTTGGCGCTAAAAACTCCATCGTCTCGAAGGGTGGAATTCGAGGTGTTATGTTTTTGTAGTTTGAGGGTTGATCGGTGGGGCACACCAAACAAGCAGCAAAGCCAACGAGCGAGGGAGATAGCAACAGCAAATACTTCTAAAAAATTCACTTTCGATGCGGTTCGAACAGTCGTTTCCCCTCCAACATGTTGCACTGCGCAACGTTGTGAGATGCTCGACAGCGTTAAGCTGGCAACGTGTATGACAAAGTTAGTACTTGTTTATGCTACAAATGTGTTTGTGTTTGTGTGTTCGCTTGTGTGCCGTAAAAACGCCGGCAAAACAAACAACAGACTGCGTTAAACAGGGTTGCCGAGCCGCATTGCATTGGAAATTAAATAAAATTCTTCTTCGATACATGCTTGCACATTGTTCTGAATGAAAACGAATGGGTGCAATAATGCACGTACATTAACATGTACATAAGATTGTACTTCTTTCCACATTTATAAATTTCAGGTGCTCGTCAAATTCTCTAAATAGGATTGTATATGAATTACATATGTACATAAAAATTCTTCTTCACTACCTGTGCTTAAAAACAATTCCAGTCTATCAAAGAAATAACAAGCATATATTTTTTTATATGTATGTTTTGTATGTATGTATGTATGCATAGAGATGAGTATCTATTGATTTTGCTCTGGTTGGGTTTTGGTTGGATTGGGAATCCGCGCAACCCGTCCACTGCTGACAGTGCTTCAGTTTTGTATATAATCCCAAAAATCGCCCAACACATATAAACAATTATTTGGTATATACCAAACAACCAACACAATAATATGTGCAAGGGAATACAATGGTACATGAGCAACAAAAATAAAAGAGGCATTAAAAACCAAAAACAAGAAGAAGCACAAAACAGCAAAAGCAAAATGGAATCGTGCGAATCGAGTCGAACACTTTTGCACGCTGCAAGGCCTGCAAGCAGCACATATCTTGTATGGGATTTAAATCAACGAGTATATAATTAAAACTGTTATCATTTTTTAAAATCTAAGTTGATAAGCATTTATTTATTCTTTTTTATTTAAAAATAATATTAATTTTTCCTTCATATAAAAGTTTATTTTTGTACGTTCAAGGGTGTTGATCGTGTCGTTCAGGACGACTAAGCTTTTATATGGCTGTTGTTGTTGGTGTCAGTGTCGCAGTTCTCTGTTGTGCTGCTCTTCGCATCATCGACTGCTCTTAGGTGTATGTATGTTTGCGTGTGTGTGCCTATGTATAAATGTGTTTTTATGTACGCTGGAGTCCTGTATTAAATCGAAACGCTGCGTGTTGCGAAAAAACGTAAAAGAAAAAATAATCAAAATAAGGGCACGTGTAGGACGGTTTTAGTACACAATATACATACATATGTACATAAAATGTATGTATGTATGTCAATACATATATCGATATTTCCAGCGTGTATGTATATTTTTGAGCGAATGCATGAATACGAACAGTAGAAACATCCAGAAGATCGAAAAACGTATTTTAAACATTGATTGATGATCTTAAGGACTTTTTAGCTTAAATTTTGTTTACTAAGTGTATAAACAATTTTCGCAGATGCCTTCGTAATTGGTGCATTTGCAACAAGTAACTTCACGTTCACGATAATAGTATCGATAATTATATCGATATTGCTCTCACACATTAAGCGCGTGTGGCGAAAAAAAGCGAGTAAAACGGTGCACAACATACGGGAGTTAACTAAATTACTTTAAAATGTTGTTTGTTGTCTTTTTTTTAAGTGTTTGTGTATTTCTTATAGGACTTGGTCGCGAAGGACTCGACAGAAAGTCAAGGCCTCTGTCCGTGTCCAACTGGCAAAGTCGAAAAACTGCGTAGTTTTTTGGCCACCTTTTGTGCCGTCTGTCTACCTGCGCCCCATGTGAGTGTGTTTGTACTTGTGTTCAGGGAGATCTTAACGAAAGGTAAGGGGATGCCGGCGCTGATATAATAATTAAGTCAGGTAGGCAGATCGCACAGCCATTGCGTAATAAGTTCGACACGCTAAATTTGTGTGAGAGTGTGTGTGTGTTGTTATTCTAGTTGAAAGGATTGCAAAAAGGTAAAAAGAAAAAAAAAAGAGTGCGAAAAAGAGACAGCAAAATCGAGAACAAAGAAGCTGGAATTGGACTAGTTTGCCCTTGATTCTTTTATTTCTTTTTCTTCCAAGGAGTTTGTGTTTTTTTTCTTTCTCATTCTCTTATTATTGTGTGGCTGTTAGCTTTGTGCTGACCTAATTTTAATGACCAGCAAAATGGAAACTGGGCGATCGCGACGAAAATAAGAAGAAGAAGAAGAAGCGTAAGAGTGACTTTATGTTTACGGTTCGAGGTCCCGCAGGCTAAACGATATATCTTAGCTATAGCATTTTTGCGACCAAAAAGACGACGACGACGACGACACGCATCAAATTTAATTTTCATAATTAATGGCAACTAAAAGGCTTGGTACATGATGGCCCCCGGGGCGGCATCGAGCGGTTAGAGTTGCCATAAATAAACGTCATGGACTCTCTAAACATGTGCCAACTCTGCGCTTTTTTGACACGTCAACTAAGAAGATGAAAACAAAGTCGAAGACGAAGTTTATGTTTGTCTTTTATGCTGGACCAAAACTTCCTGCTTTGCGTGCGAAAGCGTGTCGGTTTTTGGTACATTTGGGGTTTCTTCTGCATGTGTATGTGTATGTGTATGTGTGTGTGCATTTGTCTTGAAAGAAATTTTCTCCGATGCGGTAAAGATGCCAATTTGTACAGTGATCGCTCAATAAGTTATACTGCAAAGACAAAGATGGAAATCGTTTCGAAAAGTTTTTCCTTTACAGACGATTAAAAACTTTTCTTTATTAGTTTCAATAGAGTATTCGTTCTTGGGACTTTTTTTCATTTGCATTTTTAATACATTTTATTTTAAAAGTGTGTTTTTAAAAACAATTTCTTAAAAATTTACCAACTTTTTTAAAAAATTTTAGAATATATATATTAAGATTATTTGTTACGTTATAATTTTCGAAAGTACACTTTGCTTTAAGCTTAACAGTTATTCTACTCTTACCAAAGAACAAAGTAAAATTGTAATATTTACACAAGAGGAATCAAGCCAGCATTAAATGGTGGTAGTACTAGCCACAATTTTGCAATCCCCCCCCGCGCCTCTCTCTCTCTAACCAACTCTTACTCTTTCTCCTACCTCACACCCTGCCACACACAAACAGAAGCTTCAGCTGCTGAGGGTGTGTCAGTGGTACACAACAGATGCAAAAATCGCCCGCTGCCTTACAGAGAACAACCAAAAGAACCCATCCCTACTAACAAGAAACGCTATAAAATATATGTATGTGTGTGTGTGTGTGTGCCTATGTATATGTATGCGAAGCGAAGCGACGTTAAAACGGTATTATTTGTAATTACCCATACTCCCACATTTATCCAATCGGAAGCAACTTTGAAACCCAAAATAGGGTTTGAAATTTTGTACATGCTGTCTTGACAACCACACCGCAGCACACATAACGGTGTCTCCCTCCCCCAATCCATCACTTTCTCGAAAAAATACATAACGGTATACACATATATATATATACCATGTTATATACAATGCGGGTCTCTTTTATGACACAGCTGAGAGCCGTTTGTCGGAAGGGTGTCGTAATTTTCATTGCCAAAAATAACTCAAACTCCATTTTGTACAAAGAGTCAGTTCGCTGGGTCGTATCTTTTGGTTTGGCTCGGATGAGTTTTAAAATTTGGGTGGGGAGGGTTTACGAACCATCAAAAACTTTCGCTTCAACTTCACTCGAGGATTTGCGTTGGCGTTCCTTTGTCGGTCTCTCAATACGATTGACATACGAACAAACATAAATATTATATATTTAACATACAAACATACTCGTATATATATATAGTATTTACTTATGTAAGTGAAATGAAGTCAGCATTACTTACTCTTTGGCATTCAATATGGCCTATATACGGCCGACATGTGGAATACATCCACAATTTACATGTGACACTATTGAAGTTTCAGTTTCGCTTGCAAATTTTGATAACCATCTTTTAGTTTATAACTTAAATAACATTACTTAGCAATAAAAACAACAAAAACATTAGTTTAGGGTTTGGAAACATATTTGAAGTTCGATATTTTTACCATTATGTGATATACGATGAATATTTTTAGAATGAACAAACAAATTTCTAACGAACGATGATCTCTAGAGCAAAGTAATATGACATATGTATATATACAAATTTATTTTCCATACATCTACATTTCAATATACTTATCATTTTCATAATTTTTACAAATAATTGTTGTGAAAAGTTCAAATTTCATTAATATTTTGAACTATATATATCGTGTCTCTACGTCTCACATCAAATATGGCGTTTTTCTAAGCCACACCAATACAAGCAAGCAAATACACATTAATTTGTGTCCTTGTGCATGTGAAAGTAGCAAGTGAAAGTGAGCGAGATGGCAAATAAGAGCTGAGTTTTCATTTGTCCCTCAAAGAGAGAGAGAGAGAGATTTTGTTTTAGGGCAAGAATAACACAAAAAGAAGGAGACGCAAACGGAAGCAGAAACAACAATTTCGAGGCGCACGCACTTTTTTCGGCTCACTTGTTTTTCGGGGGTTTCTTTTTTTCTTCGAGAAAACTCTATGTAAACTCTATGTATAAACATCCATTTTTGAATATATATACATGTACTAGTTAAACATTAAGGGCAATAAAACAGTGTGTACAAAGAATTCTATAAAATAAATATATATATATTTCTACCTGTCTAACTCCGCCCACACAATTCTATCAGGATATGAAACTCTAAACAGCTAATAAAAATTACCTAAGAAGGAAATGAAAAGTGAAAGCAGTAAAAAACCAGATATAACCTTAGTGTGAGGCAAAAATCGTTGCACAGAAAAAAGTTTTAAGTAAAATGGCGAATGTTTCCCTTATTTTCATTGTGAAAAACCTTTCTTTTGGCTTATAAACAATAGCTTACCAATAACTTGTCCAAAAGCAAAAATCAAAGCTACAATTTTGCACAAAAAGTTGATGGTAACCCTACATTTAAAAAAACTTAAAAACACATTTTTTTTTTCAGTGCGCTAAGTGCAAAATTCATGCATAAATTTATTTAATTTTAGTGAGTTTTGATTTTTGTGCATAATTATTATTGTGCGAAACAATCTAGATATTATTTAATAAATGTTCGTTATTTTCTTTCTATGATTTCAATCTATTTTTTAATGTTATCGATAATGCCCGTTTGTTGGACGAATGTCATCAAGGAGAATGCAAATTTGGCAGCCTAAAAATATATATATATATATATATACAAAGATAGTCAAGACTCTATATATCTTTCGAATCTTACCCGCAAATTTGTATTCACGTGAATGGGAAAGAATCCTAAACCCAGAAATACGATCGGTTTTTGAACTTTTTGTAGATAATTCCTGATTGACGATCTATAGCGACGACTGGCACCAACCCAATTTGAATGAAAGATATCCAATGCCAAGTTCTCACAGTCATCAATAATTAGTTCGCAAGTATAGGAAAAGGGAAATGTTTGAAATAATGTCGCAGTTATATACGAAACGTTTGAGATGCCAGTATAAAGATCCCCAAAGAATGCGAGATGTATTAATGCCGACGCCAATACCAAAGATACAAAGAAAAACTGAGTAAACATTGTACGTGAGATTAAAGGTCGCATATTATCGCAGTATCTAGAAAAAAAAACGTAATCATTAATCATCATTTGTTAAGTTCAATTCTTTTCAATTACTCAATTATTAACTGATGATCCTTGATACATAAGACTAGTTCCTCATAGTTTTCATTCTCATTCATCGCTGGATTATTACGTAATTTACCAACTCTCGTCCTTAGCCATTTAATTTGAGCACGTACGGTCAAGGCAAAGATCAAAGGAGTTCCATCCAAGGCTAAACAAGTATAAACCCCACACATCTGTAATATATACTCCGTAAAGGAAGCAATCAACAGATGCCTAGTACTATCATGCCAATCAACAAATGGATTATATACATTCACTGGTGGTATTCCTTTACATACAGAACAAATCATAATCATTGTCGTCGGTATACAGTACAAGATGTGATACAAAAATATTATCGAATTACAACGTGTCACAACTCGATGCACTTCCAAACGTTCCTCGTACGTAACACTCCGTTTATACATAACACTCAATAGTTCCTTGCCCTTATGAACACGCCATTTATTCCGTAACATTACCATTACCTTGATCGTATATGGTGGTACATTGAATAATACCAACAAATTCATAAAAAGTGTATCTGGAGTCGATAGATCAATGGTCCACATCATAGACTGTATGAATAGTACGGGTATATATAAATTAACACCCACTGTGATCATCGTCCATAGATTATATAAACGCTTTCCCACATCACTTTTTCCTTCCGTTGAACCCCAACCAATATTATCCATTACGTTGTCAATATACTTGAAAGCGTAACGAGGTTCCAAAAGGTTCTCTCCATCTGGTTCCCGGAGATATGTAAAATACTTGCTCAAAATACTTCTCATTCGGAAATTTTTTCTTTTCAATTATTTTTAATTAAAACTCTTCTAAGCCAAGAACTTAACTGTTGGTTCCTGTTTGCCATTTCTTTTATTTATAGTTTCAGAGCTTTGAATTCAATAAATACTTTGATTATATTTTTTTTCCCAGGAGGCGTACTTTTTACTGTTAGCTTCTGCATTTGAAATTTAACAGTCATTGAATGAATAAATGATGATCGTCTTTATTTAAATTATGGTAAATAGGTTGAAACAATTTCAATCAGTTGGAAAAACCAAAAATAATTTTTTTTTTATAGTAATGGTTAGGTTTTGTTAACTTGATTATTATTATATTAATTTTAGCAAAACCCAAAAAAAAATAAAAAATTCTTTGGTAAAAGTCGTATTAAACTTGAAAGTTCTACTAATAAATATTTTTAATTTGTACAAATATTTTTTTTTTACTTACTCAAGGGTATTAAATGTTCTATATTCTGGAGACAAAATTTTTTTTTTATTGAAATTTACCTCTGTGAATATTAAAGTTTAAAAAATGACTGTTATTTTTTTTTTTATAATGATTTGCAATTTTGAAAGTTTTATTTTGCAAAAATTTTTTAATGGAATTTTGCACTGAGAGAAATAAATAAAATTGATGGCATTTATCAATTGAATCTGAATAAAAATTTCCTTAAAATCATATAAATTCAAACTTTTAAAGTTACTTAACAAAAAAAAAGAAAATCTTTTCACTTCAAAGTGTGTTATAAAAAAAAATCAATTTGAAAATTATTTACAGTTGAACTGGGAACAACTTAATTTCAGTCACATCTAATTAGTCGCTGACATTCAAACTTTGGATGGGTCGCACACACACACACACACACACACACACACACATACATACATACATATATTTGTTAAAATAAATTTTCAGTAACACGCTGACCTTCAATATAATTTTGCCGGCAGAGTGAGTTCAAATGGCACAAAAAACATAAAAAAACAAAAAAAAGAGGCAAACGCCGAAAAAGGAAGTGTGGCAAAAGCTAAAAGTACAAGCAAAAATACATACATACACAGACTGCATATAAAAATATACATACAAACTAACAAAGCATTGTATATAAAACATGTGCATTAAACATATACGGGCTACGAGCTTATACACACACACACACACATACACACATGCAAAAGTACGTAATCCGTATGAATGTGTGCGTTTTATAACATGAAATTGAAATTTGCTGCATGAAAACGAAATTTGCAGCATGCTGAAAATTGAACGAAGCATTCGTCTTGTCGACGCTGACGTTAACTGCAGTTGCGACAGCGACAGCGACTGCAGCTGCGACGTTCGACTGCTGTTGCAGTTGGATTTGAGCGACATGCGCGCGCATTGCAAAATGTGTTAGGAGTTGTTAGACCGGCCGCAGCCACACAACACAATTCCAACTCCGACACCAACACTCGATGGTTGTCGTTGGCAGCGCTGTTGCTGTCGCTGTAGCCGTTTTTCAAGTGCAAGTCCAAGGGCAACTTCGTGCAACTGCAACAGGAATGGAATGCGATGGCTGTCGTTGTTGCGTCGGCGTTGGCGTTGACGTTGGCGTTGACGTTGACGTCGCTGCTTTCCAGAACCTGCTGTCTGCGCTCCAGACCTTGAAAGCAACTTCGTGTTTCGTTCGTTAAATGAACAAATATGTATGTATGTTTGTTTGTATATGCTTGCTCACTCACACACACATACTTGCATACTTGCACTCTCTATTGCCGGCTGCAGTTGTGTGTTTCGGTTTTTATCGCCATTTTTCTATGGCTCTGTTTTCGCTAACACACACACACAGGAGAAGAGTAATGACTGTAAGGGAGATGGAAAGAGAGTTGCTGCGGAACGGTTCGAACAATGAGTGGTGAAGAGCAGCAGGATGAGGTGCAAAAGGAAACAGGCTGGTTTTTATATTTTTTCATTTATTGAGTGGGCAGCAACATAGAACAGGCTTCAATTCTGCTGCTGCTGCCAGTTGTTCTTCCTTCTTCTACTACTTCTTCTTCTTACTTTTGCTGTTCGCTCTTGTGTCCACCTTTTTTTTTGACATTTCGCCCACTTTTTCCTGTTCTTCCGGTTTTTGTTTTGCCGTGCTTTCCTGTTTTCGACCCATAATCCTGTCCCATACCATCGCTGTTGCTGCCACTGCCGCTGCCGCTGCCACTGCCGCTGCCTCAGCTTATGTAATGCCAAAAACGTGTTCTCAGCCGACTAAAAAATGCGAAAACGACAAACTTCGAACAACAAACGGCGGGCAAGCGGGGCATTGTCACAAACATTTCTATGTTCGATGCGAATTTTAATCAATTTTTAACACTTGCTCCCCCAGTGTTATATACATAAATATTTGTATACATACATATGTTCATATGTATGTCTCGCATACATACACATTTGTTGAGTATGTTAATCGATAAGTGAAGAATAAAAATGGGTGAAGTCATTAAAAAGAATATTGAAAAATATTTCAAATTTAAAAAAAAAGACAACAATTATTAAAACTAGCTTCAATATTAAAAAGCTTTCTGTAAAAATTTTAATTTTTAAAATGCCTACTTTTTCTTTTTTTTTAATACTTTATATAATTATCTAATTTTGTTTCAAGTATTCATTAATTTTTTATTTCAAAACTAAGTAGTTTAGTTAATTTATAAACATTCTTAGTTTTATTAATTTTTTTTATTATATTCTTATTAATTTATTATTTTAACCAAATGTTAGACAACATTTTTAATTTTATTTAGAAATTTTTACGCTCTAAAAAGCTTTTATAAATCATTCAATATTTAAATTATATGTATATTATTTATGATATATTTTCATTTAAAAAAAAATATTTAGGGTTATGTAAATCCTAAAAACAATGCAATATATCAGACAAAAACTCAATCAAAAACAAAAAGTCAATCAATATAAAAATTACATGTATTATTAATGATATATTTTAATTTAAAAAAAAATATTTAGGGTTATGTAAATCCTAAAAACAATGCAATATATCAGACAAAAACTCAATCAAAACGAAAAATCATTCAATATATAAATTATATGTATTATTAATGATATATTTTAATTAAAAAAAAAAATATTTAGGGTTTTTCTTAAATCCTTAAAAACAATGTAATATATCAGACAAAAACAAAAACTTTCATATTTCATATCTTTTGAAGTAAAATTTTTGGCGAATTTCCTTTAGGCGTCCCCCTCTTGTTGCAACCATATATCTAATGTATCTTTGTATCTATGCAGCCATGTATTTTCAATTCGATTTTCAGTTGACATAACTGGTCTATTGTTGGTACGTTTGTTAACTCCCCTCACCCCCCTATACCACTTTCTCTTCCTTTATTTTGCCATTATCTATGCCAATCCTTTCCGTTTGGCCCAAACTCAAACTCAAAATCAAACTCGAACCCAATCCAACAAAAAATAAGTTAGGCAACAAACACGTGGTATCGAAATGTTGCCCAAAAAGCCGTGGGCCATAAATAAACCTCAATCGCAACGGAGTCGCAGCCCTGGCAACAACACACACACACACACACATATATATATACACAACTCAATTCCACACATAAAAACCTAAACCTGAACTCGAACACAAACCAATAACTGCGCATAAAACATGCTTGCAACATACACAAGTAAGGGGCAGCCGTGGCAGCAGCAGCCCCCAATATCAAAGCGGGAGGTGCTCGTTCTCCTCCGCCCCCCCCATCCTCCTCCTAACTCTTCGTTCATCATTCCTGTTCGCCTCTCGCGGCGCAGACGCAGTTGCTCGCTTGTGGCAGCCACCACCGAAAGTGACTCCGTCGACAACTCCGCCTCGACCATAGCTCGCAACACCCCCACCCACCCCCCAACCGCCCACTAACAAATTCGCAATACGCGTGTCGCTCTCTCAACACAAATACACTGCCACGGGGAGTGTTTCTGCTTGCCTGCCACATGCAACAACAACTTTCCACGTTCTTGATCGTGCATTTTCTATGCTACTGGGCCTTGAAACCTTGACGAAAAAAAAGCAGCAGCAGAAAAGAATATGAAACAAAAAAATTGTGGTAGCAGAGGGAGCAAGTTGAAGGGGGGGGGGGGGGTGTCTGGGTGGTTATGTGGCAGCATGGGAGTTTGCCGCATTACGTCAGTGCCACACGAAAGAGTCGCCAAGTAAAAGGGAAAACTCGTCTCCACACAACTGCGGAGTTTTTAATGTCACTTTGCCAACTCCCAGATACATAGATACAAAGATACTTCTCAGTATGAGTGTGTGTGTGTGTGTGTGTATGTGTGTTTGCGTGTGTGTGTTTGCGTGTGTGTGTATGTGCTTGGCAAATATGTATTTTTTTTTTGCTGTCGTTTTTCTTTGGCAGTTCTTTTTTTTTTTGTTTTGCTTCTTCTTTTATGCTATGCCTCTTGTTATTTTCCGCTGCTTTGGATTTCCTTCTTCTTTTTTTTTTTGCAGTCGTTTGGCTTCGATGCGGAGTTTTCTAGCTTTTGGCCAAGACTTTGACTCTACACACACACACAGAGAGCTTGGCCGAGGTCGCGTCTGTGGGTGTGTTTGTGTGTGTGTGTGGGACAAGGTGTTTCATGTTGTTAATGGCTCTGTGCGGTTTTGTATGCCACATCTCCATTTTCTTTTTTTTTTGTTTTCCCCTCACATTTTCCATGACTCTTCAAACAATCTTCTTAGTTTTCCGCAGCTTTGCCAATTTGCGTTGTCTTTTTTTTCCATCCATATCGAAATTTTGCTTGCAAGCTGTTTTGAGTCTTGTTTGTTTTTACTGCGCAGATTCATAAAGTTCTGCGTAGAATGTTTTGCTTACTTCTCACATATATATATATATATAAATATATATATATATCTTTGTGTATTTATGTATGTTTGTGGTCGCCTTAGTGAGTCATCAAAGTGCGGCTAGTTTAGGGGTTTAGTTCGTGATTGGTCAATACTAGCTATATGAAATTGGTTTTTCTTCCTCACCATGTGTTCTAGGAAAACATAATCTGGTTATTGGTTAGGGATTTGTAAATAGACTGCAAAATATGTAATCAATATAATACAGTTTGATATGGAGAGTTAGCTTTAGAAGGAAATGGTGAGGCGAGGTCTTAATAATGCGGTTATTGCAGTTTGGCATTGGGCAAAAAAAGAATTGAAATTTTAGATAATAGAAAAACTTCAAAAAGTAATAATATTAAACAAAAGAATCGACCGAACAGATTATAAGAACGTGTCTCTTTTTTTTGTGAAGGTTCAAGCATAAAATTTTTGTTATTTAAATATTTCAAATTTCAATTCATATTTTATAGAAATGCGTCGTATTTATATTTAATACAATAAAACGATAAAAATATATTAAAATATAATTATTTTTTAAATGTAAAATTAAATTATTTTATTTTATATATTGTTATTAGTTATTATTCGTTAATTATGATATATTTTGCTATAATTTTCCATACAAGTTTAAAAATATATATATTTTTGTCTTGAAGTAATAAAGAACTACTTTAATAAACAGAGAACACCGAAATTTTTTTTTTATTTTTGAAAACAATATTTTTTTTGCGATTAAATCGAACTACTATTATTTATTCAACCTAACTAATATATATATATATATATATATATATATAGTATGCGGTCAATAAAGGTTTTTATAATATTGTTTTACTTCTAAAACTGACTTTTTTAATCAACGAAAATTCGGATTCAGATCTTCGAAAAATCTCCTTTGTAAAGTTTCGTCTTTTGTTAATATTATTTGTAAATATTTAAATCCAAATAACTATTTTTAAGAGAAAAATACTTAAAATTCTTGTTCAAATAATTGTTTCTAAGAAAATAAGTAAGTTGATTGAGATTCAAATGAAAATCTTATTCCAACATAGCTGCTCTTAACTCAGTACTCAAAACACCTTTTAGGTATACCTTCTATATATTCTATTTTCTAGAACTTCCTGACAAAAAACCAAACTCATTCGCTTTTGTGTGTTTATATAGACAACTTTATCTTATCTGCTTTTTTGGCACGTCAGACGCCTGACTGAATTTCCTTTGTTTTAACTGCTTTTTCGGCATACGAAAAGGAAAGTGCTCCACATACAAACATACATACACATACGTTCATACGTTCATCCATACATACGTACATTGTTCTGCCAACCCTCACAAACAAAGAGAGAGAGAGAGAGAGAGATGTATACAAAATATATTTTGTTGTTGTGGAGCTCCACCCATTTATGGATGAGATGTATCCGCCCAACCTATTGTGACTCTCTTTTTGGCTAACTTTCAGCCATTTATATTGCCAATTTTTATTTCTTTCTTTTTTTCATTTCATTTGAAAGTTCTGCATAGCAATAGCAATTATTTTTCTATATGGTTATTTATTCATATACGATAATAAAGCTGTCGTCATGGCGGCTTAACATGACGTTTAAGCCACAAGCTCCAACTTTATTTCACTTCTACCCTTTTCCCCATTCCTCTCTCTTCCCTCTCCTCACTCCTCTTACTCTCTTCATCGCTGAATGCATTTGCTGCTCCCAATTTGGGTTCGCAAAATGCCCAAACTTTCAATTGGCATGCAAAAAAACACAAAAAAAAAAAACAAAACAACTTTTTCCACATTGTCATGCAGTTCTTTTCTTTTATTTGATTGCTGCTGCTGCTTGCCACACATGCAACATTGCAATTGTTTGTCAACCATGGACCGTTACATCCGCTCGAATCGGATTAATGCGGCTGGCTACCCATTACCAAACCCTCTCCCCACCTCCTGTACACCGGACGGCCCCAAAAGACTGCTGATCAAATTTTGCATGTCCATTTAACCCTTGTGGCAAATGCAATTAGACCATGACTCCATTACTGCTAGTTGTTGCACACACACACACACACACACACACACGCAGCTAGGTGGCATTATAGTGAAAAGTGAAAACTATTTGACAAAAACAAAAGCAACAACAACTTTCCCACAGGACCTTGCTTAACCCCTTCGTTTATTTTCCTTCTTTGTATGCTTTTTTTTCTTTTTTTGGTGAGCCAATTAGATTAATTTGCCAAGTGGATGCTTTTTCTTGTTTGCTTATAACAATAGCACATTGGAGGAGACTCTTACGCAATGCTCCCCCAAAAAAAATAAACATAAATCAACACATCCGCTCAAAAATTCCAGGAACCGCCCAGAACAACAGCAACAACAACAACATGCTGTCTCTATTTCTTTCTATAGTCAAGTCCAAAAACAAAATTGTTATTCATTTAAAAAAATAAATATAAAAAAACCGCTGCTTTTGTTGTCGCTATTTGGGGCCTGAGTTCTGAGTTCTTACTCAACCAATGGCAGAGCTCTACCATTAAATCTGTGTATTGACAGGCGTTATAGGATCTATGTGTGTGTGTGTTTGTGTGCGTGTGCGTGTGTATCTGTGTGTGGGTCACATCGCTCAAGATGCGTAACTACGCATTTGGCATTAATACATACATACTAACATACATATATTGGATGAGTATGGAACGCAACGAACTGAATTTTTGGGCATAAATCATTTACATGCTAAATGGCATATGTGTTTGGCTATAATCAAGAGTTGTAACGAGTTTTATATACCCTTTAAGTTGTTGATTGTGTTTGCCTAAACAAAGCAACAAGTTAAGCTAAGAAAAACTATAAAGAAGAAATAAAAAAATGTTTAATAGATTATTCTGACAAAAAAAATTTTTCTTGTTGCCATATTCAGTTGATTTAAAAAATTGTCTCAACTGTTTTTTGAGCGTGGCTTTATTTAAAAAAATCATTTGAAAGACTTTAAACTATATATTTTGTTGAGTTAAAATGTTAAAATATTTTAATAACACTTTAGCATATTATGCAAATAATCCAATTAGAATATTTATGAATCTATTGTTGTTTCTTCGAGCTTTTCGACGCATCTAGCTAATGTACTCCGTTTGTTAGAGTGTCACATAGAAAAAAGAATGAAACAATTCACAATCGAAATCAAAATCAACTAAATAAAGCGTCACATATGTACGTTGTGTAAACATTTCGCTGTGCAACGGATCATGAGAAAATTTTGGTTTTTTTTTTTATTGAAGCTCAAAATTCCGCTTCAGCCTTCCCTTAACTCCCTCATCTTCGTATGCCAGCTGTCTATTTAAAAACTAGGCAAACCAACGGTCAAACATTGTGGTAAATTAACAAAACAAATTAAATTGGTTCGCTTTAAGAGCCTCGTCGCTGACGCAGTTCAGTACCTAGATAGACCCAGACCTCACATATATATGTATCGCATATCGGAAATCTTATGTGCTGAGCCTATTTCGTGGCCATTTAATGTGAATTTATTAATTTTTTATAGTCGTAGATTTTGTATAGCTTGAAAAAAAAAAAAAGAAATCAAAGTGCCGCTTTTATGCAGGCCCCTCAACATTTACTTGTGCGTTGTGTGATCTTTTCTTCTGATTCTTTTTCTTCTTCTTTTTTGCGTGCTCCAAAAATTAAATCTTTTTCTGTTTCCTAGCTTAATTGTGTAGAAAAAGTTTATGTTTAGCTTACATTAACTTGTGAAATTTTTAGATGCTAAATAAACCAATAAAGTAAGAAAGAAAATTGCTTCTAATATTTGTAAAAATATTTTTTCTATTAATTAATCAACTATGCAATTAAACTCTATGCAAGCTTTAGAAAGCATGACTTTTCGAATGAGAAAAGCATATTAATATGAGAACATAGAATCTGTTGTTTGACAGATTAAGATTGAGTCTTGAATTCATTAAAAATTAAGTCAAGCTGAGATTTCTTGTCAGTAATTAACCATTGTCAAACAATAATTGAATGTTCTTCAATGCCAACAGAACAATTTTGATAAAAGTTGAGAAAAATGCATGACTAAGACAGAAAATCTTTTGTGTTTTGCGTCATTCACAAATGTGTGTAGTTTAATTAAAAGAATTTCTGTAGAATTTTACTTAATAACAATTTCCAAGAAAAACAAATCGCTCTATAATACGCGCTCCTAAAATGCTGCTATACATTTTGTAAAGCTGCAATTGCTGTCAAGCCAGAAAGAAATTAAATTTCATTTTTAGTCCATTTGGCTTAATTTATCCCGGTTCCCCCACCGCTGAGCTAGTTAAATGTTCCCATAATCTTGAAGAGAATTGAATGGAAAACAAACACAAGAAAAGAAACACTTCGTTAGGGCAACGTTGCTTATCAGTTGTTGCACAGACCTGGCCAGAACAGACCCATACACATAGCCGTACCCAGGCCAAGCCCAACGCATTGCAACAACAACAACATCAACAACAACAACAGCAACAACAACAACAGCAACAACAGTCAACTGCAATGTGTGCAAACTAAGAGAGAGCTATTTATCTTTACCGAGCACATTTGACAAATTATGCGGTGTCAACGCATTGATGGGGTCTTGTGGGAATGATGATGGGCCTAACCTAGCCGAGCCTAGCCCCAACAACAACAACAACAACAGCAGCAATAATAACAAACGTCCGGCTCTTAAAGCTAATAAGAAGACAATGAAGGACGGACAACAATTCATTAGGCATTAAGGTGTTTAAACTTTTTCATGGTCAAACGGCTAAAAGGGAGCATAAGAAATGGCAATGTCAACGTGGCCAATTGAGTTGTTAACCCGTCTCACACACTCTCTCATCTCTCTGTTTCTATCTTTTGATTCAAACGACCCGTCTCCTTTAGTCTTTACCTTAAGGCGTGTCGCCTTGGACTTGGTTGTGTTTGCTGTTGCTGCAATTGCAGTTGTTGTCTAGGTTTCAATGCCCCTGCGCCATCATCGTTATATATGCAAATGCCACACAGCTGCAGCAGACTGAAACAACACTCACACACACAAATACTAACACAAATCGTGCTTGTTTGTGTTTGTTGCAAATTCTAAAGTTAACCGCATGACGAATCACTTCGCATAAATTGAAACGCTACGTTGCATGTTGCTATTGCTTTCTGCTCTTGCTGCGTCTGTTGCAAAGCCCCCTCGAAAAGATGGTGGGGCATGCTAAGGTGCCGCCGCCGCCGCCGCCATCGAGCTCCTTCAGTCAAATGTGCGTTGCGATTGCCGACGCCTCATAATTCTTCAAATGCTTGTATGTGTGTGGGGTTTCTGGGCGGTTGGCTGCATGGGGGCGCGCTCCGTTGAAAGCCTTTGACGACGACGACGACGACAACGACTATGTTGCTGCTGCTATTGCTGCAGTCTTAGTCGCAGTCGCAGCTCGTTAAATCGTGCGGCAGCCCCTCCATCATCGTCCCTCCTAACAGCCCAACAATTCAGTTGCGTTTCTTGCTAATTACGCATACACGACCAGAACGCATTCGGTTTATGCGTGTCAAAGTATTGTAACAAGTTTGTGAAAACATCTGCAAAATATTCTTACTTTCAATATATACAAATATTTTTCAACAATTTTAGCATATACGATTTTTAGAGGCTTAAAAGATTTAAGTCAGTTTTATGAGAATATTCCATTCAATAATAATAATAATAAATAATTTAAAATATTTTTTTTTTCGTTAGAAATCATTTACAAAAATGTATTAAAATATTTTTGTACTAAATTGAATCGTTTTTAAAATAATATGTTCTTTTTTTTGTCTTGATTTACTATCAATTTAAAATTATTTAAATTTTAAAATGAAAACTTAATCCTCCTTTCAAGACTTACGTTCAATATACGGGAGAATTTGTTCGCCTTTCAGTTCTTTGCAATATCTTGATTTGTGTGCTCGCATCAACCTTGTTAGCCAACTAAGTTCTTACACACATACGTATACCTGTATATGTATATATATCTTTTTCGTTTAGCCTCTTGCTGTGCCTATTTATGCCTGTGTCTACTGCTTGTAGATGCATATGAGTTTAAGTACATGAATGTAAAAATATATACCATACCTACAAAACACATTCGCTGCATGTAACAACTTTATGTCGTTTGTGGTTTATCTTTATATTCGTATATTCATTTTTTGTTTTTGTACCTTCATACGAGATTTGTCATCAAGTCATGAAGTGCACTTGAAATGCATTTTCTGCACTTGCAGTTAAAAGTTGTCAGCTTAAAGCTGTTGCTTATTTGCAGAATGTTTTGTCATTAACGTTCAGAACAGATAGCCAGAGTGGCGCAGTTGGTAGCTTTGTGGTATGTGCTTTTGTGTTTTGTGTTTATATTGCAGTCTCAGCACGCATCAACCATAAAAAAAGGGTTTACTGCACAGCTGAGCGTTGATAGTGATGAAGAGTTGAACACTTGAGAGGTACATAAATCTATGGTTTAATTGGATTAAATTATGCCTGGCTGGGCTCTGTCTCAAAGTAAACGAGTTATCAACGAGATGTGCCACTATTCAACAGAGACTATAGCTTGTTATTGTTGTCATAGTAGCAGATACAACAACAGTAACAACTGAAACAGCAACAGACGACTTAACTAAGAATAAATGCACTTGGAGAAAGAAGGTTGTGCATACATCAGAGTATGACTTTAGTCAAAGAAAAAGTTTACTTTTCTTATATTTGTTTTTGCAATATTCGAACAAAGTAAAATTAAACAAAATATTACCATTAACATTTTGTAAATGCTTTTTATTATTATATTATATTATATTGATTTTTAGAGGTAGATCCTTAACATTATGCATTAAGTCTTTGACAATATCTATAACATTTGATTTAACTCTAAAAAGGAGTTAAAAAACTTTTATAATCATGTAATATTCAAGTTTTACGAATCGAATGAATGAATGAAAAGATAATTATATCCCAGCTTAGCTTAAGTTTTGAATAGTTGTGTCTTTTCTCTAAGTGCATAGATTCTGTAAATTTTTGGGTACCCAATTGATACACATAGAATGTGTAAGGGGTAAGCCCATCATCAATTGCGCAGGCCGGGTTCGACATATGCAGCCTCTATTGCTGACGACAACTTTATTATCTAATTTCTGAAACATGTCAATACAGATTAAGGTCAGACGTATCAAAAACACAGCGCAATGCAAAGCTGACAATGGAGATTACGAAAACTGGCTGAGTTCGGGCCATATAAGAGCCAAACAATTTGACTGGGTGGGGCTTTTTTTGACTACGCCTACGTCTCATGGACGCCGCCGCCTTTTTCAAGAATTCCACACGACTCCGAATATTGTAAATAAATCAAACGTGGCAAACGATCTTTGGGGATATACAGCCAGGTCCAAGTCCGTTGTTGTTCATTCATTGTCTGCAGTTGTTTTTAATGAACCCTTGAACTTGACACGACAACGAGTCCAACTCGATGTTGCACTCTTTTTGTCTGGCATAGACAATAATAAATGTGGCCGAGTGGCAAAAGGCCATGACCAACAAGTAAAATGCTTATGCTCGGTATCTAACCGCTGCTCCATACTCTGCTTTATGCTTAAAACAGGTGGGGTTTGGTTGTTTGGGTGCGGAAGTGGGAGTGTCTTAAATATTTTAATCTAGAACTCTGACTTTCAAATTGTAAAGTTCTGATATGTGAAAAAAAAAATCGGCAAAGGAAAAACTGCAATGTAAGAATGTATGAACAAAGGCTGTTAATACATTAATAATAATACATTAAAAATGAGCCAACCAATTTGGAAATTATGTGTGCTTAATTGTAAATAATAAAAATTCTATAAATGTTTTTTTAATTGGAATTTTCTTTTTGCCTTCTTTAATGGGATTCTTTTCTTCAGCTAACATTAAGGAATCGCATGTTCTGCCAAGATCATTAAACACCGTTTCTTTCAACCTCTCACAAACAGAGCATTAAAAATATATATATATATATTTTTTGGCAGCAACACCAAATGACTTGGCCTCAAATACCAAAGCACATTCGAGTTGCTGTTGCTGCCACAATGTCATCAATGGTCGTCGTTGACTCCTTACTGTAGAGTCATCATTGCACACTTCAAAAATGAATGCTCCACCTAAACGTGTCGTGGTTGGGGTTTGTGCAAGACACAAAAGGAATTAAGTGCCCTGCGGTTCCCTGTGGCAAGCAGACAAAACAAAACTTATTCTTCGTTTAAGTGCTTAAAAATTATTGCTAAAAATGAAATTTTGCCAAAAAAAAAAAAAACGAAACAAAAAAATAAGTTTATGTGCGCTGCTAATGTTAAACTGTTTTTTTTTTTGTTTTTTATTGGGCGCTAGCTTTTCCCAGGTTCAGGCCAGTGAGGGAGTTTCAAGGCCAGGCCAAGTGCAACATCGAGTGCGGCAAGTCTCACGAAGCAGCCAAGGCAGCCAGCCAGCAGACGGAATGCTTCTTATTTTTATACTTTAATGCGCTGGCGTATCTGTCGACACCAAAAGCAGCAAAATCAAAAGCAAAAGCAACATTGCAACTTCGTGCACGACGTGTAAATATTGTTTTAGCAAGCACTAAGAGTGTGATGGAGAGGGAGAGTGGGAGTGGGAGTGGGGCAAGGGGTTAAGGGACAGCTGTAGCAACAGCCGAAGAAAAACGAAAACGTTGTTGTCGAGTCGCATTTAGCGCTAACAATGTTTGTTCTTCTTGGCTAGCAACATGCTAGCTGGCACCAACTCCAACTCGTTCTGCTATTTACTTTTGCACGCCGCTCTTTTATGTTGATCCCGCGACCGGGAACAGTGCCCCCCCCCCCCCCCCCCCACTACACCATAGTGGTGAACTCCATATGGCTTGTCAGTTTCAAGGTTTTTCTCTCGACTCCTCTCGACTTCTCGGCATGCCAATTGCACATTTCAATGTCACTGAGGATCGCAAAACAGTTTTGTGTGTGGAGCCAAGCGATTGCATGACTGATGGGCAGGCAGGCGGCTCCAAAGTGTTGAATGCTTCATGGCATAATGTGTTAATTGTGTGGCAGCCTGTACAGATGCTGCACTCACTGTCTCCAGTTGAAGCCACAGATATAACTGGGCAAAAAAAAAAAACTGTATTCTGCTTATTAAATGTGATAATCATAAATCATCTTTATGGCAATTGAAAAGCGCGTTAAATGCGCCGCCTGCCGTGGCTTCTTCATTTTTTCTACTCTTTTTTTTTCTTTTTTTTTTTGTATTGTAATAAATTCTGAAACTAATTTCCGAAGCTGGCAACCCTTTGAAGTCAACCCAGCCACCCCCTAAGGGTTCCCCAGTAAATTAGTCGACTTTTGTTTGTAGGATTTTTATGTATATATAAATTTTTTTTGTATTTATTTGCTATTTTTTCGTGGCATTTTTAAATTGAATTTTAATTTTGTTTCGTCGTGCCCAGGAACTTCGGACAGCTAATTTAAATTGAGACACATGCAGGCGCCAATAATTAAAAGCGCCCCTTTATCCTTTTTTTTTTGCTGGCTGCAACTGTTGGCAACCGTGTTGCGAGCCCTTTTGGCATCATGATGCAGTACATTTTCCACATGAAATAACCACAAAAAAAAGTCAAGTTTTTCTTGTGCTTTGTTTTCCTTGATTCTTCGTTTGTGTGTGTGTGTGTGTGTGTATTGAAAATGGGTTAAATTTAATTGCTTTTGTCATTTTGATTTGCATTTTTATGCTGTAAGCAATTTGTTCAACGATTGGGGGCACAAAACGTTCCCCAGGGCCTCGTACATCACGCCGCAGTTTTGCATTCTTTTCATTTTTCTTTGATATGGTTTCGTTTTGGTACATATTTTTTTTCTTCTTCTTTATCACCAAGTAATTTATCAAAATATATTTTTCCATAATTTTTTTTGTTCGAACGCTGATTTCTTTGTCGAATAATTAGAAACGGGGAAAAATTGTGAGAGTTGCGGAGAGTTGTCGCAAAAGGGTTCAAAAGGTCGACGCTGTCAGCGGGCGGCGAGGCCATAACTTTTGGATTTATAATTCTTACTGTAGTATATGCCTGATTTATGGAACTTAAAACTTATGACCGAAGCAAACTGAGTCGCAATTAGCATAAGGAATTTTTTGTGCCTTTTATGGTCATGTGCATATACATATATGTATGTATGTATTATTGTTCTTTTGTTGTTGCCATTGCTCCTAAACAAATACTTTGTTTCATTCAGCAAAAGTTGACTTTTGTTTATTTGCTTTAAATTACGCCTTTATGTGTATGTGTGTAATTTATAGCGCTTGCCAAATGAACCGCAAACTCAAAAACAAACAACATGACATTTGGTTTTGGTACAAGAAATTCAAATTGGATGCCATCTCCATCTACAACTCAAGATGTTGTTGTTGTTGTTATCGTTGTTTTGAAAATAAAAAACATATGCTGATGCCTTCAAAATATTGAAACCAAATTGTCGTCACGCTAGTGTTAAATGGGGTGGTTGGAGTTTTTGTTGTTGATAAGCAAAAGTGTTTTTTTTGAGTCTGGTATAAATCATTGGGTCTGCAACTAGTTGTAGTTGTAGTTGGCGGCAAAGCAATTTCAATTTTGATATAAAACAGCATCAAATTGCTTTTAAAGATTAATTGATCACAGCAATTTGTAGATTGAAAGAGTTGTAAGTGAATTTTATGTTATGTTGAGCTAAATTTAAGTATTTTTCTTAACTAACTGGCTGCTATCAACACACTTGCCATAAGCAAAGTTATTGCAATCTAAATTTTACTCTTAACAAAAGCAAATGATCTGTAGCTAACCACTAAGATAGGATTTTATCCAAAACGCACTTGCAAGTGCGGTCAAAGTTCAACTTACGATCTTTTTAAGCCTAGCAATTGGAAATCAGTAAATTAAGAAACAAGCTTAAATACACCTTTTTTGTAAGATAATTTAGAATTGCATGTGCGGTTCGTTAACAAAACGAGATTTCTACACTGATGGCCGTCTTCTGGTGTTGATGAATGTATTGCAACCAGAGGATCATAGCTCATATCAACGTGTATCTGAGATACTGTGTACAGACCGTGCCGACGACTTCTACTACTACTACTTCAACTATTTTTAAAGACTTCAAAAGCTGATGCTGCTGCTGCTGCTGCTGCTGCTGCTCCTGCTGCTGGGCAGTAGAGTGAGTCCAATGCTGACGAGGGAAACGTGATCGCTGAACGATAGTGTGCGCACGATTTACGATTAATCAAGCAAGCGACCGCTCAAAAGAACCAACCAACGAACGAACGAACGAATGTACGAACGAATCGGAGTGCAGCTATACATCCTTGCTGCATGGGAAATCAGCATTTAATCTTTGTGCCTCCCTGCGTGGCGGGGAAAATTGCTACAAAGTTGCAATACCCAGACTGGCAAAGGCCATTTTCAAGGGCCAGGGCCAGTGCAAATAATTAAATGGCCATTGTGTGAGCGACAAATGTGCAAGTATCTAGCAGATACAGATACAGATACAGAAACAGAAACATGCGAGCTGAACATTAAATAAGAATAAAAAAAGTGCAAAAAACATATGGTTGGCCCAAGAAACCTCCTGCCTTACTTTAATTTCAGCTCCTTGGCCTGACACAGATAGATACATGAGTCTACCTACTGACACCGACTCGACTCGACTCGACTCGATTCGCTTCTATATGACGTGCAGCAGATACAATTGTATCTGAACGTTTGCAATTCTGTTGCTGCTGTTGCTGTTGCAGCGCATGCCTCAGCGCCCTTTTATGGTTTGGCTTTTTGCGTTTGCGCAGCAGCAGCAGCAGCAGCAGTAACACCACCGATCGTTGTGCAATCAGTGGAGCATTAAGTGAGACGAAGAACCAGACCCAGACCCCAGACCCAAGCCCAGTCCCTCAACCAGACCCAGACCAAGTCCCAGCAAACAGAGCCCCGACCCATGTTCACGTACATAAGTTGTTCCATTTTAATGCTGCTGCACGTAATGTCGGAACGCTATAAAAACATATACATATGTATAGATGTGTATATGGCTATATATATATATATATATATGGGCATATACATACAATTGCATGTGGAATCTGCAACTTGGCGCTGCTCGAGGTACTAAATAAAAGCGAAACTTGTTTGCGATTTTTTGCCTCTCGTTTTGTGCTGGTTGGATTTTTTGTTGTTGTTGTTTTTCTTTCTTTCTTTAATGTATTTTTGCTTTTGCTTTTGCTGTTGGGGCCTTGAATGGGATCCTGTATGTCAAACTTGAACTTGTATGTGTTGTGTGTGTGTGTTTGTGCGCGGTATTTCTGCATTTCATGCTTCAAATTATCAACATTTGCAGTGGAAAGAGTGAAATACAAAAATAATGCCAGTGCCACGCCAGTTGAAATACTTAAGTATCTGCGGTTGGCTCTCCATGTATCTACATGTGTGTGTCTGTGTGTGTGTGTGTGTGTGTGAGTTTGTGTGTCTGTGGTGATGATATCATTGCCAATGCCTTATATATTATGTGCGGGCTGACTGCGCAGCTAGTCAGTCAGTCAGCCAGTCAGACAATTAGACAGACGTCGCAGTCTGTATTCTGTTTGTTTTTTTTGCATATAATATTTTGTATTTTTTGCAGCAGCATTATCTCTTTATCAGTTTGACTGCGAGACCTTCATAGGGGTGCCCAGCATTAAGTGGAGATCTTTTTAAATGGACGCCTCCTCCAAATACTATATATAATCGCATGTACATGTAGAATCCCTTTTGCTTAAATGGAGCAAATCAACGCGCACTTGACGTGGACTTGTTTTTATTTATTTCACTTTTGAACTTGAAATTTTGGTAACCAGTTTCGACGAACTGGTTCCCATCAATGCAATCGAAACAGCAATGAAAACTTGCTGGCTGCACTTGTTGTTGTGCCACAAACACACACATACACACCTCACACACAAAGGACACACAAACAAAACAGCGAAAAAAGTAGCCTGCCACCGAAATTATAATAATCAACTGGCAGCATTTGGTGTCGCCTTCAGTTTTTAATTTTCGTTCTTGCACATGTGAAACAGGTTGCGCTAAAAACTACAGATACATTAGCATTATTTTATACGCCTTTTCATACAAACATACATACATACATACGTACATATGTACATATGACCATTTGCACACACTTGACGTTCATTTAGTGTTTTGGTTGTTTTTTTTTTGTGGTTTTTTTTTGACATTTATTTTTATGACAACGTCAATTTGACAGGCATTGGGCACAGACGAACGGAGCATGAAGAGTAAGAGAGAGAGAGAGAGAGAGAGAGTGTAGAGAAGAATTATAATAATTATCGAAACTCTTTTTTATGACAGCCAACAAACATCAGTGGCATGTGCTGCATTCGTGTTATGCCCACAAAATCAAAAAAAAAAAAGAAGAAAAAAATTAAAATAAATGTTGGGCATATGTTTATTCATTAAAACAAACATCACTTAAAATTCCCTTCTCAAGTTTATCTCCATATATATTCAAGGGCAAATTCATCACACAAAAAGTGGCTTTATTTATTTTAAACATCACTTAAGGAATTTTACTTTGGGTAACTTTAAAAAAAAATAAAAAAAAGGGGATAAATATAATCAGATTATTAACACAAATCATAAAGTTAAAGTTAAATAGTTTATTTAAATCACCATACAACAAATATTTGAAAATATATACTAAAAGAAATTTCCATTGTTTTTTTATCTTTTGTTATGATTTTTTTTAGATGATCGAAAAAAATAATTCAATGAAAATGAACTGATTTAAGATAAGTGTTGTTAATAGTATGCATATTGTAACATATTATTAAGCTTAAAATTGGTGTTGCATGTTGTTTGTTGTTAAATTGACACTCAACCAACACTCAAGCCAAACACATAATTGTGAATGAGAAAAAAAAGTAACTGTTATTCTTTTCTCTTCTTTTTTTTAAGTATATATTATTTGATGTACAATTTAAATGGATTTTATTTTCCATTTATTCTGTGTCATGCTCTATCATCATTAAAACGTCCAAATCGCTTCCTTTTTTGTTTTGTTTTCGGGTACTAAGCATTTTTCGGCAACAATTTGCTTATCTTGATTTTTACATCAACAGCAACAACAACTTGACAGGCGGCTTGGTATGAAAATCACTTGAGCGTATTTCCTTTTGGCCCCGCCTGGTTCTGGTATATTTAATGTTTGGTGTGTTTGCTGTGTGTGTGTTTTGTGTGTGGCTTTTCAGTTGCTGCTTTACTCACAACCAACATTTTTCACACTCACTTCATTTAATTTAATTTGTGAATATATTTTTCGGTTGCCTACCAAACAAAAAAACCCCGACAAACTGATATGCGCCTAATGATGGCGACCCCCTTTGACACCTATTGTCGCACTCTTTGGGTCCATGGTCCTTGGTGTGCCCAGGCATTAATTAATTTTAATGAAGCTGTTGTTGTTGCTGTTGTTGCTGTTGTTGGTGTTGTGCGTGTGAAGTGTCGCTTAAATATAGCCGCACATAACAAAGTTTTATTGCAGACCAATTTTGAAGTGACAGTTAGACAGTTGAAATTTTATTCGTGACGATTAATACTGCAGTTTCTCAGCGATTTGAATAGACGATTCGCGCTGTTTAGCGTTAATTTGACAGCACACACACACACACACACACACACACACACTACACACTAACACACTAACACATACAGCTAAGGGTTTCAGTCTTTAAGTTTTGGTCAAGTGTCCGTTCCAAGAAGTTGGACACGTCGTGGTCGGTCGGTCGATAAGATAAGGCAACCTTTGGCTTCTGCTCGCTGCCACAGAGAGGCAGTGTGTGTGTGTGTGCAACGTAATCGATCGTAAAACCAGTTTTTTTTTTTTTTTCATCATTCTGTTCAACATGCGGATAGCAGGCACATTTTATGTACATGTTTTCGTATTGCTAAAAATTGCATTATATGGATTTTTTTTTGTGTTGCACGCGTTTTTTGTACGTTCCTTTTTTTTTTTTTAGACTTGCATTTTTATGTACACAACTCGTGTTGTATATAAGGCAAGTGGTTTGGCAACCCTTTTGGCACACAAACACAGTCAAAACACACACATACATGCATATGTAGATACACAATATATATATATATATATGTATTGCATGCAACTTTCGGCTGCATTGCAATCACGTTGCTGTTGCATGATGCATGTGCTCATTAGGGTGTTTCAGTTAACTACAATAGCGAATTCAAAGGGATGAAATAAAAAAGTTCTGATAACAAAAAATGTTTTTTAAGCTTTTAAAGTATTTAAAGTTTCTTTATTTAATTTAATTTCACATATGTATGAGTCCGAAGGTTTTTTTAATAACTGTTTGCATTTTGCATACAAATATTTAAAGATTTTTAAGAGTTGTAAAAGGTGTAATAAAGACAATAATAATGTTTAATCAAAATTTTGAAATAGTTAAAATAAAAAGGGTGTTGGCTGATTGAAAAAGTTTACTTTGAGCTTAATTAATTAGTGCTAAATATCTTAAAAATATCTTTTAGCTTATTTTCCTTAAGAAATAGGGAAAATAAGTTGTTAAACTACACTGAATCACCCTAACCTCAGTGTACCTCTATTTATAACTCAGCACTCAGAAGCTTACCAATACAAAGACACAAAATATAAAGGATATATATGTATATAACTTGAATGTTTATGCAATTCGCTTCTTTAGGTTCTACTTTAAGTATTTATTCATCAATTTGTTTGTGCTGCTCTCTCTGTATGTGTGTGTGTGTGTGCGATGTTTATTGTTTATTCCGCTTTGACTGCATTCTGTTGTCTGTTGGTTTTTTATGTCTGCTTTGTGTCTGTCCCATTTGTCTGCTGCTCCTTAGACCTTGACCACTAACATAGAAACGTCTGCGAACCGGTTACCGTTTGCACCGTTTGCCATTTTAAACGCTCTGATCCTGTGCGATTGCGATTCGCAGCCAGTCAATGTCAAAGCGCATATATAATTCGATAATTGTCAAACAACACACCCACAAACGTGTTTTCAAATTCAATGTTAATTCCATTTTGGGGTCTTCTGCAATTTGTCAACTCAACCAATAAATGGGCTTTAATCACGCCGACACGTTAACTTGTTGCTACTCGAGTGTCGCATTATGGTTTTGTTTTGTAATCATCAATTATTTCGTATAATATAATAAACTCGTCATTATTTCTCGGTCACACGCACTCCGAATCGTGTTTATTAGCTAGCATTGGCTCTGCATATAAATTGATAGAAAATTATACATGTTTGTTTTATGTTTATTCAAATAGTTCATAAATATTCGACTCTGACTCTCGTAGGCGTGCACTCAAAGGGTTTTGTTTTTGTTGGTGGGTGTTGCTGAAATTAATTAACAAAATGTTTGTAAAAATTGTTTATAATTACACTTTTATAGTATGCACGAATTTCTGGACACATCGTGCGTATAGTAAACCTATATATCCGACTTTCCTGTTGCCAAAAAGAAAAAAAATAAATAAAAACAAGCAAACGAAAATTTGCCGCTCAATAAAGCGACTTAATAACACCAACAATAAAACGGCAGTCACACAATTATGCACATAAATATGTGAGGTATATATTTGTGTGTGTGTGTGTGTGTGTGCATCATATACGTCTTCCGCTTGTCGTCTATAGGGTATAGAGTCTTATATCGGACTCACCCCTTTTGTTATGACCCAATTTCAGTAGCACGAGCATCTGAGCAACTGTCAAAAGCAAAGACCTATGTTTAAGCAGCTTGCAGCAATAAAATTATTGAAAAAAGAAATGTATATGTTCATGTGAAGATCAAGAAAAAGATCATGGCGCTGCTTTATATTTACTCTTGCTAAGGGGTATTGCGGCTTATTGATTAACATGGGAACGTCTTAACTTTTTTATCTAGATGGATTGCATCTTTTATATCTCGACCTTTGTAGGAAAATATAATTCTTTTCTTATCTCTTTGTATTCAGAAATATAACGCTAAATCTCACAATAAGTTGTTAAGTTTTTGGATAAAAGAGTATAAATTTTCATACACAAATAATTAAACAAAAATGTTAAATCATAAATTGAGTTTATTTCGTTTTGAGGACAAACTTATTTAAATCAAAATTGGTTTAAATATGTAATAAAGTTGCTATTTATTTCAGATTATTCAACTTGGTTGCATTAAAGGGTACTTCGTCATGGTCATACCAAAGACTCAAAGCTCATGCTCTTATTGCTCTTGGTGCTCTTGATGATGATGGTGGTGGTGTCTGTGCTAGTTGTAGTAGTAGTAGTAGTAGTAGTAGTGGTTCTGGTGGTGCTGTTGGTTTTCGGGTAATTTGATCCCTTAATGTTGCAGAGAATCACGTGTCTCAGTTTTGATTCACGTATCATTTGACCCCTTTTCGTCTTTGCAAGTGGATCAAAACAACAACAGGAACTGAAAAACGACAATGGCATCTGGAACTTTGGAACTTGAGCGTATATTGATTGACCTTGTTTACAGTTCTTAGATTTCAAAACAAGGCAACAGGCAACAGACACTAATTGATGTTAAACTTGTTGATAAACTCGCATAATTTTTTAATGAAAACTGATTAAAACATTTATTTATATTTACAAAATTATGCATTTATGTGCTGTTCATAGTTCATTTATAGATTGGTTAGGGCGTTCTGTAATTATTGAAAGTTATTAGTTAGATTTAAGCTGAATGTAAACTTAACCTACGGCAAGATCTCCGAGACCAGCATTCACTTGTTTTATATAGGGAGCAGCTGCTTGGGCAGCAGATGCAATATCTTGGGCGCTAATGTTCTGTAAACGAGAAAAATTTTAATGAATCAATTGTATAATAAGTAAATAAAGCATAACTTACACCAGCCTCACCGATAATGGAAGCGCCTGCAGACTACATGATCAATAATAAAAATAATGGTTTATTATAAATCAAGGTTATGATCAATTTATTACTTACGGCAACACTTAGATTTTGGGGCTTTGCCTGAATTTTAACGCTAAGACTGGTTATGGTGTTCTGCAGCAAAAAACGGTATTCATATTGGGGTAATAAAATATTTAAAATATCTTAAACTTACAGCCAAATTACCGAGAGCATTGCCTAAATCACCCATTAGACCACCAATAATATTTCTGGGCTGTGGTTGCATATAGTTTAGCTTAACGTTTAAGTTTGTAAGTGCATTCTAAGACAGAAATTTATTGTAATAGATTTCAATGTTTGCATTCAAATATCTATACTTACAGCTAGATCACCCAATCCATTAGCCATATCACTGAGAATGTTAAAGTTCTCAGGTTTCTCATAGATGTTTAAATCATTCTCCAATTGATGACCAGCTACAGCAACCTTAGCGATATCGCCCATAATGCCACTAAAAGTTATGGTGCCAGCTTGGACTTGTTGTGCCACCAATATGATGGCTACGAAAGCAATTACTTTGACTTGCATATTGAACTATTGTTGGTAGTATTATTCGTACTGTTTGATTTCGTTGGCCAACAACTTTATTTATATACTTTCGTGCAATAAAGCTTATCTATTTTTGGGCCCAAATAGAAAACGTAGTAAACAAAATTTGTTTAAAACGTGTAAGTCGCTATATTTAAACTCAAGTGGTTAATAAGTCATATGATATCGGGCGGTTTGAACTGATTGATGTTCATTGTTTGTTATCTGACGGCTTCTGGTTTTCCACAATATCAACTAACCTGAAGACGACAAATTATATGAACACTGTCCCCATAGCCAAAACAGATTGCCGAGTGGAAAAAAAAATGAAATCAATTAAATACTCGTTAGGTTAGTTTTATTTTAATAAATATGTACATAAACATATATATATATATACATATACATTCTAAATACTTTTTCGTGTTAACAATTGACTTTGAATATATTGATATAGAATCCCATTAGAAAAGGTTGGCAAGACCATTGGCAACATTACTGACAACACTTGCAGCAGCTCCAGCAACATTTACAGCTGCACCAGCAGCGTCTGAGGCAACGTTGCTAGCAGCACCAGCTGCATCTGAGGCAATGTTGCTAGCAGCACCAGCTGCATCTGAGGCAATGTTGCTAGCAGCACCAGCTGCATCTGAGGCAACATTGCCAGCGGTGTTGGAAACATTAGATGCAACACTGTCAGCTGTTTTGGAACAACTGCATGTTACGGTGTTGCCAACATTTGCAGTACCGGTGGCAACACTATTTGCAACATTTGTAGCTCCAGTTGCAACATTGTTAGCCGAATTGGTAGCAGAGTTGGCTACATTGTTGGCTGTGTTGGAAGCATCAGATGCCACAGTTTTGGCGGTATTGGCAGCAGCGGAAGCCACATTGCTGGCCGTATTGGAAGCTGAATTAGCCACGTTTTGAGCGGTACTAGAAGCATCCGAAGCCACATTACTAGCCGTATTGGAAGCATCAGATGCAACGTTACTAGCCGTATTGGAAGCATCAGATGCAACGTTACTAGCCGTATTTGCAATATCGTGAGCAATATTGGCAGCTTGTGATGCCACACTATTGGCCGCATTGGTAGCTTGAGAGGCGATGTTTTGGGCAACATTCGAAGCTTGAGAGGCGATGCTTACAGCAATTGGGGAAGCATTGGAGCAAGCTGTGTTGCAATCAACAGTTCTATTAGATGTACTGTTGGATGAAACAACAACAATAGTGCCGTTCAGCTAGAAATAATATCAAATACTATAATATACACAAAAATCTTGTTTTATAAACATACCAGGCCACTTGCAACTGAATTGCCAAGCTGTGTGGCTGCCTTGCCTACGGCTATGCCAAAATGGGATGCATCTTGGCCAATTTGAGTGCCTGCGTTACCAGCTGACTGACCAATGTCATTGCCAAACTGTGTGGCTGCCTTGCCTACGGCTATGCCAAAATGGGATGCATCTTGGCCAATTTGAGTTCCTTCGCTACCAGCTGACTGACCAATGTCATTGCCCATCTGTGAGGCGGCCTGGCCGACAGCGTTGCCAAAGTTTGACGCATCTTGGCCAACTTGAGTGCCTAGGCTGCTTGCGGACTGGCCCACATCGTTGCCAAACTGTGAGGCTGCTTGGCCAACAGCATTGCCAAAGTCAGAGGCATCCTGTCCGATCTCATTACCAAGGTTGTTCTATATTTAATTTGATAATCAGTTTGGTTTTGTTAGTTTTCTCATCATTTTACATACGAGTTCGAGACTCCTGGCACTCGCTTCCTGCTGTAGGCCAACAATGGCAACTGCCACCAAAAGGGTTCCAATAAATTTCATAAAAAAGCTGTCAGTCGTTTGTGTACAAACTATATTCTGAACTAATGATATTTGCAAATGTCCAACTGGTATTTATAGGGAAGTAAAACTCGATATATTGCGAATTTTGTTATCATCAGACATTATTTACCCAAAAATTATCTAGAGAATTTTCGTGTAATCGCAAACGTATTTAAATTCAGCTCAATTTTATCTAAAGCTAGACAAATGGTAAGAATTTTAATTGAATTAAAAATTTCCTAACACAATTAGTTAACTGTTTCCCAAAATAGTACAAATTTTAAGCATTTTTTTTCAATTCAGAATGAACTTTAATTGTTTTCATTATCACGCATTTTTTTCGATGTAGTCAGATAAATAAAAACTTGACAAACAAAAGTATTTATTTTCCCATACTTTAAAAAATAATAAACAATCATTGCAATGATCTATAAAATTACCGATTTGTTGTATGTCAATAACTTAATTGTTAAAGTGTGGCAAATTTTCTTATCTTAAACTTAAACAAAACTGTCTGAACTATTCATTTGTGTGTCATCACAATTACTTTAGGTATAGTTTTATAAATGTTGCGGGTTCTTTTGTTTACTTTTTTTTGATGACGATTGTTATTGGCACAGTGCCTTCTATAAGTTCCTGACCTTAAAGAATATTTTGTTTGGGGTAAGGTAGGCTTCTTAATTATATTTTTAAATCGCACTTTCGACAATTTCACATCAAAGCTCAAATTGATTATTTATAATATTATTAGTGTAAAATCTGTACATTACTTGAATTAAAATTATTTTTTAGATATGACATCTTAAACCATTTTTTAAGCCGTTTTCAAAGATTTATCGATTTCATTTATTGCCTTGACTTAAAGTCTTGAACGCATACAATTATAGCTTTCACTTGTACATATATACATACAATTTTATTTTATACAGCGTTTGTATACAAAACAAGTAAGAAGGCTCTAGTCGAGAAATCCCGACTAGACGATACCCTGATCCCTATATTTTACGCGTACAGTCAGTGCTTGCAAGTATTTGTGCGTGTGTGTACGACCATACTGCGTACTGCATACTCAACTTCAAGGTTCCATATCTCCGGTGTTTCTTAACCGATTTTAATAAAAATTTCACACATTGTTATTATTTTGATTAATAATTAAAATGCCATTTAAAGTTTTTTCAAATTCAAGATTTTATTGTTATCGATCACATGTGTATGTCGGAAACGGGATGAGTTATCGAAAATCGAAAACAAACTTGTACTGCCTAGGGATTAGGCGAGCTTAAGTTCCAAATCTGGAGTCTCTAGCTCTTATAGTCTCTGAGATCGACGCGTTCATACATACAGACGGACAGACGGACATGGCTATATTGACTCGACTGTTGATGCTGATAAAGAATATATATACTTTATGGGGTCGGAGATGCTTCCTTCTGCCTGTTACATACTTTTGCACAACTTCATGATACCCTTTTTTCCCATTTTTAATGGGATCAGGGTATAAAAAGTGATCAAAGTTCAATTCAAGTACATACTGCAAATTAATTGGTTTTTTTTCTTTGCACAGTTATTTTTAAACATGTCATTTGTATGCCTGGATTTTTATGCAACTTCCGGCAGAAGTTGGCATTGTTTATCCGATCATTCATTACGATAAAATTGATCGATATGTCTAGTATTCTATATAAATACGAGTTGAAAATTGTGCACCACCGACAGTTGAGAAAGTAACTTAACAAAAAAACTATCATGAAATTTGTAGTATTCCTCGTTTTGGTAGTGGCCATAATCTGCCAACTGGCCATTGCCTCAGATGCCGCTAGCATTCTCCAACAAGCAGGCAGTGCCGGCCAAGGAATTCTATCGGCCGGTGCCACATTTGGAAAGGATGTTGCAGGTGCAGCTGTCAAGGATGCCGATGGAATTGCCAGCTTATTTTGAATAATATCTGGCTTTTTATATATCTACTTATGAAGCAAGGAAAATGATTCAATTTTGTTTATATGCTTTTAGTTCTTAAAGCTAATAAAAATATTTGATGACATGTTTTAAAAAAATCCCAAATGAATTAATTTGTGGTTTAATAGTGGGACTTTTTTTTTTTATCTACCATTTTTTGGAGCGTTGTCATAATAAAATTGTAAACCACATTTCTAATACTGGTTTATTTAAAAAACCTCTTCGCTCTTCAGGGGGAAATATTTGTAGGGATTTTGGATTTTTCCTTTAGAATTATGAGGTCGCTTCGGATCTTTTGGATTGTGATAGTTGTTAATGTCAAAGTTCATAAAGTATTGGGGACCGTTTTGTCTTCTGCTCGTTTTGTTTTTGTCCGGCTTTGAATAAGCTAAACGCATTATTATATTATCGCCCAATTCGATTTTAAATGCATTATTTTGATGATTGTTTTTGACATTATCCTCAAAGTTTTCCTGTTTAGAAAAAACAATATTACTTTAAATTTACCTTTGTTGTTTTAGGTTTTTTGTTGCACTTACAAACTTTTCATCCATTTGCTTCCATATCGATTTTTGTACTTTTGTATTCACTGTTAAGACTTGCGAAAGTGTTAATAAAACTAAATAAAGTACTACGACTCTAAACATTATTAAGCAACTAAAACATTGATCCAAGCTCTAACATGATTGAAATATTCATTTGTTGCAGTTAATTTCAATTTGATTCACTTGAATTAATGTACAATTTTCTTTAATGGTTTGTAATTTATATTTAAACGGATCTGACATCTAAAGGTTTTGAATTTTTTTACTCAACTTCTACAATTCACAAATTTTTGTGCTATATTATTTTCATCATTTGTCTTAAAAAATACCTAGATCCAGATTCTTTATTTAAACTCAAAATGTATGGAGAAGTTATTGCCCGGAGCCGCATTTTTTGTCATGTAAACAACATATTTAGCAAAGGCTCTCTAAAATAAAATAATTCTTAATACACATCAACAATTAATAACTTTTAAGTACATACCCATTCATTTTCTATATTTTTACTCTCGGCAAATCTAATAGGTCTTCCATTTTCCATTTTGTTAGCCATCTGATGCATGGCTTGCTCTAAGCGTTCCACGTTATAGGCCTGGTTTGCAATTAAAAATATTACTACTAATAACAATAATGCCAAAGTCGATGTAAACATTTTGTCAGCTGGACTATTCCACTCTGTCTGAGTTGTGTTTCAAAAGACAACTTTGCATGGCACATTTTTAACGCTTACGACAACATCAAACTCAATTTGAAGCGCAAAAAAAAGAAAAAAAGAAATATTAAAAAAATGTGTCAAACCATTTGGGGGGCAAAGTCAAATGACGCATAATGGTATAACCTTCTTCTGTGTCGGGTTATGGATCGTTTAAGTTGCAATCGTTGAGCATTTATTGTGATTTTTATGCAGCTCGCCAGCGTTTTAATAGATTTTTGCATAAAACTCTTCCCAGGGTTACCGTTACTCACTTTTTGCCTAATGTAAACAAGTTATAAAACGCTCGTAAACCCAGCAGCAGGAGGAAAAAAAAAGGAAAACGAAACTATGTCGCCATAAAAATGCTATAAAATGTGCTACCGTCTAAAAAAAACAGCAGAATGCAAAGAAAGCAAAAGGGAAACGATTTTTTTTTTATGCCGCTTGCGAATTTGCGAAATGCACAAATCGTAAAGCAAGAACAAACAAAAAATTACAGCTTGGGGGTGAGCGGTCGGCAGAACTTGTCGACCTCAAAGAGCGCAATAGGGCGCCCGAAGGTGTAATCGTTTGCATCTCAATCTTCACTCTCCCTTTTGCCCTTTTTGCCCCGCTCATTATCGCAAGAATCAAAATGCGTTTGTCAATGAATTAGAATCGCTCCGATGACGACGACTCGTAAAACGTTTTGGCATTGTTATTGCTTGGTTGTTTATGTTGGTTGGTTTTTTACTATCATCATTTCAGTTTTGGTTAACTAAGTGCTTTCCTATCAATCTAAGATTAAGTGTCTGGTAATGTTTTTTTTCTTTAGTGTTTATTATAAATTTGCTTTATTATTTTAGGAACATTTTCAAAATCATGTTTATTTCATTCATATTAGTTTGTTTTCTTTTAATTAAATAATTTATAACATTTAATAAAATATATTTCTTAGTTTATTATTATTTTTACAAATTTCCTATTTGAATTTTACTATGCGTAACTTTTGGACAGCAACAAATGCTTTTTTTAGCACATAGTTACGTTCTCTACTACATTTTTCATTCTGCTACTATTTGATAAAAATGCGCTTTGGCAACACTCGTCGAAGTTATCCCCGAAACTAGACCAGTACTTTCATATAAAACACATGTTGCTTGCTGTGGCCTTAAATAAAACATTTGACACGGTTTGGAACGAGGCAGCGTGGCCGAGCGGTCTAAGGCGCTGGTTTTAGGCACCAGTCCGAAAGGGCGTGGGTTCGAATCCCACCGCTGTCAAGAGATTTTTTACTTTTTTTTTTTTCGAAAGCATCTTGTGTTTGTATGTAACGATAATATTTCACCCCACATATATGTAAGTAAGAATATATGTGCCGCTGTTTACGTTGCTAATAAAAAAATTATTGTAAAAATTTTCTTTAAATGAACTCCAAAGTTTAAAGAACGCCAAATTCATACTGAAAATATTATAAAGATACTATGTAAAATAAGATTTCTTGTTGGTGGCAATAACCTATGTCGTAAATACAAAAAAAAAGAAGATATTTTGTAAATATTTAATCCTAGATATTTTTCATTGAACAAAAATGCAAAACATTTAAAGCAATTATAAACAATACCGATAATGAAGTTTTTTTTAGAACGTTTGATATTTAGAAAAGTCTGTGTGTGTGTTGTATGCCTGAAAATATCTGGGTGTCATACGGCAGCGTGGCCGAGCGGTCTAAGGCGCTGGTTTTAGGCACCAGTCCGAAAGGGCGTGGGTTCGAATCCCACCGCTGTCAGTGTTTTGGTAATATTTTTTACTCCTTTGTAAGATTTTTTTTATTTAAGAAAGTTTACCTACACTCTAAAAAATATTCAAACTCGTTAAAAAGAAAGCACGGTTCTGTGTTTGAGTAGAAATTTGACTTTCCGGTTAAATGATATTAAATAATAAAATGAGATTAAAAACAACTAGACGAAAAATAAAATTTTTTTAATTGTAATTTGAATGTAGTTCTTAAAATTTATTTAAGATAAAACAATTTAAGTCCAGAGCAAAATGGCGTAAGTTCGAATCCCTTCGCAGTCAAATGTGGATTTGATTTTGGTTTGGTGGTTGCGGAATCTTCTCTTAAACATATTTCGCGCTTAATTAGACCATCCCCACGCCCATGTTCCGGCACAGACGTTTATCTGGCGTTGACATTTTCCGCGTGCGCTGACTTAACCTTAACTTTAACCCTTTCTGCGGTAACATGTTGATCTTGTTGGTAACCCGCCGTGTTCTGTCCAATTTAGAGACCAAACGAAAAGGAAATGACAGGAAATTAAAGAGGTTTGCGGTTATACCATCAACAAGAATCCAACTGTCCTCGCTGCGGGGCCCACTTTGAAATGAAACAACTATATTTATCTAAACTTTTATATCTTAACATTGCTAATTGGAAACATGAGAAACGTCGGTTAGCCACAAATCATACTTTAAGTATCATTTAAATTCTTTTGATTTAAATATGCCCTAAAAAGTTGCCCAAAAATTCAGTAGCAAGAAGTTTTCTTGGGATGATTTTTTGTTTTTAACGAATTCGTTTATGATAGTTTTAAAAGAAATTCGATTTTATCTTCAGTCGAAGGCTGACTAATATTATTTTATTTATATCTTCTAAGCAAACTTCTACATATATAAATTGTTAAGTGCACCGATATAATATAAATAATAAATATTTTTATAAATTTTGAACTTTGATTTATAGCTTGGAAACTTAACCTGTGCGTAACAATGCAAACTAAATGATGCTGATGGAAAACTTCAAAGAATGTTTGAGTTTAATCAATATTCAATCATATATGATTATAAAAAAAAATAATAGTTCATTTTAAGTATCGGGAAACAAAATTTCTTTTGGGAAATACGAAGAATATGGAAAATATTTTTATTGTGCTTATATTTAATTCTAATATTCATATATGTAAGTGATAGGTAAATTAATCAACTAGACTTTATCGAATTGAAGATGAGTAAATAAAATGCATGTATTTATTTGAATAATTATATATTTATGGGAGAGTACTTGGGTTTAAAGTTGACTCAGCTCAGATTAACCGTATTGCTTATGGAAATTTTTCTGCCTGTCAGGTTGAAAATTTAATACGCATTACGAACTTGTTACTGGCTCAATATTAATGGTAAAAGAGTTCCGTCTAACTCAGACATTGAGTTGACGAGTGTGTGGGTTGTATGTAGATGTGTGTGATTCCCATGAATACAATTTGAGATAGATTGAAATCCTGAACCTGTGCACTACATTCAAAATAATTCTCATGACAAATGACTTCAAATTGAATTGCGACTGAATGACTAAACTAACGAAAGTAATTGCAAATCAAAATTGATTGGAATTCGATCAGTCATAGTAGTAAGTTGTAGTAAAATGTGACAACGAAAGCGGATTCTTAAAAAGCCAACTTCATTGAGACTTGAGGTTTCCCATGGAATTTGTCGCATTAGGTTAATGAACCTACAATGGCAGCATAAAAACATAAAGATATATGTTTTTTTTTCCCCCAATATTCAGTGTCACCCAATGACATGCATTCATATTTTGATTATTGTCTCTAGCACATTTTTGATGTTGTTTAGGCGAATAGCTAAAATGTTTTAACCACAAGAAGGGGGCTTACTTTGGCTTAAAACAAACGCGGTCCATTGACGTTGTTAATTAACTTGCTGATTAAGCAATGAGAGATGCTGAGAGGTGCTTTTTTTGAGTTGTTGTTGCCGCCACCAGTTCTCAAAACGCAAAACTCAGACTCAAACTCTTGCTCGGCTTGTTCTTGTTTTTAAACTCTCAGTTAACCCAATCGTCACTGCTGTCACGGCTATAAAAGCTCAGCGTTAACATCAACCTGCTCACAGTTTCATATCGAGTGTTAAGCGTGTCAAGTCTCGACCGAATTATAAATAAATCAACTAACGAATGCAAATATTCTACAAAAAGAACTATGAAAATGTTTGTGTTATTGTTATTGTGCATTTTGGGTGCGGATTATACAAATGCCCAATGTAAGTGACAAAATCAAAAAATTAACTAACCACAAAGTTCCTGGGATTTTTTTTTTTTGATTCTACTTCGAATGTGCTTAACCAACCAAAACAAAATTTAAAAAAAATCCCAATCCAGAATGCCTCATTTTCAATGCGAATTTTGTGAAATAAATGAATTACTTTATAAATAAGCTAAATGGTCTGAATCAATCAGTGAAGCTTTTAAGGCAGCGCGTGCCACGATTTCAGTGCAACTGGGATATTACCAATGCATATGAGTTTATTAACTAATTGCACAATATCGTGTAAGATTTTGTATATTTTCCAATGTGATTTTAAATGCTTGCTCATAACTTAAACCGCAATTTGTAGTGCAACCGCAAGAATGTCATCGAGTTGACTTTTGGTCGCGTGTTCTGCGCAGCACTCAGCGGTGATTCCCCACGCGAGCATAACCAGCTTTGATCAGCTTGATCACATGTCTTTAAAAATGTATCTCTTTTGATGGTAAAAAGTTTGTAATGCATTCGCATCAAGACGACTTTTTGTGTTGTGTTGTGTTGGTTTTGCCAAGTCTGGTTTTCAGTGTTGGGAAATAAGAGCCGCATTTTTGTATTTAAAAGTAAACTCTTTTGTACATTGAAAACTTATTTTTGCGTTATAGCTACGAGACTTTAGAAGACATTTTTATTGGAATGAAATATTGTTTTAAATAGTTTATGAACAGTAAACTAAATTCAATTAAAAGCGTAATCAAGCTTTGCCAATATATAACAACTTTTAAAGTTATATTTTTAACATTTGTATCCTTTGCAGATGAGCGTTGCATCAATCCAAATCAACGTGCTGGACTCTGTGTACAGATCAGTGAATGCCAGACGTTGTATTCAGTGTTGCAGCAAGCAAGTTTATCGGACATAGAGAAGCAGTTCATTCGTGAGTCCGGCTGTGGTGTGGGCAGCGATAATCGACCCTTTGTCTGTTGCACCAGGGACACAGGGTATTCGCGCAGTCGCCGACTAACGCCCTCTTTTGCTGACTATGGTGACTTTGGTGAAACAGGCAATGACTATGATTTTGGCTGGAACCGTGCACCGAATGCACCTGAGCCGAATACTGTGCTATTTCCCGCTCAGAACTTCAGACCCTGGAGCTTTGGCAATGAGAATCAATTTCAAGCACAGCCACAACCACAGCTGCCACAACGAAGACAGTCGCAGCCAAAGCAGCCAGATGGTTCCAAATTGTTGCCACAGCCGCCGACATGCGGTGGAATCACCATCGATAACAAGATCTATGGCGGTGAGGATGCTGATCTCAATGAGTTCCCCTGGACAGTGCTACTGGAATACAGACGCCTTGCGGGCAATGGTCTTACGACCAGTTGTGCTGGCACTTTGATTAATCAGCGTTATATTCTAACTGCAGCACATTGTTTGACTGGACGGATTGTGCGCGAAATTGGACCACTGTGAGTATTAGTCAAAAATGTTTACAATCTTGAGAATAATTAGCTAAACGGGTTATTCAAAAGTCAGCCAGTTAGTCGTCGTCAGTATTATTATTCGTCATGAAATCAAGGCTTAAGGGAGTCCCACTCTCTCTTATTATTAATTCTAGTTTCTGTTTTTTTTATTGTTTCTAAGCTTAAGTATATTAATTAAGTCAGCTTAGCCAGATTGAAAGCGTTTTTGCTTTGCTTGTTAGCATATGATTCACCTGATGAGGCGTTGAGGTTAGCTGGGGAGGGGGAAGTTGGCTCAAAATGGGTAGCAATTCGTTGTGCTCGTAATTTACTGTGCTTGTATTTTGTTTCTATTTCTTTTTTGGGGGGCCGCAGTTCGCACTTTCAAAATGAAATTAGCTGCTTAATATATCTGATTTCCTGCTAATTTAATTTTTATGTTATTTTATTTTTATTTCTGCATGCTTTTTTAGTGCCTCGGTGCGTTTGGGTGAACATGATACGCGCAGTGCGGTGGACTGTCCCATTGGCGGTGGTGCGAATCGTGTTGCCTGTGCACCACCAAGTCAACGTTTGGGTGTTCAGGAGACGCACGTTCATGATTTCTATAAGGAAACCTCACCGAATCAGTTGCATGATATTGGCCTTGTTCGTTTGGATCGCAATGTTCGTTACTCGAAAAGCATTCAACCCGTTTGTTTGCCTTCTGTGGTGGCGCCGGAAACGAAACGAGCGGGTCAACAGTTCACAGTAGTTGGCTTTGGTCGCACAGTGCAATCATCGCGTAGTCCTGTCAAGCAAAAGCTAATCGTTAACTATGTGGATCCGGCAAAGTGCAGACGCAAATTTGCCGAGAGGAAGATTAGCATAATGCCGACACAGATGTGCGCTGGTGGCAAATATGCTGAGGATAGCTGTGATGGTGATTCGGGTGGTCCATTGATGCGTTTCCGGGACAATTCTTGGGTGCTCGAAGGCATTGTATCCTTCGGCTACAAGTGTGGCCTGAAGGATTGGCCGGGCGTCTATACAAATGTCGCTGCCTATGATATTTGGATAAGGCAGAATGTGAGGGCCTAAAAGAAAAACCCATTTAGCTTAGCCATCGACTTCTCTGATAGGTTTAAGTCTGAAGCTCGAATTGTGATCTTGCCAACATACACGTTTATAACCATATAATATTAATTAAACATCTTTTCATAAGTGTTAGCTATTTAGGCATTAAATGAATATTAAATTTACACAAATGCATTAAGTGAATGAACCTTTTGTTTAATATATGAAAACGAAACCTTTGGATTTTCCAGCCAAACGCCAGGCATTGACATTGCCACCGCGCTTTAATTGCCAGCCACAAAAACACAAAACCACAAGAAGAAACCGCTTCCGGTAACAATTGGCCAAAAGCAGCAGCAGCTGTTCTTTGTCCGGCTGCCTGTCTTAGACTTTGTTCAATGTTTTTGCGGTTGCGTTTCATTATCATAAGAATGTCACAAAAGAGAATTGTTGCAGGTGCATATAAGAAACGAATATGGAATATTTGAAAGTACATATGTTGTGTTTAATCTAAAACACTTGGTTCCGTTGGGTGCATAATTTTAAGAGTAGATTGAATTTGATAGAACAAGGTATATTATCTTATCGCAACGGTGTTAAACATTATATAAATAGAACCTGGTTGTTCAACCTTCTTTAACAATAAATCTGACAAATTGAAAAACAAACGAAAAAATGTATTTACAATATATGTATATACAAACCGTAAATCAAACTGAATCTTATTAAAAATTTTTTATTTTTTTTCAATATAAAGATTAATAATAAGAAATTTGTTAATTTGCGTAATATAACACATTCCTTGCTATTTAAGAAGTAATTAATTACTTCTATTATATTAACGCAGCGGTCGGGGAACTTTTTTAATCATCACCACAAAACATTTATTTGTAAGTTGACATTACTCCACGGCGAAGAAAAAAAATATTTTTGGAGTAAAATGAGTTAAAAGTATATATTTTTACAGCCTATGCCGTATGCAATGATTTTAGTTAAAACGAATTTTTGGAAAAACTGTCGTTACTCATTTTTAAGCAATTTTTGGCTCTTTTTCAGCTTTATTTTTGTTTTTTCTATTTAAAGGAACTGCTTTTTTATTTTATCATTTTTTTTTAATCGTAATGTCGCACCATTAACATATTTAAAGATCGCAGCAAGCATGCTGTTTAAAGCTTTCAAGAGCTTAATTTTAAAGTGCACGCACTAAAAGTAGGCAATGTAAAACTTAACTCGAACGTCAAATGAAAGTGAAACCAGAAAAATAACAACAAATGACTGCACAGCTGTGAGTTGAGAGCTGATTGCATAACCGGACCCCGGCTACCAGCAAGTAAGCGGACAACAGCAACACAACAACATGGCTTGACCATTGCTCCCGTTTCGTGAGACGGCGATTGCAGTTTCGGGCTCGTTTTGGTGTCACAAGTTGCGGGGGCGAAGAGAGAGAGAGCTGAAATGGTAGACAGACGGGCGGGCAGCTATCACTGTCGTTTATTTATATTTCTTCTTTGCTCATATTATGCTTTTTTGTTTTTGTTTTTGTTTTAGGCACCTTTAAGCTTCGGCTGCTCTTCCGAGGTTTCGGTTTCGGTTGCTGCCGTTTGAGGCCGTTGCGCGCAGCATTCAAATTCAGTTTTTTAATACACGGCTGAGCGTTAACGCGAGCGGATTAATATTGTGTACGTTTCTGATTGCCGTTTTCCGTTTTTTAGCGATTGCGTATACGCCGCGTTGCGCTCCGTGTTTGTTTACACATTGGTCGAGCCACGTTTTAACTGTCGCAATAACGAGAGCACCAAATTGCGATCGATATACATAAGCAGCCGATTGCCAATGTACCGCAAATGTGCCACTATCGAATTAACGGCGCATTGTGGGTGGCGGCCAGCACGGCATTGCTCACCCTTGCTCTCGTCAGCTGTGCTCAGCAGCAGGAGCAGCCGGTACACCAGCCCTGCGATATACCCAACGAAACAAAGCGGGGCATCTGCGTTCAGGTGAGCCAGTGTGCCGCCTATCTACAGGTGCGCAATGTGACCAATCTGAGCTCGGAGCGCGTCAACTTTCTGAAGAAGGTGCAGTGTGAACTGGAGCAGACAGCTGCGCTGAATGCCAGCGCAAACGAATCTGTCTATAATCCACTTGTGTGCTGTCCAGCCAATGGTCAGGATTATCTATATCCGGTCATACAGTTCTCAAAGTTTGAATATCGTCGCTTTTTGGATGTCACAGCCCGTTTTAAGCGTAAAAAGTTAAAGCGACGCATTCAAACAGTGGAACCCAGCACGGGCTTTAACTTGCTTAATGAGTGCGGCAAGCAGGTCACAAATCGAATTTATGGAGGCGAAATTGCTGAACTGGACGAGTATCCTTGGCTTGCATTATTGGTATATCATTCAAGTAAGTTATGGCGTTATGGCATTTTTAATATTTTGAAGTATCGAACAATAATGTTTTTTCTCCAGATGATTATGGTTGCAGTGGTGTTCTGATCGATGATCGTCACATTTTGACTGCTGCACACTGTGTTCAAGGCGAGGGAGTGCGAGAACGAAAAGGATTGTGAGTTTATTAAACATGAATCAAATACAAACTAAGCTTACTTATATTTATACCACCTTCTAGGAAACATATACGTTTGGGCGAGTTTAATGTGAAGACCGAGCCGGATTGCATTGAGGAACCAAACTATTTGAGCTGTGCGGATGCTGCATTGGATATTGCCTTTGAGCACATTCATGTGCATCCGGAGTACAAGGAGTATTCCAGTCACAAGTATAATGACATTGCCATAATCAGGCTGAAGCATCCCGTTAGCTTCACACACTTTATCATGCCCATTTGTTTGCCCAATAAGAGTGCACAGACGCCTCTGGTTGAGGGACAAATGTTCTCTGTCTCCGGCTGGGGACGCACTGATCTCTGTGAGTTTTAACTAGAATCCCCTATGGTATCGGTTTATTAATGGTTCTTTTACTTTTTTGCAGTTAACAAATACTTTATAAACACACATAGCCCCATCAAACTGAAGTTGAGAATACCCTACGTGTCCAGTGAGAACTGCAGCAAGCTTCTAGATGTGTATGGAGTACGTTTGGGTCCCAAGCAGATCTGCGCTGGTGGGGAGAAGGCGAAGGACACATGTGCCGGCGACAGTGGAGGTCCTCTCATGTACTTCGATCGTCAACATTCGCGTTGGGTGGCTTATGGCCTTGTTAGCTACGGTTTTACACAATGCGGCTCCGGTCCAGGAGTCTATACGTCAGTCTTGAGCTATATCAATTGGATCGAGAGCATCACAAAGCCATAAGTTGAAGAGTTCCAAATGTGGAACACAGTACTAAGACTAAGCTATATTGACGTCAGATTTTCGTTTTGGAGACTTAATTCGACATTTAAAACAGTTGGCGCCTAGCACCTGAAAATGGGTGGCTGGACGTGTCTGTGGGGATTGAACTGTTCTATTTATAAATATTTGCACACATTTTACTAATTATCTAACTTCAAATTGTTCGCTTTACAATTAGTATTTGTGAGTGTGTGTGTGTGTGGGCGTGTGTTAACAAAAGTCTGAAAAACATGTTTCTATTTAAATAAGCTATTAAAATATTTACACACACTGCCTTGTTTTCAATTAATCAAATGCCAGAAATGTTTTAAGACCTTAACCGACCTTTGCTCAACTTCAACTGCAATCGGATTTGGATTTTGGATTTTTGATGATTAGTCAGAACGTGAAATAGATTGACATGTGTTAGAAGAAGGCTCTAGTCGAGAAGTCCAGACTAGACGTTACCCTGAACCCTATACTTTACGCGTACAGTCAGTGCCTGCAAGTATGTGTGTGTGTGTGTACGCGCATACAGCATACTGCATATTCAACTTCAATGTTACATATCTCCGGTGTTTTTCAACCGATTTCATTAAAAAGTTCACAGATGGTCATTCATTTTCTTAATGTTTCAAACGCCGTCTCAAAGTTTTCCATATTTAAGATTTTGTTGATATCGATCACATGTGTGTATCGAAAACGGGAAGAGTTATCGAACATTTGAAATAAACTTGTGCTGCCTAGGGATTGGGCGAGCTTATGTTTCAAATCCGGAGTCTCTAGCTCTTATAGTCTCTGAGATTGACATTGTAGTATTTTTCCTTACGTTGTTTTACAGATAAAACTTTATTTGATATATTTTTAAATTTAAATAGGCTAAGCAAACATAGAATCTATTTTTAATTTTAATGTAAATATTTAGCGTAAAGGCTTTTAGATTGAAAAAAAAATAAATGTACTTGGTTAAAAGCAAGTTCGTATTTATCAAGCAAAATAAAGTTTGTGAGAATAGAGAGCTAAAAACAATGTATAATAACACCATAATCTCTCTTACGCTAATGGATAGAGAACAAAAACTTACAACAAAGAAGAGTTTGTTCTTGCACTTGTTAAGCATTACGTGCCCTTGAGCTCTACCGTGAGGAGTATGTATTTAATAAGCGTAGTACTTTTTATCATAATGGCTAACAGACAGCTGGACAGACAGCTCACACAGCCAGACAGTTCGTCTGTTAGTCAGCTGTTTCACTTTTTGTTGTTGTTGTGTTGTTGCCGAACAGCTGCAGCTGATAAAACTTGATATTGCAGTTTTGGTTGTTGTTGCTATTGATGTTTGTTGATGTCGTCATTGATTGCCACACTTTGCTTTCACTCGTCATTCGCATGTACTAAAACTAGCTCCCTCTTTAGACCTGGCTCAAAGCAGCTCACAGGTTGTTGGTTAAGGCTATGTTGGCAGTGATGCAATGTTAAGCGGCCGAAGTAAAGTGGAGACAAGCCAAAAACGCTGCCCAATTGTCAAATCGATGCCATTCATCAGGTGTATATGTAGCTCGAACCAAGTTGGCCAAAAATAGCCAACAGACAGAGACCGAGCCAAACATTTGTATGCACAGTTAGCCGCTGGGATGCGAACTGTGCCACTGACCAAAATTGTTTCAGCCAACGCTGACTGCTTATGTTGATCACAATATTATTGCTGTTGCTGTTGTTGTTGTTTAAGTGTGCGTCAGCGTAGTGAAAGTGAACTTGACTCTTTTCGTGCTGTTAATGTTAACGTTAATGTTAATGTTGTTGTTGATGTTGATGTTCATGTGTGTGCGATATGTGGCATTAATATTCATGATGATAGTTATCAGACAGCTGAAGAGACAGCGAGGCGCTATTGTTGTTGTTATCGACTCTGTGTTTGTGCAGCTCATTATTAAGCTTTGGCGATTTTTGTTAACCTTGAACTACATTGGGCCTTATACGTAATCATTATTTGATTGGCAAACATTATTGACATTGAAAAATGTAAAAAAATGAATATTTAATCAGAAAAACAATATTTTCCTACTGCGAATGAAATTAAAACTTAATTAAATATTTTTTAAAATAAAAATTGACTAAACGTTTCTGTCTGCTCCATTTGTCATCTACCACAAAAGCAGAAAAAACTTCTATACAAAGGCGAACTCGCTTTAAGGGCTGCTGTCACGCCCATTTTAGCTTTTATAAAACCAATTTTGTATATTTATGCAACGACAAAAGTTCGTCTAATCAATTTAGAAGTCTCAAAATAGAAAAAAAGCCAACCCTCCGTTTTATAATTGAGTTCCATAACGTTTTGTTATCGAAAGCTTTTGTGTCTAGGTAAAGTTTTGTTTGCCAAAATTGAAAAATTACAAGGTAGACCATAAAAATTAGCCATATGCCGCAGCTCTACAGGTGCACAACAAACAGTTGGCAGTTAACTGAATTGAATGCCCTTTATTATTATATGTTTTGTATTTGTTTTTATATGTTCATGGCAATTGCTTTTCTATTTATTTGCAGCTGAGCTCAAACGAAATGCATAACGATAAAAGTTTATCGATTTGTTAATTTCGCGCTGCTCATATCAATAAATGCGACAGACATGTTGACATGCCATTAAATGTCACAGACAGGACACAAGCACACAGGATACAGCTTTCGCATACTTTGCATGACGACAAACGCAACGTCCCTCCCATCAGGGAAAACAGTGGTAAGAGCAAGGGTAACTCACATACGAAGCCTTTGGGCTAAATTGTTGTGGAAATTCAATGAAATTAGAATGCGAAAAAGAAGAAATAAGTGTACATTATACAAATGTGTGTGTGTGCAGCAGATCGCTTTCATTAGTTAATGGATTGCCAATCAAATTACGAAGAAAATAAAAACAGAATTAGTGCAAAATGGAAATGGGAGGAAAAAAACGAATGGCGCTAAGAAAAAACAGTCTGAAAGTCTTATCGGAATTAAAATGTGTTTTGCGTTTTATAAACTGAATGGAATGCAATGAATGGATAGCAAACTAAAAAAGGGTCGAGGCTCTTATACACTTTCCATTTATAAGCTATCATTTGTTGTTAAAAGCATTCCTAAGCTAAGTTAGTTAAGGCTAAAAAATTTTTTTTTTAACGATTGTAAATTGTTTTTATTCAAAATTTGTTTTCACTTATATCGCTTTTAGTTCATTAAATACTTTTTAATATGTAAGCTCACTCTTTATAAAAGATATTCAGCAATGTGAGAACGGATATAGAGTATAATGTATACACTGCAAAGGCACTTGATTATCTTTTATGCGTCTCAAGAAACCGACGATTCTGTTGTCAACATTAATAATTGACAAACTTATATCATTCGTTTTGAATAACTTGAGCTAAGTGCAAGGCATCACGGAAAACAATAAAATAATAAAATTATATATTTATTTATATATTTGAAACATTGCAATAAGATATAATGTGGCGCTGTTGCTTGATGCTAGTTATACTATGTGGATATTTCCTGTTTATCAACAGTCAGCAATTTAATATCACTGAGGTGAAGTGCTTGCAGTTTATCAAAAAATGTACTTTAATCTACTGCTATCTATTCCTATGCCCATAGATTTCTTGTGACCCTTTAAAGACACTTTCACATCAAGGACCCGCTGCTATTGTATTTGGAAATCCGCGTTCCATCCATTTTGGGCGACGAGGACAGCGACAGAAGCACAGTCATAATAAAAAAGAGAGAAACATGAAAAACAAGCGACAAAGAAAGCGCAAAAATGACTCAACTAGAACGAAAACTAAAAAATTATTTAAGCAGAAATTATCGTACAAAGTAAAAATGAATTAAATGGCGCACCCCAAAGTATGCAATGAAAAATATAACAACAATTTTAGTTCGTAACATACTTTTATCAAGTTTATATATAGATCTATAAGTTATTTTAAGGTGAAGTATGTACGCGCTAAAACCAAAAACACAATAATAATTATAATAATAATAACACACCCCCAAAGAAAGCAAATAAAATCTGTGTAGACTCAACTGTACACAGTCCTTACACAATGCCACGTGGCGTTAACGCAAAACCAACAAAATCTGTTGTCGAATATGTGTATATAAATATAAACAGCAATAGACATTCGATTTTTAATCAACAAGAGGCATAATGGAAAAGCGGCGAAAACCTTCAACGATAATCATCACAATAATCGCGCACGTGATGCCAAAAGAAATTATGACTTTCATTTTGTGCGAAAATTGTGCGCTGGCAAATTTGCATATTTGCCAACGTATTACTGTTTGTTTGACACTTGAGTTGTTCAATATTTATTAAAAATTAGCAACAAGCTGCTGAAATGAGTGGCATGCAGCCTTCGCGGGTGGTGCAAGAATGCGAAAACTGACGTCGACGTTGCTTCCGCTTCCGTTTGTCTCATTTGCGTGTGCCGCGCGGAAAGAAAACTGTGAAAATTATTAAATTTTCCTTTACAATTATGCAGACTGTACAGTGTGAGAAAGTTGAGTTTTTATTTATTTTTTTTTATTGAAATTAAATTGCTGCCATCGTGCAACCAATGAGTCGGAAGTAATGCAATGAACGTGTTTACAAAATAAAAGGTAAACTGACAGAAATTTTACTTTTCTCTCTTTCTCGCACTCTTGATTTCTTCTTTTTCTTTTGTGGCAGTGGGTCAATGCTGCAGGGCAAATGTTAATGTCAACAATTCTACACATTGTAAAAAGAATATTTAATTCCAATTTTGGTGGCCCACAAAACACCACGAAATTTGCATATGAAAAAAACTAATTATAAACATTTTGTAACAGTTTCTGCCATTAATTGAAATTTTGAACTGCTGTGCAAACGAAAGGTAGTCATGGTGGGAGGTTAGGATGCTGTATGATGGGCGTAGGGCGTTAGACGGGGGCTGTAACTAAACAAACAACGACATATGCAAGCATGTGTGTGTAAGAAGAGGGGGTTGAGGCAATAGCAGCGGGGTGCATGTTAACTGTACAACAAAATGACAAATTCGTGTCATTTAAGGCAACGTACAAATAAATAAATAAGCAGGGAAGAAAGAGAAACTTGAAGCAACCCATATGTGAGTATGTGTGTGTGTGTGTGTGTTAGTGTGTGTGACACAACACTTGCGCCTTTTGGCAATTTTCCCAAAAACTCAAGTACCACTTCAATTTGCAGCTGTATGAGTGTGTGAGCGGTATGTGTAAAGTTAAGCAACACTTTTTGCACATTAGCAAAGCGACACTTGAGGCATGTGCAATGGCAGTTGAGAAGCGCTCTAGTGTTGCTGATAATGCGAAAAATACAGAGGAAGAGAGTACTTGTAGCTGTCAGCGAGATATTTGCCACACACCGCACTCCAACCTCACTGTGGCTGCCCCACAAAATTTTACTTAGCGACATTGCCAAAATATTTTCAAAGTCAAATGCAATTTGAAAGCAGATAGCAGACAAAATACAAAACTGCCTCGCTCTCCCCCCGAGGGCACAAAAAGGGACCTTATGTGAACCTTTCTGTGGCAACAACTATGCAAATAACATTAATTGTTTTGCCAAACAATAGCGAAAAATCGCAGCGGAAATTGGAAATGAGAAACTCTTCACAAAACACAAACCCAAACTGGCCCAAAAACTTGTAAATTATAAGCCGCTCGTTATATTATAGCCTTAAATCTATATATAACTATAAATGCCGAACTCCACATGAAGTCGCTAAAAGGAAAGGCTGCAAAACGATTCATTTAAATTTGATATGGGATGCTCAAAAACCGAAATTGTAGCCATACTATTTATTGCGTAAAAGGTACAGTCCCAACAACAACAGAAACATTTCAACGACAACAATAATAACAACCCCATTAAACATTTGACGGTCCATTCGCGGGTAGTTAAAAGACAGAAACACCACCACCACCGCCAATAACACATCTCAATACGCGCATTTTTTGGGTTATGAGGTGAAAATCCTGTAGAACGCTGCAAGAGCTCTTTAAGATATGCTAAGCATATGCCTCAACAAGGCAGTTGCCATTTTGCTTCTTTTTTTTTTTTAATCGCTCAAAGCCAAATGCCAACCTACTTGATACGAGTTTTTCCCATTTTCCCCCAATACTTCGTTCTTACTTTGACTTGTGCTTTCAGGTTTTTCAGTTGGATTTTCTTTTGTGTTACAGTCCAGCGATTTGCATATGAATGAGCGTGTAATAAGGCGGCGCAAGGAAATTAAAAGTAAGCAGGAACGTCGAGAAAATCCTTGCGGCACATGTGTGCACAATAGAAGTACCAGAAGTGACAGGAGCGTAGAGAAAGGAGTTCCAGTTGGTTGCTGCCGTTCCATGTAATAAAACATTCCTCGAGTGCGGAATTAATAGCTATGATTTGTCTTTTGTTGTATTGGATTCGGCTTTAAATTGCATTCAATTGTTTAATTGAGCGGAAGCAGGCGAAACTCAAGACGTCTAACAATAAGTAGAAAGAAAGAATAAAGAAAATACCTCAGGTGCTCCAGACGAACTATTTATATATATATATATATATGTATGTTTGAAGTTGTATTAAACTAAAGACGAGCGTCTGCTGATGAACTGCAATTATCGTCTAGATTACTACCCCTCATATGCACGACTCTCATACGGAAATGACTTTAATCGAAATTACGACGCATTAGCGACAACATTTTGTACAATTTTCCCGACATTTTTCCCTTTGCGTGAGTGAAATTTAATCAACTTGGTTTTTCCGGCCAACTACGCTTCTTCCAATGTTGGATTTTTTTTTATTATGCTAAACGCACAAATGAGCTGCCCTTTCGATGATGAGGATGAGCCGGGGGTTTGACTGACCAGGGGTCGCCAATGAAGCAATGATTGAGGGGGAGTCGCAAGTACACGAACTTCATTGATTAACGATTGAACAAAAGCAAAAAGGAACTAGCAGCTAAGTAAAGGAAAAGTTCCCTCGGGAGAAGGAAACGCACATCGTCTAAAGAACATACACACAGACACATGTGAGAACCAGAGCCGGACAATCGATGGCAACATAATCAAAAAATTAAAATCTCTTTATGTTTTTATGCTCGCTGATTGAATGGTTCCATTGTTGTTGTTTTTGCTCGGACAGTTTGATGTGCCGTTGATGGACTCAGCGACTGGACGTCGACTGGATGCCGAGGACGAGAACGAGGACGTGAACTTGGTCGCGGCTGACTGAACTAATCGGCTAAGAGAGAGTTTCCCTCACGGTCAGCGGCAGTCGAGTGTAATGGATACATGCCAGCTTGATAGACATTGTAATATTATTTTACCCTCACATGGAAATTGGGAAAAGCGTCGATTAACTTGCCATGCCGGGAGTTTGTCGATCCGACAGCAGAAAACCGCGAAACACGTTCCTTGTTCGTTTTGTGTGGCTTCTTTTTATCCACACACACACGTTTAATTAAGTCACGTTGTTACTTTAATCTTTAATCAAGTTATTAGCTACGTTTTTACTTTCATTCTTTTTTTTTAGGTGCTTTGATTTGGCTTTCAGCGCTAATTGCTAGAATAGTAGGTTTCCCACATCTCTCAGACATCCTTTTGTCAGCAAAAGGTTTCGAGTGGCTTTTGAAGTGTGTCAATTGTTTGAGCTTCCACTTTCTTTCCTTTGTGCGAACCAGGTGCGAACTCGAATTGTGCGAATTGCGAGTGCTTGCTAAGAAATACTGTAGACTCATGCATTTAATGACAGTAGCACATGGACAGCTGCTGTCCTTGCGACTCCCATGGCTTCGACTTATCAAACTGTCTCGTAAATAGCGCAAGAGTAGCACTTGAACAGTAAAAGAAAAATCCAATAAGCCGCCTTGAGGCAGAAACAATGAAGGCTCGATGATGACTAAGCGATGTGTCTCTCTCACACTAGGACCAACCCTCGAAAGGGACATGAGCAAGTCCTTAATACATTGTTGCCTGTGCTGTCCATTTTTATTGCAATTTGCCAACGTTTTGGGTGAAAGTGAAAGCGCAACTTGGATATTTGATTACGAAATGTTAAGCAATCTAAGCCAAGACAAGACACGCCCATAAGGGGGCCAAAGAAGGCGGTCACCCCGCTCATTACGAGCGACAAGTGAAAGTTGTTGGGGGGAAAGTGCTCACGAGAGTCAATAATGATAAACATAAAGCTAACAGATTGCGGGGGGTTGACCGAAACTTGCTGACGTCTGATATGCTCAGTGCATTAATTGCCAAAATTAAATTTATTTCGTTCATTAATACATAGGATATACGCCAACTACCATGCAAAATGTCAAGTAATCAAGTACATCCTGCGCACACGCGACTTCCAAATGGCTGGCTCGTATCCTGCGGCTGGCAGTTGTTTCATTTGAATGACAGTCGTCGACACATGATATTTCCAACATGTCATGTTGCTTATTAAACGCATAAATATAACCCAGTATGTGCTCTCTGCTCACAAAGTTACTCAAGAGGGAGATGGGGGACATGCGGTTAAATGCTGGACCTCGCTTTAGTCCTTAAGGTAGCAGGTAAACGCTCATAAAATTCCAATCAATTCGCAACAAAGAGCCAATAGTCACATAATGATGCAGAGTTTAGTTGTGGGTTATGGTTAAACGGAACCAAACCAGACCAGACCAGACCTAACCATTATCCTTTAGTAAGGGCACAATTTAAGCTGGACAATGGTCACAAATCAACGGTAAAGATGTGAGACTCTCATCAACAATAAGAGTAAGTTCTTCTATGGCTTCCAGCTAAAACTGCTGGCACACTTTTATCAAAAATTGTTTCTTTCTTTCGTTCCTGTCGTTAATCAATTAACTTAACGCCCACAACTGGTGGGGTGACCGGTTGCGCCCACTTACATACATGGATACGGTTGCTTGTCACAACTGCTGTTGATTCATGTGGCCCCTTTATCTGTATTTGCTTGACCACTTCAATATGCCAAACAAATCAAACACACCCGCACACCAACGGCTCGTCCTTGTCCTTGTCTGCCCTTCCCTTTCGAAAACAAGTCTTTGACAGTCCGAGCAAATATTGAAAAGTGAAAAGTTTATATGCTGCCAATATGTGAGTGCTGCTGTGGTTGTACCACTGATTTATGCCACAAATTTTGATAATTTATTGTTGACTGGTACTAGAAAAAAAGGGAAGAGTCCTAGGACTTGTGGTTCAACTGGAAGGTACCCTATACGAAGTTCAGCAGTATGTTTATTTTTCCATCAAAAATATGAGCAACACAGATTGATTTAATCAAAGATAAAAGTAATAAAAAGAATTGTTTTCAAAAAAATATTTTTTTTCTTCAGCTAAGGAAAACATTTTTAAGAGGACTTATATTTAGAAAATAAATTCTTTGTCGACAGCTCTTTAGTAATTGCATATGAACAGGGTATAAGAAAGCAAAGAAGCAAAATAAAAACGAATCTTTTTCATGGGGTCAGAAAAAAATATTCAAGTGGTTCGCTAGTTATGTTTTTGATGGATTTTTCTTTATATTTTCTTTCCTTTTCCTTTTTGCGTAAATTGCATTGATTGAAAGTTGTAATTTGTTGAAGCCTTTTGAGTGTCATAGTCGTTGCCCTAGTTGCTTGTTTGATTTGTACTCCATCAATTAGAGTAATCCGCTGACTTCTAATATTTACTTTCATCCCTCACCCCGTAAACTTTATTAGCTCATGTGGTATATGAGTATCATCGTATTTATTCGAATCTATTGCCTCAATACGCTGATTAATCTGCGTCCAAAGAATTAACTATACTTCAACGGCTGCTCATCCCAAGCTAAGTTTCTAGTGCCCCGGGGAATTTTCCGAAGTAAAAGCCGTTTTATGGTCACATGAGCCGGTTGCTGACTGTTGGCTGTCTCTCTACTATTTGCTGGTACTTTGCGGTTAGACCCAGTTACAGTTTCGCACTCATGTGTGTAATCCCTTCGCTGACCGAAAACTGCCCCGAGGCTGACCAAAACAAAAAATAAAAAGGATGGGTGAGTCTGCGCTCGGTTTGTGACGTTATGTAATCCAACGCGGGCCACGTTTATTACAGTGGTACACCCTTCTGCCTTTTTCCGTTGCCATGGCGTCGACAGCAACAACGAAATGAATTTGAACTTGACTGATGGCAACAGTTGGCATGATTGACTGGTCTGGTCTGGTCTCCTCGCGAACTCGACCAACTGGACCCCAAAAAATGAATCATTGCCCTGGCAACGCAACATTGCTCCAAATTAGGCAAATAATTCAAAGTAATTAGACGCTGACTTGATTTGACTTGACTGGGTTGTGCTGAGCATTTGTTACGGCAGCTTAAAATTCCAATCGCGCACTTACCCCAACCCAAAGTCGAACCCTAACCCTTAATGCTAACCCGTGTGCCCAGAAATGGTCACACAAAGTGCCCATTTGAGCGGCCATTTCCATAATGGCAACTGTAGGGTGCGCACTTGACACTTCATAATAATGAAATTATGACTGCTTATGACCATCAAAATGAAGAAAAAAAGAAAAGAAAAAAAATATAATATCAAATGGCAAACCCTTTTTATTATTTTCATTTTCTGTTATTTTTACTGGCAAACATCCAGCGACCAATTGTTACAACTACTTTTCTTTGATGGTCTTCAGTCCGAATGTCTGCTAAAATAACATGCACACAGCTGCTTGAAGACTTTTAGCTTTATTCACTTTCTTTGTTGGCTGCTGAGGGTCATACGTTGGCCATTAGTCTGGAGACGGACAACAACGAATCCATTTCCGATATTGGGTGATAAAATTTTATGCATGTAATTTGCAGCGATTTGTTGCGTCGTCTACAGTTAGCTGCTGGTACTGCTATAGCAAAAAAAAAATCGGGGTTTGTCGTCTGTCGCCGTATCTGCAAGTGTCATTGCAAAATTGTTATTGACAACATGACGGGGGAGTCGTAAATACAAATAAATACTCTTCTACCCATACATACATAGTAGTTGGCTTAAATTATTAAAAAGCATTTGCTTAACGACACTAAAACGGGTTGAAATCCGAAAAGTGTGGTCATTGACTGGTTATGTCAAAGTGATGTGTTAAAAGCTACTTAAAGATTTGCTGTGAGGTCGAAATATTCATAGATATGCAAATAAGAATGTTAAATAGGAAAGCATAAAACGAATTTGTTTTTTACTTATCATATGAAAAATGTACTGCAAGATAAATTTTCATAAGGGAATCATTAGAAAAATCATTTCCATCGAAGAAGTTAAATTTACAATCTTGCCATACAGTGAAAATAATCATTACGTTTGACTAAATTAACTTCTGCTCTATCTCTCAAATAGTAATTTTAGATCTATTCAAATTAAGCCATGCGAACAAAAGTACACGGTCTCACGTTCTCGCATCCAAATACTTTGTCACACACTTTTGAGTACAGTTTCGTGACAACGTCGACTTGTAGAAAAGCATTTGGGATGTATGATAAATGACGTCACCTTAAGTTTACGATCTACTATTTTGTGGGTGAAATTAGCATAGAATGCGCATAAAATCATAAACAGACAACATAAATAAGCACATTAAAAAATCACATCAGCAACATTAAAATAGTGAAAATGTGCAAATTAGGCGCGCCCGTTGCGACAATGCGCGTTTTATGGCCTTGCTCGATTTTTAGTGTGGAAACTGTGGCAAGATAAGTGCCACACCCCCGCCAATTTCAAGTAGCTCAGTCTATGCGCATGTGGCTCTGTCCTGATTTATGGGCGCATATTTGTGATATATGTGTTGGATTTTAAGGATTTTGCACAAATTACAATATCCACAGAGAGAGAGACAACTTGAGTGACTCTCTTAGTGTATCCTAGGTTTTGTGGCGCATATGCGCATAATTTTTGGCCACAACGAAGAGAAAATCAAAGTAAAATTTTCGTAATTTGATTTATTGGCCGACTTAACGTAGAGAACGTGCCCAAGGTTTTTGTTTTCGCGAATGTTTTTACGCAAACTCTGAAATTGATTTACTTTGATTTTGCATTTTAAATTGAGGGTTGCTCTGACTGGTATTAGCCGGGGTTACCTATGAGCCTATGAGCGAGGGTTGCACACATACAGCGATATCGATGTCAATTGGTGACGTCTTTTGGCGCTTTTGTTTCGCTGTCGCTACCAATTTATTTTCGATATACTCGAATTCAGGGCACTAAGCAGCCATAATTCCCATTGCATTAAATGCGGCCTGAAATGACAAGCACTCGACCCAAACAAGAAAAATAACAGCCGACCCACACGCGGCCTGCACGCAATTTTAAATGGATTTATTGATACGCTTCGTTGCCACAATAACAACAACGAACAAGAACCAAGGGGCTGGGTAACATGTTTGCAAACATTGGCAGCAACAAATGCCCAACTATATATCAATTGTCACCGAATGAACCCATCAACCTATCAAAAGTGACTGCCACTGATCCTGTCCTGACTTCTGGACGCTTCTGTCTCTGTTGCGCTCAACTGCATGAGAAACGGGTATTTTTGAAGCGGCGCTGAGTTCATTACGCGCATCATTTGCGAATTTTGATTTTTAATGATTTCAGTTGCTGGCCAAATTGAATTTTGATTAGTTTGCAACATTTTCGCGCACGCGTCTCCGTTTTTCCGAGGCTAAGTGGTTGGTTCTTAAACATTTTGATTGATTTCAATTATTTGTCAAGAATCTGTCTGGGTCACGACAAAACTGTGATTGTGGCTGCATCTGCTCATTGTACTATATGTAATTTCAAATCAATTTTTTCTCCAATGTTATGTAAATTTGTTAAAAATTTAATAAATCAGAATGGCTCCCATTAAAATGTCATTTATATTGCTTGCAACCTCGTTTGTTATTAGGTAGTGAATATATATTACAAGCATACTTAAACACTTAGATTAAAATGCTTTATCAAATTTTAAATGATTTTTAATTTGCTTCTACATGTTTTGTATGTTAAATATACCAGTCATGTGTAAAAACACCTAAAACTCCATTCGCTATGTTTATTAAGTGAACACCAGTTGGTTCATAGACTTGTACCAAGTGAAGGCAAAATGCGGAGTCAACTAGTAATAATTTCTGTGATTATTTTAGCAGCTTCCAGATTGATCTTTTTTAATGTAAGTAAATTATGTTAGCCGTGTGTTGTTAAATCTTTTGATTTTGTTTTTAATTTAGGAAGCGGTCCACGTAAAGTTTACAAATGCAAAATGCAGTTCGGACAATAAGAATGTGGTGGTGGAGAGATGCCGTTTAAAGGCAGTTCAAAGAAACAAAACCTTTCTTCAGTTTACCGCAACTCTATTGGAGACAATGACCGATATAAAAGCCAGAGTTCGGTTTGTGAAAAGAGCTAACGGATATAAGCCCTTTCTATATGATATCACATTCGATGTATGTGAGTTTCACAGAAAGCACAACAATCCATTTATAAATATTGTTTATAAAGTTTTTAAGGACTATTCTAATTTAAATCATACATGTCCTTATATGGTGAGTAGTTTAGTAGTTTAATATTGAATACAGTTTATGATTTGTTTTAATTTTCTTATCATATAGGGAACGGTATATGTCAATGATGCATTTATTAATCCTGAAAATGTTAAATTGCCACTGCCAACGGGTGAATATGGTCTTTTTATAACTTGGATATTTAATGGAATTGGTCATGTACAAAGCGATTTTTATTTTGAGTTTATCGAAGATCTTTTATCTTATACTAACAAATAAATGAAAATGAAAATATACTTGATTTTTGAGAAATAAAACTATAATTGATTTGTATACCCTGAATCCATTGAAGGTGGGTAAAAGGGTATAATGCTTTTGTGCAAAAGTATGTAAAAGGCAGAAAAAAGCATCTCCGACCCTATTAGGTATACATATTCTTGATCAGCATCAACAGACGAGTCGATATAACCGTTCGTCTTTCCGTCCGTATGTGTGAACTCGTCGATCTAAAAGAGACTATAAGAGCTAGATACTTCAGATTTGGAACATAACTCTTCCAGTTTCCGATATACAAATGGAATCGATAACAATAAAATCTTGAACTAGAAAAACTTGGAAACGGCGTTTGAGAAATTAGACGGAATAATGAATTTTTATTGAAAACGGCTGAGGAACACCGTAGATATGAAATATTGGAGCTAAGTCAAGTGAAGAAAAACACACACACACAAACGTACAAGCACTGATTGTACGCGCTTAGTTCAGGGTATCTTCTAGTCGGGATTTATCGACTAGAGCCTTCTTATTTGTGAATATAATTAAAATATTTAAATGGAACAGTTTAAGTTTTTTCAAATGTTAAACGATTTTTAGTAATGCTTTTTTATGGTTATTTTGTGTTAGCCATTTGCTGCAACACGTCAATTACTCAATAAATTTGATAATTTATGAATATTTTGTTGTTCGATGTTTGAATATATAGCAATCATTGTTAACGACGCATTTATACAACCAGAGAGATTTATGGTACCACTGCCATCTGGAGGATATGGTATATTTTTGGCTTGAATATTTAATAATAAAAAGGGTCGAGTATTTACCGATTTTTATTTTGAGTGTAACGAGAATCTTTAATATCAAGCAACTTTAGAATATGAGTATGTGTAGAAGACAAATGTCCCTCAATTTGTAACGGGTTTACTTTAATTATAATATGGATTCAACACTTTTGGAAGTAAAACTATTTAATATTTCTAGCCTTAAATGCCCTTTTTTCTTTTAAATAAAGATCTTCAAACGTAAATAAACATATGAAATATTAAACTACCCATCTTTTAATATGCATAAATCATAAATGACCGACCACTCACAAAACTTAATGGACCTCAACCACTCGTAACAACAACAATTTAGGCTTCGAGTGCCCGCATAAAAGGCACACACACGCACACACTCATAAAAGAGCACCCAAAAATGAACAACAACAATAAATAATAAATAATATTTCATATAAATAATTGTTTCCCGTTCTTTTGCATAGACCCAAAAATTGGGATATGCGACGAAAAATATGTTAACTAATCACCGTAGGAAAGGATTTTTATAGGTTTTCATTTCCGCATATAATCGACTTATGCCACAAGCTAAGAAATACCAAAAAGCAGTCAACGGGAAAAACCAAAAGCGGAAATGTGGAACGTTAAGCGCCAAGCCAAAAGATTTCACATCGAGGTGATATATGTCAGTCGGCAAAATGTTGCGAAAAATGCTGTAGAAAAATGTCATTTCCTTTATGAAACTCGGATATGAGTCAAATAGCCAAAAGTGGGTGTGGTCGCTAGTCTGCTAGTCTCAATAAATATAAACAATTCACATATGAATCGAGTGTTGGTGGAGAAAACTTTTGTGACACTAACAAATCAACTCGGTACATGTTGCAATAAAAACAACAGGGGTTGTGGCGAAGGCGAAGTCGGAGGCGAAGGAAAACTATATACAATATTTATGGTTATTGACCAGTTGTGACTGATAGTAGCAGCAATTACAGCAGCTTAATGACTTGTAATATTCGCCTGGAAAGTCACCCAAGTGGCTAGCGTCTATTTGTGTGGCAACTGCAACTGTTGCCAAGGTCTACAAAGGCGACCAAGGCAACGGGTGTCACTCACAGCGCACTCCTGGCCGCATTTGAATATCCGTTCGATGGCTATGGCTCCTGTAATTAGATGCCAGTCGCAACGCATGCCAAATCCAAGATAATAACACCGCGGTGGTCTTCGTTTTTTGAGTGGCACTCGTCAGTGGCCTGTGAAAAAATAGAATGAATAGAACGCGGCAGGACATTGGCGCAAAAACACTTTATCAATTGACACACACCATGACAACAATGCCACTCACAATCCAGGCACAGCTAATTGTAAATTCAAACATTTTTTTTATTTTCATTTCGTATGCCAGTTTTTTTTTTTATTATTGTATTGAAATTTGACTAACGCGCGTCTAGAGAAATTTATTGCGTTTCCTTGATAATGACATAATATTTTACGCTTCGACAAAGACAGAAAGCAAAGTGGGGCGAGAACTGAAGAGCTTCACTTTAGAGCATCGACATTTTTTTATTTAAATTTGAATTCTCTGTGTGTGTGTGTGTGTGTGTGTTTTACACATTTCCATTAATTTTAAGTGGTGCTCACAGTTTCCGCTATGGAATTGGAATTGAAACTAGGTTTTGCGTTAAGGGCTGTGGGCTGAATTCGACCCACAAGGGTATGGGTGGGCCTGGGTGGTTCTGCTTTGCTATTGTTTGGCAACTGTATCTGTATCGTTTGCATTATGCTATTATTATTGACTTTTGCGCGCCGCTCAATCATAATCATAATCAATTGTTCGCTGCTTACCTGCGCCCCGTTCTTATCAGTTGGACAGCATGTCATTTGCATAATGTAAACATTTCTACATACAAACACTCACTGTCAAGTAGCAGATAGCTAAAGCGCTTTGGTAAAAAGAAAATCAAAAGATTTAGCTCTAACAAATTGGCAACATATTTGCTATGCTTTCTCAAGTAGGCCACGTGAGCTGAAAGCCAGATCTTCAAAGGTAAGGCCAATGGGCAAACAATTGGCAAAGAAGCAAACACAAACAAACAAAAAAGGGAGTGAAGAGCACAAAAATTGTGACCTTAATTTGCAAAAGTAAATAAAAAAAAGTGCAGAAAAGAAGAAAGCGTAAAGCTGCACGCAAAAAGGATTTTAAAATCTAATTTCGAAATTTGAAAGCAAAACCGCCAAAGCGAACAAACATTGGCTTTTCAGTGGGAATGGGTTTGGGTTCTGAAGGGAGAAAGTGGAACCCTTTTTGCAAAATTTACATGCCAGTAACGCACATATGCACACACACACACACACACACATGCATATTATTTGCAAATTAGCTGGCTTGGTGGACGGGCGAAAAAGAGAAAGACATGCGAAATGGAACCAATAAACCGTGAAGCACACACGCAGGCGGCCGCCAAACACCAGTCAACAGACAGCAGGATCCAGACACACAATCAATGTGCTCAATCCGTACATGGGGTCCATGTTGTTCTTGTTGTCATTTTGTCAAGCGCGTTTGGGAATCATTGCCTGCAGGGGAAAGAAAGCGGCGTTGACTGTTTGCTTTAAAGTTCTGCAGCCATTGTTGGTTGCGGGGCAACCGCTGCTCAAAATTTCATTAAAGGGTTGGAGTTGTTATATATGCTTTGCGAAAGTCAGTAGCAGCAGCAGCATCGTCAGCATCAACATCCTGATCCTGGTGGCCAGCACATTAGACCTGTTTGTCATGTGGAACATGATTTGAGGCATTTCTGCTTCAATTGCTTTGAATAGGCGGCTGCAAAAATGGATATGATGAAAGAATAGCGTTCGCCATTTGCATGCTCTCTGTTCCAATCCAATACGAAAGCGATGGCAACCTTAAAGGATGCTCGCATTCTGCATGCGTGTAGGTTGTAGTGTTGAGGTGTGCTTTTGCACGCAACTGTACGCAATATTCGAAAGGTATGAAGATGAAAAAGAAATATACTAATTATTTACAGAAAAAGAGGTTTTGGTAAAAAAAGTAATATCTGTTTGTGGGCTTAAAAAGAGGAAGAAACTATGTCACATAGACAATTTATGTTTGATATGTTAAATATCATTATATAAAAACAATCTTAGCTGAGAGTTTTTCGCACACATTTAATTGAATTTGCCAACCTCTAAGGTATATGTTATTTCGGTATGGTATTTGGATTAGATCTTATTTGCTTACATAAAAACTGTCATAGCTTTAACTTATATTCTGATGGTATTACCGAGAACTTTTGCTTCCTTTCTGTTACTCAGCAAAATACTTGCCTATTCCTATTATCTAAGTAACACAGTTTCAATACGTATTCCACACACGAACGTTTATTGACAAACTCTTTCCACTTTCTTTTTGATTAGCAAACAATTCCCAAAATGACCAGCAAAACAACGCAACGTTCAATTTAATTTTAAACTTATGGTACAGTCTGCACATTGGGAACTTACAAAATTACAAAAACTAACGAGCGGAAAATACATTTTGAAGTTTGCAGCATCATTCTGAAATCGTTTTTAGGGTGGACACTTGGTGGACAACATAGCAGTTTAACCCTTACGTGTTAGCCAATTAACATAGCAACAACAACAGCAGCAAAAACGTGGCAACTGTTGCAAATGCCGCGCACTTGACCAACAGAAAGAGGAGGGAAATTAAGTGTTTGTTGGTGCTCTAATTGAAAGTCATTGAGCGTAAATAACTGGCTTGTTGTTGTTGTTTGGCAAAAACGCATTTGTCACACGCGTTGCCAAACTTCAAACAGGTTAAGCAGCTGGCGGCATTTTTAGCCAGAATTTGTCTAAAATTTGACAAATGACTAGCCACTCAGTGAATGGTGGCTGGTCAAGTTCAACAGTTGTAATTGTTACAACCGACTGGACAAAAGTTCACTTGTCAATGCACACAAGTTTGACAGTTGTCTGTGTTTGTTTGTGACACAGTTTGACAGCCACTCAGACTCACGCACGCACACACAGACAAACACGTAGTTTCATATGCAAAACGTTAAGAAACGCCCGTGCCACAACATGTCACAACCTTATCATTATCATCTTTATCTAACCTAATAACTGAAGTGAAATTGAAACAGCTTAACCCTTATAAACAACAGCTCACAGCTGTCTAAGAGCGACGGCTCACCCTTTCATAAATCACACCAAAATAATGTCGAAAGATTCTTATAAAATATTACGAAAAATATGATGAGCGCTTGGAAAACTGATGAAAAATCCTATCCATGACAAGACCAATGTCAAAATGATGCAAAAGGGGTTAGGCTTAAAGTCAAACCGCAGGGGAGTGAGTAAAAAATCCGGGAGACTTACAAGCGTCTAACATCAATCAAAAAAACTCCCTTCTCGATGATGCGATTTGAACTAACGATGCAACGCCCCACGGTTCAGTTGTTCACGGTTTTCACATGTGTGACAAGAAGTCATTTGAAATTGGTTAAAATTTTTTAAAGTAGTTTGCTCGAATCCAGCTTGAGAATTGGCAAAGTCGCGTGTCAATGTCTAACCCCTTTGGGATTTGCACAGCTCTTTGAATAATGATGATGATGTCGGCGGTACCGTCGCCGTTGCCTTTTGGGAAAATTTGCATGTGAAAAATAAATCGCAAGTGCAGAATGCGCCATGTAATTTACACGTTTGACAAAGTATCAATGATATCGTCGATGACATGGCGACGTCGACGTCATCACCCATGACACAAATCGTCGCAAATCGTTATTTACAATACACAACACACAACAAACGATTCCTATTCCTAACTCTGCCTCTGCCTCTGCCTCTGTTAACTTCTGTGTAATGTGTTCGTTTTCACGCCACAAAAAAAAGTTTGTTAGCTGGAGCCGGCAAGAGTCGAGGGGGCGGAGACAAGTCTTTGGCGGCAACAGTGTCACAAATATCCCGCGGCGCTTTCGCTACACATCCTTACAACAATGTGTGAAAGTTTTTTTCTGTCTTCGTAAAGAGAACAAAAAAAAATAAAATGAAGCGCCGCATGTGTCAGACACAGGCAGAACCCTTGTGCTCTTCCCCTCGCAGACATCCTTCTCTTCTTGTCGGTGGCTCTGCTTTTTAGTAGTTTTTAATGTTGTTTTGGTCCCAGAGGCTTTTTGGCACTTGGCTCGCCTGGAGCGTTTTGTACTTTTCTACAAAATTAATTTTAGCCACAGCCACCCAAAATTGCAACAGTTCGATGATTAATGATTTGTTTTTTAGCCAGCACGCGATCGAGTGAACAACTGTTCTTGTTTCTTTACTTCTATGTTTTAATCGTAATGATGAAATTTGATATACCCCAAAAGCACATAGGGGCATTATTTTTTTTTATTGGCGGGGATTATTCATTTCGGTTGCAAGCGTAATTCATTAATAATTTTTATGGTTTTGTTTCCAAGCAATCGCTGCATGGTGTCAAAGTCAAAGCGAATGTAACGAAATATTTAAAAAAAATTATAAATGTTAAAGATGGTGTTTAGACACTGGAAGATTGCTTGCATTAATGGTGTTTTCTAAAAATATAGAATCAAAGTTGGACTTAGAATAACACAAATAAATACTTCAGTGTTGAGATCTGAGTCCTTAACCCTCTCCTAGATCCTAGAATATCGAAAACTAATGAATTAATAAACTATACAAAAGCTATGTAATATTGCTATTGAATGCATTTTATCAAAATCACATCAAATCTCACACTGCTTCTGTCGAATATTCATTCAACACTCAAACAAGACTCGAAATCCATTGCGACATCAAGTTCATATCTAATTTGCAATATAGACTATTTGCCATTTTTCAAAGCTGTCAGCAACATACACACACACACACAACGCACGCCACATGCCACATTGCCACATCCTTTCTAATCATTCCACAAACACACACCTTTGCTTCAATTGGCGCCACATCTGGAAACGCCCCGGAAATGCAGAAGCAATGCGTTCAACAATAAAAAGACAAACATATTGACAGCTCAATGCCATTACCGTAATGTTTAAATAAAAATTTGCATTCATTTAGCTGGCGTGGCGTCACCCACATAGCCCAAGGGGCAATTCCCTCATCCTTAACTCTCCCTGTAAGACTGGCGCCAATCAGTGGCACGTCAAAAGTAACGCGCACAACACTTCGACATATGTTTCAGTTAACTTTTGCGAATATTTACAAAAATTGCAAATGTAACGCACACAACAAGAACAACAAGTGAAAGTGTACTGACGATTTGGGCGTTGCTGTTTTGGAAAAGTGGAAAATGCCAACAGCATCATCATCATCAGTGTTGCCACGCCTGAAATCTGCCACACCTCCCCAACCCCAACAGCTTAAAATTAATGATGTTTTGCCACGAAATAGTTGACGGGCATTGTGAAAAGCGCGAAAACTGGCAACTGAATGTTTGAGAAAATGGAAAAATGGGAACTGAAGCACATGTGCGATTGTGATTCTGACTCACTGACTGAGTTTTCATATCCGTTTGCAATTTTTAAGCTCTGGCAAAAATTGTTTTTCTTATGACTTTTATGTGTTCCCCTTTACGCAATTGACGCGTAAATTGACATTGCTTTGCTTTTAAGGTAAAATTCCATTCCATTGGCATCCTTTACAGCTCGTTATGCTAATATTCTGATGCCAAGAAAGAGTTTTTGATTAATGATGCCCAAAAATGGGGGATAAAAATGAAGAAAAAAAGTAACAGCTGTAGATACAGCAAAATTATTAGCAAAAAGTTAGATTTTGGATTTTTTTTAAGTAGACGAAATAATAATCTAAGAATAATGCGTATAAGTTAAAACTCTCCACTTACAACAAGCAGAAATAAGGGGACCTGTCTGCGGTGCTGCTTGACTTGTTATGGTTTTATATTACGCTACTTTACTCTTTCAATATTTAATCAGTGTGGAGAAGGTACATACAATAATCAAGCAGCAGACGGGCAACAGGCATTGAGTTCGGGGACCCTTAATCAAAAAATCAAACAATTGACATTCAATATGGTCTAATTTTTTACGCTACCATTAAACAAATTATTGGCATGCCATCAATGGGAAATAACAACGAGAGTATACAACAAAAACAAACGGAAAATGACAGGCAGCTTGAAGTGCCCAATACTCTCCCCCAGGGATTTCTGGGCATATCAATAAACCAAACAACAAACAACACGAAGCTAAACCAACTGTAGGACTCACTGAATGACGGACTCGTAATTGAAATTTTAGAACGAAAGCACGCAACGTGCCACAAAAAAAAAAAAAAACGTGCCACAAAGGTGCGCAACTGTACGCAATGATAAACTTTCAGCTTTGCGTTTCACTAAATCCCAAAAAAAAATAATAATACTTGAACTGCATTTGACGCTCATCAGCGGCAGGCGCGAAGAAAAATGGAAAGAATAATTGCCGCAAATTTGATGTAAAATAAGTCAGAAATTAAAGCAAAGCAATCGCTTACGCATTCGCATTCGTATTTCCGCATAATTAAGTGCACTCAAAAGGCTCGCCACTTCACTCCTTGCCACGACAGGACACAACAGAACAGGACAGTACAATGCAATGTGGTTTGTGAGGATTTATGTGTGCCACTTGAGTGCCACAAATTAATTCAAATGAAATGCGCTTGGGAAAAATTTGCTGCTCAACCAAACTGGGACAAAGTTGAATGTTAATCCTCAGACACACATACATATATATATATATTTTTGGTTGTTTGTTCCCTGTCTCTAATATTATGCGATTTGTACACCTCGGACTGGGATTTGATTCGGCGCTAATCGCAAAAGTGTCAACGGCCAGCAGGAAACTGGTCGTTTGGCTGGTCGAAGACTGGGTCTGGGTCTGTTTGCCGTTTGCTTCATTTCCGCGTTTAATCACCCCAAGAAAAGAAGGAAAAGCCTTTGTTCATCACACATTTTGACACCAGTTTTCTGGCAGGCATCGGGCATCGTCAGAAATCAGAGCAAACACTCCTGCAAAACTAATTTCCCGTTAATGAGGGTGCTGGTCCAATTTAGTTTTTTTTTTTTTTGTACTCTGATTAAGACTTTTCGCACTCTATCACACACACACACACACACACATGAGTCTCATTAATAATTTTTTCGTCAACGCTTTGCCCCGGATCGAGATTAATTTACGCCTGGGCAGAATTTGACGTGCGCCTGTCACTAGGAAAACGTTTGGCCACATTTTCTTTTATCTTCATAATCGTGTTGCAACCAGCAACAGTGAAATGTGAACTGGGTACAGTAATTGTTCCACAGAGCGTTAAATTGTTATTAATTGAATTGAGAGTGAAAACTGCGTGGTAAAACTTTTAATTGGATTGCTAGCTTATCTATATGGAGATTAATCGAAAGGAATGCGAATTAAAATGAAGTAAAATTAAAAAAAAATACATTTGTGTAGTGTGACAATATATTTATTTATTAATGTGCAAGGTGTATTCTATATGAAGTAAATACATTTTCAATATTATTATTTCGTTAATGAGCAATCACTAAGGGGACTTTTCGATCATATAAATATTTATCTCGTCATCGAGCTATGATTCTGATTGAAAGGAAATAAAATCCCCTTCAATGTAGAGAGATTTTAAGCTTAACAGAGGTTCTTAGGTTCTTAGCTTTCTAACAATACTTATAAAAAGATTTCACACCAAGCTCTTCGTCAGTTTCTCAATATCAACAGCAATATTTTATCCCTTGATACAAAATAAACTTTTATAAGATCTTTATCTTAATCGCACTCATTCTAGCCATCATCGTTGGTCAAAGTCAGGCCGACTTTTGGAGTGATCTAGGCAAAAGAGTTGTAAGCTTCCACCAACAAACAAAAACTTAAAAACATCCTAAAACTCAAATATTTCGATCAAATGCTTCAGGAACCAAAATGTACGTGAGGCAACCATAAAAACTTTGGATATTCCTCAAAAGGCTTCCGATTTAGCTGCCACGGAATTTCTCTGTGACATATTTATTTTTATTAAAAACTTAAATTTAACAATATCGTGACTTAAACTGATTGCCAAGAGTTATTTTGACGCATATGTTAAATATTTGCCACTTATGCTCATGCTCAAAATATTCATAAGCGAATATTATATGTTTCTTATCACCCCTTACGCAATCTGAGTAGATATAAGAAAAAAAAGGCTTGTCATTATTGAGGGGTATTCGTGTGGAAATCGACAGTATTTCAATAATTCTATTTATTATACAACAGTTTTGCGCTTTGTGGCAGTTCAATGCCTAAATACAATGCCAGCCAGAATAGTTGTAGTCGTATCTGATAGATACATTCATTTCAATTGTGCTTGAAATCCACCCAAAAACTACGCACCATAGTGTTTTTTTTCTTCCTCTTGTTGTGTTGTGTTTATTAAATTGTTGCGCCGTGGCTGCGAAAGGGGTGAGAGGTCGCGACAAAAGGGCGGCCGCTGTGTCAGGACCCCGACTGGTGCCAAAGGGGCCACCTTTATTAATTTGCACAATGTGATGTGCCCAGCGCTGGCAAACGAATGAACCAACCAACATCACAAGCCTGGCCATAAATCTTGTAAAAAACGAGACAGGCGACATATGAGTAGACAGAAAGAGAAAGAGAGATAGAGAGAGAGGGAGTCCTTTTGAGGATAGAGAAATTGAATTGCGTATGTGAAATTGTAATGCCTGACTTCAGGGCGAAACCATCGCATTTTTCATGCTCGCCTGCATTCATTCATCCATTCACCCATTCAAGCATTCAATCATAAAATACTAAAATGAATAAAAAACGGCGCACAAATATTTCATAAATTGAATTGTTTTGCATTGTTCTCCTTGTCACTGGCTAGCAAATATTCTGTTCTCTAATATTTTTGGCGGTAAATTTTTGCCAAAAATAACAACAAAGATATTTGTGAAATTTCTGAAATAAAATGTTATATTTCTCGCAGTGATTTATAACGCGTTTAAGAAATTGTCTGTACTGGAAAAAAAAATATGAATAAAAGAGAAAATAAATGAAAACAGATTAAAGCTAGACGATTTTAAGTGTCCGGTAATGTTATAAAATTCAACTTTTTTATGGCCGCAGACTCCTTAAATATGATAAATTGTGCCGTTAAGTTTGCACAAGCCAAATTAAATCGTTACGCTCGATTGCAAGGATTGCCCAAAAGATTTGGCAAGGATTCCACGGAGAGTTTTCTCTCCGCGCACAGAGTGAAAGTCGGTAAATTTGCGACACGATTCGACATTGGAGTGCTGCTGACACACCCGCCACGCCCCCTCGGGGCACACTTTAAAATCTGGCTGCCGGCTGCGAATTGAATTTAAATTTGCTGATTATGCGGCCGGGTCGCCACTTGGCCGGGTGCTCAAGTAGTACGAATAACGGTTATATTGAGCCATAAAAGAAATTAAGTCGAACATTATTTTTAGCTGAACTTCGTTCCTGCCACGACTTTTTACAACAACTTTCACCACCTTTTCGGCAACTTGAGTTCAAGCAAATATTATTGATACATCGGCGGCTTCTCAATGGATTGTAAACGATTTCTGTAGAGTGCCCAGCCCTGGGGGCAACCAGGCGGGGGGTGACATACATGTATGTATTACGTTCGTTCTATCTTTTATCAACAGAACCTTGCGACGCATATTACAAATTTTTTGAAACATATTTTCAAGTGTTGCTGCTGTTGTTTGACGGGCTTACAGATGATTTTCTGGGATTTACGACGACGCCTTTTCAGCACAATTTTACAATCCACGCTGCGGGCGGGCGTCAGGAAGTTGTTAAATTACTTATAGTATATGGCAAATGTGCGTAGAATCTTTTTTTTTTTTTTTTGTAATTTAAAAATGATTATTACATAAGCTGACATTGCTCGGATGGAAAATCAATGAATAAATTAGAATTTTATTTGCCACACAGAGAAACAGACAGACAAAAAGCTGATCTTTATTGTTATTCAAATGACTGGAGTATGAGGCGCTTTTATTCTAATCAGGGCATTCGAGGCGCTCAAATGATAATGATTGACTGGCACTTCTTGCCAGTCGCCGCCTAAGCTGTCAATAATTCAAACCATGTGCCGCGAGTTTTATTCGAACACACCGCCAACGGCAACGACATTACAAAAGGCACTTGCAAAGGTTGCCCGCAGACGGTCGATTTCCCAGGCGAGTTGTCCTAAGCCGATGGAGATGCCATGTAATTAGGCCGCATTCGTATTGTATTCGCGTATTCAAATTCAATTCGATTACACTTTGCTCACTTTTACAGACAGGTTATCCCATCTCCTGCCTACACTTCAACTTTACTTACTTTAACTGCAACTACATATATTGCATTCAAATATGGATTTTCACAGGGCTCAATGATTATTTAATGTAAACTTTGCGGTCACGTGTCGACCAGCTCCCAAGCAAGTAAATCAAAGCAAATTACACACAACATACACACACACAATAAGCACACACACTCACATGTGTTTTATGTGTACAGCCAAAGGCATTTTCCCCTACCCTTGATCTCTTTGCAATGCAACCCTAGATACGTTTTCACAAGTGTTTTGACATTTAAACGCATTTTATGCTCAAAATGACCAGCTACCAGCGGCAACAGTCTATTTTGGGTTATGGGCCAAGGGTCTATTGCCAAGGGAGCTCTTACACTTGTGCGATTTGGTGAAAGGTTATTCAAAAACTGTGAGAACTACTTCAAGTTACATCATCCCTGCGAAAATACTCGATTACAAACCTTACTTACATATATGTTAATAGTTTTTTTGTCTGCACTGTGTTAATTTATGTGTCAATGGATACTAATATTTGTACATTAACTGGAAATTTCCTTAACAAGCAATTAAAATCGAATATTTTTTTAGTTTCTAATTATTTTTTATTATTTGTAAATAGTTAATTAAATAAATAAATAAATTTGATGAACACTTCAGAGCACTTCACTTCTCAGTTTCTTTATCCCCTGGCTGTGGCTGCAACATTGGCAGCCTGCTGGGCAATACCCAATCCCTGGATAGTGGCATCTCGAGTGTGTTGACCAATACGTTCCTGCAAAGACAGATTTATCATGAGAATATATTCGAATGTAATAAATGTTTCGTGGGGACTTACAAGTTTCTTGCCAATCTTCTTCAACCAACCAGCCTCGGATTGACCAATGCTGATCGCCATTATGAGGGCAACAAAGACGAAGATCTTGTAGAAGTTCATGTTGAGTGTTTGTGTTTGATATTCCTTGGAATGCTGAGAGATAAGCTTTGAGCTGTTACTGTGGTTGCTGATGCTGAGCGACTGATGATTTGTGTAGCCAGTCAGTGTCTCTTTTATAGGTCGAATAATTCAAGCTGCATGCTTAACGATGCTGATAAGCCACTAACTGAGACTATGCGCCTAATCTCGGGGATTTTGTCTGGCAAAAAAAGTACAGCAGCAAAACTGAAAGACGGGAAAGCCGCAATTTTTGATTCGACTCATATTTTAATGCTATTTAAAAGTATATATTTTTCTTATGAAATTTATTTAAAGCAATCTCTGTTATTTGACTCTTTAGAGTATTTTTATTTAAGTCTTGCCAATATTGACAAACTCTTTGCAAATATCAGTCTTATGTGAGTAAATCCTCACCGTTGGCAACTGTACCTCTGTCCATTAGTGATATTACTCGTGTGGTTGCTAAAATTGTACAGAAGGGGTGTGGCACACTATCAACCACCAAATGTGTAAAAAGCATTTTTCAATGTAGAGAGCAAAGACAACAAGCGAATTTAATCAACAAAAGCACAAGCTATGCAATGGATAGATAGGATGTGCCCACTGTCAGGATATGCCACTAATTTCCTTAGCAAGTAAAAACGCTTTGACTTCATCCAACATCCAAAGCAAATTCAACGCGTTACCAAGCAAACCCTACCGCAACTCCCTTCCGTTCCTTTGCTATCCGCCCTGTCAGTAAACGACGGCAGTATCTTAGTTTCTGTTGCGTTACTTTCCGGTTCTGTTGTTGTTTTTTTGTTTCTGTAGCAGGCTTTTGTCAAAATGTAAATAAAATCGCTTGAATTAACCGCTGAGTGACAGACAGAGGCTCAACCAGAACAACCCGCCAGGACTACTAGCATGTCATAACAGACAACATTGCAGACTCCAACTTCGACTTTGGTCTCTGGTATAATGAGTTAAAAGACTTTGAGCGTTCAAAGAAGCGTTAATAAGACAATTATTGCAACTGTTTTATTGGAATTAATCTGCGGGAAGGGGAAAGTTCTGGCATTTAAGTTACATATATATATTTAAAACATAAAATCTAAAAAAAAAATAAAGTTTGAGTAAAAATGTAATAAAATAAGAATAAATTATTTATACCATGAGCTTTTTATGCTTAATTAACAAATAATCAAGCTAAAAGTTAAATAAATAAACCTTAATTTGTATGAATCATTTGCCTTTAAAAAAAAGCATCTGATTTTGTAAAACAACAACAAATTTAAGCAGTACATCTTGTCTTTTGTATGCGCAATATAATTTATAATGTTTTCTAAGAATTATCTTATTAACTTTGCAATTATCCCTTTAAAGCCCTGGAGCCCTTGTATACGAGTAAATTTTAAGTTTATTGATAATATAACTAGAACCAGACTAGAATCTAATTAGTCAAATCTGTAAGGTAAAGTACCTTAATATACATCAACTAGTGCAGTAGAAAGTTTAGGGCTCTTGCAATAAATGGGTGCATATTCAAAAGAGATTCTAGTTGTCACAAGTGCTTTGTTTTAGGCATGTTTGCTCGTTCTGGGGCTTATAATCTGCTATGTAGAGAAACCCTCAATGTCAATTAAAAGTACACAAAACAATCGTTTACATATACATTTATACTTCCTGAGTTCTTTATTGTCTTTTACAGACACACACCCTTTTATGTATAGGTTGACATGCATAGTTTATTCTCAATATCTCGGGGAGTTTTTTTCATTTGATTGAGAGGCCGGGAATCACATTATGCAGTTTCAGAGCAGAGCAGAGCAGATCAGCAAGCCCAGCCAACTGATAACTAAGAAGAAATGCTGATAAAGCGCAATAGCAACAATGACAAAAGCAAAAAAACAACAACAAAAACAGCGTTGTCAACAGTACAAGCAAAAATAATAAAAACCTGCTCTCTGCGGTTCTTTTGTTACGTGTTTTCGTTCGAGCGACGTAATCCGTCAATGTCATTATCATCGGGTCAGTGGCTTATTCATCCCGAATCTGAGTCGAATGACAGAAAAACCCGCGCAAAAGTTCATTCATAATTTGACTCGTAGTAAAAGTTTGTATTTCACCTAATTTTTTGCTGTCTTACGGGCATGACAAACATGTTTGGTGGTTACCCGAATCAAACAACTTTTGCTGACATTTTTATAAGAGCGGCTAATGTTAAGATTGCGGAAATACCTAGAACTGTATCTTAAAGTGTTATTGTTTTTTTGCCATTAGCGAAAGCTAACAAAAAAATTTTAAATAAAACTTTATGTGGGATAATAAGTCGCAACAGACAGATATATATAGACATATATATAAATATATAACTAAAACATGTCAAAGCATTTAATATTTGCATTGAAATATCTGTTTTCTTTAGTCATTAATGTAAATCGACTCATAAATATATATTTTTATACCCTGATCCCATTAAAAATGGGAAAAAAGGGTATCATGAAACTGTGCAAAAGTATGTAACGGGCAGAAGGAAGCTTCTCCGACCCCATAAAGTATATATATTATTGATCAGCATCAATAGCCGAGTCGATATAGCCATGTCCGTCTGTCCGTCTGTCCGTCTGTCTGTCCGTATGTATGAGCCAACCGATCTCAGAGACTATAAGAGCTAGAGACTCCAGATTTCGAACTTAAGCTCGCCTAATCCCTAGGCAGTACAAGTTTGTTTTCGATTTTCGATAACTCATCCCGTTTTCGATATACACATGGGATCGATAACAACAAAATCTTGAATTTTGAAAACTTTGAGATGGCATTTGAAATAATGAACAAAATAATGACAATCTGTGAAATTTTTATTAAAATCGGTTAAGAAACACCGGAGATATGGGACATTGAAGTTGGGTATGCAGTATGCGGTATGTGCGTACATACAAACACACATACTTGCAAACACTGACTGTACGCGTAAAGTATAGGGATCAGGGTATCGTCTAGTCGGGATTTCTCGACTAGAGCCTTCTTACTTGTTTATGATAGACCCTTACCACTCTCTCTCTATACTCATCTCAAAATCAAGTGCTTATCGCCAACTAAAATATCAATTAATGCATCGGTGTGTTTCAACCATTTGAGGCTTATAAGAATTGTAGCCTCGGATTTAGCTTGAAAATATATGAGCTTTATAAGAGACACCGACTGGCTACACAAATCAGCAGTCGCTCAGCTCCAGACACAATAGAAACAGTTCAAATATCAACCCACTTTCGTTCAACGGAATATCAAACACAAACACTCAACATGAACTTCTATAAGATCTTCGTCTTTGTTGCCCTCATCCTGGCGGTCAGCATTGGTCAATCCGATGCTGGTTGGTTGAAGAAGATTGGCAAGAAAATTGTAAGTCCCCCCCCACACATTTTTTCCATTCGAACATATTCTCATGATAAATTTGTCTTTGCAGGAACGCCTTGGTCAACACACCCGAGATGCCACTATCCAGGGATTAAATGTTGCCCAGAAGGCTGCCAATGTTGCAGCTACAGCCAAAGGCTAAGGACGTCTAACTTTTTATAAGCCCACAAAACTTGTATATAATTATTTGTTGATAGGATTGACAAATAATAATAAAAAAGAAACTTTTTAAAACGAATGAAAATGAATTATTGCTTTTATTTATTTATTTAATATTCAAATATAAAATATTAAAATACTTATACATTTAATTTTGCGGTTATTAAAGCAATTCAACAATAAGAACTATCTGTGCTTATATTTAACAAAAAATATATTTTTTTATTGTTTGACTAACGTGTTTAATATTTAATATATCTGCAAATATATTTTAATTATTATAAAAGACATGCATTCAGGAATATTTTCAGGCAAATGAAGATAATACAGATAATACAATAAAAATAGATATATTTATATGTGCGCTGAAATGTGTACACTTATATCAAAATTCAATATAATGGTTTATATCTCTCAAATTTTAATAGTATTTCACAGGGTATTCTTTCTTTGCTAACCCAAAGCAAAAATCATTTTTGGTACTCAAAGAAACTTTTGATTTGACTAAAAAGATCTTGCAAATTACTCTCTTGATGAAATTTAGCTATATTTATCCGTAGGAGACAAGTAAAAATCGCCTATATAACATAGGTATATTCTCTGTTTTGCAATTAACAACGAATCATCTTTTTTTAAATACTCATTTTGTATTTTTAATTTCTATTTTAACAATTTTTCGCAAATCAATAAATAAATTATATAATAAATTAACATTCGTTGCTGCTTATCCTCTGGCTGTTGCTGCAACATTGGCAGCCTGCTGGGCAACACCCAATCCCTGGATAGTGGCATCTCGAGTGTGCTGTCCAATGCGTTCCTGCAAAGACAAATTTATCATGAGAATATGTTCGAATAGAATAAAGCTTTGAGGGGGACTTACAATTTTCTTGCCAATCTTCTTCAACCAACCAGCCTCGGATTGACCAATGCTGATCGCCAGGATGAGGGCAACAAAGACGAAGATCTTGTAGAAGTTCATGTTGAATTATTGTATTTAATATTCGTTGAAATGCTAGGATAAGCTTTGAGTTGTTACTATGGCTGTTGGAGCTGAGCGACTGATAGCTTGTCTCGCCAGTTGAGTCACTTTTATACCTGAGATCAACAGTTGATACTGATAAGACTCGAACAGATGTTGCGCGAATAAGAAACGCTAAGGGGGATTTTTATTGGAAAAAGTACACAAGTATTTTGCCTTTCTCGCTAAGAGTGGTATTTTAGGGGAACCTTTCTAGTTTTGTTATATATGATAAAAAAAAAAACATTACAACCAAGTTATTAAGGATTTTTAATAGCTTCTACATCTTGACAGTAATTAAATCTTAATCATGTTGTATCTTGTATATGTTTAGTTAATCTTAACTTTTTCAGGAAACATGATACGCACTTGTTCCCGTCTGTTTCGTTGTATGTATGAGTATGTATGAGTTTGCTTTACTGTATCTTTGTGAAATCTTATATACCAACCATACCGCTTAATAATTACTACAAATAAAATCGGCAGGCTTGATCCTTTATTTAACGTGGCTGTCAATATATACGTATTTTTTTTTTGTTCATCCAAGTGGAACTAATAGGATAGCAAACATTTTTAAAAATTAAATGTGCTTTGAACGTTCCATTTATAAAACAAGTAAGAAGGCTCTAGTCGAGAAATCCGAACTAGGCGATACCCTGAACGCGTACAGTCAGTGCTTGCAAGTATGTGTGTGTGTGTGCGTACTCAACATAAATTTTCTCCGTTGTTTCTCAACCAATTTTAATAAAAATTTCACAGATTGTCATTAATTTGTTTTATGCACGGACTCACGGACAGACGGACGGACAGACGGACATGGCTATATCGACTCGGCTGTTGATGTTGATCAAGAATATATATACTTTATGGGGTCGCCGATGCTTTCTCTGCCTTTTACATACTTTTGAACAAAACCATTGTACCCCTTTTTACCCATTTTTAATGGGTTTTGGGTATAAAAAATGACAACCTTATTTCATACTTACAGTTAGTTTAAATGTACAATACTTAATGAGTTGTACGAACCAAGAATATTATATAATAACATTCTTTGACAATAGTCTGAATTGTTTGTAAGAACAAAGTTATAAAGAAGGAATCGACCCCATTGATTGTTTTAACACGTTGCTGTATCGACAATTAAATTTAAGCTGTTATTTATAAAAATAAATCATATGTATTTTTTACAGATTTCTTTTATTATTTTGATAAATATTATAATAGTTTTTTGTTCATGTTATAATATATATTTTTAAATAAATAAATAAATAAGTTTTAAAGTAAACATATAACCAATTCCTAGTTTTCTATCCCCTGGCTGTTGCTGCAACATTGGCAGCCTGCTGGGCAACACCCAATCCCTGGATGGTAGCATCTCGAGTGTGCTGTCCAATGCGTTCCTGCAAAGACAAATTTATCATGAGAATATATTCGAATGTAATAAATGTTTCGTGGGGACTTACAAGTTTCTTGCCAATCTTTTTCAACCAACCAGCCTCGGATTGACCAATGCTTATGGCCATTATGAGGGCAACAAAGACGAAGATCTTGTAGAAGTTCATGTTGAATTATTGTGTTTGATATTCCTTGGAAAGTTGAGAAATAAGCTTTAAGCTGTTACTGTGGTTAATGTAGCTGAGCGTCTGATGATTTGTGCAGCGAACCGAGGCGCTTTTATACCTCGAGTCAACAGTCGATGCTGATAAGACTCAAACAGATGTTGCGCAAGTAAACATCGCTGCGAGATAGGGGATTTTTTATTGAAGAAAATCCGTAAAATTCAACCTGGATTGGTGATAGTGATGAAGTGGGGAATTCTTTTTCTATGTAAATTTTGATAAATGAAATAAAATCTTATTTATTAATTGTATCTTGAAATAGTAGTATCAGTATAGAAGTTTTCCTAGCTGATTAACAGAGTATTCCGTAGTCGGTTATGTGCGACTTCAAATGCTAGTTTTTTATTGCTTGCTCTTTTTAAATAGATTAAAAAATTATATTTAATTCATCGAAAGATCATCCAATCTGCTCCATCATCCGTGCCAATGCGGCAGCTCTTAATGCGTTTCTGGCAGCTTTTCTCTATTAAAATATATTGTATCATAATTCACTGGTATTAAGTTATTAAAACTTTAAAAAACTTACAAGTCTTCTGAGAGTTCTGCTAAGCCAACCAGCCTCGGTTTGACCAATGGTGACGGCTAAGAAAATAGCAAAGACAATAAAGATCTTGTACAAGTTCATGTTGAGTTGTAGTATTTAAATATTCCTTAATCTGCTTCTTAGTGCTGTTGCTTTAAGTAATAGTCTGGTAATTTTTCTTTAGTACAAGCTCTTTTATACCTCAAATCAATATTTCTAACGCAAAGGTAGTAAGGGTGTTGTTTGTTTATTTATAAATACAATTACAGCTACCGTATTTATCTAATACCGTCTAGTTTTTATATTGCATAGCTTATTCATTGATTAATCCAGCTGTATCTATAGCAATAAAAAAGACATTTATACATATAAAAAATTCCAAGCCAAAGTAAATATTTGCATACCGTTTGTAAACAAGCCTTTTTTTTTTTAAAGAAGCTTTGACATGATCTGACTCTATTCTTTTCAATATGAATAAAATCAAAAAATTCGTGTTAACACGTCAATTTAAAATAGTTTAATTGTTGCTTATCATAGTTCCGTTAAAATTCAAATATTCGAATTGCCCGGCACACTTGCGCCATCTAGTGTTTCGCGGACAATGCGCACAGCCGCAGCCAGCTTCACGTCAAAAGCAACCCTGAGTAGCGTTGACGTTTGCACAGTTCATTGTCACGACGCCTACTTCCTTTCCTGTCAAAATAGTCGACAAAGGTTGGTGTAAATTTTCTGTTAACGATATGAAAATGTTGAAAAACCGGCGCAATATGCAATGCAAAGTCGAAAATAAATGGCAAAATAAACAAACTAAATATTGCCAATCATTTTGACAAAAGTGCCAAGTGAAAACCATTGAAGAAAAGTCGATGCAAAGTGATTAGAAAAAAGGTTGACAATGACTAGAGTTTGAAGAATTTTGGCTTCTGCGTCATTGTTGTTGCTGTGTATTGATTTCTGCAGCATTTTGTACTCATTTAAACGTGCATTCCATTTAATTTGCAGATGGCTATCGGCTCCAAGATTATTAAGCCCGGCGGCTCTGACCCCGATGAGTTTGAGAAGTCCATTGCCCAGGCGCTCGTTGAGCTGGAAGCCAACAGCGATCTGAAGCCTTACCTGCGCGATTTGCACATTACCCGTGCACGCGAGATTGAGTTCGGCAGCAAGAAGGTAAGTTTATTGTTGGTGTAGTTTTTGCCGCCTTTTACTAATAAATATATCTGTTGTGTTGTTAAACGCAGGCCGTCATCATCTACGTGCCCATTCCCCAGCAGAAAGTGTTCCAGAAGATCCAAATCATTTTGGTCCGCGAACTGGAGAAGAAGTTCTCTGGCAAGCACGTTGTCGTTATTGGCGAGCGTAAGATTCTGCCCAAGCCAACCCGCAAGGCACGCAACCCACTGAAACAGAAGCGACCACGTTCTCGCACTCTGACCGCTGTGTACGATGCCATTTTGGAGGATCTGGTCTTCCCCGCTGAAATCGTTGGCAAGCGTGTCCGTGTCAAGCTGGACGGCTCTCAGCTGGTGAAGGTGCATCTGGACAAGAACCAACAGACCACCATCGAACACAAAGTGAGTGCCCACAGCTGTGTTCGAGTCTCGTTACAAAAGAAACAAATTTTAAGTGATGTGCTTTGAGACTGTCCCCGTGTTTTTTGCGGTGCGCTCATCAAGCGCCGTGATTGTCAAAGGGGACACACAGTAAATGCCACTAACTCGTTATTGTGTGCCATTAACGCATCTATTGCGGGCTCACATCTCCATATATTGGCTACATTTATTGTTACTGTTCCCGTTCTTGTGTTATTTGCTAAATTTAGCTTCTCGTTTAGTGATTGTCAAACAGAACGCACAGTGAACTAAAGTCCGTTTACTCCACATTGTTGAGCCTATTAATACCAAGGTTTCTACATTACTATCCACTGGCTACATAACCTCTAGATTTCTATTTTACTTTTACCATTTGTTCAAATGATATTGCCACCGTTCTTGTGTTATTTGCTAAACTAAATTTATCGTTTAGTGATTGTCAAACAGAACGCACAATGAATCCCAGACCCGCTTACTCCACATTGTTGAGCCTATCAATAACAAGGTTTCTACATTACTATCCACTGGCCACAGTCCGATCTAATAGTAGAAATAACTACCGTTCTTGTGTTATTTGCTGAATTTAGTATATCATTCAGTGATTGTCAAACAGAACGCACATTAAATACCATCTTACTCCATAATGTCAAGCTGACTTTGGTTCATAGCTTAGTCATTACTAAAAGTTGGTCACATTCTCGCACTAAAGTTTAAATTTTCCGCCTATTTGCCTCCCAAGCGCTGATTTTTGTGCCTGGTGTCTTGGGACTTCCTATATTGGCGGTAAATTAAACGAACCCGTTTAGTCAATTTTAACTACAGCTATTTATGTTGCAGCAAAATGCTAAACCGTTCGACAACCATCTTTGAAACTAAATATATAGTTATGATATATATAATTGATACTAATTTGTGAATTTATGCATTGTCTTGCAGGTTGACACCTTCACATCGGTCTACAAGAAGCTCACCGGCCGCGATGTTACCTTCGAATTCCCAGACAACTACCTGAATGTCTAGATTTTGTTCCGCTGGCAATGTCGTCGTCGTTGTCGCGCTAGTTCGGTTCCATCAGAAATTCTGTTGTACAGAAGAAGACGGTTTTTTTATTACAAGAACTGAATGCACGTAACGTCAACTAAATAAAACAGTAAACATTTTTAAAAATTAAATTAAATTATCGTTTTAAATTTATACAAATGGCTTTAATATTGTATTAATGCTCACCTGTCTCGGTTACTTTATCAAAGCCACACAAGTGAAACATTCATTGTAATTTAATCCTTAAACATTTCATTATGCTGAAGTAATTTTTAACTTCTTGGCGCGTTAACTCACGCTGTGATCAACTTTGATGTACATAAACTTCATTCTTTGATTAAGAGCAACCGTACAACCTGATTATGCTCCCGAGCAGACGGCGTTTGTAAAACATCCTGTAATCCATTCCCCGAGGCGACATGTTTCATTTTTCGCTTCGAATGTGTGTTTAATTAAAAAAGTGCGTGGCGCATATTTATTGGATTCACTTTGTAACTTTTTTTGTTTTTTTAGGCTGCCCCGCCCAGCAGAATGCTGTTGTACAAAGACTTGTGGTAGCGACGCGTGTAATCCTTGCCACACATGTGAGAAAAGGGGTTAATGATGCGGCTGGTGGGTCTAGTTTTCCACACGACTCGGCTCATTTACATGCGCCGCTTGTAATTACGGCACATGTGGGAATCGGTAATAAATATTTTGAATAATCACGTGTGCATTTGGAATGTGAAGGGTAGGGTGGGTGGTTATGGGGGTGATAGTGGCTTGTTATACGAAAAGGATTAATCATGTGAATCATAAGAATACTTCTCTATATGGCTTGACTTAATTAATGAGTTGGCGATTTTTGTTAGAATTGATTCAAAGCCCAAGTGCAAATACAAGAAAACCTATAAATAACTGTTTGTTTTAGGTATCTTAAAAATTAGCTTAGCGAAAAATTAAAGAAGAAAGTTTATAAATAAGAATTTTACTTAAAAATATAACACTACTGTTGAGAAAGCGAGGTGCGTTTCAACTGGTCTGTGACTGAGCTAATGCGCTTGAGTAAAGTGACCATTGCTTTTTATTTACCGCATTGGTGTGTGTCTATACTTTCGAATTTAGTAAGAGCAGCAACCATTCAAAGATACTTAACCGCAAAGTGGTAGTAAACTTCACTAGAAGCTCCGGACGAAAAAAATAACTCAACTAGAATATATCCTGTAGAAATTACATTCAATATATATTTAGTAATTTTTTTTAGAAAATATTATATTAAGGTAAACAATAAAGTAGCTAAATATCCCTCATGGTATTTACAACACATGAAAAAATGCATCACGAGATTAGAGTGTGCAAAAGAATCTTAGCTTTGACTTTAATTAAATATGTATAAGGAATACTGATGAAAACATCGACCACAACAAACCGCATGATTGCCATTTTGATATTCGATTTGAGTCAACAGCAAAATCACGCAATACACTAATTTCGGAAATTATTACAGCAGAAAGTCTGACACTAGGACTGTTCGGCCCCAAAGCAAATATCAACTGTAATAGACCAAACTCCCTACCCTTAAGCAACTGTATACGGTTTTACCCTCGCAATTAAAATGAAAAAAAAAAATAAATAAATAAATAAAGTGGACAACTAAAACGCGAGCAGTGAAAAAGTTGGTGCCAAATGTTGGTGTTGCAAGTTGCTGATTGACGCTTTGACAGTCAGACAAACGGACGAAACCGGCTGCGTAGGTGACTGATACATTTGATTATTGTGCCTTAAAGGCAATTACAGTTAGACGATTTATATCTTTTACATGGTCAGCTAGCCAAATGGCACCATTGGGCTGTATTTATTATTTATGTGGCTTTTTATTTCGTTAATTTAACTGGCGACCTTGTGCCTTGGGGTTTCTATAGATATGTTACAGGATAACTAGTCCGGTCGCTTTTTTTTTTTTACTGATAAAGACAAACAATTAATATTCTCAACACACCCACATATACTAAAAAATAATACTCTACTGAATTTACAGCCCCTATTTTTATGTTAATATTTTTGGGTAAAGTTCTTAGCGAAAGAATTTTGGGTCTTTCTGTTTTTTTGTTGTTGTTTTTTCTTTTGAGGAGAGAGGAAAAGGAATTGTGAACTATTGAGTACATTATGTCATCACATGTTGCTGCTATTGGCAACACACATGAACTCAATGACTCACTTGCTTGTAACAGAGTAACATTAACGTGTTTTAATATCAGATAGTATATATTAAATGTATATAGTTAGCAATCTTATCAACTTATCAATTCCCAAGTGATTGTCACCACAATTTGTGTATTCCAAGCGCACAGCTGCGTAAACAAGGAGCTACAATAAAAGGGGACTACAACACCCTTTAATAGTATTCGCTTTCACAATAAACGACAAGAAACAGAGAGATCGCGAAAACAATCATAAACAAACAAACCATTTGAATCATTCTCGTTCCCATTACCAAGCAGAACCTATTCTACAGATTTTTTCCGATAAGCGATAAAAAAAAACCATCAATGATCATATATACCACACACACACAAACGTACAAGACATAAGTGGCAAATAGTTGGTCTCTCTGTTAAGTTTGTCTATATTTATCACTGAGTTGCCATTGCATCATCATTCGCCGCGTTGGCCTACGCCCCCCATTCCCCAACAGACAGACGGACCAAACCGGTCGCTATCGCTTCGGCAGCATTTCGTTTTTTAAACAATAACAACAATCAACGAAAAGTCACATCATCTGTTTTATTTTGTTTTTCTCCATCATGAATTTACGATAGAATATAGTAGAAGTGAGGGTGGATTATTACAATTTGACCAGCATATGTTTGGTTTCTTTTTGGCGAATAAATAAAAAAGTTTATTTAAATTTCTTTAATGGCCATACTTGAATTTCTTTTCTAGTTTGTATGTTTTGTATGTGGTGTAAAATATTTGCTTGGGAGTTTATCAGCATTTTGAGAATTGCCATTTAACGCTCTGCAGAGATAAACGCCAACGCTTTTTGCTTCCGTTTCATTAGCGTTCTCTCATTGCTGTACTAATGGTATTTTTTGTTTTTTTTGACATACAAAGTAAGTGTGCTTAAGTCGAGAGAGGTTGACGAGCAGATGACCTGTAACTAAATTTGTATCTGCTAACAAAAACCTGAAATAATGTTTATATTAATAAGCTTAAATGTGTGAAATGGTTGTTAAGTACTTTGGTTTATGTAAAGAATTTCTTTTTATATACCCTTAACTTTTTGAAAGTTGCAGAAAAATTGTGTAATGTAGATGAGTAAATGGTTTTTTCGAACAGTTTCTATGCTTGTTATCCAATCTGTATAAAAATTTTAACAATTGACCAACATTCTGTCAATACTTGTTCCTTTCAAATGGTTTATCCCAAAAATAATCAATTCTATACTGAATGGTTAACGGTTCTTAACGCACGACACCATCTGTTTCCATTTACAGGGTATCAGAACGATAATTTCAAAAGCCAATATTAGAAAAAAAAAAACACGCGCCAGGCATGTGTTACTTATGGCCTAGATGAACATAGGGCCCAGACACACAAAAAACACTGTCCAGACGGTGGATAGCACACGCAATGGCGGCACCGATAATCACACTGACTAAGCAACAAACAAATACCGAAAAAAGAGATGTGGAGAAAAAAGCGAGAGTAAGAAAAATAGAGAGAGAGGAAGTTGGTTGGCATGGGGAAGCAACAAGCGTGTGTATATGTGTGTGTGTGTGTGGAAACAGAAAAAAGTGGGTTAACGTTAACATTAATCAGAGAGTAAAGCAACAAACGCTAACCGATTTTAACGAGCTTTGACTGTTTGCTTGCGATGACGGAATGCTGCAAGCAAGTAACAACTATTCAAGTCGAATGCCGGTTATTGCTCATTCCTAAAGCTAGACGAACCCCCCTACAAGCAACCTCCAACACCATCCCCCCTGTAGCGTGCTGTCACCAACGCCTACTCCATCAGATAGCTCCAACACTGAAAACCGCTCGCTCAGGCATTGACTTTGAACTACAAAATTTTTTTGGGTTTCTGGTTTTGTGTTTTGTTGCTATTGCTATTACTATTGCTATTGCTATTGTTGTAATGTTTACGGAATGTGTGAGCACAACAGAGAATTGTAAACAGAAAACGTAGGCGAAAGAGGAGAGGGGAAACAGAAAACTAAAAGATAATAACGAACAAACAGCAACAACCAAATAAAAGTGAAAAAAAAACAAAAACAAAATGAACGCTAGTAGAAACAGCCGCAGCAGAAGCGTTGGCGACGCTTCGCCCAGCTCCACGCTTGCAGCTCCAGCGGAACGCAGCGCAGCGCAGCGTCGACGTCGCCAGCGAGCGTCGTCAGCTCTTGGATTTGGATGTAAATGTCGGCCAGTTGAGCAGCGTGCTGTTAGTCATTTGAGTTCGTTCGGTTGGTGAACACAGCGAGAACTTACCAGAGACGGTCGCAGCGTGGCAAACAACCATTAATATTATTATTATTATTTTTGGCGTTAGTTTTGAAAAACCAAGGCAACTTCCATGCGATAAAGCTCATCGCCAAAACCAACAAAGTGCGTTCCTATCAACCTATTCTAACATATTACTCTTAATCTAGTATTTGAACAAATTTTTAAGCCATATGTCAAAAAGAAAAAAATACTTTGAATTTTAAGAACGCTCGTTGACTGACGTCAGCAAATGTTTCATATTTCGTATACAAAAAAAAAATATTTTGTGTGAGTGCAGAAAAAAGTTGACTTAACTACATAAGCAATAATTTTAGCTAAGCTTGTAACAATGTTTGTTTAAGTGTAATTATAGTCTAAGAGTTACAAGTGTTAATTACGCGGTCAGAATATGAAAATAAATGTTTTTCTCATACTTGATAGTTATTTAAGACAAGTGTTAAGGTTTTCCAGATATTCTTTTGTGTATGTAATTAAAGCTGGAACATTAACAATTAGAAAAGCAAATCCAAACAAGTAAGAAGGCTCTAGTCGAGAAATCCCGACTAGACGATACCCTGATCCCTATATTTTACGCGTACAGTCAGTGCTTGCAAGTATTTGTGCGTGTGTGTACGACCATACTGCGTACTGCATACTCAACTTCAAGGTTCCATATCTCCGGTGTTTCTTAACCGATTTTAATAAAAATTTCACAGATTGTTATTATTTTGATTAATAATTAAAATGCCATTTAAAGTTTTTTCAAATTCAAGATTTTATTGTTATCGATCACATGTGTATATCGGAAACGGGATGAGTTATCGAAAATCGAAAACAAACTTGTACTGCCTAGGGATTAGGCGAGCTTAAGTTCCAAATCTGGAGTCTCTAGCTCTTATAGTCTCTGAGATCGACGCGTTCATACATACAGACGGACAGACGGACAGACGGACATGGCTATATCGACTCGACTGTTGATGCTGATAAAGAATATATATACTTTATGGGGTCGGAGATGCTTCCTTCTGCCTGTTACATACTTTTGCACAACTTCATGATACCCTTTTTTCCCATTTTTAATGGGATCAGGGTATAAAAATGGGTACTATAAACTTTAAATAATCGAAATACAAATACGCAAATTTGTAAGCATATAAGTTTAGTCTGAAAAAAAGTTTATAACGGCTTCGTATTTTCATTATTTACAATTCACTTCAAATTAATTCTATTAAATTCTACTATACGAGATGGAATTCTTGATTGAACTCATATTTCTATTCAACGGGGATATTTTTTGTGTTTAGCTTCAGTGGTTTCTTAAAATTATTGCCAGCAAGAATTGCTACAATGAATTTTATTAAAAGAAATTGAGTATCAATTAAGCTGAATATTGCTATGTTCAATGGTTATTGTTAATGAGCCACACAAAGTTAACTAAATAATGAGTTTTGAGTGATTAGTTTAAATTTTTTTAAGCTTACATGCAGTTAAATGTGTTGCAATTACAAAATGCAACAATTAAAAAAAAAATATATATATATTTTTTTCTAACCATGTAAAAAGCTGTAAAACACGTTGTAGCTGCTGATTAGAGATTTAATTGTTTATAATTAGTCGGCATCTCTGGTTATTAAAGCTGCCCGCATAAATGAACAATCAGCACTCACACTCTGAACCAAATGAGTCCCTTGATGCAAAACGAAACACGATAATATAATCAACAAATAAAATATTTATAGAACAGAAATCGTTGAATTTAACAGAGCATATTTAATTTGCTATTGAGAAAGCTTTAACTAAATATTTATGTAGTGAACAAATGGCATATAAATTTATTGATAAGTTTCAACTTTATAATTTCAAGGGTGTTTAACAAGTTGTTTACTCTTAAACAATTTAAATTTTTATTAGTTTTGTCTGCATTCGATAAGCGGCACGGAAAATTTCCAATAAAATGTTGCTTGTTGAAAAAGTGTCCATTTGCGTACATTTGGCGATTAGAACAGTGTTGTGTTGTGTTGTGGCATTTGTTCATATCGGAATGGAACGTGCCCGCCATCAGGCAATTTGCAAAAATGTTCAATAACTCGGCCAATGGGTCGGTGTGACACTATCTTCATATTCAAAGCCCAAACTAACAAGCGACATTTTAACGAATGTCAATCAAAAAGAACAACTGTTGGTTTAACTCTGGCCTGCTTGATTGTTTATTACTATTTATTATTAAGCGTAATAGAATTTTCTATTGGTGTTGTGATACTTGCGTTTTTTTCTCCAAGTTGTGAGACAGCCAACCAAAAAACGATAAAATAAAAATAAAAGCATTGAATTTTGTATAATAAATATAATTTATGCATGCTCACAAGCAGACTTTCGCCCTCGATGGCCATAATCGAGTCGCGTGTCTTGGCCCAATCTAACTGATGATGATCAACTTCTGCAACACGCACCCTTTAACGTCCAAACCTTAAAAGTCTGCCCTGTTGGGTAACCACATAGGTTTTTACTTTATTTGATTGCCATCGAGAATGCTTCGTATTCAGTTTGTGGTTCAGAATTCAGCTCTTAGTTTCTTTGCCCCATCAAATTAGTGTTGCTTTCAAAAGGTTTTTATGTGTTACATTTTCTAATTAAAAGGTAAATACGATACGGGGCGTGTTCTAGCGCCATGGGGTCGCCAAATGGGCTAATAATGAATGATGAATGCCAGCTAATGACACTATTTAACAAAATTATACGTTGCTTTGAGAAGACTAACTCACTGCTAATATTATTTAAGTTTACACAATTGATATTCATAATGTTTTCAACACTTTGATTACACTTGAGCGATCTTAGACTAACTTCTAAATACAGGTTTCAAAGCCTTTAATATTATCGATAAACGTACAAAAAGTTATGCCAAAGTTTGCAGAGGTGAAAAACCTCTCACAAAAAATTTCGTAAGATAACTTCAATAAATTAAAAAAAAATATATGTCAATTGTAACAACCTTCTCCCATTTTGTAACACTGTGTTATTTAGTCAGTATATAGCTAGTGAAATACGCCGCTTAATTAAAACTGACAGATGTCTGACATATGCATACGTACCAATCTCCTATCTTATCTGGACGATACATGACCGGAACCAATATCATATTGGCAACATTTGACGCCCCTTCTGTTAAGTATTTATGGGTGATTGTAGTTGGTAATTTTGAATTACGAACTTGCATAAAAAACGACTTCAAATGATCAGTCATTTAACACCTGTACATGGTCTCGGGAGTTAGCAATGTGAGTCACACACAGGTCTTGCCCAATATTAGTTATCATTTGTCGCTAAAACCACCTATCACTCAATAGCTTATCAGTGCCCAAAATTCTGAATGAACTTTTATACATAATACCATGCCCAGACGTTGTGGGTCATTGTGTGTGCGGCTAAATGTGTTTGTGCCAGGTGTTCGCTACCCTATATTATCGTCTTATCAATTACACACACGCAGCTATGATTAGAATTGTCTGGCACAAAATTTGTTTTGCGTCTTTGAAAAGGTTTTGATAACAGTGCGTTCATTGTTGATTGTTGCCAAAACAAAAATATGTGACTCGCAGTGACAACGATTTTTTTTTTTCGAATAACTGTTTTTGTTTTGTTCTATTTTTTTTTATAATATTTGGTTGGTTATTTTAAACATTGCCACAAATTTTATAGTATATAGTCTGCGTTGTTATTTATTTTGGGTGTTATGTCACATTATTATGACTTGTTCAACATGTCGGGTCCAAAGATACGAATTTACGCAAGAAAGAATTGAAATGGTCGAGTGGGAGGTACCCTGCATGTATGTTTTTTCTTGAATTAAATCGTTTATTGTGTATGAAAATATTAACGATTTTATTAAATTAATTTTAAGTTTCACAATTTATTAGGCATCCTAATAAAAAAGCACTTTTTGTTGATATTTCAATTTTTAAGGATTTTTATCGGATGCAATATAATAAAAATATTTTATTAATCTTTTTACTCACAAGTTTAAGTTTGGTTTAAGAATTGGCTTAAGAAAATTATTCTCCTTCCACACTGGTACTAGACACTTGGCACTAAAGTGTTAAGAATCGTCGGAATACAGATTGGTTTGTTGTTACAAGTACTTGGCTGAAACAGATAAGTTGAGTAGTAAATGTCGCTTACTTAACCTGCTTTAAGATTAGACAAGCGACAGAGAAATCGACAACCATATGAGTTAAACTGAGAAAACCTAGTGTTAATGAAAAGCGTAAACTATTCGTTGGCAAGTTTAAAAGCCTCAAAACATGCTCAAAATAGTTATATATACTAAAAGTAGGCGGGTAACATGTGAGACACTCGGAACTTTTCACAAAAAAGCTGACACAATAAAAAAATAATGTTAAAATCTGGCAAATATTTGTTCAAAACGACCAATTTTAATAGTAAACTTGATTTTGCATTGAAAAATTCGATTAACAAGTCTATGGCGAGTCGATCGATTACTCACTGTTTAAACATCTTCTCAATTGCAGATAGAACACTACCGAGTGGAGCAACCAAACTACAAATACAAAGCAACACAATGTGCCTTTCCACACCGACTCAAGGCAAAGCCGGCGGTGCCTCCGTTGCTGGACAGAGCAATGGCACGCCCTGTCACCTGGGCGATATGTGCAGCAGCAACAACAACAACAACAATAATAATAACAATAGCAATAATCAAGTAAGAGCTGATAATACTCAGTTAAAACACAGAGGCCAAGCCACAGATGCTATAACAACGATGACCAAAGAATCAGCTGAGCTGGATGACAATTTAGGTTTTAAGAACGCAAATGCCGTCTACAAAGAAAATGAGGCTAAAAAACTGAAAGTTATTGAGGAGCTGAAACAATCAAAGGAGGAGAAAGTTGTCTACAATCCTCAAATAAGATGGCCCGATCTTGGCGCCCAAACATTCTTGCACGTTGGCGCTCTCTATGGTCTCTATCTGATGTTCCATGCCAAGCTCTATACATTCCTATGGGGTATGTAGCTATTCACATGTCCATCATAATACCACTAAGCTAACTAGCTATCTATCTAGTTGGGCGTAGTGTTATTAGCAAGTGTATGTTTGTGTTCCCTGGAGTCGCTATAATTGCTTCAAACAATAAGCAAATTGTAGTTTTAGTTAGTTATTCGTACAATTTTTATTTACTCATTTACTCAAATGCACTTGAATTTGTATGTATGTATGAATATCTTACAGTTTAATTCATATGAGTAATGCAAAGAGTACGTGCTTCTGTTCCTTATGAAAACCACTTCAATTGAAATATTATTAAATTCTTATCAGTAGTTTTTTTCGGGGTATAACTAGTATTTATAGCTTGCTCATGGTTCAACTAAAATTTTAAGCTTTTATCATTATGGACTCAAAAAGCTGATAACTGAGAATCTAGATAAGGATTTATTAAAAAAAACCCTTCAGCGAGTAAAAGAAAACGCAATACAAAATCGAATAGGTTAAATCGAAGAATTCCATTTGGTTAAATAAATGTGCTTTGATTGAAATTTACTCTACTAACTTACATCAATTAGAATATTATATAGTTTTGAACTTTGACTATTAGTAATTAAAATTAATGAACGCTTCAATTGGCACCCATTCGTTTCAAATGCTGATCAACGCTGCTTTTTATATATGGGGAGCAAAATAGGTAGCATAGGCAACTTAAAATGACGCATGCCAATGTTATAATATAGGTACTATATGTTTGTGCGGGCACTATATATAGACCGATGTCATTATGTCATCAGAGAGAGGTAGCAAATCAAGCGGAACACACAGAGAGAGAGAAAGCAATAATTCAAACTATTGCCCCAAATAAATAAGAATAATTTTAACTGTTTTGGTTTCTCTTCTTGTCTAGTTGTTGCGTGCATTTGGGTTTCGGGCATTGGAATTACGGCAGGTGCTCATCGTTTATGGTCACACAAATCCTATACAGCATCACTGTTTCTGCGTGTTCTTTTGGCCTTTATGTTTACGATTGCAGGACAGGTAAGTGAAACTTACTCGACACCATTTATTATAACATGGCTAACATAACTATCTTCTTCTAGCGCGATGCTTATACTTGGGCTCTGGATCATAGAATACATCATAAGTTTTCAGAGACGGATGCGGATCCGCATAATGCCAAACGTGGCTTTTTCTTTGCCCATGTTGGTTGGCTGTTCCTAACACCCCATCCGAAGGTTATTGAGAAGCGCAAGGTCATTGATATGTCCGATCTGGAGGCGGATGCTGTTGTTATGTTCCAACGCAAATATTATATACCATTGTTTGCACTTATCTCGATCGGGTTGCCTGTTTTGGTGCCTTGGTACTTTTGGGAGGAGGATCTATGGATGTCCTTCTGGATCAACTTTAACATGCGCTTCACCTGGACTCTAAATGTGGCCTTCTTTGTTAATAGCGTTGCTCACATGTATGGCAACAAGCCTTATGACAAGTAAGTATTTATTATTTTATATGCAAATAGTAAAAACAAGATATTTAAGAGCAATAGTAATTTCAATTGGAAAAACTTATGTTGCAATTTTTTTTTTTTACTGGATATATAGCTAAGCATAATATTTATATTTTAATGTTGTGATGTGCTTATGATGTTATGCTTTGTTATACCTCATATTCCTAGGTTTATTTATTTATTATATTTATTTTGTATAAAAAGATAAACGATATCGTTAAATAATCTTGTTGATAGTAAGTATAAGCTAAGATATAATCACAAATAAACTTTACTTATCACACAAAATTTTGAATGTAAAAAAAACCTTAATATAAAATTTCGATATAATGTTAAAAATATTTTAGATAACATTCAAATATTCTGCTGTATAAATTCTCTAAAGCTTTCTGTGATTAATTCTCTTTATATATCTGTTTGCTAACTCTTATCATGGATCTTAAACTTTATATCGTCAACTCACAATTTTTTCATCAATTTAAAACCTTATGAATATTTGATTTTAATTTGTATAATATTTAGTCCTCCGATTATTATCTACATCTTTAAAATGAAATTCCCTTTTTCTTTTCACAGAAACATAACACCCGTTGAGGCACCGATTGTCTCCCTCCTAGCCATGGGCGAGGGTTGGCACAATTATCATCACGTTTTCCCCTGGGACTACAAAACTGGAGAGTTTGGCACATATGCCTTGAATGTTACAACGGCCTTCATTGACTTTTGTGCTCGTATCGGCCTTGCCAGTGGACGTAAGTATAACGCAAAAATACACAAAAACTAGTTTCCAGCTTAATCAAAAAATTCTTTTTCGTTGGATACAGGCAAATCAGTTTCTCCGGATATGGTTATACGGCGTGCAGCCAAATGTGGTGATGGTACACGATTCCTTAGCGATGAGTATGCGCACAAGAATCAAGTTTGGGGCTATGGAGACTGTGATTTGCCACGCGAGGATCTCGTTGAGTTGACAAAGATGCAAAATTAATTATTGAAGTATTAGTAGCAGTAATTGAGAGCCTGTGTTTTTTTTTATATGTTATTACTAAGTTACATGTTAAGCACCCCTACAACCCAAACAACCCTTACCAAAGGTACACAACTCTGCTTATCTCGTTGCTTTTTGATACTTACCCGAGGGCATTAAACTACATTACAATTACAAAACTAAGTCAAATGAGCTGTCTTAAATATATATATCAACGATCAGACTTCGCTACAAAAAAAAAAAAAAAAGTCTACAGCTATCATGGCTTTGCCCCTTGTTGCTGCTCATACATATGGAAATTTGTGCTTTATTTTAATTTCTTTTGTGATCGGCCCTTTCCGTTTGACTTTTTGTCTTTTCGATTCAAGTGCGCTTTAGTCCAAACTAGTAGCGTTTAAGCTGGCGCTTGCAACGGTTAGATAGAGCTGAACGCAAGACAGGAACTTTGGTGAGGAAGCAAGGAATCTGGAAAGGATCTTCACAATGTCGGAAGGAAAGCAAACGAAGGCAATCTCAAAGGACACGCCAACTGAGGATATGTTCAAAAAACGTGATGCTATCTGGCCGTTGGTCCTCTTCTATATCAATTCCTATATACTCGGCACATATGGCATTTTTTTGATATTTACAAGTGCATCGTGGCCCACAGTATTATTCAGTGAGTTCAATAAGTCAAGCACTTTCTGCATGCTTAATTACAAATTCACACTTGGGCACCTGAACACCTGGTATGTTCTCTATCTTTTTCTATCTATAGCTGGGTTTCTCACCCTACTCGGCATGTTGGGCGTAACGGTGGGCGTTCATCGTTTATGGGCACATCGCACATTTACCGCAAAAGCTCCGCTTCGCCTCTTTCTTATGATCTGCCAAACGATGGCCGGTCAGGTAAGTGCTGTTGCCCCCTTAGTTAGCGGTGTCACTGGCCAAAGCATATAGTTAAGCTTTAATATTTTGGTTAGTCAAGACGTGATCCAAAGTCAGCTAATAACACAACCTCAACCGGTTATGGTTGTGTGAAGTTCAACAGCTTTACACGTATTGCATATTGCGTTCTGTTTTATTTTAAATTTTAAATTAACGGCTGTGTAGGGTACCATTTATAGTCGCGTCCAAGCACATCGTTACCACCATGCCCAGTTCCAGCAGGATTCGGATCCCTATTACAGCAAACAGAGCTTCATGTATGCCCATCTGCATGGTAACCTGCTTAGATATTCCAAACAGCAGGAGCAACAGCTGTTGGATGTGGATATGTCTGACATTCAAAACGATAAAATTGTCATGTTCCAAAAGCGGTTAGTCTCGATATATATCTATTTATCTTCTTAATCAGGTTATCGAGCATTCTCTTTGCAGCTTCTATATTCTCCTTTATATTGTGCTAAATGTGCTGATCCCGTTGAATACACCCTTTCAGTACTTTGGAGAAACACTAGGTGTATCCATTTTAGTTGGCTTCTGGCTTAGAAGTTTGATTGTTTTGAATGTGGGAAATCTTGTGAACTCGTCGCACTTCATCTGGAGCATACGTAAGGGCTTCAAGCCCTCAGATTCGAATAGCATATTCTTTATAACAAAATCCTTCTGGCCGCAATATCACTATCTGCTGCCCAATGACTATCAGAGTGGAGAGTTTGGAGACTATGCCAATGGCACAGGTACTATTATGATAAGGGTCTTCGCAGCATTGGATTTGGCCAAGGAACTGTGCACCATCTCCTCGGTGTCTGTGCGCAATGGATTGGTAAAGGCTGTGGAAAACAAACTTCCAATTCTTGATTGCATTTTGGAACAGGCGAAACTTCAACAAAGTTCTCTGCCTGCCAATCATTATCTAAATCGGGAACAATTTATGTGAAATGAAAAATTGTTTTGTTAGTAATTGTGTAATTCTTAAATTAAGAAATGAAAATACATATTTGTTGAATAAAAAGCCTTCGAGACTTTGTTTAAGAAATTTGTTGCTTAAACTAAATTTCTCATGGTCAAAATGATTTGTTAAGCTTTAGTAAAACTTAAGTCTTAACTTCAGCTAAACAAGCTCCACATACACATCAATTTAATTAGCCTCTCGTATGTGCTCAAAGACATTTAAAGTTTATTTTCAAATGACTTTCGATTTCGCAAGCTATTCACTCGAGGCTTTCCCAAGCGACAAAAAAATAAAATAAATAAAAAAACACTAAAAAGGGCGTCTGTTTGAAGTGGATTGAGGTGTTGCGTTGGGTCGGTCATTGCTTTGTGCTAGCCACTTTAAGCAAATTAAATGAGTCGCAGTCAATAAATTATCACTAATACGCAATGTTTGCCCAGCGATTGATTGATGCGTCAATATTTGTGCACTTGAGGCCCCACACAGAAGCCTGGTTTACTATGATAAGACTAAAAGCTGACTGCCTGCCTGCCTGCCACTAAGAAGCATACAAAATGTATGCTTATTCTTTTAATATAGCTCCTGAAAAGTTGCCATCACAAATATTGACTCATTAAACACTTTTGATGAGCTTGAGCTAAGCTCAATCAAGCTAGTCGCGTTCAATTTGTCGATCTCGAAAACTAGAAAAGCTAGAGACTCCAGATTTTGAGCATAAGCTCGCCTAATCCTTAGGCAGTACAAGTTTGTTTTCGATTTTCGATAACTCATCCCGTTTCCGATATTCACATGTGATCGATAACAACAATATCTTAAATATGGAAAACTTTGAGACGGCGTTTGAAACATTGGATAAAATAATGACAATCTGTGAAATTTGTGCTAAAATTTGTTGAGAAACACTGGAGATATGGAACATTGAAGCACTGACTGTACGCGTAAAGTATTGGGTTCAGGGTATCGTCTAGTCGGGATTTCTCGACTAGAGCCTTCTAACTGGTTTTTATCAAGTTGGTAAGAGCTTAAACAAATCACACAAGTGAGCTAAAAAAAAACGTTTTTTGATTGCTAAGCAAAGAAAGAAATTCTTAGTATTTTTAAGAACAACGTCAACTTTAGTTCTTAAATAGATAACCAAAACAATCTGGTCTCATTCGGAAAATAAACTCATCTGTTAGTAACCATTTTAGGTAAATGAGTTTTATGTTCAGGTGTGTTTGTGTATAAGGGTCTAAGCTTAGTCAAGTCATATTTGCAATTTTTTTTGTTTTTTTTTGCCATTGCAATTTTGACATGTAGTATTTTAATGTGTGAGGCACTTGTACCAATTCCTAATGGTTGTGAAGTGATTACTAATGAATTTTGCCAGTTGAAAGGCATTAGGTTGCTTTTGTTATGTTGCTTTAATACTCTTACAAAAGGGTACTATAATTCCCATATCTATCATTCTACCATACAAAAAGTAAAGACAAAACCTGCTAAAAAATTATTTTACTTCATATAGTGGCCAAAATAAATTACAATTTAACCATAGAAATATATACATATATATATATATCTTATAATACGATTAATAAAACATCTTAAAAGTTGAGTAAGTATAAAATAAAAGTAAGTATACATAAAAAAAGTTAGCTGTTCTTAATTGCTCTATACATTGTGTGCCACCGCAACAAAATGCTACACAGCAGTTTTATGCGAAACATACATATATATTTATACACACCTGTGCATATGTATTAACTCGTTTCGATACATGCATATATGTTCACGCTACGCTTGAGCATTAAGTTTGTTGCAAATTGCACTTGCGTTGTGCACAGTTTTGCGTTTTGTTATGGTAATTTGTTTTTGTGCTATGAACGTGTGTTGCTTTTGTTGTTGTTTTTGTATTTTTGGCCCATACAAATAGTCAACTGAGTGACAGTTGAAGGTTGCACAGAGTTGTTGTTGATTTGTGTAATGTTCAGTCTCTAATGTCTAATTGTTCAATGTTCGAGTATAGCGTATGGATTCGTTTATTTATAGGTTGTCTTTCTTACAAATGCCACCGGAACGGACCACAACTCAAGCAGTTCCAAGCAGTTTTAACCCTGAGCCCAGAGCCACATTACGCCTTTTTTTCTCTCTCTCTCCCTCTCTGTGTAGAAAAACCAAGAAACTACAAAGTACCATAAAAAAAACTTTGCCATCTAATCGACAACAAATACTATTTGTATATATACATATAGTACTACTACATTGTTGAGCTGCATGAATGGCTTTTGATTGTGGCCATATGTCAAATGGTGCAAAAGAAGGAAATCATTAGTTTTCAGAATTATAGTGCTTATATTTTATTGTTTTTCACTTAAGGTACAACAGATCTTGTATTTGTATTTGTGTATATAGTAAACAGCTTTGTTCATACTCGCGCAATTCTTTTTGGTCAGGGAATTTTGATTGTTTGAGGCACACAATAATAATAATAATAATAATAATAAAAAAAAATGCTGACGCTGCGCAAAGTTGGTTAAGTGAAGCTGCGCAATAAAATCGAGAAGTCTCTGCTGCTGACAAAAAGTTTTAGCCACTTACACACATATTTACCTATACGTGGCTGTTTGTGTGTGCGTGTGTGTGTGTGTGTGTGTGCGTGTCTGTGTGTGTGTAGGTGCTTTAACACTTGGCATAATGTTTAGCATGAGCATTTATCTGAGTAAAATAATTTGTAAAATTTTTGTTTAAGTCAAACCCTCTTACTATTTTTTGAAGGTGTGTTTAATGAATTGTAAAGGTGTCAAAGAGTAAATCAGGAAATAAATAAAATTATACAAATATTTGTTATTTCTAACCATGAAAATGTTTTAACTTAATAACAATGGTTATAAAATCATAATTTGAAAAAAAAATAATAAAATTCCTTAGAGTATAAGTCAGGTTTCCTAAGCGGTTGTTAGGACCATTTAAAAAATGAATAAAATAATGCTTAGGATGCATTCTCAATTAGTTTAAAGTACCGCTTAACAACACTGTCTCATATACTATACAATTTTCTTTAAGTGTAATTTCTTATGCATATTCTTGCTTACATTTTAAGGTTTTTGCAGTGCGGTCAATTGGTTAATGGTTATTCTCTTTTTTTTATGTTTTCTTAGACAGTTTCAACCTGATGTTCAGTAAAAATTTGCTAATGTGTGAAGCTTACAACATAAACCACAAACCAACAGCATTAACAACGACAAAAATCTTTATAATGATTATAAGTAAACTGTCGATTGTCTTTAAAGCCTGCGCGGGAAATAAAATGAATTCAATTTAAGGTATTTCGTTTACGTTTTGAAAGATCTGTGTTGAGCGTTGGATTCCTTTTAGTGTTCGCTTTTTATTTCGGTTTCCATTTTAATTAAACTTATTTTTCGTTTATTTTGTTTTTTCTTTTTGATTTTTGTGTCTTTGTCATTACGTAAAGAGAAAGCAACGCAGTTGATGACGCTGCTGTGGCTGTTGTTGTTGTTGTTGCTGTTGCTGTTAAACTTCATGATCATCGAACGGTTTTTGACTTTGGTCAACAGAAAAAGCCAAAGTAGAGAAGGCCAAAAAAAAAAACCAAAAAACAAAGCTTGCTTGCGACTCACCGCATCTAATTTTGAACACAAGACACACGTTAGCACCACAGTTGCATGTGTTCAGTCTGTGTGTGTGTGTGTGTGTGTGTGTACATGATGAGATCTTATGGAAGAAAGAGTGAGTAGAAAGAGATTGATTGAGAAATTTTCATATTATGCAAATAGACAGCAGCAGGCAAACACTGAGAGAATTCGTCGTTGGCCATTGTGAAACGGCATATATTTCTGCACGGTTTTAATGATGCAGCACGCGCAAGAGTCCCAAATAGAAATCAATAAAAAACCAGATCTTTATATAATTTAAATTTTATGACTATACGTAACTGCCCTTAATAGCCAGAATTCAATAAATTGTAATTAAGTTGACACAGTTTAACACACAAACATATTGCCATTTCTTTGGGAGCTTGGCAACAAACTTTCAAGGCATGCAAATTATGTTTGATTGGTCTAAAAATAAGCTCTATGGAGACTTGGGTCTTCAAAAGTAAACACGCGGATGTCAAGAACCGCTCAGAATGTTTCCAATTAACAGTTAAATGCCAGTCAACAGGAAGAGCAAGTGGGGTGAGTAATATAACAGCAGACTTCTTGTCGAGATTGTCTTTCTAGCTTCTAGCAGGTAATATTAACCACAGCGACAACAAAAACAACAAAAGTTCCCCGCCAATGTGAATGATGCTGTACGTTGAAGCCGAAGTCGAACGTGACGAAAAAAAAGCTAGAGCCGAAGACAAAGCCGAAGACAAAGCTCAAACGCAAGCCCTGCCGAAGATTCACACGAAGTACACATCGCTTTTACAGGTGCCAGCTTATGCATGTGCTTTGGTGTGTGTGTGTGTGCTTGTGTATAGTGGCATAATCTTGGCCTTTAGTTTTTGTTTTTTTTTTATTTTTCTTTTCGTTTTCGGCTTTTTGTCTTTTTCTGTTTTTGCTTTAACCATTTTTGAGCCCACAGTGCGAGTGGCGCGTACAGCAACATACTATTAACAACAACAACAGCAACGTTAAGTCAGTCGGTCAATCAGTCGGCGTGTTGGTGTGTCAGCCCAGCAACAACAGCAGCATTACTAAAATCAGCGACGCCGACAGCGAAAAGTGTACGCCAACGCCGGCATAGGGTAGAAATTTTTACTTTTGACTGTGATCATTTGTCTACGGAACAGCGCCGCGTATAGTTCGTTAGATACACCGAGCGGCAAAAGGAAAAACTAACTTAAGCTGCGAGCGAGTCCCCTTCGCTCACCCCACACCCCCCAAACCACAGCAGCAAAGAGAAACTGTGGTCTTGCGCCAGACCCGGAAAAAAAAAAAAAAAACAGAGATCAGCGGCAAAACAAAAAGGGCCGCGTCGAGTGCGCGTTTCAAAGCGGCATAAAGCAAAAAAAAACTAAAAGTAAAATAATAAAAGCAAAAGCAAAAGCAAAGGCGACAAAGGCCAACTGAAAACGAAACAAAATAAGATTACTTACTAACTGCAATTAAAAATTGTTTTGTGTGTAAATCTGTGAAGAAGAAAGTTCGTATTTGGAGTTACGAGTGGTTTTTGCCCGTAAACAATTTTTCTGTTGTGTATGAAGTGAGAGATCGACCCCCTTGTATCCCCCGAACAAGCATACATTCAGCTTAAAATGGGTCATCTATCAACATCGGAGCGTGTGTGCAGCACAACGCCAATGGCCAGCACAGGTGAGGATAGTCCGCCACTTTTGGCCCGTCGCGCCAAGCTGAGCAGCGAGCAATCGCAGGTTCGTCGTAGCGATGACTCCTCCCCGGAGATGATGCCGCGCGGCAAGCAACAGCAGAAACCACAACTCTCCAAAATGGCACCACCGGCGCCCAGGGATATACCCAATCATCTGATCGATCATATACCAAAGGATCAAATCAATATGGATGAGTATACGCGCAATTTCCAAGGTGACAACATTCTTGGTTGGCAATTCAAGGCGCCACTGAAGTGGGACAAAGTCATTCAGATCTCCTTGCTGCACATTGCTGCCGTCATCTGTCTGCTCACATATCCATTGCAGGAACTGCGACTCTACTCAGTGCTCTGGTGTAAGTATATAACTGAAATCTCTTACGTAACGTATGATGTGTGGTTTACGAAATATGTGATGAAAAGAGAGTAGATACATATATTTTTTTTTTGGAAATAAGTTGTTTAAAAAACAAAAAACAAAACGCTTTTGTGTATTACAACCGAAACCACAGCAAGCGTTTTCGGAAATTGCAAAACTTTTGTTGATTTATGTATCTCTTCCCATTCGCCATTCCCCACTCTTAACTCCTCTCCACATCTGGCACACCTTCGGTCATTATTTGCAATTTAGCGCTCACATGTGTGTAAAAAAGAGAAAGACACAGCGACAGAGAAAAAAAGAAAACATTTACATATATCTTCTTTTTACTGTTTGTTTATTTAAGTGTTGCTTTTATTTCTTTTCTTTTTTTGGGGTCATCTTACGTGTGTTTCATAATTTTTGATTACATTTCAGTTTCCAATAACACTTGCTATTATTGACTTGAATTAATATTTGCATTTTCACCCAAATCCCTAAAATATCTCACTTTTTAATTCCACGCTGGCATCGCAGTTGACATCGCAGTTGCTGTTGCTGTTGCCGTTGCAGTCGCAATCGCATCAAAAGTCAACTTTGTCATGTTGAAATATTAAATTTTTATTTTTTTATTTTTGGCATCGGGTTTATAGGGTTTTTGTTGTTGTTGTCTTTGCTGTGTTGTTAGCATTGTACTCGAATTTTTCTGAAATTTGCCAGCGCATGCAATTTCAGCATTAAATTCAACTGACACAGGTAAACTAAACGAAAACGAAAACTAAACGAAAACGAAAACTAAACGAAAACGAAACGCAAAGAAAAACAGTCAATAAAATTGCAGTTGACACATATTTGTATTTGGGCTATAAAAGAGAGAAAGAGTACCAAGGCTAATAGCGTTGTAATTTTGAAATTTGGGCCAGAAAATTCTATGCGAACCAAGGTTTAAGTTAAATAAGTCATAAGAGCGAACGAAAACAAAGCCAAGCCTCGTCTTGTCACGCCTCGCCATTTGGGCCACTTGAGATGCCAGTTAGCCATGTAAGTCGAAGCCAGGGCCGCTGGCTCCAATGTACAATATACGATTTATGACAAGCAAACTACACTATATTGTATGTACTTTATGAACCCCACACACATATGCGAAATAAAAAGCCGCGAGACACTTGACATTGAGTTCTTTTTCAACAGGGGAAGCCATCTTCATCTTCAGTTTCGTTTTCCATGCACGCAGCATTAATGGCAATTTTAGGACGAAAAAAAAAACAATGTTTTAAATATGCATGCATTGTAAATTTTTATTATTTATTGCTTGAGCACTTGAATGCGAACCTGGTCTAGACATTGTCGAACCTTTTAAGGGCGGCGTTGAGCTCGTAAATATTTTGGCAAATTACAGGCTGACGTGCAGCGTTTATTCAATGACCAGAAAATTGTTCCTCTTTTAAATTATATTGTGTCGTACGTTTTTTCTTCTTCATGTTTTACACAAACATGTAATGATATTAATTAGTTTCTTTTGGGGCGTTCATGTTATACAAGAAGATGTTTCGCACCACTAGCTAAGTTGTTTTTGTCTTTTTTAACCATTTAGGTGGAGGCGGTGCTAATGAAGTTTTAGCCCACAAAAAATATAACGACAAATTTTCTATACGTTTAGCTTAGGGGCTTAACCCATAAGCTGTTGTGTATGTAAAACGTGTAGGTTGCTTTGTCTTATGAACTATGTTTTTGCAATCATGTCATCATGCCTTATATCATTATAATCTCAAAATTCAAACTCGTAAACAACATTCGCACTTTGGAACTATAAAGACTTATGAAAGTTAATAGAAAGTGAAGCTCTTATGTCATTGATTTTTAATATATGTTGGACATTTTTAATGATATGAACTTTGCTGCATTTTGTATATCGAGTATATCGATCTCTTCGACAATCCATTTCCTTCATTAGTTCGTTGACACACAATTTGAATTTATTTTTTTCTTGGGGAGCCCACATTGAACCATTTCACAAAATAGGTCTTGGGACCCAATGACACCTCATGCAACCTGAATGCATTTCATTTGCCTTTCAAATCAAATCAAATCAAATCAAATCAAATCATTTTTGAAATGATTAAATGCATTTGCTTAAGAATTTGAAAATGTATTAACCTTGATGAACTGCCAAATGAGATATTCTTAGACTTGAGATGATTTAATTAAATTTAAATGCAACAGCTACGATCGATGATATTATACATAGATAGATAGATGTTATATGACTGAATATACATATGGATATTGTTTTTTTTTTCCTTTCGGGGTTTTGTCCATTTATGGCAAGTGCGGAACTGGTTTTCTATTTGAGTTTTGGCTTTGTCACAACAATAAAGCAACAAAGTCTTGAAGGTTAATCTTTCATTTAACCAGACGGCATGTAACACCTTGATGAATGTATGAATCGTTAATTTTTCATACGTTTCAAAAAATTGTGAAACGTGAATGAATTTTTGTTGTTAGCAATTGTCATCATCTTTGTTTTAGTTTTCAACTAACGTAATTGATATTTTGTTTTTCGTGTCTGTCATTAGTACTAAGTGTTGCGGAAAAGCACTCAATAACTTGAAAAATCAATTGCCTCTTAATTGTTGTTTTGTTGTTTTGTAGGCGTTGAAACGCACACTTTTCTATCTCATGGATACAGATTTAGATGTAGATGTATCTTGAAGTTGGTGCACTTGCATCCGGCTTTGTTTGGTGACAATCCACAAATTGACTAAGTCATTAATCAAGTGGAAAAGAAAGAAGGGCTTGAAGTGGGAAATATACAACAAGTTTCTCAATTGTCATTCATCTAAGTGAAATGCAAATGCAGTGACATTCTGTGTAAGTCACTGTTTCCCCGTTTAACGTGTTCATTATGCTAATGTAATCGCACGACTTAGTTGGAAACCGCCCATAGTCCCACAACAGATACAAAGAAACCACTGCGGTTACAATACAGTATCTCAAGCATCAAATCATCAAACAATAACAATTCCAACTACAAAGTTTCCCATGATTGGCCTTGGTGGGGGGCTAGATTTCTTCGTCTGTGTCTATTATGCACTAATTTGACCAACAAATTAACACCATCACACAAATGCTTCCATTTTTGTAAAAGTTTGGCATTTTCGGCATTTTATTGCGGTGTACTGACACACACATACGTGTTATATATATGTTTTTTAAAATTTAATTAACACGACATTTGTTCGCTTTTGTAGTTGGTGTTGAGATAGTAATGAATGTTGTAAATACCATTTACCTTCGTACATCTGTGCTTATGTCTATATATCTATTTTACTTATATGTTTTTTGTAGCCTTCTTGATGGGCGGCATTGCTGGGTTTGGTGTTACGGCGGGCGCCCATCGTTTTTGGACACATCGCAGCTATAAGGCAAACACTGTCTTGAGGAGTCTTCTGATGCTTAGCTACTCGGTAGCTGGTCAGGTAAGTTGAACATGAGTTTGCTATAAAAATAATTACGGAAGAGATTTATGTACAAAAAACTGAGATAAGCATTATATATCTATAAATTAATTGCAAAATGATTGAAACGAAGAGATAAGTTGAGAATTGTTTAGTTATAAATTTAAAGTCAGTTTACAGTGAAGTTTTTACTATATATAACCATAGCTTTCTAGTCCTAAGTCTTTTTTAATTTTTATCGAAAAAAATGAAATGGCAAATTTTATAATTATATGTTTATAAAAAATTTAGAAAACTAGCAAAAAAAATCTCTTTAGATCAGCAAAATTCTAAGATCTTTTGCGCCCTGTGATTTGATGGCCTCGTCTTTTGCAATGTAGTTTTGTCATTTTAGTCAACTCATTTAATTTATGTTTCGCTATTTTAAGCCACCTGCTGCTAGCTAAGCTAAGGTTTCGTGTCGGCGGTTTTTTGTTTCTTGTTTTGTTTCTTTGTTTTGTTTTGTGTGGGGCGCACAACAAAGTAAGTTTGTCGTAATGTAATTAACTTTAATTGCATCATTAAGTACAACAGCTTAATGCCATTACATTACATTTTTTTTTTTTTTCACTCGTACCGAATCTGTAAATGGACAACAAGCTAAACAAAACGAAAAGATAGACAAAATGCCTTGTCTGTTATCTGACAGATACATTTGTCATATTTAATGACTTTTCACGCCAAGCGGGTGGAATGTTTTCTATTTTGTAGCTATGTTTAAAATATTTGTTAATTTGGATCTGTTTTTTTTTTTTTTGTTGTTCGTTGCAGAATACTATGTACGATTGGGTGCGAGATCATCGAGTGCATCATAAGTATTCGGAAACGGATGCTGATCCACATAATGCCAATCGTGGTTTCTTCTTTTCCCATGTGGGCTGGCTAATGATGCTCAAGCATCCGGATGTCCTTCGTCGTGGACGTCAAATTGATATGAGCGATATTGTTTCTGATCCTGTGATTCAATTCCATCAAAAGTATTTTCTTGTATTGAAATTTTTGCTTTGCTTCATCATACCCACCGTGGTGCCAGTGTATTTCTGGAACGAGACCTGGTTCCATGCCTTTGTTCATCAGTGCATCTTCCGTTATGTATCCAGCCTGAACTTTACCTGGTCCGTTAATAGTGCGGCTCATCTTTGGGGATCGCGTCCCTATGACAAGTAAGTGGATAAGAACTTAGCTAACTGAAAGGTAGCTACCATTTCGCTCTTTCTTTGTTTTTTTTTTTCTCATAGACGCATCATGCCTAGCGAGAATATCTTTGTGTCAATTGTGGCCATGGGTGAGGGCTGGCACAACTATCATCATGTCTTCCCCTGGGACTACAAAGCAGCTGAGCTGGGCAACTACAAGGTCAACTTCACTACCATGGTGCTAGATGTATTCCAACGCATGGGCTGGGCCTATGACATGAAGCAGCCGTCCAAGGAGCTAGTGCGTCGCACTCTCGAGAAGTATGGCGATGGCACACACGAGTCCCAGCACCATCAGCCATCACCTGAAGCTAACGGCAGCGCTCAGATGGTTGGACATATCCACTATGCCGAAGTACCAGATCCCGACCTGGAGTACGATGCAGAGTCGAGCAGCACTGAGAGCGCTAAGCTGGATGAGAATGAGAACGAGAGCGAGCGACTGAAGAAGGCAACGAAGAAGTTGGCTACCTAGTGTGGGGTATATAACTGGCCAACTTTTTGGCGGTTTATTTAAGTGTGGGGCTCTCAAGAATGTACAACAACAAAGCAGCGAACAACATGATGGAACAATGTTCTAAAAAAAAAAATGTTTAACACTTAACTCATAATGAAATGCGAGGTCTTGTCATATTAGGAGCAGGCCACGTATGGCTGTTCTATATATATATATATATGCAAATTATATGTATATATATTATGTACTATGTATACACGATAAGTTGTATCTAAGCATCCGTAACTTGTGCGTCTTGGGCGTGGGACGGGTCATGGGTCAATAATCGATTTATTGAATTAATTAATATTTTATTTGTACTATTATTATTGTTATACTTATTCACATTCTTATATACGAATCACACACTCTGCATCTGCAAGTGTTGAATAGAGATACAAATACTACTTGCACCTTTTTATTGCTTTCACACGCGATCAGGACAGGTACTACGAACATATCAAACAAACCAATAGCTCATTTCCTCCCGCTACCCTCTTACACAATCCATATATCCGACATATCCATGTATACCATTTATTTCATTTGCGTAGGTTTAGGTATTCTCTATAGCAGACTAGCTTGGTACGTTATAAGTTAAGACAACAGATTTACAAATACTTTGATTGTAATTAAACAAAACATACAAACAAAAAAGAAATAAAAAATAAAAATTAATTTACAAAAATACATATTAAATGAGTTTTTATTTAAATGTCTTTTTACAGAATTTACAGAGTTTGAAGTCTTGAGAAAAAGTGAAAATAGATTTTGAATGTCTTTTTTTCGCAAATTTTGCATTCTCAAAGGAAAATACGTTTTATGATAAACAAAATTGTTAAAAATGATATTTTAATATTTCTTCTTTGAAGGTGCTAAACTCGATTAAAAGAAACTCTTTTATGAAACAATCGAATTCTTAATTGAATAGTTGATTGAAAAAAATTTAAGGACTTTATTCAAATATGAAGACAGAAAATAATTAACACTGTTAATATTGTTGTTAGTATACTGAATTTAAAGTAAAATTATCAAACTTTTAAAAAAACAAGTAAGAAGGTCGAGAAATTCCGACTAGACGATACCCGGATGGACATGGCTATATCGAATCGGTTGTTGATACTGATCATGAATATATAAACTTAATGGGGTCGGAGATGCTTCCTTCTGCCTGTTACATACTTTTGCACAAAAAGGAAGAAATATTTTTAAAGGAACACAATTATGCTTAAAATTCGTTAATAAATGCTGTCCTATGAACTGGGTAAAAATTGTAAATACAAGTCTTCCGTTTTCTCAAAACGAAATTTTAAAAAAATGTGAGTTTTCACTTTATGGTTGTTTAAAAAAACACATACCTAAAACTGTAAAAGTTTTAATTAATTTGCTTAGAACTTTCTGAGATAATAACAAGACAATGTTGATGAACCACAATATTTAAGTAATTGCATGTAATTTATTTTAAGTATGAAATGTTTTTTTAGCGCTTCACTGTGACCCATGGGAAAAGTAGGCAACAATTTGTATTTAATTGTCAAATAACAAGTGTTTATTTCTTAATAAAATAATTCTATAGAATGAAAGTGTTATTAAGCTATACCTATAACTTGCAAAAGCATTATAATAAATACATACTACGTTAATATTATAACGATCTCGAACTTCTAGAAGCTACCTCAAACAATTCGACTTTGTCTTTGGTCCAAATAGAAAGTTTGTATCAAAACATTTTCACACTTAAGTTGCACATAAGCATATCTCAAACTTTATTATAAATGCACAATCCTGGCCTACGTGAATATATAGTTTATATTTTTTTTTTGTGGTAACTGGAGCAACACCCACCTGACCTAAACTTTTATTTTTCTATCTCGCTTCACAAGAAAAGCAAATGTAAATGTAAAAATGCGTCTGAGTTGGCGTTGAGTATCTTTTACCATATGTTGTTTATGTGTATTCCTCTGTAAATGCTGGACTTATTTATGCGCCCGCGCCCAGGCTTTGTTAACTGGTTTCATTATTCTTTGGTCTACGTGACGCAAGTAGCATCTTACAGCAAATAGTCAAAGAAACTAAAGTCAAAGTCTGTGCTTATTTACTGTACAGTCAGCTCCAGAACTGATTCAACTCCTTGCCAGGTATTCACAACCAAATCGATTTTGCCAAGTCAAGTTTAGTCTGTTAACGTTGCAACTGGCACGTAGGCCACTACTAGAAACCTTGAAAATGTTCTGTGCGTCATTTGCCAGAAGGGGAATACCGGCTGCAACTTGCCTGGCATGCCACTTGCAACCGCCCAAAAGTGCTGCTGCAGCTGAATAATAATACTAAAAAAAAACTCCCATTCATCAGTTATCAAGCTCATAATGTGTTCATGTCTCATTAATTTTTATGCAATGATTATCAACTTCGAACGTACACACGTACCTTCGCACCTTGTCCTTGTCCAGCCCACGAACTTAACAGCCAACCATTGTGCGTTAACAAGAAAAAAGGTCAACACCATTGGCAATATCAATGTCTTTAAGCAATGGCCCAAAAAGTGTCCCCTTGCCTCTGTCATCATCATCTCATTAGCCAGTACTGTCGCAAATTATAGTCTTTGGACCCAGTTGAACCACACACACAGTCTACCTAATTAGTGACAATACAGTAAACACGGCTAAGCTCAGTTAAACAACAAACGAAATCTGGTTACGATTATAGTAAGTTGTGATTTAATACATAAAAATTCTATTTTTAGATGATTATGTTGTATTTAATTTTTATGATCATTAATTCATTATTGTTGAATTTTTTGCATTTACACAAAAACATGGTTAAAACAAGTAAGAAGGCTCTAGTCGAGATCCCGACTAGACGATACCCTGATCCCTATACTTTACGTGTACAGTCAGTGCTTGCAAGTATGTATGTATGTGTGCAAGCGCATACTGCACACTGCATACTCAACTTCAAGGTTCCATATCTCCGGTGTTTCTTAACCGATTTTAATAAGAATTTCACAGATTGTTATTATTTTGATTAATAATTAAAATGCCATTTAAAGTTTTTTCAAATTCAAGATTTTGTTGTTATCGATCCCATGTGTATATCGGAAACGGGATGAGTTATCGAAAATCGAAAACAAACTTGTACTGCCTAGGGATTAGGCGAGCTTAAGTTCCAAATCTGGAGTCTCTAGCTCTTATAGTCTCTGAGATCGACGCGTTCATACATACAGACGGACAGACGGACATGGCTATATCGACTCGACTGTTGATGCTGATAAAGAATATATATACTTTATGGGGTCGGAGATGCTTCCTTCTGCCTGTTACATACTTTTGCACAACTTCATGATACCCTTTTTCCCCATTTTTAATGGGATCAGGGTATACAAAGGGCACAAAATTCCATTTTCATTTAAAATATCAGTATAATAGGATGAATTTTATACGTGCCACATACAAAGAGTATTAATGAAAAACATCTATTAATGAAAAACACTAAAAACAAAGGCTCGTGTATGCTAATTTTTTTAAGGTTGAGCACACATTTGCGCGTGTCTTCTTTTTTTGGGTAAACATATAAATAAAAGGAGCACACGTGTATACGATTTTTTGTCAGAGTTTTAAAAAAACCCGAAAATTTTATTCAAGATATTTTTTTATACCCTGATCCCATTAAAAATGGGAAAAAAGGGTATCATGAAGTTGTGCAAAAGTATGTAACAGGCAGAAGGAAGCATCTCCGACCCCATAAAGTATATATATTCTTTATCAGCATCAACAGTCGAGTCGATATAGCCATGTCCGTCTGTCCGTCTGTCCGTCTGTCCGTCTGTCCGTCCGTCCGTCTGTCCGTCTGTCCGTCTGTATGTATGAACGCGTCGATCTCAGAGACTATAAGAGCTAGAGACTCCAGATTTGGAACTTAAGCTCGTCTAATCCCTAGGCAGTACAAGTTTGTTTTCGATTTTCGATAACTCATCCCGTTTCCGATATACACATGGGATCGATAACAATAAAATCTTGAATTTGAAAAAACTTTAGATGGCATTTTAATTATTTATCAATATAATAACAATCTGTGAAATTTTTATTAAAATCGGTTAAGAAACACCGGAGATATGGAACCTTGAAGTTGAGTATGCAGTATGGTCGTACACACACGCACACATACTTGCAAGCACTGACTGTACGCGTAAAGTATAGGGATCAGGGTATCGTCTAGTCGGGATTTCTCGACTAGAGCCTTCTTACTTGTTTTGCAATAAATTTGCTTGTGAAAGAATCTTTGGCTATATATCAGGCAGATACGGCTAAGCGATTAGCATTAACAAAATCAAATTAGGGAAATATTTAAGTCTTTTGTATAAGAAAGAAATCATCTTTGATTCGTTAGTATTTACCATAAAATATTTACTTTATGTTTTATTGTTTTGTACACGCCAACTTCTCGGAAAATTCAATATTAAAAATTGTTGTATGTTTATGATATGATTATGAGCTAAGAGCATCCATATGGTCCAGCAGCTAACGTGTTTTTATATTTAGGCCTACACACATAAACATAACATTTTAGTTTCGACATCATCAGCATCATCGGTTTCGATAGTTGGTCAGCAATAGCGTCGCAACAGTTAGTTTAATATGGCTGGCTATTCAAGGCCCTTTTCAAATTCAGCGTGGGTGAATTTTATCAGTTTTTGTTGTTGTCTGTCACAGCTGCCATTTAAGCTTAGTTAGTGACTAAGTTAAAATGTGCCGTTTGTCTTTTTACATTTAATTAGGCTAAACTGAAAAGTTGAACAACAATTGTGCACGAAAGTTTGCAATTATCCCTTTCAAAAAAAATAATAAAAAATTTCCCAAGCTAACAAAACAATGGCAATACAATTTCGCTTTTTCCGTAAGTACATAAAGCTTACAATGGGTCACAAAGAAATTTAAAACAATTTTTAATGATAAGTCAGTGTGTGTTATCTTCGAGTAACACTTTTTTATGTCTCTTGTGTTTTCATTTTCCAATTCGGTGGGGCCCAACAAACCGTTAATAACCTTGTAAATGCATGGGTGACGAAAATGACGAAACCATTGTCATTATAGTAATTTGCGTAACATTTGCAGGCGCCAAACACAAAAATTAGAGGAAAGAAACCAGCGAGACAGAAGATGGAGTAGCCGGTGGAGCAGTAGCAACAGCAGCATCGAAGGGCAAAACCGAACCTAAGCTAATTGATTGCTGAACTGATGGCAATCGTGATCGTGTCATCGATAAACAAAAGCAAAAGCAAAAGCAAGCTAACAAATTTAAAGCCAACACACAAAAAAAGAAGTATCCGACTTTCAACCGCTATTGGCCATTGGCCATTGGGCAGTGGGCATTTCTGTCTTGCAAATATGAATACTTATATAAATGCACATGTATGTTATGTATGTATGATTGTATGTATAAACATATGTGTTTACTCCTATTCATGCAATTATGAACGCAGATTTGGAAAGGGCCGATTTTGTAATCGGTGAGATGCTGTAGCGCCACAACGTGACAGTTTGTTTGATGAATTCGATGTATGTATGTATGTAGGTTCTCTTTATTCAGGCATAAGCTATATGGCACAAAATCTAAAAACACGCTTTGCGCCCGAAATTTTTATTGTCTTCGCAGCTTTTGCAATGCGCACTGTTGAAATTTGTAAAAAGCGACGCATTGACAAAATCAAGAAAACAAAAAATAAATGAATCAATCCAAAAAATTTGGTAAAACAAATTTGAACCAAAAAGTGCAGATGACTTGCGTGAATTTGCAAAAACAAAGTGTGCGACATCGTAAATGTTAGCAAAAAGATAAAAGCACATAATACATGTGTTAACATAAATTTGTATGTTTGTTGTATGTGTGTACGTATTTTAGCATAAGCATGCCCATAATATTGGGAACTGTAAATCAGCGACAGGTTTTTATTCATATCTCCCCTTGTCTATTTTCAGTTCACTCCCTCTCTCTCTTATGTGTCTTTCCATGCGCACACTTTTGTGGCAAATAATTTTGCAAATCATTTTCCATAGTTACAACGACAAAGTTGCGCAAAACCCTTGATGAGAGCTGAGCTACGAGCTGCGACATACGTATGTAGCATAAAAGTAACTGGCAATGGGAGCGGGATTGGATCTCACCGATAAAATCGCGTGCGGGGCAAAGTAACAACCGTTTTCAGATGCAAAATTCACAGAAAACATACACACACAAGTCACTAACATGCAATTGTAATTTTAGTTTTTGAAACTTGTTTCCACCGCCCCCTACTTTAGCAAGCATTCACTTGAACTTGCGCAAGTTTCAAATGCAGCTATGCGACATATTGCCGTTTCCGTTGTCTGTTCACATTGTGTTTATAATCGCTAGCCTGAGGCTAAACTAACAACAGTAATTTGCTTATGACACATCATTTGGAGTTTTATATGTACAATACATCTATTAACTTAACAGTGGAGCTACGCGTGTATGTCTAAATATTTCTAATGCCAAAAATGGGTGATTGCTTAACGAACTCGTCGAGTTTGGTCCGGAATAGCTCTGAGGTGACAGCATTGCCAGGCATCCAGAGGGGATCCCGTACCACGTATTCCACCCAGACTTTGGCATAAAGCTGCTGCAGCAGTTCCTTAACGTTAATAGCAGCCGTGTCGGTGTTTAACACAAACCTAAAGAAACACATATCTTTATTAAGCAAGTAATGTAGCACTCTTTTTCTTACTCACTTTAATCCCGAGGGCGTTTCCAGATAGTGCAGCGCATAGCGATTAGTTTTGTAGTAAAGGAATCCCTCCCGTGGATCATGTGGCGATATTTTGCTGACAAATGACTTGATCGAGAAAAGCATGCCATATGTCAGTTTAGCTTCCTAAAAATTAAGATAGCAACAAAATGAAAACAATTTTAATAGACACCTTTCGATATCGTTGAAGAGTTTAGCACTTACCTCTTCCTGGGTAATGCCAGATTTCTTTGTACGATTCCATTCAGCGTAATGCATCAGAGTGCCCATTTTGTCAAATATGTAAAGATTATATATCGTCATTTTGTTTAATCGTTGCAAATTGCAATACAGCAAACAGCAACAAAATGAATAATAATAACAATCTAAACAGTGTGACCCTATAAAAAAGAAGAAATATATCAATGCAAATTGTTGACACGATACTTTCGATAATTTATGCGAATCATATGTTTTTGTCTTATCGATAAGCACTCACACGTTATTCGATACTTGAATGAGTGCAAGCTTCTCTTGTGATTTCGTTAGTTTAAGCTGAATTTAATTTCCATCGTTGCCTTTTAAGCGGATGGTGTTAATGTTAGCAATTTTGCCAGCTGTCGAAGCAAAGCAAAAGGCAGCATAAACAGAAATGGAAGTGGAAATAGAAGAAGTTGGTGAAAATTGCTTAGCCAAGCCAGATGATGCCGGCAACCATAACAAAATGGCGTCTTCGTCTTCAACGCAGGTTGATAAAGAAAAATCCGTTGAGCACGAGCTCAAAATAATGGAAGTCGAAGGTGCCGTCACAACAGACAACACAGAAACAATTGAGCTGGTCGACGATGATGAAGATTCTGCCAGTGTTGATCTGGTGAACGAATCTCAGGATGCGCTCGAAGCTCATGAAAAACCTGCTGATGATGCGCAGGTGGAAGAACTGTCGGCCAAGAGGGAGCGTCACAGTGATGGTGAAAGCAACGGTTCATACAACGGGCCCGATCCAATGGGTTTGCTGGAGCCGATCGATTCCAGCAAAGATGTAGATGTCGAAAATAATGAGATTGACATTGACGATAGCAGCGATGAAGTCAGTAGCTGTGATTCCCGTGGCGTTCAACGTCACGAGCGCTGGCAAAACTGGATGAAGCGCTATCCCTGGCTACTGCATGAGACAAGCGATGGCAGCTTAGCATTCTGCCTCTACTGCAATGTGGTTATTAACGTCAACAAACAACTCAAAAACATACAGCAGCATAATATATCGCTTTACCACCAGGAACGTGAAATGAACTATTTAGCATTTAAGAACAGTGACGAGCAAAAGCGCAACAGGTAATTTACCATAGTTAGATAATATTATATTAAGCTAAACGCATTTCACACTTCCAGTTCCAATGATGTTGAGGTGAAGCATGAGTTTGGCACCGACAGCTATGTAGCTGCCATGAAGCTGAAGCGCGCCAGCGATGTGGAAAATCTAAACAATTTCAATTGGCCACGCTGGCTGACCAGTCATGATTGGCTGGAACGTTTTCAAAATGAGGGCACCCTAGGGATTTGCAAGTATTGCAATATTCGCATGAATGTTGAGTTTGTCTATTTGCGCAAGCGGCACGAGTCTAGCAAAGGTCACTGCGAGGCGCAACGATCGCTAGGCAAGCAATCGCGGAAACGCAAACACAGCGATACCCAGGAGGACAACACAGTTGTTGACAACAATGACAACAACAACCCAACGCATATCGAAGATCCAAACATAATGACGGTTGTTGTTGCCAGCGTAGAGTCCACGGATCCTAGTGAAATGTGTGAGGTATTGCCTGATACAAATCCGCCACAATGCCGTTGTACGATCTGCGATTGTCGCATGGCAATTACTAGCTTCACGCGGCACCTTAAGACTAAGATGCACTGCACCAATTTGTCACACCAAAAACGAAATCAGTGCGTAAATCTGCAAGTTTGCACAAATATTTTGCTTATTATTTATGAATTGCAGAAGAATAAAGGTGAATCGTGGTGTTTTTGCCAAATACGCGGATGAGCATTCCTGGCTGGTCGCCGATCCACATGATGAAAGTCTGGCTTATTGTAGTGTATGCTGCAGACGCTTTATGTACGGACATTCTGAAATCAAACGCAAAAATCACGAGAACTCGGAGAAGCACAAGGGTGCATTGGCTGCGATGGCAATTGTCGAAGAGAATCAAAGCGAACCGGAACCGTCCGAGGCTCAGAGCGAGAGCGATGATGGCAGTGATGACGACTACATCCTGCAAGATGACAACCTGTCCATCTCCAGAAAGAGTTCCGTTGAGTACGTATAACAAACCATCAATCTATTTACTGTAAACAATCATCTTATTTGCGTACCTTAGGCAGCCAGAGGAATCCACCGCATCTCGAGAAACTGAATCTGTTGTGCGACATTTTTCGTGGCTGCGCTATTCGAAAGATCGCAAGGTACAACTGTGCAAATATTGTCGTGTGCGGTTCTTCAATGATTCGGGCAAGTTGCGGCACGAGCACAGTGCACGCCACAAAAAGCTAGCTCAACAGTTTAAGGCTCGAAAGGCAATACAGTATAAGGAGGCACGAAAACAACGTAAAGCGTCTGCAGATGCCTCCAATGAAAACGAGGAGAATGATAACGGTGATGAGGAGGTGCAAAGTGTTGCTGACTCTGCAGTCGAATCAATACAAGACAATGGCTCTGAAGAACCAAGCACATCGAAACATGCGTACAAGGTGGCACACAAGACGCAACCGTCGGTGCCTGCAACAATGCAAGGCAAAGTGATGGTTTGGAAGGATCGCTTTCCATGGCTATCGTACAAACGCAGGGAACAGCGTAGCAATTACGGTTGGTGCAAGCTGTGCGAGGTCTCCGTATTCCTACCCAGTTTCAAATTTGCCTCCAAGCATCAGCGCAGCTCGCGACACGTCCGATTGCGTTTCGAGCGCAAGAGAACAGGGGGAAATATAAATGCTAAGACCGCTTCAACGTCGACAGCAGCTTCTGCAACGCTGTTGACAGGTGAGGCAAAGAATAAGGCTGCCATGGCTGAGCTGCAGTCCAAGTATGATTGGTTAGAGCCGGATGCCAGCGACGAAAATTACTGCCATTGTAAACTTTGCGATACTCGGCTACCCATCAAAGTGTTTTTTCTGCGGCAGCACGATGGATCCCGCAAGCATGTTGAGCAGCTGGAGCAGATAAGATATCAAAGTGAGGGGTCTAGACCAACGGCCACAACAGTGGAGCAATCGTCATCTGTCATGCTTGTGGACCAGGATACCGATGAGGCGCTGAGCGTCAAGTAAGTTAAGAACTTAATGCGTACATTGTGCTATTGACCTTATTGTAGTCCGCTTCTTAGATCCGAGGGCAGCACCGAAGACCATCCACCGTCGAAGCGTATGCGTCGTTCGCTCGAGGTGCGTCGTATTCTGCGTGCCCTGCGCGACTCCGTTGGCAAGCGTAGCGAGCAGCCACCAGAGCGCAGCCAGTTGGACATGGCCAAGGATATGATATGCTCCTCATTTGACATTGTGTCACGTCTGCGCTCTCTGGAACGCGAGAACGAATCGCGCGAGTTTCCAGCACAACCGACACCCAGTCGTAACGCATCGTTGATGGTTTCACCCACACAAACGCCGCGTCATACAATCGATCTTTTCTTTGAGAGCATTACACAGACAATGAAGAGCTTGCCCGCAGATCTTGCTGCCGAGGGAAAGGCGAAGATTATGCAGATCGTATGTGATCTCGAGCTACGCGGCATGCAGCGCAATACTCCCATTCAACCTGTCTCTCCATCAAAGGAAATACCAAGGGTGGACAAGTCCATCACACGGCATAATACCATTGACGATGAGCTAAATACTGCGCCGCTCCGCAGATCCATCACAAATCGACTGACTTTTGACGAGATAATTAGTGTTTCGGCACCTTGCTCGCCAGAATCGAACGACTCAACCATAAACGTGGAGGATCTCACGGCAGAGCAAAAGCAACCGGCTCAGATCAATACGACTCAAAACAACAATGCAACCGAGGTAACGAAGTCGTGTAATCAGCGCACAACAGCCGTCAGCAATCCTAGTCCATCATCAAGTAGCGCAACGGTGACTAAAACTGCACAACGTCTTAACGGACACAATAAGGAAGTGCCACTAACCGTACGTCGCCTGCTGCCATCCTCACTACAGGTGGCGCATGTGCCAGACGATTCCTTGCGTGTTGTACCCATCAAAAAGCTGACTACACAAAACCCACCAAATCAGGGGAACGTACGCAACAGCTTGAACGTATCATCAGCAATGATGCAGCGCAGCGGGCATTCGTCAAATTCAATTGTAATGAACACGCCGCCCAATTCCAGTGTCAGTGGCCATTCCGAAACGAGCAATGGGACGTCAAGTGGAAGCGGTGGCTCAAGGCACATGTACCCAAAAATACGTGTAAATAACGGCACCACCACCAAGTTAATAACAGTTCAAAACCAACTGCAACAACAGATGCATTTGGAGCACCAGTCGACCCCGCAACAGCAACAGCCACAGTCACAGCCAATGCGCTTCACAAATAGTGGCGTACCACTTACACAAATGCAGATCCAGGCGCAGGCACAGCTCCAAGCTCGGGCTCAGATCCGCAACTTAAATCAACGGACCATAGTTCGTTCAGTTCCTGCAAGCAGGCAGACAGATCAGTAAAATATAAAACACGTTGTTGAAGTAGAATTGGCTAGAATAAAGTTATCGAATGTATGTGCATTCATATATGTTATGTTAAAGTTGCAGTGCATACGTATTATAATTAAGGTAACTCCGAATTATATATATTTTTTTTAAAACTAGAAAGCCTTGAATATGGAAAACGTTTGCCTTATGCAATGGGTGATTCAAAGCAAAATTACAAGAATTTAATTTATCAAAAACGTGATCAAATGAATCGAAAGTTTATAATTGAATTAATGTAAACCATTATTCAGTTTTCCTTTTTTTCATGTTAGTTTTGCTGTTTTATACACAAATAGGAGTTTATTGACATCTAATATTGAAATAATGTTAAAAAGTTATTAAGTAGTTTCACGTTTTGTCATGTTAATTATGATTTTATTTTATATACTTCAGATATTATAACACATGCATATTATTTAGTATTTTGTGTAAGTGTATCTATAAGTACTTCAGCACTTCACGTTTTCATTCATTTATTTCCTGAAATGATTGCTGCATAACTATGTTTATAAAATTAAAAACACATTATTAAGTTCACTTAGCTTTTCTAAAAATTGTTCAGTCGATGAGGAGATTTAGTCACCATTGATGCCCGAGCATTGTATCATTGCGGTCGCTGTTGCGGCTCGGCCGCTGGAAGACCATTTTGCAGCACCATTGTTTCCGGTCTTTCGTCGCTCGTCATGGTCGACAGTTCAATCTCCCTACGATCGCCTAGCAGACGTCGAGTCGAACTGTGCATGAACGCATTCTCCGGCATCTCATAACCACTACTAGCAACAGGTATAACTGCGACCTGTTGACTTGTGGGCGTGTTTGTTGCTCTCATATTCTTGGCCGTATTCAACTGTTTACGCTCGTTGGCTTCCAGTGCCTCGTCGACGGGCGCAGTGCGTGCATATAGTGGAAATATAAATTTAACATCCAAAAAGCTGCACAACTCATCAATTCCATCCATAGTACGATTGAGCTCTTCGTTGCTTTGTTTGCCCATGTGTTGTCGCACTGTGGACAAATAATTTATAAGCTTACTGCGCGCTATTTTAATAACAGTATGCGCATTCTTCAGCTCAAGGCGCATTAGTTCAGGACTCTTTGGAAGAAAAGAACACAATTATATTTACAAATTTTCTTATTTTGTTCCTCCGACTCACGTCAGCTAGGTATCCATCCATGGCAATGCCTTTCGTTTCCTGAAGCTTGGCCAAAGCAGATAAACTTTCGGCATTTCGTGCCTGCATATAGGTGATCTGGCGATCAATGTGACTGCCACTGGCAGTGTTTGAAGATTGTTGTCGGTGTGACTCAGAGGCGGGTGGTGCGGTATTTGAGGTTGTTGCGGATTGCAAGTTATTTGTGAACGAAACACAAGAGAAGGCATTCGCTGGATAGTCGAACTGCTTGGGATTTTGCATGTGAAGAGCATGTCGTAGCACCAAATTGACATCTACATGATTTGGATAGCGCATGAGATATGTCAACGATGATGTATAATCACTTAGCAGCACTGCAAGCAAAAGAGCATAAATCAATAAGCCGGAAGCAAATATTCTAGTAATTTTCCTACGCTTATCTCGTATGTGCACCAGCATGGCCACTAGGATATAGTTGGGTAGATCAAAACGATCGCTGTCCGCAAAGATGGCATCCCACAGCAAAAGCAGATCCAGAAGCATAAACTCACGCCCAAACAGCAAACGCAGCCAACGACTGTAAATATAAACAACGATTGGTTGACATGTTATAAAACGAAGTGAAAATTTACATCATGTTTTAACTGGTTTGTACCGGTACTTACATTCCAAATAAATGCAGTGGTATTTCCATTTTCTGCAGATAATGATGCAAATGTTGATCCTGCTTGGCAAGTATTTTATCACGTATGAAATTCAGTTGACTGATAACCTCAACCTCAGATTGCGGCTCAGCATCAGCGTTCGAGGACTGTGAGTAAACATAGCGATTAAAAAAATTTCAATACAATTTAAGAGAGTTGGGGTCACCTCGTTCATTGATTGCGTTTCAACGTCACCGCCTGGTGTGGAGGCAAGGCTCGAAACGCGGTAGTAGGATTCTACCGAAGCCATAAGACGGGAGAAGATAGAGCTAAGAGGAAAATCGGTTACACATTGAGCCAACACAAATATTTTCCAAAGACTTACTAGGTATCCGCCTCTAAATATGTTGGATCTAAAACATTCAAAAGCGTCTCATTGATGTCCGTCTTGGCAATTTCACTGAAGTGCAACAGAGACTGATGATCACTATATGACACAAAAATAATCGGCGCTAATATCTCGTGCATGCCCTGACGATAGCACATATATGGATGCTCACGCGCATAGTAAAATAATATATTTGTCATAGCATTCTGGATAAGAGACTTGCGAAAGAAGTCAACGCCAGGGAAGGTGCGAACCACATCCTGTCGTATAACAGCCAACAGATCCTGATCACTAAAGTACTGATTCCAGACGCTCTTTGTCGACTGTGATAAGGGATTATCGTTTTCCAGCACCGCAAGCTGGTGAGGATTTCTCACGTAATCCAGTCGAAACTTCTCATATCTAAAATTGACTTTTCATTTTAGATTTGACTTTACAATGATAGTTTGTCAACTTGCCTGCTCCTTTGCTGTTGTCGCTGAATGTGCCAGCTTCGATGATCCGCATTAAGTACCCGAAGCAACAGTGCCCAGTGAATGCTGCGAAACTTTGACATTTTTAATTGTCCATTGAAAGCAGCTGTACGCAACGTCTCGGGATTCTCATCCAAATTGGCCAGCAATTGAGACCATTCTTGTCGATAACGTTCTACAGAGTTCATGGCGTTGCCGTTGTTGTTGCCAACAACAAAAGGTTCTATTGTTCTTCCTGTTTCCTCACGTACGTTTGTTTTTATGGCTGCTACATCTGCCTTTGACGTCGGCATGTACAATTTTATTGCTTCAATGCCTCGCACTGTCATTGCTTTGTTGCTCGTTGGTCAATAATTGTTATTACATGCATATTTCGCAGTTGTAGCACTAGATGCAATTGGATTTCCAAATACTATAGATGTATATAAATATGTGGTTCACAAAACAGAGCTGATTAAATTTGGCAACATTTCAGCGATAAGGGTGCAAGTGTTACCGTACTCTGCATTAGACTTATTACTTTTTGAAGGTCTGGCAAGCCTTGTTGCGATAGCTTAGATTGTAGCTATCGATATGTAGAATCGCCATGAATTTTAAATATAAGCTAAACATTTTCACGGTGCAATTAAAAAGGTACACATTTGTAATCTTTCAATAAAGGAGTTTTCATCAAGGAGTTTTTATCAATATGTTTATTAATTACATTTTATTATTTTAAAATCCGTTATATATTGAATGATAATGAAAACATTAAGACAATCGATAGTGGTGGCGCCACCGTCTCATTTGAATCTGATACACTCGTGTCCATGATTAAGATTTTACTTAAACCTTAAACACATTGATGCAAAAACTGCATGGCTTGTGCTGGACCACTAAAAAACATAACATTTGTTTGCAATAAAGATTATTATACACCAGATTAGCAACAAAACGCAACAAACACACATTCACATAATCAAACGCATACACTCACATATTGAGGTCAAGCTTGTATCACAACTCGTTATCGAATATATAACGCTTAGCAGTCAACGAAACTGACAAACCAGGAAATAAAGAAATTAACAATAAGCAATGTGGCGCCGGCCGCAACAGTATTAGCTTATGCATTCGATTTGGGCTACCGACCCCTTGCTAAAAATTGCAAATAACCTACTGACTACTGACTCTAGTTTATAGTTTATTGAAAAACACAAGACTCTTCTATTATTAATGTATTTAGCCATTGGCTGGGCTTTTGAGAAAATTAAGACGGTCAATGTCGTTTTTTGATCTAGTCTTAAACAATATTTCTAAAATGTTGTTGCTCTTGCGGTTCGTGCTTTAAACTTGACCCAATGAATGCTAAGGCAGCAGAAGCAACAAAATCATTAACGATCGGTGGGTGGTTGCTTCTGCTAATTGACGCGTCCCCAGAGCAATAAATAATTGATACGTTTAATACCTTAAACATACTCATGGCCAAACATTACAACGAACACGGTTTCCATTGAGCCATGAAATGCAGCTTGCTTTATTTTGATTACAAAAAAAAAACGTTTAAAACAAACAAACTTTTATATATACTGCGACGACAATAAAAGTTCTGTGACAAGCCCTTAAAAAACATGCGTGAATTTTCTAATTTGGGATCCAAAGCTAAAATTTGTTGTTGATTTTCAACTATTAAATCCGACGGTGTCCCTGAAAATGAGAATGCTTCAGTTGTGATTTCATTGACTCATGAACTGCAAAACTTGATTTTTTTTTCTAAAGTTAGATCAGTCACGGCGTAATTAAATATTTATATATGAGTATAAGTATATTTTGATTTGAAATTTTAAATTCAAGCTTATTTGTACGAGCTAATTGTTTTTCTTTCTTTCAATGTACAAGCACACACACAATCACAATAAACGCATTGTAAGTATACGCCGCATTGGCTTCGATTTTAATTTCTCGGTCAAAGTCAATGTCAATGCAAATGCGAATGGCGAAGACGCATTGGCTGCCATGGTGTCGAATTAATTAACTAATATGTTGGGTATTTCTTCTTTTTTTTTCTTTTGCATTGTATTGTTGTTTCTATTTACTGGTTTTTTTTTGTCGTGCAACGGTCAAATGCGAACACGTTTGGTAGATCTTGGTAGCTTATCAGCAACGAAGTTTGCTTTTTGGCATGAAAACTCGTTTTTTTTTAGAGATTTTATTTTTTTGTTTTCTTTTTTTTTTCGGGGGCCCTGTTACAGTTTGCTTTGGCTGCTTTGCATTTTGTGTTTCCTGATGTTTAATCAAGCAACAGCTGTAGCCAGCCAATTGAATAGAGATGATTTCAATTTTAATGTTTCCAGTCTTTTTATTTTTTGAACAAATCTTTAGCTTTGGTTTCTTCTTTGACTGCATGACGCGACGATTTGAACTTGGATTTTGCGCGACTTTGGCCCTCTTCTTCTACTACTATTGGCTATTGTAGCCGATTTACATATTTTAATTATTTTCTATTGCTTTTTCGACTTTGTTCATAAGTTATTTCTTTTTCATTTTATAGTTACATTTGCAAGTCGCTTTACGTTGCTTATGCGGAAGACAAAACGCGGAAGTGTTTGTTCAACAAGTTCATGTCCAATGTCTGCAACCTGTAACAGCCGACTAGAATTTTTTTTTTTTTAAAATACATTATACTACATTTATCAATGGCACTGCCTGCAGCGTTCTATCTTCATTTAAATAAATAAATATGCACATATTCTTCAAAAAATATTTTAAAGCATAGTTCAAGACATTAAAAGTTCAAGCCATAGTCAAGGGTCATATTAAAAGAAAACTTGTTCTATTCATAACAATTCCGCAGTTCTAAGCGACATATAATATGAGATAAACATACAAATTTGTTGCATAATATTAAACACGCAACTTTTTTACACAAGCCCCTATAGTTAAAAAATGAATACTCGTTATTATTTTGAGATGTAGTCCAACTGGTTTTTGGCCCAGACACTTTAAGGGCAGCCACACACTAATCATTATCAACCCAGTTCTTACCGCTCTGTTTTCCGCTGTTTAACTATCTGTAAACTGTACAAGTTTGGATTTTTGCATGTCTGAAGATAACTTATGCATATTTAAACGGAACACAATATAAATAGCTCAATAATAGAATTTCCGAATTGAAATCTGAGCAGCATAGGCCCAGGCTCTCTCAGAGAGTTTGTTTAAAACGCGAATCAGGTTTGCATATTGTCTGTGTTCTCCTCTTGAATTTTAAATAATATGCGGCTTTCGGCTTATCGCGATGCCAATCATGATCGAGTTGTTAATGAAAATAGTAAAGTTTGCTTCTGTTGCTAGCATAAGACGCAGCACAGATGCAAAGAACGCGGAAACACTGCCAAAAATACCAATTTAAAATAAAAACAAAACAAGTATTAAGGTTCTAGTTCCAAAATCCCAACTACAAGATACCCTGATCCCTATAGTTAACGCATACATTCACTTAAATTCAATGTTCCATATCTCCGGAGTTTCTCAACCGATTTAAATAATTTCAAAGATTTTTCGTTTGTTTATAGTTGCAAAAGCAATTTCCAAGTTTTTCGAATCCAAGATATTTTTGTTATCGACCACATGTGTATGTCAAAACAAAGTTTTCAAAGTTTTTTTTTTAAGTTTCTAGCTCACATAGTCTCTGAGATCGACACGGTCATACATACAGACGGACATGGCTATATCGACTCAATCATATCAAGAATATATATATAGTTAATTGGGTCGGAGATGCTTCCTTCTATTTGTTACATACTTTTGCACACAACCATTATACCCTTTTCAGCCATTTTCAATAAGTTTAGGGTATGAAAAAATCGAAAAATTCAAAAAAAAAATTCAAGAACCAGAGTTTAAGCTTTTAATATTGCTGGCTTTTTTGGCACGTGATCGATTTGCTAATTTTATTGGGTAGCTACTCCATTTTTTGCTTGTGGCATATCATTGATTTTTTTTTTTAGTTTTGCATTCATAAAATAAAATCAGGAATTTTCTGGTCATAAAGTCAAATACATATAAAATTCAAGTTTTACCACTATTATTTCCTGTGCCTTTAGCATTTCGGCTCGAAATTTGTAAGGTTTGTTTAGATAACCCCAACTTCCCCTCTTTGTCTTTGTTTGGAGTATTTCTAATGACATTTAAGTATGATAAAAGTTGTTACTTAACTGTGATAGTCATTGTAAACTGCGTTAAAAATAATTTAAACCTTTATTTATTCAATGAAAAAATACTAGAACATTTTGTATTACAGTTTCGCCTAACCAGTTTTATAACAAACAAAATTAGGAGCAATATATTTTAATTTGCTATAACTTGTTGCAAATTTTGACTCTGTTGTTAAAAACTGTCACACCCATTTCCAATAAATCTATTAATATATACATAACATACGTGCGTAGTTTTTATGGCTCATTCTGTAGATTCTAAAGTCTTAGAACATGATCATCTATAAAGTTCGTGTATTTTATTGAGTTCTAATGGATTTCAATTGTTAAGCGGTTGTCAACCACCTTTTAGATCGTAAAAGCCAAGCGTGTGTGTGATGAATGGCCGTAGAATAAGAAACATGTTCTACATAACTAAGGTTTTATTTTTATACCCTGATCCCATTAAAAATGGGGAAAAAGGGTATCATGAAGTTGTGCAAAAGTATGTAACAGGCAGAAGGAAGCATCTCCGACCCCATAAAGTATATATATTCTTTATCAGCATCAACAGTCGAGTCGATATAGCCATGTCCGTCTGTCCGTCTGTATGTATGAACGCGTCGATCTCAGAGACTATAAGAGCTAGAGACTCCAGATTTGGAACTTAAGCTCGCCTAATCCCTAGGCAGTACAAGTTTGTTTTCGATTTTCGATAACTCATCCTGTTTCCGATATACACATGGGATCGATAACAATAAAATCTTGAATTTGAAAAAACTTTAAATGGCATTTTAATTATTAATCAAAATAATAACAATCTGTGAAATTCTTATTAAAATCGGTTAAGAAACACCGGAGATATGGAACCTTGAAGTTGAGTATGCAGTACGCAGTATGGTCGTACACACACGCACACATACTTGCAAGCACTGACTGTACGCGTAAAGTATAGGGATCAGGGTATCGTCTAGTCGGGATTTCTCGACTAGAGCCTTCTTACTTGTTTTATGTGGCAATGAGTTCGTTGATACTTCGTACATCCCCTGTACCAAATACGTACAAGTTTATAAGTACTTTGAGTATTTTGTAAGTTTTGTTTGTTTTTCTCTAGGCATATTTTCATGGCTCATTTGATGCGTCGTGCTTTTGTTTGTTGACACATACTGACGTGTGGCATTGTGTTCTTCCTGTGGCTGCCACGCATTTACATAAGTATTTGGTTAAAGCAATCGTTGCATATATGAACGATATGTGTATCCAGCATATCCAGCGAGGTGTTTGCCCTAATTAGCTTTTCACGCACTTTAGACTTGATGTTAGCCTTGTTGGCTTGTCTCTCTCATTGATCTGTGTGCGTTGTGTTGTTATTGAAGTTTTGCATTTTGCAAAGCGTTGCGCAGCACATATCAATTAACTTTACCCAACTGAAAAAGATTCAAGCATGAATAAATGTTGTAACTTTAGCACAATGAAATTAATGTCAGACAAAAAGGTTAAGCTGTCGTTTGTGGTAATTGAGAGTTAGCAAGAGGTAGTCGAGCGTAAATAACCCATAGCAAGTAAAGATTATTTTTATAATTGTTTTACTCAAGAACTTTTGTTTTGCCTTGGTAGCTAGAGACTGTTGGTTTAACACGGTTCTCGGTGCATCTCATACATAGATGCCGGCTCTTGTGTCATTTTTTTTTATTGTTTTGTCTTTTTGGGTTTCTGATTATTGCTGCAAGTCATTAAGTGTTTTGGCAGCGACATTGCCATTAGCCGCTAACTGCTTGTAGCCTTTCAATTACTCAGGAAGGCTAAAGTGCTATATGTTAGGGGTTAGACACAGTGTTAAATTGCATATGTTTGTATGTACATATCATTAAACCTACTGTGCACAGTGGCGCAAGCATTTTTTAATGACCATATAGTATAAAGTATGTGAATTTTATATTATTCTTCATCTTATTATGATGTAAGCCACATATTCACAAAATATCCTCGAAATTGAATACCTTATTGTTATTGATGTTTAATACGCTCAGACATATGTCCGCAATAATAATTCATTCAAAAAACAAGTTCAATGTCCCATTTGCTGTGACTATTTAATCAATATACATCAATGTGTGTATGTTTTATACACGTGATCACGTGCCAAAAATTAATGCTCTCATAATAATGTTGATTACACTATTAAGTTCGCACATGCGTGAACTTGTAAATGTCGCATAAGCGCTTTAATAGACTCGTTTAGTTAGTGATTCCGACCCAATTGGGTGTTAGACCAATTGAAACCGGTTAACATACACAATGGCTATTTAAGTCAGCATTACAAGTGTGTAAGTTTGGTCGTACGTTTACTTCTAACTCAACCACTGTATGCAACATTATGTATGCCACTTTATGACCTTGAGCGATTGCCTCTCAGGTTGCAAAATGTCCCAAGTCTTTTGACACCAAGACATTAAGCCATTTGTCCGTCTGGATAGTAAACAGTTTTAGTGGCCGTAACTTAATAATATTTGACAAAACTGATTTCAACTTTGTGGTCTGTGCGAAAAACAATCAACGCCTGACCAAAAATCTTTAAACCGTTAAAGTAAAGCCACAAGAAATAACTACAAAAATAATTATTGGTATTTTCTGCTCGTATTTATTGCTGTTAGACGCTATGGCCGCATAAAGCCCTGCCATATGTATGTTTATCTTGAGAACTGAGTCGACTTAGTTTGGTTTATTTGTGTTCAATATTGACACGGATTAAACAGCAATTATGTGTGTGGTAATGAAATGTGCGTTATTTAGAACTGTATAGATAAAAGAAGAGCCTGCAACTATTGTTTGGATATTAATGATGTGATGTATGAACTGTTTACCATACTCGTACTTGAGAACTTGAAAGATTTTTGGGAAGCACTTGAACAGGTCTCTGACAATATAATAGGTTATATCGCATGAAATGGAAAGATCAAACATTTCAACCTATTATATTAATAGATTTGATAAAATCAATATAAAGGTATTTTAACAAATTCGTACAATGATAATGAATGTCATAAAATATAAGGTTGATTATGAAAGCTCGATATTATGAAACATAAAGCTTGTTTTGTTGTTTACTGAAAAATAGAATGGAAAGATTTAAAGCCGCATTGTTATACTGATATGGGCCACATTAAGAACTTGGTATCATTAACGCTATAGTTAGGCAGTTTTGCATGCATTATGCAAATACAAAGATATTGTGTTTTGTGCAGACAAAAACATAAGACATTAACGAGTCAAGTGACGTACGCGCTCAACTTGACCGATAGTTTTAGCCTGCATGACCTGCAGCCAAAAACTGCCGACCCTGTTTGAGTAAGCCAAAGTCGCAGACTTAAGATAAGAAGCATTCAACAAAAAAAAAAAACAAAAAACACTAAAACAAAATGTTGTTGAGCAACTTTAACGTGAGAGCGCGGGCTCGAAGAGGCCTACGTGAGATTGGCCAACTAGACGACGACGACGACGACGACGTTAAGTGCATGGCTAAATGGTTAATTTAACGATGGGTTTCCCCTTTTGCGTTTTTCACGAAAAATGTCATTTGTTCATTTGACTGGGTGTGTGACATTTAATTGTTTGTTACATTCAATTTACTCTTGCCACTTTTATCTAAATCAGTTTACTTAATTCCATTGACCGAAAAATCTTAGCTCCAGCCACGCGTCATACATTAAGCCAAATGTACAACAAAATAAAAGATAAATAAATAAATAAAAAAAAAAACATAAACGAGCCTCAAGCAGCAGGCACAGACGCAGATGCCGCTGTTGCTGTCGTAGTTGTAGCCGAAGTTAGCGTCATTGCGCCAAAGCACCCCCCCCCCCCCCCCCGCCCCCAGACACGGTCGCTTATTCAACGCTTTGTGCTCGTCACAGCTCAAGAATTGCCAGCGAGCCGTGCGGATCGAGACGATCCGAGCGGAGAGCCGAGTGCTCGTTTGTGTGTGTCTCTGTGTATGTGTAGATCGGCTTTAAAATTCGGCGTTGTTAACTATTTGAGGCACTGTTGACAGCCAACACTAAAGCACAAAAGCCGAACACTCATCTCTGTTCGTTTAAAAACACATCGGGTGTGTGCGAATATATATATTGTGATCTAGCCGCAACTTAAAAAGCTATGCTACTTGTGCCGTACTTCCATACGTCGTACATTCTTCGCGAATCGTGGATGTGCCATGTGTGTGTCTCCATCTGAACACAGGAACCGAACATCCTTATTAGGGATGCTAAACGAACTTTTGTGTGTAAAACTCGCTTATTAATTTTGGTGTGTGGTGCTAAATTAATAAGAAAAAAAATTATAAATTAATAAAAGAAAATTAAATTACAAACATTAAAAACTTTCAAGTGTGTGTAAACGAAAGAGCACTTTTGTCTGGAGTATCAAATTTAAAACGATTTTCGAATCGAGTACAAAAAAAAGGTAAGTGTCAAAGAAGTTTTTTAAAGAAAGTCAGTTAGAAAGGTTTTGCTAATGGAAATATTTTCAAAACGATAGAATATTTTTTGAAACCAACTCGATCGAAAACTCGATATACATGTTACGAGTTTCAAGAGAGAAACCAAAAATCGTTAGAAGGTCATAAAAAACAAAAGCAATTTAGAATGGCAGTAAAGCTTAATGCGAATAAGAAACATTAATGTTTATCTGTCTATAAATATATATATACGCATAAGAGATTAAAATAAAGTCAAATGCTTACTTGGATGCTCTCCTTTAACTTCGCAACTCGTGCAATTTGAATTTGCGGAAGTAGCACAGAAAAATCAAACAAAATTATAAGCCACGTCAAGAATCTCTATCAGAAATCGAACATAAAATATATAAATACGCAAAAATTGTGAATCATTCACATATAGGAAATGAGAGAACTAAGAGCACAGATCACAAGTATGGAGCGGTGATTAGGCTATAAGAAAATTTGAGACTCAAAACAGCAACAGTGGCAGATCACGTACGGATAATAACAAAAATTATGCTAGCCTTAAAAATAAGACAATCTGACAATCAGATTGACTGACTGACTGACTGACTGTATGTAAAGTGAGGGAGCTTGTATAATATATGCAGATAAGCGAGTAGTTTTTTCTGATATGCAATCGATAGACATATACGTATGTATGACTGACGGCGGCAAACGCTGCGTATGCGTAATGAGTTTTTAGTGCGACGTTATGCTAGGCGGCTCCTTTTCGATTAATTCAAATTCATTTTCTTTTGCGTACGCCGTATTTATGATTGCGAGCCAGTATAACGACTAGTAAATAAGTATAATGAATATGGATGCCACGCATAATGCGAACTGGCGATATAAGCACATTATACCTGATCATGCATATAGAACAGTCCAAGTCCGAATCAGAGTCAGAGGTGCCTATGTAGCTAAAGTCACGTTCTTTACACCACAGTCACAGTCACAGTCACCTTTATTGTGTATGCGAAAAGTGTCGCCAACAGTTGCGGGCGCTTGTCGAATTGATCAATGGATGTATCCAGCACACAGATACCGAAACAGATACAGCTAGATCTTTTGGTTTTTTTTTATTATTGTTTTTATTGTTAGCAATGTATCTATGACGCGCTTATTTTTCGGCTTGTTGCTGTGCAAAATTCAAGAAAAATATACGTTTTTATATTTGTATTTGAATTGGAAATAAAAGAAGCACAAGCCCAAAAAAAAAACAAAAAAAAATACAACAAAAATTCCAATAGAGAAACACTTCAAACCTTAGTCAAGTTTGTTGCCCAACAAAAAAAACTTGTTATGATTATTATAGAACCTTGATTCCTCAGCACATATGCCAATACCATCAACATCAGTATCTACTGTATATAATCGAAATTCTAAACAAAAGCAGTCTTTTTTTTTTTTGCTGTTATGCATAAGTAATATGTTCTTGGTTATATAAGTATGCTAATAATTCCGGTAAGGATGGTCGAATATCACGATGCCTCATCGCCAGCTTGAACAAGGTTAGCCAACTTTTAAACCCATTGGCATTGGCTACTTGACCAAAACTTGTTTCGGTCTAGATGGGGGGTTTTGATAGATGTGAGGCAATGCCACGCGCAGCATCAAAAAAAAATTAAATTTTGTTTCAAACAATCTTTGTAGAAATGTTTCCACACATCGCGAATTGGTTAAATTGTAGACTTTGTCTACATTTTGCACTCTTTGTGGCTTTGGTATAATTAATTAATTAATGCACACAACGAACAGTAAGCATGCTCGAAATTGCATGGGGTCAAATGCCAAAGATGTCCCAATAGTCACCTGACAAGTGGATTGACTTTTGTGCTCTTCCAATTTACTTTCGATTCTATAAGTTGCCTGCCTAATTCCAACGTAAATGTTGTTTTCGCTTTGAATGTCAAGGTTTTGGGCAGAAATTCAAATTTTCTATTCTTGCTACTTAATGGCTTTGCGCACCATCCGCACCTGGAACTCAATTTCGATTAAGTGGCTTGTGCGGTTTTAGCAATTGCTTGACATTGAACCATGGCGAAGTTGTTGACTGTAGAACTAAGTACGAGGCTGAGGCAAAAACACGAAATGAATACAACTACGACAACGACAACTACTAATAGAAACGAAATACGCCGACAGGCACAACCAATAAAAACACATTTTATGCTTTGCCACAAAACAACTTACAAACAACAAACAATAAACAACGAACAACAACATGCATACGCTATGAGGTCAACCGGTTGTCGATTCTAAAGAAGCCAACTATCTGCCAGGTGATCCCCGCCAGCCGACCCAACTCCTCGGGCAGTCAACTATTCTAAGCTATACACCAAAAATCACACACAAACATTTAAACTTTGAGAACGAGTTAAACTGCAAGCAGCTGGCCATGGCAACAATTGCAATGATCGCAACAGCATTTACCAATAAGATACATGAAACGATAGACGAATTCTCTCACATGGCCAATGCCATGCATGCAAGTCATGCATTTTTTAAGTGGCCTTTTAGAGTTTGTTTGTTTGTGATTTTTTTGAGATCTTTCGGATTTGACTTAAAACATATAATTGTTTTTTGGCTTTACTTCAGTTTGCAGTAAGCTGCATCTGCTTGTACAAAGTAAGAAAATAAACAACGTCACAAAGCAACAATTAAAGACTTCTCAAGAGTGGCGCGATGGTGTCAAATATCATAAAATACCTGGCGCATCACATGGCGTATGTGCAATGCATGCATGCCTGAACTTTGCTTGTTTGCGAAAAGTGGCACGGTCGTGTACTAATTAAAACAATTGTGTTTGAAATTACAATACCAAATCGCATTTGCAATTTTGTATACAATTTTCTTTCAATTGTTATATTGTCAGTTTTCATTCTTTCTCATACTAGAAGTAGTTCTGAAAATGGGAAACTAGTTTGTAAAGTATAAAACGCAAAAAAATAATTTGTATTTTCCATGAATATTTTTTTTGTTAATGTAATAAAAATCATTTTATTAATAATTAGCATTTATTAAATTCTTAACTTTTAAATGAAAAACTAGTTTTTCCAGTTTTTTTTTCCACTGTAAACAAGCGATTTTACTTTAAGACATATTAACCACAATCTCATTGAACAAATTAATTATCTTTAACAAAAAAATAATACGCACAAAATATTATTATAAAAATATTATATTATAAAAATATAAAAAAAAAAATTATGATTATAAAAAAATAGAGAAACCCAAAAATGATTATTGATTGCCTCTTGAAATTAACGGAATTGTGCTTATGTGTTGTTCCTGTTGTTGTTATTTCTTGTTTATTTGTTTCGCTTTGTGTTCGTTTGGTTGCGTTTAACTTCCGGTGTTTGGTTTTTGGGTTGTCTTTGTATCTGATTTGAGCAGCTCAACTCTCTGAAGTAGCTCAACTGACGAAGGTCGTTGGTAATGAGGCTGCTGACTGCTCTGTTAGCTGCTCAGCTAGCTTCACTGCCTTTTTGCTGGTCCATAATTAGCCGAGCAGCTGGGGGATGCCATGTATGAAGAAAGCCATAGAATATGATCGGAATACCAAATGAGTATGCCGATCCCAAATTTGCATCAGAAAGCTGCACATAATTGAGCAGTCAAAGCCAACTAATGTTGACAGGCCATTAATAAGGAAGCAACAAGCTATGGACATGATTCATGTCAGATACTCTATTCCGTTAACATATCGCACACCAATAATTTACTAACGTGTTTTTGTTTTGTTTACTTAAATGTTTGCCTTTTTTTGTTGCAGATGGCACCGAATATAATAGGCAGCACCTTTATTTTGGCCGAGACGGCCATCGCTGATGCCAACAACAACAAGATGTCAGCAACGGCCGCACCTTCAACGGTGAAGCAAGCTCCAGCGGTGCCAGTCAAAACTGTTGCACCTGTGGCAGCTGCCGCACCACTAGTGGATGCCAAGCAAAAATCAGACAAGCCCTTCAAAACTCAAATTGTGTGGCACAACATTGTGCTTTTCATCATTCTGCATTCGTCGGCTTTCTATGGCTTATATTTGATACCAGCTGAGAATGCCTACCTCGAGATTGTGCCCGGTGAGTATCAGCAGTGTCTTTGCTTGTGTTACTGATCTATGTTAGATAACTAATTGAACAATCTTTCTTATTTTTCTCTTTTAAAGTTTATCTGTTTTCAGTCATGGGCGGATTGGGCATCACTGCAGGCGTTCATCGTTTGTGGTCGCATAAGGCATATAAGGCGAAGTTACCACTGCGCATCTTCCTCATGCTATGCCAGTCGCTGGCGTTCCAGAACAGCATCTGGGAGTGGACACGCGATCATCGTGTGCATCATAAGTTTACGGACACACACGCCGACCCCCATAACTCTCGACGTGGTTTCTTCTTTGCACATATGGGCTGGCTACTGTGCAAGAAGCACCCCGATGTTGGTATCAAAGGCAAACAGATCGATATGAGCGATATTGAAGCCGATCCCGTTGTAAGGTTTCAGAAGAAGTAAGTTACGAGTTTATTGTGTTTACAGAATGAGATTTAAACTTTGATTTCTCTTTTCAAGATACTACTTTTTTGTGATGCCTATTTGCTGCTTCATTTTGCCAATGATGCTGCCTTACTTTCTGATGGGTACCTCATTGAAAGTGTGCTTCTTCACTTGCTCAATGTTACGTTATTGCCTCTCACTGCACGGCACCTGGTTGGTGAATAGCGCTGCTCACTTTTACGGCATGAAACCATACGATGTGAACATTAGCTCAGTGAACTCGAAATTGGTTTCGAACATCACTTTCGGCGAGGGTTGGCATAACTATCATCATGTGTTCCCCTGGGATTACAAAGCAGCTGAGTTGGGCACCTACAATGGCAACTGGACCACAGGCTTCATCGATCTGATGGCCAAGATAGGTAAGCAAACGAAGGGAAACATCTCAATCAATCGGAATTTTTGCTTATAAGTTTTTGTTTACTTAGGCCAAGCCTATGACCTTAAGTATGTCTCCAAGGACATGGTTTATAAGAGACTGATGCGCACGGGTGATGGCAGCCACGTTGCCGCCATGTTGGATGCCAATAACAATAATATGAAGACTAGTGCACCAACGAATGAGATGGTTATGCATCTGGATCATGATCTGGAAGAGACTGCGGTGTGGGGTTGGGATGATAAGGATATAAGCGAGGAGGATCGCAAAGGCGCCTCAATTGCTATGAGTGAACTAGAGTGTAAACAGGAATAGTCAAATAATAATATTAAGAAAAATAAGAAGATAATGAATACAAAGAGAGAATTATAAATTGCATCTCGAATGCGTTACATAACTACACATATCACTAACTATGCGAACCTCTTTTCGGTCTGAAAATTGGAACTGCATTATTTAATAGTAATTGCCTATACTCCAAATATTGGTGTTTGTTACAAATGCGGCATTTACAAAAAAACATTAAAGAAAATGATTATAAGACCGCTTCCTATACCGAACTATTGAATTTTGGTTAGTTAGGCGCATCGGGTGCAATGAGATAAATGAATGGCTTCAATTCCAAAAAAAACAAGCACAAAAAATTTAAAAAAAACACAAGAACATATTCGAGATTAGTGCAAAATTTGTGCTGCAAAATTTGTAAAAGAGATAAAAGAAAAACCACAACAGCAAATAATTTTATAAATTTTTCTTGTGAAATTTTATAACTTATCTTTATCTTTAACTCTACTCAATTGCATATAAAAAAAATATCGTTTAACAACAAATTTATCCTATAAATATATGAAACATATGCTTAACGACGCAAGAGGTTCTAGAGTTAGGTGTACCAACTAAAGTTAAGGTTTAAGTGCCCAAGCTTAAATGAGTGCAAATTGTTTTTAGTTATTAGGTGTGTAGGATATTAAGTTTTAAGTCTATTGTATATTTAAACACAAACAAACAAAATGTAAAAAAACAAATCCGAAAAAAATCGCTAAAATTCCAAAAAATATATACTATCGACTTTTATTTTATAACGGGATCAAGGTATGGCTAGAAATGGAATAAAATTTTGCTCAATAAGCAAAAAATTATGCTATTCATTGGAAACCATTGCAGGAAATCAAAGAAATTTATAAAAGCTTCTTACATATTATTGGGATTTATAATTATCAGCGCGATTCTTACCAAACAACTTAAATCGCATTATTGTTAGCATTGCTGTCAGTTTCAGATTCAGTTCTTACCAAGCACAGCATGCGTGTTGTTTCTTTAGGTTAACTAAGAAGCACCGACAGACTTAGTGTCTCTAAAATTCTTACCTGTATAAATATGTGTCTATATGTGTGTGAAACTAGTTGGCGCAAAAGTTTTTGTTGTAGACGCGCGTGCGGCCATACATTTTAATGAGCTTATTTAACACAAAAAAAAAGAAGATTGCATACTAAACGTCTTATTGAATTTATGATAATTTATTTATATTTATTGCTGACGTCAAAAAATGCAGTTGCCTTTGAAGTCAAATAAAGAATTACCTAAATTTATAATTTAATTAAAGCTATATTGTTGGGATTACCAAGTTTCTTGTATGTGCCAATATTTTTGGAATTTTACCACCAATTCTTTTGAGTGATTTTATAAGTTTGTGACCTGCGTGTTTAAAAAGACGTAAGCATTATTGACAAGTACATAAGTTATCAAATTTGAATATTATGTTTAAAACTGCGTCAAGTATGCTTTGATTGTTCCTATATTAGATCATGACTAATCGGGTGTTAAGGGATTATAAAAATTAATGAGTATTTTCATCAGTTTACGGAGCCTTCTGGATGAGTAATTGAGTCACAGCAGTATGAAACTTAAACTGGCTCAAGATATTGATCTGCAAAACAGATAGCCGAGCATTGTACCAACTGAATAAAGTAATAAAACAAATCGGCAAAGTTGTAAGTAAACTAAAGCCACAGAGCATAGAGACAGCCTTTTTTTATTGGGGAAGCGAGTGAGAGATACAGTAATACAGAATTTGTAAATAATAAAGAGTTTTGGTTTAATGATAGCCATCGGTGCCATAACCATAGCTAATATGCTGTGGCTGATTGGACGCACTTGAGCCTGTAGCCGATGAGTAAGCGTAGAGCAAGGCGGCCATTAGGGCACCATTGTTCATTATGAGAGAAATGATGGTGGCCATTTTAATAGTGGGCAGCACAAATGGCAAAATGCTGCCCAAAAGAATAGCAGGCAGCACCATAATAGGAACTGCAACTTGCAGCATTGTTGTCTTGTACGATGGCTTCTTCTTGTTGCGTTTGTTGAGCAACCCAACATTACCACCACCACCGGATTCACCTCCTCCAACCCCACCAACTCCACCTAGGATGCCTTGCTGTTTAGAGTCGCCTTCCACTTCCGGTTCGTAGTTCTCCACACTGGCACTGGTGCCACCAACACCGTCTGCTATCGACGGCAGATTCATGAGACCCAGTTGCAGTTCCTCTGTGTCTCGTCGTCGAGCACGACCCATTCGCGGCTTGTTCCCTATTTAACAAATGTAAAGTCAGCAGCAGGGATATCTTTATCCTATCTACTTACCCTTCTTAAGCGTAAACTTGAGTTTGTTCTCTTTGCTGGGCACAATCTTGACCAGCAAGCCTGGTAAAAAGTGTAGCTTAATATCTTTATGCTTGAAGAAGCGCTGAAAATTCTTCACGAGCCGCTGATTTAACTCCTTATCCGACATTTCTCTGTACTTTTCCGCTGTCAGGCTGCCCAATTGCGTTTCCTCCCCGAAAAACTGATCCATAAAGTCCCTCGTTAGATTTCCTGTTTGTGGCAACTGTTTACGCTCCTCAAGTTTCTGCAACACAAACAGTTTTGTGCATCGCAACATGCTCGTCTCACGCAGACACTCATAGATACGCATTGGTATGGTTGCACCATATTTTCGTGTCACGCAGTTGTTATCATTTGCGTAATCGCAAGCTTTAAACGCGCGCTGCAAAGTGCGTGAGTTAGTGATAGATGAATGGGATTTCGTAGGTTGTCAAATTGATAAGCCATTACAAAATATTTATTTTTATTAAGTTAAAATTCTACTAAAATTACCTCAACACCTTTAACTTTTACTCTATGTGTATTTGTTAATAATCTAATATTTAAATTATATTTTTTACCCAATCTATACCCTCAATGAGAGTCACTCCCAACAGGATATGCACAGCAGTAAGAGTGGCACGCATTATAAATTATGTGTTAATTTTTAACTAAACTCCTTGTGATTAATTTTAGTTTTGCCAACTTTTAGTCTTGGTCTGGGCACAACTGCACGAGAGCAGCCACAGCGTTAAACTGAATGCACCACCAAGATCGCCGTCACAACAATCCTGGCCAGCACTTTTTCTCGGCCGCTTTTGTCTATTTTGCCAACTGTTGCCAACTGGTTTGCCATTGGCCTTAACACTTGGCGGACTGCACAGATTTAGTTCAGCGGGTCAAGTTGCCGACTATGCTTTTGCTTCTGTATCTTGTTCACGTTGTTGCCCCATTTGTCTGACATATTGCCGCCCCAAATTGCCATACGAAATATTCAATGTCATGAGCCAGAACAACATGCAATTGGATTATCACACAATTTATTGATGGCTTGCTATTGATGGCTTGCTATGTTCTTATCATAACATGGTTATCAGCACTCTTTAGTCTTGCTTGAGTTGGTAAATTAGCTATTTCATTTTATTTATGAGCTGGGGGGGAGGAGCTGCACTGACAGCTAAACAGATTTGAAACTAGTTAAGTGCAGACAATTTTCAAAACTGCCACAAAGTGGAACAATTGAAGCCGGACTTAAACTGGTTGACAATTAATTGGCTTGTTTAGATGGTTAGCAAAATGTTGCTTTAATTAGCTAGCTGCCGTCCAATCAAGTGAGAGTTTATTATTAATACACGCTCCGTAATGAGATCTAAGTACTACCCACTATTAATAGAGAAACTAATAGACAATCAATTTTATTTTCTATCGATTTATATTTCTCTCTTTCTTTCTATATTTGACCAAAAGCGACCTATATTGAAGGGGGCCCGCACTTTCTATACGTGATAATACACAGCACACGTTTTCAAAGACTGGAATCGTTTGCAGAAGAGTAATCGAAAGAACCGTTAATCGTGTACGGCACTGCGTTGAATACCGAATGAGAACCACGCAGACAAATTTCACTTTTCATAAGCCAGCCAAAGTATTGAATTTGTTTTGTATTGAAACTGTTCGATCAGTCAGTGAAATCGATATGTTAAATAATTTGCGTTTTGTATTATGTAAATTGTAAATAAATAATTTAAACTAGACTTAAATTATTATTTGGTTGCATGCTCGCTGAGGTATCATTTGGCCTGCTACCAGCTCGCTAAGTCACATCGCAGTTCAAACCTCTTTACCATTCCTTCTCCAGCCAGACGGGCTGTTGTGAGTGCGAGTGGGAGTAGACAACGGGCACGGGAGCGGGAGCAGCCGCATAAGCAGCAGCAGCTTGCACGGGCAGAGTACGTGACAGCATCTGACCGATGGCCAGCACCAGGAGAATGACACCAACACCCAGTCCCTTTATGGAGACAACAGTCAGTGCTGCAAGCAATGTGGTAATAACGCCCACAACAAAGGCAACAGGCACCATAGCAACACTTATGCGACGCAGAAAATGTTGACCGAAAGTCCGACTTTCTGTAAGAATATATTTATAAATTTTCAAATAAAATAGTTATTATAGTGTGACTAATAGAATTTAGAGTTCTTAACAAATATTTTTTTGTTAGAAAATATTTAAATATTGCTATTTTTTAGAAATCTATATATTGAATAATAACTGTTGCGTAAAATTATTTCATATGTTACATCATTTTGCAAAAATAAAGTAATACTTGCAAAAAAAAATGTATTGAAAAAATAAAGTGATAAATCTTTTATCTACTGACCATCCAAATCCGAGTCTGAATTGTTGCTGGCTTGCTGTTGGCACAATGCCAAATCACACAGCAGACAAAGACAGAGCAGCGTGAGGGCAAATTTCTGAGCAGCAGCCATTTTATATTGTTGTTAGTAGTCCTTTAATGTGTTTAATCCGTAAGTTTGTGAGCTAAGTTGGGCACACACTGTACACTGTACACTGTACACTGCTTCAGCACTTGCAGACAATTGAATGTGCTGCTCACATTGACATTGGCTTTTATTAGGGCGTAGGTCTTGGTCAGCTTTGGTTACTTTTGGCTACTTGAAATGCGGCAGCCGGCCGTCGCATGAAACGTGCGCCAAAACAATCAGTTCGTGCTATGGCTATGTGGAATGCTTCAATGTTTATTTGTTTGCCGGTCGATGCCCAATCTGACTGCAGGCCACCAAAAATTTTTTTTTATTTTTTTGAATATGCATAAAGTTTGTGTCTTTAATTTCACTGAGAGCGTGAAATTGAGTGTGTGTGTGTGTGTGTGTGAGTGCGTGCCCTTAAAGAGGCAAGCGGAACCCAAGCAAAACTTATTTTGGCTGCCTTTTCCATGTTGCACTTCGTGGTGGAGACTCCAACGAAGACCCTGACTGGGACTAAGACTTGGGCATTCTTTCACGACGCGTGTCTATATATTGAGGGCAGCCCATTCGCTTTCATTTATACTTTTCCATATGAACAATAATGATTTATCAGCTAATTGACAATGGGGCGGCGCATTTTAATTATTAACTATTTGACTTACAACTGTGTAACTTTTTGTTCATTGATAAACGCACTTAACATTTAACTTGGCCAAGTCTGTAATTCACGCACAGTGAGACCGTACAAAACTTAAATACGGCTTTAGCCTAATAAAAATAATCATTTGCGAAGAGCAGCTGCACAAAAAATCGTTTATTTATACACAAAATAAAAAACGTTTTAGACATTCTAAATAACTTTACTTAGACAAATAATTAGGTAGGAAAATGGTGATCAATTCGTAGAATTGACTGAAATTTTAGTGAGAATTGTGTTACAACGGGTTTTTGATAAACTGTTGCACACTTATGTGAAAGTCGTTAGTTGCAAATCCAAATATGTTAAGCGGATTTTCGCGCAGAATTTACTTTCTAGCCTGGATTTCGAAAATACAGTTTAACACAAATCACCCGCTCCCAAGTCGGCCAAAGTGCATAAAGTAGGAGAAACATTAGAAGAGCATTTTTTTTGTTTCCATCCAATTCTGTCAACAACTTTCTCATGCGATCGCCATCAGAGCTAATTGTCTTTTGAGAATCTCACACACGATCGCTCGACCGTGAGCAGTTTTCAGACTAGACCAGATCAGACTACTTAACGATTCCATATTATTATTTATGGCAAGGGGTTGTTCGGTTGGAGGTATGGTGTGTTTTGTAGCAATTACAGCTAAAAGAAATCATTGAGCGAGATCAATGAGAAATTGCAGAGGCCTGCTCCAGATATTTTTTCATGTTTTGACCAAAAACAACTTACAAACCACAAACAGCATTGGCAAATTTCAATGGGGAAGATTCAGAATCAGCGCAAGAATCGTGTTCTTGCCACAAGCTGCAAACAAAGCAATGTTGCAACAGCAATCTGGTCAAGCCAAGTGACACACAAGTCTAAAACCAGGCTTGTGCCCAATTCCAATGCCAATTCCAGCTGTATGCCGCCAGTTCTAGCGGCTTTCCTCCTCCAGCGGAGGCTGCAAATGCAACATCAACAGCGACAGCAGCAATTGCAGCAGCCACAGCAGCAGCAGCAACAGTTGCTGGCAGAGTTGATAAAATGCATGTTGAACGAAGATCGTGCCACATTTTGTGGCTGGCCAGCGCGTGGAAAACACATACTTTAAAAGAAGTAGCAGCAGCAAAAAAACAATTTCTTTGTGCAACAGTGATATGTGTTAAAGAGATGAACGCCCTAGTGAGATTCCTTATGTTTTTTGCGCTATGCGCAACACTGGCCAACAGCCAGCAGGACACCAGCGAGGCAACCTCAAGTCCGGCTGTCGATGATACCACAGAGGCGGGACGTGGCCTGGCGAGCAGTAGTTACAACCCAGAGGATAAGCTGGCGCTTAAGAAAAACTCACACATCTACATGGGCATCTACAAGAACTACAAGAGCACATATCTGGGCAATAAGACGACCAGTGAGTACAAGAAACGCTTAAGGGATCGCATCAATGGAGCTAGCAAGCAGACTGATCTTCCGGAACCATCGGGCGTAGTTGACTACCAAGAGTTGGAGCAGGAGGAACATCAGGTGCAGCAGCAACAGGCAGTTGACGATGTTCTGGTACAGGAGCTACGCAGTGAAGCAGATGCCGAAGCATTGCTGGAGGCACAAACTGAGACGCCAATCTATGATGATAACGAGACAGGGGCAGGAAAGAAGCGCCGTAAACGTAGACGCAAGAATCGTAATAGCAATAAGAGAGTAGAGGAACCAGCTTTAGCGGTAGATGATACGCCGGAAAGCAACAGTGTGGAACTGTACCAGGTGGGACCCGGCTTAAATGTCAGTCTAGACATGAGCAATGAAATTGTTCGGGTCAAATTGGATGGCGAGAATCTCCGTGAGGTTGTTGGTGGACGTTGGCTAATCACAGACAATAGCGAAGAAGGTGAGTTAGTTTATAAAACCCATTAGTTCCATAATGATATCAATCTTCTAATTCCAGGTCGTGGCAAGAAATACGATATGATCACAAAGGTTCTTCCATTATTTATACTGCCCTTTCTCATACAGTCGGCAATTGTGCCGTTTCTGGTCACAAAGCTGAAACTGTTGCTGGTCAAGTCTATATTGGTGGGTAAATTGGCCATATTCTTGCTCATACTCTCGGCCATTAAGAACAGCAACAAAATGATGCAATCCTATGAGGTGGCACCCTCGTATTGGGCCAGCGAGCCAAGCCGAAGATCTGAACTGGCAGCAGCTGCATCCTCTGCGGCCGCAGCCTATAATGGCTATCGGGTGGAGGGGAAACCCACCACCTGGGTCAATTAGAGATAGACTTTAGACAGAGCTAGTTGAACAAAATACTCAGTAAAAACCAACACAAACAAACACAATTGCAATAAGTTTCGCATTAAGTTATAAAATGTATGAAAATAAATACAAACAAATCGGGTGAGTTGATGGGATTTTTAGTTATTAATTAGCGAAATTTATCTCTTAACTAGATAAAAAATGATATTCTTGCCACTTTCCCACCGTCGACAAACAAATTCTGTAAGTAATTAGTGTTTGATTAACCCCTTTTGTTGCACAATTCAGACAAGACAATGACTTTGCGTCTTCACAGGCGTCTAATAATCATATGTTATATACCCCTTCTACAAATTTATGCACAATCTGGAATTTATTTTTTTAATACGTATTTATTTCGATCTTTTCGATCATTGTAGGAGAAATTAATAAAATTAAGAGGCGGGTACAAATAAATTAACTAAAATCTAAGTAAATAATTGCAGCTGTTGGCGGAGCTCAGCCAGCGCCCCAAATATAATTATAAATCAGTCTCTCGCTCTGTCTCTCACTCTCTCTGCGTCTCCTTCTCACTTTAGAAGCAGCTGTACTGTCGTTCCAGTTGAATGCAAACATCGCAATGCAAACGGAATCCCCAGACGAGCTTGCAATTGCAACGACGCTCGCTACGCACGTGCTGGGATCGTACACGAAATCCACAGACGCGGCACAGTTGCTGGCAGGAGAGACGTTCATCGGCGGTGCTTCCACTATGCTTGCTACACTGGCGGCCCCGAGTGCCTGCCCAGCGTCCGCTTGCCTCCTGCTGGCAGTAGTTTGGCGAGTCCAGCATGTAAACTAGGGAGTCGAGTGGTATATTGTGCCACATGATCTTCAGATTGCTGGCGGTTGTGTCCAGCTGTATGGCATCATCGTACATATGCAGCAAATCCTGTGCCACAGCGTCAAAGGCTTTAAGCACTTTGACACACTGCTCTTTCAGACAGCTGCCTTGGGCATTATGCTGCTTGCAATGGCACTCCTGCTCCAGTGATTGCATCATTAAAGCGCCAACAACACGCTGATTGTGTCCCAAGGCACCAGCTCCAACACCATAATGCTGCTCATAGAGCTTCAGCGCCTTCTCCGGCTCATGGGCACAGGGCACATTTAAAGCATTCTCGCTGCAGCCACATCCGGCGATGACTCCATTGGCGCAATCTTTTGTGAGTGTATGCAGAATGGCTGCCATGGCAATGCCTGCCACATAGACATCCTCGCGATCAAGTTCCTGAGCGCCAGTTGGAGTTGTCCGTCTCTTGACAAAGTCCTGACTCGGGCAGTTCCATCTCTGCCACTTGAAGCTATCCTGACAAGTGGCCATAGCCTGCTCCAGGCTGCTGCTGCTGATTGCCTCCCAGGATAGCGGTGCCTGGAATTGTGTGTACTGGTAGTAGTTGTTCATCGGTTCCACAATTGTTGCTGCTGATGCGGTGCTCGCAATGCTCATTATAATTCTAATGAAATAGTTCATGATGATAAATTGATGTGTTCTTGTTGCTGTCGTTTGCTCGACTGTTTGCTGAGCGGAGCCTGTGTCGAGGTTTTATACCACGTCGAGGGCTTTGGGCCGTGGGAAATACGGAGCATGGTCAAAAAACCGGAAATTTTCCTTTATGTCCACTTGGGACTTTTCGCATGCAGGACAAAACTCCCGAGCGCCGCAACAAATAACCCAAAAGACAAAACCCACGGCTATGCAATTGCGGAGCACCCAATTTCAGCCCTGCTGCGTACCTGCTCTCGCCGTCGATACTTTGTGTCGATCTCCTGCGATGTAGATACCAAGCTGCGATCAACTTTCCCACGCATAGGCAGGTAAAACTCAAGCGGTTCATGAATGAACCTCAATCGATTCCATTCATTTATGTGGATTTTCCAACTGCACCATATCAATTCTTAGGGTTTAAGGATGGATGGATATTCGAGACGTTCTCGAACCGTTGTTCTGTGTTTTGCCAACTCTGCTGACAAAGCCAATTATATAACAAAACATATGACAAATAGCATAATTTGGAAAATTAATTGCGCTTTGCGGTAAGCCGTTTGTAAATACCCCGGTCCAGCCTGCCGGCCATAATTGCTGTCACCAATTATTATTCTCAGTATTTCAGTCTAAAAGATATTACCGCCAATAAGTTAAGATAACTAAACAGCATAAATCGATTGTTCAATAAATCTTATCATTGTACAAACAAGTGGTATGAACCAAAAAAAAAAAAAAAGATTCGCAACTACTACTCAAATGTAAACTGTTTTTCCATGTCATGCGCTGATAACGGTTACACTTCTAGCTAGCAAATAACCATAGCTTAATAAATTATACAGTCAATACTTCTTCGTATGAATTCTGTATGCCCTAACAATAAAAATATAAAAAAATTTGGTTGTAAATAAAAAATTCTTCTTCTTTAATGTGTGGCACACTTTTTCGTCTGATAAAGTCATTGTATCATATTTTCCAACGTTGAAAAACATGCGCGGAAATTTGGTTTTTTGGGTTTTAGCACAATGAAAATACCAACTCTCTCTAATTAGGCCGAGAGAATCCCGCACCGGAAAAGGGTTTTTTAAGTACCTAAGGCGCCGGGTAATACACAATCAATGCCGGCCGCCCGATCCGTCCGTAGGATCGATCAGGTAGTCGTTATGGGTAAAACTTCGCTCAATTGGTCTTAAAACGTACAGACACACATACACATATGGGCGCCGGCGCTATGGGAAATTAGCTAGCTGGCGCAGGGAGTTTCTAAAGATTCGGGAATTCGTGCTGCGCAGGAAAAACGCGCAGACTTTCATGGCACTTATAAGTTTCAATCAATGCATAAAAATCAGCCAATGTGGAGTGGCCCGTAAATTTCGCCGGATCGCACATGTTGGCAGACCTTACGGTGACGGGCGCCTCTCATCGAGTTGTGTTAGCGATTAGATTAGCAATCTGTCCAATTAAGATACAGTTTTAGTGGTTGCCTATCACGAAACGTTCAGTATCAGTTTTTAGTTGCGATCTAAACGTCGCTCGCATTGTATTAATCCACCGAACCGAAAATATGATAATAACGGCAAAATTGATTTGTATTTGTCTGGCCATCGCTTTGACGGCCTTTACCGTCTCCACGATTGTGCTAGCCGTGCAGAAGTCAAACTTGAAGGATGAACTGCGTGATGCTCGGGAGAAACTCGATTTGCTCGAAGGTGGCTTTACATCAACCACGGCATTACCGATCAGCCCCTCTACTCCAACATCCACCACGGCATCCAGCCCCGTTACTCCAACCTTAACGCCCCCGGAGATGATTGATTACCGCTTGCCGACCGCTTTGACACCCAACAACTATGATCTCACTTTGTATCCCAATGTTGCGACGGGCGAGTTTACTGGCAAACAGATTATAACCATAGATGTGCACGAGGCAACTGATAAAATAATATTGCATTCGCTTTACATGAATGTTAAGAATGTAGTCGTCCTCGAAGTCAGCTCAAATCCTGTGATTATCAAAGAGGTTACCTTTGATCCAGTTGGAGAGTTCATGATCTGCCATTTAAATGTGCAGTTGACAGTAGGAGCCCTGGTGTTGCTTAGCATGGAATTCTCCGGAAACATGGCCAACAAAATTGTGGGTCTGTACAGTTCTTCGTATGTGAAGGCGGATGATACACGCAAATGGATTGCAACTTCCAAATTTGAGCCGACATATGCACGTCAAGCATTCCCCTGCTTCGATGAGCCCGCTATGAAGGCAACTTTTGAAATTACCCTAATACGTCCAAGTGCTGGAAATTATCATGCATTGTCCAACATGAATATGGGTATTGAGGTGAATGGTGAAGAGACCACACAAGTAATGTTTAACAAGAGCGTGCCCATGAGCACCTATCTTGCCTGCTTTATTGTCTCCGACTTTGAGGCCAAGTCAGTGAAGATTGACACAAAAGGCATAGGATCACCCTTCGATATGGGTGTATATGCCACGCCCGAGCAGATCGATAAAGTTGATTTTGCTGTGATGGTAGGCAAGGGTATCATTGAATACTACATCGATTACTTCCAAATCGAGTATCCCTTACCCAAACTGGATATGGCAGCCATACCCGACTTTGTATCGGGCGCCATGGAACACTGGGGTCTGGTGACTTTTCGGGAAACATCTTTGCTTTATGAGGAGGCCACCAGCTCAACAGTGAATAAGCAACGTATTGCTAGCGTTATTGCACACGAATATGCACACATGTGGTTTGGAAATTTAGGTATGTAAACGGTAAAAATAATAAGGGATTATGGCTCAGCTTAGCTTTTTTTTAGTTACAATGCAGTGGTGGAATGATTTATGGCTAAACGAAGGCTTTGCCAGCTTTATTGAGTATCTTGGAGTCGATTTCGTATTCCCCGATTGGAAAATGGTGAGTTGTAGTTAAAGACAATCTATAAAGTTTACAATAAAATGTTTTTTTTATATCAAAGCGTGATCAATTTATTGTCAGCACTTTGCATGGAGTTTTTGGTTTGGATAGCACTCTGGGCTCCCATCCCATTGTACAGAAGGTTGAGAATCCCGATCAGATAACGGAAATCTTTGATACCATTACGTATTCCAAAGGCTCCTCTCTTGTTCGCATGTTGGAAGACTTTCTGGGCGAACCAATCTTCCGTAAAGCGGTCACAAACTATCTAAATGAATACAAATACAAAAACGCTGTCACTGCTGACTTCTTTACCGAGATTGATAAGCTAGATCTGGATTTCAATGTGACGGATATTATGCTAACATGGACTGTGCAGGTGAGTCTTTGCAGCATTCCCACAATAAAATATTTGCATATAGCACTTCAACACATTTTGATGGCATTCGTTGTAGATGGGTCTGCCAGTGGTCACGATCGAAAAACTCTCGGACACCGAATACAAATTAACGCAGAAGCGTTTCTTGTCCAATCCCAATGACTACCATGGGCTGCACGAGCCCTCAGAGTATAAGTAAGCTATACATCTTTAGACATCTCGCTTTTTATGAGTGACCATATCTGATTGAAATCTTCACACATATATTATTTATTATAGCTATCGTTGGTCTATACCGATCACATATACAACTAGTGCAGGTCCCCTGGTGCAGCGAGAGTGGTTTTACTACGATCAAAGCGAAAGTTAGTGTGAAAATGCTTAATCTTTATTCCACTCTAGTTATATGTTAAATGAAATTTACAGTCATTATCAAGGTGCCCAGTGCTGTTCAGTGGATCAAGTTTAATCATGATCAAGTTGGCTACTATCGCGTCAACTACGATTTATCTTTATGGTCATCATTGGCCAATCAAATGGTAAGCAAACCGGAATCCTTTAGTGCTGGAGATCGTGCGTCCCTGCTGAATGATGCCTTTGCTTTGGCAGACGCCACACAGCTGCCCTATGACGTTGCCTTCGATATGACCAAGTATCTGAACAAGGAGGAAAACTATGTGCCATGGAGTGTGGCTGCCTCCAAACTGACATCTCTAAAGCGCACCTTGTACTACACTAGCAGCTTTGTCAAGTACAAGAAATACGCAACGGCTCTAATCGAACCTATCTACACTCATCTCACCTGGACTGTGGGCGAGGATCATTTGGATAAGTAAGCTATTCTGGGGATAATTTGTATTAATTTGAACAATACGTATTATTTGCATTCTTTTAGCCGCCTACGGGTGACCGCCTTGAGTGCCGCTTGTTCTCTTGGCTTGGAGTCGTGCCTGACTGAAGCTGGTCAACAGTTTAAAACATGGTTGGCTACCTCTGAAAAGCGCCCTAATCCTGATGTGCGTGAAACCGTCTACTACTACGGTATGCAGTCGGTGGGAAATCAAGAGATTTGGGAGACTGTCTGGGAACTGTTTATCAATGAGGCAGATGCCAGTGAGAAATTAAAGCTGATGTATGGTCTGGCGGCTATTCAGGAGCCATGGCTGCTACAGCGATACATTGATCTGGCCTGGAATGAGGAGTATGTGCGTGGTCAGGATTACTTCACCTGTCTCACCTACATCTCAGCCAATCCCATGGGAGAACCGCTTGTGTGGGATTATGTGCGTGAGAACTGGTTGCAACTGGTCGCTCGCTTCGGCCTGAACGAACGCTACTTGGGTAATCTGATACCCTCGATAACGGCACGCTTTCACACCCAAACAAAACTTGGGGAGATGGAACAGTTCTTTGCCAAGTATCCTGAGGCGGGAGCAGGCACAGCTGCCCGAGTTCGGGCCCTTGAGACGGTCAAAAACAACATTGTGTGGCTGGCCGAAAATCTCGAAAGCGTAGACGCTTGGCTCGAAAAGCAAGAGAAGCAGCTGAACTAGAACTAGCACCTGGCTTTCGCTAGCCCTAAAAATAATGTTATTTTTTTTACTCATTGAATTGCCGTTATGGACCATGCCTACATAATCAAAAAAAGATATCTTAGGTGCAGACAATCTAAAAAATATATATATAATTTAAAATAAAGTCTGACTCAATTTATTGAAAGAAAAGAGACAGCTATACGATATTCTTCGTTATAAATCAAATTGAAATAAAAAGTATGTTAATTTATATTATTTATGGACTTTAAGGTAACGAAGTTACACATTCACAGGATTGAAAAAAAAGTACGTAATAAAATAGCCACACAAATAAAATGTCCAACACATTTAGTCAATTTACTGGCTTGTTGCGATCACTACTGTTTCATAATCTGCCATAATTGCGTGTATAAACGCCCCGAAAAAACAACGGCAAATAGCTTTTAGTACTATTTGTATGAGCATTATCGGACTATGTTGGCTATAAAGTTGCTATCAGGGGCCGATAATCAATATAATATGGTCACAGTAATGCCGTATGAATGCTTAATATGAATATAATATGAAGCAAATGTCTTTAGTAAACGGTTGTCGCTCAACAGGCTAAGATGTATTTGACCGGCAATTGGTTGCCTGTGGCATTATTCTGGGCAGTCGCAGCCTTTGCCGCTGCAACGATCGTCGTCGCCGTGCAACGCACCCAACTTGAATCGAATATTCTTGATATGCGAGAGAAGTTTGATATGTATGAAGCACTTAACGGAGAATCGCCGACTGCTTACCGTAAAAAGCGTGAAGTATTCGAAGAGGTTAGTTAGTGGAGCTTTCAAATAGTTAATGTGCTTACAAGTGTGTATGCCATCCATGCAGATTGATTATCGTTTGCCGACGGCACTGGCGCCCACGCATTACGCTTTGTATCTGCATCCGGAACTGGAGACGGGCAACTTTACGGGTCAGGAGCGTATCACGATTAAAGTGTTGAAGGCAACAAGGCAAATTATTTTGCACTCCCACAAACTGGAAGTTAGCAGTGTTTATGTGCTCAACTACGAGGTGGCCAGCCATGAGTTCGACGAAGTGCGTCAGCTGTTGATTATCAACTTGACACAGGAGTTGGCAGTAAATGCCAACATCACTCTAGGTCTTATCTTTGCAGGACAAATGCAGAACAAACTTGACGGATTATATAGCAGCAGCTATGCAACGCCAGCAGGACAGCAACGGTAGGTAGTTTTAACATTTGCCTAAAAGTATGCAACATTTGTTATTTCCTGACCCCATTGAAAATGGGTATAATAACGGGTAAATAATGTTTTTTTGCAAACGTATTTATAACAATGTATAAGGCTTCAAAACACCTTGTAGCTGCTGATTAGAAATTTAATTGTTTATAATTAGTCGGTATCTCTGGTTATTAAGGCTGTCCGCATAAATGAACAATCATTAGTCAATTATTTATTTGTGGGACACTCTAAACCAAATGAATCAGTTGATGCAAAACCAAACACGATTAAAAATCAACAAATAAAATATTTATAGAATAGGAAGAATCGTTGAATTTAATAGAGCATATTTGACAAAGCTTTAACTAAATATTTATGTAGTGAACAAATGGCATAAAAATTTATTGATAAGTTTATAATTTCAAGGGTGTTTAACAAATTGTTTACTCTAAGACAACTTAAATTTTTATTAGTTTTGTCTTCATTCGATAAGCGTCACGGAAAATTTCCAATAGAATGTTGCTTGTTGAAAATTGGCTCAAAAGTGTCCATTTGCGTACATTTAACGATTAGAACAGTTTGTTTACCCTGAACCCTTAAAAAATGGTTAAAAAGGGTATAAAGGTTTTGCACTAAAGTATGTAGCAGGCAGAACAAAGCATCTCCGACACCATAAGGTATATATATTCTTGATCAGCATCAACAGCCGAGTCGATAAAGCCATGTTCGTCTGTCCGTCCGTCCGTCCGGGCGTCTGTATGTATAAGCAGTATAAGTTTGTTTCCCCGTTTTTGATACACACATGTTATTGATAACAACAAAATATCAAACTTGGAAAACTTTGAGACGGCATTTAAAACATAGGACGAAATAATGACGAAAAAATGTGTAAAACTTTTATTGATATCGGTTGAGAAACACCACAGATATGGAACATTAAAATTAAGAAAAGTACTCCCACACACATACTTTCAAGCACTGACTGTACGCGTAAGGTTCAGAGGATAGTCTAGTCGGCATTCCTTGACTAGAGCCTTTTTACTTGTTTATATATTTATACAGCAACATGGCGACTACAAAATTTGAGCCAACTTATGCAAGGCAGGCGTATCCCTGCTTTGATGAGCCCGCCATGAAGGCCACCTATGAGATTACAGTCATACATCCCACGTCTGGTAACTATGATGCTCTCTCCAATATGAACAAAGTGGACTCCATGAATCTGGGTGAGAATACACAGGCCACCTTTGCTACCAGTGTGCCCATGAGCAGCTATTTGGCTTGCATAATTGTGTCCGACTTTGACTCGGAGAGCAGCACAGTGAAAACGAACGGGATTGGCATGGACTTTGAGATGCGCGCCTTTGCTACACCCCATCAGAAGAGCAAATTGAAATATGCTTTGGAATTTGGTACAGCTGTCACAGAGTTCTATATCAAATACTTTAAAGTGGCGTACCCGCTGCCCAAGTTGGACATGGCTGCCATACCCGATTTTGCTTCGAATGCCATGGAACATTGGGGTCTGGTTACATATCGTGAGACAGCATTGCTCTATGATGAACAGATAAGCTCTACGTTGAACAAACAGTCCATAGCTGGTGTGCTGGCTCATGAGATTACTCATCAGTGGTTTGGCAATCTAGTCACAATGAACTGGTGGAATGATATATGGCTAAACGAGGGATTCGCTCGATTCATCCAGTACAAGGGTGTGAATGCTGTGCATCCCGATTGGGGCATGGTAAGTTTAAGTTTTAATGACTTATCGCCTGTGGCTAATCTTCTTCAATCCATTTATTTTGTCTAGCTGGAACAATTCCAAATAATTGCTCTACATCCAGTTTTGGTGTTCGATGCCAAACTGTCCTCACATCCCATTGTACAAAAGGTTGAGTCGCCGGATGAAATTTCGTCCATTTTCGATACGATTAGCTATGAGAAGGCTGGCTCTGTGCTGCGCATGTTAGAGAATCTTGTCGGCTCAGAGAACTTTGAGTTGGCTGTTACCAACTACTTAACCAAATACACCTTCCAGAACACGGTCACTGATGATTTTCTTACCGAGGTTGCTGCCCAAGTCAGCGATTTTGATGTTAAGCAACTAATGCGAACTTGGACAGAGCAGATGGGTTATCCCGTGCTGAATGTGCATAAGAACGATGCCGGATTTATTATAACTCAGCGGCGATTCCTGTCTAACAAGGCTAGCTATGAGGAGCCAGTGTTGCCAAGTGAATTTGGCTTCAAATGGAGTATACCACTCACCTATTTCCTGGACAACTGGGAAAGTGGTAGAACTAGCAGTTTTATTTTCGAGTACGACAACGATGAGGTTGGCGTGCCATTACTGTCCGCTGAGACTAAGTGGATCAAGTTGAATGTGCATCAGCTGGACTACTATCGTGTCAACTATGAGGTGAGCCTCTGGCAGCACATAATCGAAGAGCTCATGCAAAAACACACCCGCTTCGATATCGCTGATCGGGCACATTTGCTCAACGATGCCTTCGCCTTGGCCGATGCCAGTCAATTGTCCTACAACATTCCACTCGAGATGACCGCTTATCTGGCTCAGGAGCGTGATTTCGTGCCATGGTACGTGGCTGCGTCAATGTTGCAAACGCTTAAGAACAATCTTATGTTCAGCGAGAGCTATGTCTCCTATTTAGAATACGCCCGCTCTTTGCTAACCAATGTCTACGAAGACGTTGGCTGGACTGTCGATGCTGATAACCATTTGAAGAAGTAAGTGTGAAAAAATAATTGAAAATCCTTCATATCCCTTTCACAAATTTCCTTTCCCTCAGTCGCCTGCGTGTTTCTGTGCTTACCGCCGCCTGTGCTTTGGGTCTACCCGACTGTCTAACTCAGGCCACGGACCGCTTTAATACTTGGCTCAAGAATCCCATTGCTACCAATCGTCCTGCTCCAGACTTGCGCGAGGTGGTCTACTACTATGGCATGCAACAGACGAACAGTGAGTCCAACTGGGAGCTGTTGTTTAACCTATTTAAGGCCGAGACAGATGCTAGTGAGAAGTTGAAGTTAATGTATGGTTTGTCGGCTGTGCAGGATGGTCAGCTGCTTTATCGTTTCCTAGAACTAGCTACCGATGAGAGCATTGTACGCTCTCAGGACTACGTAACATGCGTGCAGAACATCGCCGCCAATCCAGTGGGTGAGCCCATTGTCTGGGAATACTATCGGGAGCACTGGCCAGAGCTTATTCAACGGTTTGGCTTGGATAGTCGAATCTTCGGTCGTTTAATTGCCAGCATTACGAGTAGATTTGCCAGCGAGGTTAAACTGGAGGAGGTGCAACAGTTCTACAACAAGTATCCAGAATCTGGAGCAGGCGCAAGTCCCAGGCAACAGGCAATCGAGACAATAAAGTACAATATAAATTGGCTAAAGGAGAACAAAGACGACATTTCAAATTGGCTAACAGCACGGTCGCCCCTTTGACCGCTAAAAGCCCATAGTAAAATTATATTTGTACCCATATCCACTGTGCAATGGAACAAAAATAAAAATAAAATACATTTTTTGGACAAACTGAAAAAAGAAAAATATAAATCACAGTAAAGTCCAACTCAACTTATTGAAAACAAAAAATTTGATGGTTTCACTAGATTTATAGGGAAACAGCTAAAAGATATTCTTGTTATAAATCAAATTGATATTAAAAGTAAGTTAATTCTTATTATTTATGAACTTTAAGGTAACGATTTTATTACTATCTATGACTTGAGGAAAATCTGACACCAGATTTACATACAAGATTTAAATACGATACGCAAAACTAATATACTCTTCTCCTTCTACATTTACAGCGTAGAAAAGTACGCGATATAATATCCACATCATGATATTGCTTTTTGGATATGTTCAACACATTTTATAAATTTACTGTCTGGTTGCGATCTCTACTGTTTCATTATTCGCCACAATTACGCGTATAAAGGCCTCGGGCAAAACAACGCCAATAGCTTTTGAATGTTGACTATAAAATTACAATTAGGGGCCCATAATATATGCGATTGACTTTAATATGGTTATAGCGAATGCCGTGATCGGGCCTAATATGAAGAAAATTTCTTTAGTTAACCGTTGTCGCTCAACAGGCTAAGATGTATTTGACCGGCAATTGGTTGCCTGTGGCATTATTCTGGGCAGTCGCAGCCTTTGCCGCTGCAACGATCGTCGTCGCCGTGCAACGCACCCAACTTGAATCGAATATTCTTGATATGCGAGAGAAGTTTGATATGTATGAAGCACTTAACGGAGAATCGCCGACTGCTTACCGTAAAAAGCGTGAGGTATTCGAAGAGGTTAGTTAGTGGAGCTTTCAAAAAGTTAATGTGCTTACAAGTGTGTATGCCATCCATGCAGATTGATTATCGTTTGCCGACGGCACTGGCGCCCACGCATTACGCTTTGTATCTGCATCCGGAACTGGAAACGGGCAACTTTACGGGTCAGGAGCGTATCACGATTAAAGTGTTGAAGGCAACAAGGCAAATTATTTTGCACTCCCACAAACTGGAAGTTAGCAGTGTTTATGTACTCAACTACGAGGTGGCCAGCCATGAGTTCGACGAAGTGCGTCAGCTGTTGATTGTCAACTTGACACAGGAGTTGGCAGCAAATGCCATCATCACTCTAGGTCTTATCTTTGCAGGACAAATGCAGAACAAACTTTACGGATTATATAGCAGCAGCTATACAACGCCAGAAGGACAGCAACGGTAGGTAGTTCTAACAGCTGCCTAAGAGAATGCAAAATTTTGTATATTTTTTTTTTGCAGCAACATAGCGACTACACAATTTGAGCCAACTAATGCAAGGCAGGCGTACCCCTGCTTTGATGAGCCCGCCATGAAGGCCACCTATGAGATTACAGTCATACATCCCACGTCTGGTAACTATGATGCTCTCTCCAATATGAACAAAGTGGACTCCATGAATCTGGGTGAGAATACACAGGCCACCTTTGCTACCAGTGTGCCCATGAGCAGCTATTTGGCTTGCATAATTGTGTCCGACTTTGACTCGGAGAGCAGCACAGTGAAAACGAACGGGATTGGCATGGACTTTGAGATGCGCGCCTTTGCTACACCCCATCAGAAGAGCAAATTGAAATATGCTTTGGAATTTGGTACAGCTGTCACAGAGTTCTATATCAAATACTTTAAAGTGGCGTACCCGCTGCCCAAGTTGGACATGGCTGCCATACCCGATTTTGCTTCGAATGCCATGGAACATTGGGGTCTGGTTACATATCGTGAGACAGCATTGCTCTATGATGAACAGATAAGCTCTACGTTGAACAAACAGTCCATAGCTGGTGTGCTGGCTCATGAGATTACTCATCAGTGGTTTGGCAATCTAGTCACAATGAACTGGTGGAATGATATATGGCTAAACGAGGGATTCGCTCGATTCATCCAGTACAAGGGTGTGAATGCTGTGCATCCCGATTGGGGCATGGTAAGTTTAAGTTTTAATGACTTATCGCCTGTGGCTAATCTTCTTCAATCCATTTATTTTGTCTAGCTGGAACAATTCCAAATAATTGCTCTACATCCAGTTTTGGTGTTCGATGCCAAACTGTCCTCACATCCCATTGTACAAAAGGTTGAGTCGCCGGATGAAATTTCGTCCATTTTCGATACGATTAGCTATGAGAAGGCTGGCTCTGTGCTGCGCATGTTAGAGAATCTTGTCGGCTCAGAGAAGTTTGAGTTGGCTGTTACCAACTACTTAACCAAATATACCTTCCAGAACACGGTCACTGATGACTTTCTTACCGAGGTGGCTGCCCAAGTCAGCGATTTTGATGTTAAGCAACTAATGCAAACTTGGACAGAGCAGATGGGTTATCCCGTGCTGAATGTGCATAAGAACGATGCCGGATTTATTATAACTCAGCGGCGATTCCTGTCTAACAAGGCTAGCTATGAGGAGCCAGTGTTGCCAAGTGAATTTGGCTTCAAATGGAGTATACCAGTCACCTATTTTCTGGACAACTGGGAAAGTGGTAGAACTAGCAGTTTTATTTTCGAGTACGACTACGATGAGGTTGGCGTGGCATTACTGTCCGCTGAGACTAAGTGGATCAAGTTGAATGTGCATCAGCTGGGCTACTATCGTGTCAACTATGAGGTGAGCCTCTGGCAGCACATAATCGAAGAGCTCATGCAAAAACACACCCGCTTCGATATCGCTGATCGGGCACATTTGCTCAACGATGCCTTCGCCTTGGCCGATGCCAGTCAATTGTCCTACAACATTCCACTCGAGATGACCGCTTATCTGGCTCAGGAGCGTGATTTCGTGCCATGGTACGTGGCTGCGTCAATGTTGCAAACGCTTAAGAACAATCTTATGTTCAGCGAGAGCTATGTCTCCTATTTAGAATACGCCCGCTCTTTGCTAACCAATGTCTACGAAGACGTTGGCTGGACTGTCGATGCTGATAACCATTTGAAGAAGTAAGTGTGAAAAAATAATTGAAAATCCTTCATATCCCTTTCACAAATTTCCTTTCCCTCAGTCGCCTGCGTGTTTCTGTGCTTACCGCCGCCTGTGCTTTGGGTCTACCCGACTGTCTAACTCAGGCCACGGACCGCTTTAATACTTGGCTCAAGAATCCCATTGCTACCAATCGTCCTGCTCCAGACTTGCGCGAGGTGGTCTACTACTATGGCATGCAACAGACGAACAGTGAGTCCAACTGGGAGCTGTTGTTTAACCTATTTAAGGCCGAGACAGATGCTAGTGAGAAGTTGAAGTTAATGTATGGTTTGTCGGCTGTGCAGGATGGTCAGCTGCTTTATCGTTTCCTAGAACTAGCTACCGATGAGAGCATTGTACGCTCTCAGGACTACGTAACATGCGTGCAGAACATCGCCGCCAATCCAGTGGGTGAGCCCATTGTCTGGGAATACTATCGGGAGCACTGGCCAGAGCTTATTCAACGGTTTGGCTTGGATAGTCGAATCTTCGGTCGTTTAATTGCCAGCATTACGAGTAGATTTGCCAGCGAGGTTAAACTGGAGGAGGTGCAACAGTTCTACAACAAGTATCCAGAATCTGGAGCAGGCGCAAGTCCCAGGCAACAGGCAATCGAGACAATAAAGTACAATATAAATTGGCTAAAGGAGAACAAAGACGACATTTCAAATTGGCTTAGCGGCACGGCCGGCCCAATGACCGCTAAAAACCCATAGTAAAATTATATTTGTACCCATATCCAATGTTCAATTGGATAAGGACAATAACATACAAGAAATTTTTATTACCTAAATTACAAATTGCATAGTTAGGAATGTACGCAGACATACTACATATAACAATAAAGTTTAACTAAAATCAGACCATAAATAAAACCGTGTATTTTATTGAAAAAAACATTCGAGCGCCGATTTTTACCATGCCCCGCATAAAGTAACCATAACTATGATAAAAACGTTTAACTACATTTTGGAGGTGCAATCGTGACAAAGCTTAAAAAAATGTTATTATTCTGTTCAATTCTGATATTTGGATAAAAGTTTATATGGAGCCTTCATAAACTCAAAAGCCCCCATCATAATGATATGAGTCACAAAAACCCAAAACGTATGCACTGATATCGACAATCGATGTATCAAGTCAAAATAGTTGGTCAGATTCCCATTTTGGAGTTAGTTCAGATTCAGACGCGCTTCGAAGTGGAAGTGAAAAGCCAGCAAATAATTGTGGCTCCTTCTATAGCAAGGACTCTTTTCTAAAATGGTTGCCTGTAAGTTCATAGTACAAATCTGATAAAAAACTGTCTTATGAGCATTATATTTAGGGCTAACGGCAAAAGTGGTTGCCATTTGTTTGGGCCTAACCGCAACTGCCTTTTGTGTGGCCACAATCGTGTTGGCCGTGGAGAAGGCTGATCTGGAGAATGAACTACAGGATGCATTGGATAAGCTGGAAGTGATCATGCATGCAACAACAACTACAACGACAACTGCCTCACCTGGAGGTACGACTCCTGGTGGAGGTACGACTCCTGGTGAAGGTGTTACGCCTAGTGGAGATACAACTCCCAGTGGAGGCACGACTCCTGGTGGAAGTGTTACGCCTAGTGGAGATACAACTCCCAGTGGAGGCACGACTCCTGATCGTCCCATCTATCCATCACTGCCACCTGGACTGCCCAATCCCGAAGAGGTATGTTGCTATGTTAATAACTAGTTTTTAACAACCAGATTGTCATAAAGTCGGCATGGTCACCAATTCAAATATTATCACACACTCATGAATACATATTTAAGGCCGATTATCGGTTAACGGTTCTCTGCCTGATTTTATCTTGGCTAAAAAGTTTAACGCGTTTGTTAATTGATTAGTTCAGTAGTAAATCGAAATTCGTAGTACTTGGTATTACAATCAAGAAATGGGAAAATTCCTAGGTAAGACATATTATTCACCTTTAAATTTGCATTATCTAAAAGTTAAATTGTTAGAGAAAATCACCGCAGAGCACATTGCAATTGTCTTTGGGCTAGTCTCCACTTGTCTGATTGTGGCTCTGGTGGTTGTTGTAGTGCATAGAGACAATCTGTGGATACAGTTGACGGAGGCGAGGGTTAAGCTAGATGTACTTGAGGATTATATACAGTCATCAAGTTCAAAATTTGTGAAACATGGAAAATAACCAAATGTTTGTAAATTATTCATTGTAAATAAAGCATTTAATGTTCGCATCCTCATTGACTCATTGACTGACTCATTTATTTATGGTCTGAGCAATTTAAACTTGCTTTTATTGCATATCGACCGCCAAATCGACCTTATCGCGTTTTGCTTATGGATATTGAAAACTTTATAACCGCAAATAGATTCTTTATCGCCTGCCAAGCGAAATGCACCCTGTCCGTTATCGCCTGTATATACATCCTAATCTGACATCAGGGGAATGCGAAGGCACTGTATCCATACAGTTCCAGCTGGATAAAGTGACCAATCTGATTGTCCTGCATGCCAAGGACATGAATGTGCATAGCATTAGTATTCTAAATATGATGGCACGCATGCGTATTGCAATCGAGAAATATTATCATGATGAAACACGAGAGCTTCTCATAATTGAACTGAAGGAGGTGCTGAGCCTTAATAAGGCATACACGGTATCAGCTAGTTTTGATTGTAATCTGGATGCTTTGAACGGCGCCTACAGAAGCAGCTACACCAATGAGAAAGGTGAAAAAAAGTGAGTAAAGACAATATAATTAATATAGTGAGTGCCCTTTATGCATGTTTAGTGTTGGTAGAAGTGCATTGAACATTATTGAACTACGCTTTTCACTCAATACCCATTGATGAGTTACCTTGAGTAAAAGCTTTTGAGTCTCTCTCCAAAACTTTTAACTAACTGAATGCGAGCGAGCCAAAGTGTCAAAATGCCGGTCTCAGCTGTTCGGCAAAGCTTTTCGTATCACAAAGCATGATCACAGCTGCCTCGTTCACAGCGACGTTTTAGTAGTAAGTTCAAAGCTTAGCGCGACGGTTGTCGGTATTGTCGATGCGAGTCGCTTAGTGGAACTCAGATCTCGTCTTGTCTCATCTATCTCTTTTTCTCTGTCGCACAAGCGAATGTTAAACGTGCGCGACTTCGATTTAAAATAAGTAAAGCTGCAGCTTAAGCCAAGTGCCGTTATTAAATAGAGCAACACTTAATGACCATAGCTAATAGCAATTAATTGAAAATTAGCCAAAGCGCTTGCGTTCAACTACAGGCCTAACGGTAAACCAAGCAGAGACATCCAAAGAGCAGTTGCCAAAAAATAACTGTAAAGTGCGAAATATGAACTGACTGTGTGTGTGTGTGTGTAAATAGATATAAGAATGTAAGCTACTTATTACGTGTGTGTTTGTGACTTTAAAGTGAACACCGTAAATAATTTATATTTTTTCTTTTTTATACTTTGTCGTTGTCGTTTGTGGCTGTTCCGTTATGTTATTTGCTTAGCCTCTGTTCTAACTAAGCGCATTGAGGCGCGAACTAATTTGAATATACAAATAACAACAATAATAATAACAATAATGATCCCAAAACACGATTCTATACCAACTTTGACTTTCAACAACAATAAACACAATAAATAACCGCAAAGCGAACGGCGGCATACCGAAATTCACGCACGCAAAACAGGTTGCAACTGCGCATGCGCATGCGTCTGTGCCTGTGCTAGTGTTTGTGCCACCTCGACGCACCCCTTTGTCGTCTGTGCATCCCACTGTTAGCCGGCAAACAGGCTTCGTTCAGCTTCTCTCTCTACCATAGTTCACTTGCCGCGCAAGTTCTTGGCCTTAAAATCGGCCAATCGCTTCTTGGCTTGGTGTGTGTGTGTGTGTTTGCGTGTGTATGTGTTTACAATAACACAAACTTGGCCAACAAGCATTCATTTGACCATCCGCTTGAATAGAGCTACTGAATCTTCTACTCGTTGTTCATATATCTGTGATATTACTTTCTTCAAAAGCCCCCCAAACGAAATGGGTCGACATCGACTTTAATGTTTTTGCCGTTTGCTGTTGTAGTTGTGGCTATCGCAGTTGATTCTGGTTTTTTAAATCTTGTTTTTTCCCTCACTAGTTTTCGGTTGCACGTTTTGTTTTGTTTGGTTCCTAAAAAAGTTCAAGCAACGCGCAGGTCTTACAAAAATTTTTCATTTTCATTGGCACTGATTTCTTTTATTTTTTTCCATTTCTCTTTGACGCCTTTGGGGAACTGTCGCTAGACCCATTAAAATTGTTTTCGTTAGTAAAATAAGAATGAAGGCCACAAAAATTATTATTATTTTTGTTTTTTGTTATATTTGTAATTAACAAAATTATATGATATGAATCACGAGTGAAACTAAAATTACGTGTTTTAATTTGACTTTCAAGCTGAAGTTTAAAAAAAAAAATGATTAGGGCTTAAACTAATAATAATTGTATGTCAAATATTTATGTATGTTTTAAATCAATGGGTATTGACAGTTTGATAATAAATCTTCTATATTATTGACTACTTAAATTGGAAAAAATTTCTAAAACAAATCTTAGCTATAATTATTGCGTTGTTTATAAAGTTTATTACATTCCTTTTTTCCCCAATTCGCTTATATTTCTTATATAACTTACAGCCCAAATCGATTTAATTGTAGTGCACAGCAGGCAAACTGTTGCAAACATTTCATTTATTTGCTTTTTGTTTCTTTTCACTATCAAGTTTGGGAGTGTGTGTGTGTGTGTGTATGGAATACAAGTAGTATTACCATTTGTATTACCAATTGCAGTCACGTATTGGGGTCCCTGTATGCGTCACAGTAACCCAATCTGAGCAATTTTTATGTCTCCTATTTTGCTATTTATTTTAGACATTTGTGCGTGTGGCGCACTTTGCATTCATTTGTTTATTTGTGAAAGTTATGACCTTAAAATGTCAAACGAATAAGTTTGATTAAAAAAATAACAAAACATTCTTTCAGTGCATTCAACTTCAGTCTAATTATTTTGTATTTGACTTAATGCCTTGTTCATTAGCGGCATGCTGCATACTGTAACTGTATTGTGTGCGTGTGTGTGTGTGTGTGTGTGTGTGTTTGTCATTTGACATTTCCTCGAGCTCGTTGAGTAACCGACAGCAAACACCAGAATACTTGCCACCTACAAGCTACAGATACAATGAGGCGTATAAAATTATGCAAGTGCAGATACTACTTTGCAGCTGCTTGCATTGTTGCATGGTGGCATGTGTCTGGTTCATAAGGTAGTCATGTCATATTATTTTATGTTTGCTGTTGATCTTCTTTGTTATTGCTTTTGTTGTTGCATCCCAATTGATGCATTGCATCATCGTAGGCGTAAAGACAACAACGAAGTCAAACACAATGATGTTGACGATGAGTTTTGCTTGCGTCTCTGTCTCAGGCAATTTGCTGCAAGCTCACTCGAAATTAGCATAGTATTCGTTATGTTCAACACTTTAAATTCGCACAACTGGCCAAAATTAACAACGAATTCATTTGCATTGCGCATTGTGTAAGCTTTGAATCTAAATTATTTCATTGTTGCCAGTCAGATAAAGATATGAATTCGGTTTGCATTTATGTTTGTAGTGTGTGCACAAAATGATATTGTATCCATTACTTAAAACCACAATATGTCTCATAAATTGATGAGAATTTTAAAAATGAGTTAGTTGAGTAATGCATCAAAACTTGCAATTGAATTTGAATAACGGAATTGATAACAAGGAAGGAAATAAAGGAAACACTCTCTTGGTTTTAAAGGTTCAAGTTTCATTGCAATACAAAAAATAAAAATCTTTTTTACTTCAACTTTTTTTTTAGTCATCGGTTTCTTCAAACATCTCCAAAACAAATCTCTAATCGTATAAAGGCGAAAATTGTTATTTTTGTTTTATTGTTTTGATTTAACATCCACTTAAAGCCATAATCAATTTAATTTTTAGCTATATGCATATGAGTAAATTTTTTAATTTCAATCACTACCGCATTTCATTATAATATGGATAATTAAGTTAATTTTGAATGCTAATTTTCGATGCAAAAATGTTTTCCCATGGCATAAAACTCAACAGAGATTTGCGTACGCGCCCAAGAGGCTGACAAAAAGCCAACAACCTTCTCGTCCGTCCATCAGTCAGTCAATCACAGTAACGACGTCGACGTCGACGACAAAGCTAAAGCCGACGCCGACGCCTTTTGTAGAAAGTGGCCTGCGGTCGTCGTATCACAGTGTAATTGCATCAAAACCTGGAAATTTGTAATACAACATTGCGGTTTATTCGCAGCGTGGCAACATTTATATATGTATGAATGCACAAAAAAGAAAAATCAAACTTGGCTTAAAGTCGTTACAATTACACACACACACACCAAGAAAAACACACACACATTGGTCATATATATATATATATATATATATATAAGGCGCAATGGCCAACTCTATTACGTGACAGTGCAATGGGTAGATTACGTTTGATTGATCTGCTATGGACACAAAATCGCATCAACTCGCATCAGCAATAAAATCAAGTCAAATGCGACAGAAACCGCTCAGGCACAAAAAACAACAACAAAGCAACAAGAGTTATGTCTCTGTTTATAGGGAATAACTGTCGAAAAAGTGATAATGACAACGTTAGTTATTTAGTCAGCTTACAAAGTTATCTCAAATAACACGCATAATACGCATGTCATAATACTTTCCACTTGACGCTCAAATTTTTGTTTGAAATATATATTTCATGATTAGACGAAAGTAAATAATATTAGATCAATTACTATTTATATACAGCTGTTACAACAATTGTTTAAATAATATCGGTTTTAGGTTTCTTAGAACTGAGGAATTTTAATAAATGTCCGAGCACCAGTGTAAATAATCCTAGTTAGACAACAATAACATACGAATTGATACCAAATATAATAAACAATAGAAAAAAATAACGGTATGTACGCGACGAAAAACGTGCGACCACGCAGCAGCCTCTCCACTGACGACAATCATCGCATCAAGGACACAAACCGCATACAGAAAAAATCACCAAGCAACACGGTTCTTACACTAATTGCGTTTTGTGTGTTTCTACTGGTGCTTTGCACTTTTCTGTTGGGTGCTTTGGTTTATGTGGGCAAGAATATTGCCGACGAGCATCAGAAGCAGCAGGCGGGTGGCACTTTTGCCGCTATAAACAACACTGTGCGCACAGTATATGTGGATCGTGATCAATTGTTGTCGACAAAGCCAATTTTGAGTGTTATATCAGGTTAGTTTCACAATTGAAAAATATAAATTCAAATTCAAATGCTAAGCAAATGCGCGGCAAGCAAACCGTTTCGATTGTATCAATTAGCTTTTTGTTGCGTTCAGCATATTCGCATATCGAATTGCGCTGCACCACTGCGTCGATATTGTTATCGGCGTGCTGAGTTTGTTATGGTTAAAAAAAAACTTGAACTAATTCATAATTTATTGATAAAAACCCAAATACCAGATAGTCGTGCCTACACCACGCGAGTGCCTACAACAAAGAAAACTAGCGCCATGGCATCCATATCACCCGAAATAAGAACTGCCAGCCGAGTGCTACATAAACTTGGTTTCCGATTGCCAAAGGCGCTCAAACCACGAAAATACAATTTGCATTTGCGACCAGACTTTACAACAAAGAGTTATATAGGAAATATAAGCATTCACCTGCAAGTGCTGGACCCCATTGCATTTATACCAGTTCATACAAATCAGCTCAATGTGAGCCATGAACGACTGCAGCGTTTGGATGATTCGGGTGCTCCATTATCTGACATCAAACCAAGTCTGACGTTTGCCCATCCTGAATACGAGTTTTGGGTAACCGAATTCGACAAGCCACTGGAAGTGGGCAACTATACGCTGAATCTGCAGTTTAATGGCTCTCTAGTCGATCGCATAACTGGAATGTACCAAAGTTCATACTATGATAACCTGAAAAATCGAACCAGGTAGCTGCTGCCCCAAATTGTGTTTTTTTTTATTTTTTCAACTATCTAACCAACACTGCATGCACCCAACAACTCTAACCTACTTATATTCTCTATATATATATTTTCTTAATGTTTTGTAACACTAAAATGTAATTTGAATTATTTTCATAGATGGATTGCCAGCACTAAGTTTGAGCCCACCTATGCCCGGCGCGCCTTCCCCTGCTTTGACGAGCCCCATCTAAAATCCCAGTTTCTTATTACGATTGCCAGGCCCAGTGGCGATGACTACCATGTGCTCTCCAACATGCCAGTTGCGGTAAGTAAATCTATTAGAAAATATGGAATAGATACAACATTTGGATACACTTACAGAGCGAACTGGTCGATGGTGCAATAACAGAGGTTACCTTTGAGGAGACAAGACCCATGAGCACATATCTCGCTGCCTTCGTCATCTCAGACTTTGCCCACACAACAACTAAAATTGGAGAAACAAATATAGATCTTCGTGTTTTTGCGCCACCTGCCCAGGTACAGAAGACACAATATGCGTTGGAAATTGGTGCTGGTGTCACTGCCTACTACATTGACTACTTCAACATCTCGTATCCACTGCCCAAACTGGATATGGTTGCCATACCCGACTTTGTATCCGGCGCCATGGAGAACTGGGGTCTGGTCACATACAGGGAAACTGCACTGCTCTATGATGAGAGTACCAGTTCCAGTGTTAACAAACAGCGTGTTGCTGTTGTTGTTGCCCACGAGTTGGCGCATCAATGGTTTGGCAACTTGGTCACAATGAATTGGTGGAACGATCTGTGGCTAAACGAAGGCTTCGCCTCATACATTGAGTACAAGGGCGTGCAACACATGCATTCCGACTGGGATATGGTAAAAATTAGCATTCTCACTACTTTCTAGTTAAATTAATTATGTTGTGCCTTTGCAGTTAAATCAATTTGTTACTGAGGAACTGCATCCAGTGTTGAAGGTTGACGCTACTTTGGCCTCGCACCCAATTGTCAAAACCATTGAAAGTCCAAATGAAATAACCGAATACTTTGATACCATAACATACTCAAAGGGTGCTTCTTTGGTGCGAATGCTGGAGAATCTTGTGGGTGAAGCAAAATTCAAGAACGCCACTACTCGCTATCTGAACCGTCACAATTACGCTACGGCCACCACCGAAGACTATTTGACGGCCATTGAAGAGGAAGTGGGACTCGATGCGGATGTTAAGTAAGTGAATCAATTGATGCTGCTCCAACATGAATTTAACGGTATTCTATTTTTAGACTAATCATGGAAACATGGACCGAACAAATGGGCTTCCCTGTGGTTGAAGTGGTAAAGGATGGCAATAACTACAAGCTTACCCAGAAACGTTTCCTGGCTAACCAGGATGACTATAGTGTTGAGGTTGAGCCATCTTCGTTCAAGTAGGTTGAATATAAAGTTTCATAAAATCATTTTGCTTATCACATTTTACTCTTTTCAAATAGCTATCGTTGGTCTATTCCCATAACATATACAACAAGCGCCGATAGTACTGTAAAGAGCCTAATATTCAATCACAATGACAATGAGGAAACCATAACAGTGCCCAGTGCTGTTAGTTGGATCAAGTTAAACAATGATCAAGTAGGATTCTATCGCGTCAACTATGCCGAGGCTCAATGGGCAGAACTAGGCACAGAGCTCAAAAAGTCACGTGAAACCTTCAGCACAGCTGATCGTGCTCATTTGCTGAACGATGCCAATTCTTTGGCCGATGCTGCTCAGATAAGCTATTCTATTGCTCTTGACCTGAGCACATATCTGGAAAATGAAGTCGACTATGTGCCCTGGAGTGTGGGCACCTCTTCTCTGTCAGCCCTTAAGAATCGCGTCTACTATTCAAATCTGTATAAGAACTTTACGCAATATGCGCGCAGACTATTGGCCCCAATTGTAGAGAAGCTCACCTTTACGGTTGGCAAAAATCATTTGGAAAAGTATGTGATTGTCAGATTGACTTATCTGTCGTTTTAGTTGTAATCGCAGTTTTTTTTTCATTTTAGTAAATTGCGCATCAAGGTTCTAAGTGCTGCCTGCAGCGTTGGACATGAGAGCACGCTGCAGCAGGCGGCGACGCTGTTTAATCAGTGGTTGTCCACTCCTGATACACGGCCCAGTCCCGATGTACGCGACGTCGTTTACTACTATGGTATGCAACAGGTCAACACAGAAGCCGCCTGGGACCAAGTCTGGCAGCTGTACCTAAATGAACCTGATGCACAAGAGAAGCTGAAGCTAATGAATGCGCTAGCTGCTGTAAAGGTACCTTGGTTGCTGCAGCGTTGCATTAATTTGGCATGGGACGAGACCAATGTGCGCAGGCAGGATTATTTCACTTTACTGGGTTACATTTCGGCCAATCCCGTCGGCCAGAGCCTCGTCTGGGATTACGTGCGTGAGAACTGGCCACAGCTAGTCGATCGTTTTGGCATCAATGAGCGCACGCTTGGTCGCCTGATTCCAACTATAACCTCTCGCTTTGCCACACAAACAAAGCTGGAAGAGATGCAGCACTTCTTTGCAAAGTATCCAGAGGCAGGCGCTGGCACTGCAGCGCGTCAACAGGCACTGGAAACTGTAAAGGGCAACATCAAATGGCTGGAACTTAACCAAGCTGAAGTTGGCGAATGGTTGGCCAACTATGTAGAGCAGCCAGCTGCCAGCAATCGCATCAACTGAACGCAACCACAAACTGTTAAATATCTTTAATGTAAAAAATAACTAACTGATTTTTAAATAGTCTTAGCCAACGCATGCAATTTGAGTGCATTGCGAATGTGAATGAAGGTATTGTGAATATTATGATATTTTTTGAATAAAATACAAATTTGAATTATATTCATTGTTGTCCTTTGCGTACTCTACATCCCATCAACCTTTAAACGTAAGCACTTAACCATTAGTTAGATATTCAAATCAGCATAAAGTTTTGACAATGTTTTGCCCAATTCATTGGCTTTATTTATAGCTTTATTATCTCGCACATGACTCACAATTTTCGGCTTACTTTCAATGAAATTGCGGAAACGGAAATGGCGAACAACAACAAAAACGTACGCGTGTTTGTTTAATTTGAACAATCTGTGTGTTTTTATGAGCGTACCAGATTTAATGTCGCCCAAGCAGTTTATGGCCAAAAAGGAGACATCAGTTTTGTTTACTTGCCGGACAGTTTTTGGCCATGGAAATGGCGTCAGCAGCGTGGCCATTAACCAAGATTGTTTACGACACGAATTGAACGCAATTGAATTTACCAACTGATAATGATATTATATTTCTTATGCATACATATAAAGCATATATAGTATTTTATGGCTAGGATGGTAGGCCACGTCTGCGCTGGGAAGCCAATCACTCAAATGGTGCGAAACCAATGTGATGCGATGAAATGATGGCGACATTTCAATGCCATCGCTGTCAGGCAGCTGCATAAATTTCGATATGGACCGTTAAATTAACACCAATAACAAATACGAAAACAATATATACAATGTACAAATGGCCATATTTTGCAGCAACACGAATAGCTCAGTTTGGTTGAGAGATTGATAATCTGTTGCTCAAATGCAAGCAATTTATTTGGTTTCGATTTTATTTGAATTTAATGTTGGTTGGCAGCTCGTAAACTTTCGATTGGCTGACATTTAACTGCATTCTTTTTTTCACATTAAAGTTGGTCGCTTTTAAACGTTTCGCTCTCCATAAGATACACAAGGTCATTTGTATTGACCTGACCTGCAGACAACTATTAATGAAATCGCAAGGCATGAGACGATTGAGACATGATAATGTGTTTATCAGGCAGTTGAACAAAAGTTCTCTTACAGCAAATCTACTAGCAACAGCTGCAGGCGTTTAAAGTGAGCCAGTGACAGTGGCAAACAGCAAACATCTTACGATTCCCACTTGCATTGCTTAGACTCATTCGTTGCTCGTTTTGTGTCTATGCCCCAGTGGGCCATAAAGTGTTCTTCCTTCTGTTTTGTTCGATTGGCCCACGGCCAGGCAAACTAATTTCGCTTTGTCTAGAGACTATCATTTTGTGCACAACTAGCGCAATTTGTGAACTAATGGCAATCATTAGCATTTTGGCTTTAAAGGAATGATAAATATGTTAAAAAATAATGCATACAATTGATGTAAAATGGAGTAGAAAAACAATAAAACTTTTTAATTCACTTTAGTACTTAAGTCATTTTTATTTTGCTCTATTACTGCAAATCAACTTACTAAAACTGTTCTTTAAGCTTGAACTACTTGCAGCCACTGCCGACCAACCAACCATTTTCTCGTGCCAAGGTTACAAAACAGCTTACCAAACATTTAATGTAGAAAGTTGTACTTGCAAAACAAAGTATAAAATAATGTACTTATAGTTTTTACAAAACAAAAGACTGCATGTATTTTTGAAGTGTCTTAACTTGAACTTTTAGCTTGTGATTAGTGTTTTGTAAGCTTTTAAGCGTTTTAAACTAACTTTAACGCTTCACGCAGAACAAAGCAACAAAACAAACTTAACAATACTTAAAGCATACACTCAATAACCCTATTGTCCCTTTATCAATAAAGTGTAATTTGGTATGCCTTAGAGTGTAAACAAACCCCTTTAAATGCACATAAAACTCGTTTGTTGTCCATTTAAGTGCCCGTTGGCTAAGTTTGCAGTGCTCATACGCCACGTTGTCACGTTCGGCCGTTGACTGTGTTTTTCAATCTACTATCTTTCATCTGAAATTGTTTCCATATTAAGTTCCTGAGTTGTGTACACACATGCATGTGTGTGTATATTTGTGTCGTGCCGTGTTGTTGCATGTCAACAAAAGTGACCCTTGGTTTAATATTGGTTTGCAGTGGCGACATTTTAATGACGTCAGACCTGTTGATCCGTCATAAAGTGAAGTGTAGTGTTACGGAATGGAATATATTGTGCGTAAAACCATTCGCAAAAACCCCAAAAATGACTTCATTATCAGCTAATTGAATTGCCATTTTACTTGACTGTACATACACACAGTGCCACGGCGCTCTCTAAGTGATTAATATTTCATTTTATTCGTACATCGACAGAATTAACAAATTAACTTTCCGGTTTCTAAGCGAAAGGAAAGCGTTCAGATAAATTTAGTTGGCGGCTTTGGTGGCAAACAGAAAACGGAAGCCAAGGATTAAGTTTGCCTTATTTATGTTGTGTTAATAATAGACGAAAACGAAGACGAAGCCGAAGCTTGCCAGGCCCTGAAGCACCCTGCTATTAATCTTAATTTGGTGCAAATATTCAATGAACCGTTGCGCTACTCATGGCTGCTTTTGTAATTAAAGACACATTAAGCGCTCGTAAAAATTAAATTGTCATTTCCGAACGAGCCATCTGCTGTGCCTGCCAACTGCCGTTGGGTCTTGGGCCTAGCGAGTGTCGATTTCCACTAATTAGCCACTCTTAAGCTCTCAACCATGCGACAGTTCAAGCTACAATTTTGATAGTCAACTATCGATTGCCTTAAAGCACTCTGGATTGAACGAATCGAATAAATAAATTTATTGTTTGCCAGAAAAGTAAAAGTTTTTTTTTTTTTGCATTTGAAATTATCTTGATAAAAATTTGAATACAAGTCCAATGGTATAAATAAACTTATACAAACTGAATGTTGTCTCTATAATAAAATTGTTTTGTTAGTTATTTATTTAATTTATTATACGCATTTAAATGTTATAAAAAATTGCTTAAGTATTTCCAAAAAAAAAAAAACAGCATGTTTCTACAAATAAAAACCGAAATAAAGGCAATAAAAAAAAATATATATATAATAAAATTTTTTACTTGTTATTTGTTTAATTTATTCCACGCATTTAAAGGTTATAAAAAATTGCTTAAAAATTTCCAAAAAAAAACCAAGCAATAAAAAAATATATATATATATATGTTGTATACATTTAAATTCAATAAAGCACTCATAAAATTTGTTTATGTTTATGTTCAATGCGTAGTAGTTTCTGGTTGTCAGTCAGCCTTTGAATTTTGATTGTCTAAAATTCTATTCAATTTTTCATTCGAATCTGCACTTTCTACATAATTGTGTAAATATTTTTTCAATTTCAGATATTTAATTCGGATAAATGGTTTGTTTATTTGCGCATGCAAGACTACATTGGAATTTTATTCGTTTCAGTTTTATACAAATATTCAGTTCATCGATTTTATACCATGGGTCGTTTACACTGCAGCAATGTTTACTAGATGGACAGCCGAACTGCTGATGCGTAGTTTTATATTTCAACGCCCACACACACACACACACACACACACACCCACACCCACACACATATGCAGATTGATGATGGCTTATGGTTTGGTGGAAGGAGTAGCTGATATCTCTGCTGTCTGCTGCGGCAGCTTCTTGCTATGTGTGTATGTAAAAGTGCATAAAACGGCATAAAATTCAGCCGCTACTGCTGGTGCTGTTGCTGTTGCTGCTGCTCATGTTGTTTGCAGTTAAATACTTGCCAAAGAAGTGTAATAAAAAATCTTTAATGATGCGACTGTCTGTAATTAAATCGCATCCACACCCACACACGCAATTACTTGTGGTTTATTCTCGCGGCGTATGCGTAATGTTAGTGAACTCTAAGCCAACGGCGCAATGAATTGGTCTTCAAATTCATGTTTATCATTTTAATTGAATGCTTAAACTCGCGTTTGCTGCTTATCTACATATAATCTAAAAATCCGTGCTGTCTGAACTGTTCTTATTGTTATTTACTAACTTTTATTTGTTATTTAGTTCTTTTGCAGTTAGCGGCTATCGTTCTGCCATTGTCTGTGTCTCTTGTAAATGACATTTGATTTACGACCGTTTGTTATTCGTTGAACAAACAACGTCATAAATATGCACAAAAGCGAACCGCAAAACATAACAAAATTGGCCAAACAATTGCTGAATGTGGAAAAAGTAAAAAAATTATCTATCTCCGCTGTTGCATTTAACACAAATGCTTTTACGCAGTAAAAAGTTAACGTCAATTGCAGTAAATGCGAAAAAATTCGCTTCATTGCGCATTCAGCTAACACAAATATGCGACTGTTTACACCCTGCGTATACTTAATTTGTTATTTGGTAAGTAATGACAATGACTTGGCATTCCCAAAGCGTATACGCAATATGCATTAACGCATTTGCCATTTGTCCTTTTTGCGTTCCATTTACTTGCATTTTGCCGTTAGTTTACTTCATGTCCGCTCCGTTTATCTTCTACTTTAACTCTAAAACCATTTGCATCGGCTTTCCTCATTCTAGCCTGATAAGCCGACTTTATTGGCAAAGTATCGAATGCGTTTTGCTGTGTGTTGTGTGCACTGTGCGACTCTGGCATTTATTTAAATTTATTTTCATACAGTTTGTTGAATCTCTTGCAATTTGCCATTGCTGCATTTACATTGATTGCAAAGTGCAAATTAGTGATAATATAAAGAATGCAAATGCACTTTGCACATAAATAATGAACGCAGTGAATTACGGAACCGCTCGGTTGACATCCTCTGGTCGGACCTGTCCATGTGTCCGTCCACATTTTCCACTCATTTGATAGCTGTGGTCACTGCTTTCGGGCACCCATGAAATTAAATTCATTAACATTTTACGTAGCTTCATTTTTAATGAAGTGACAAATCTCTGCGGCTCTCTTGATGCCTATAAATAAATTGAGACGCAAATTAAACATGTGTTGGATGCCTTGCAGACGCATACATATTTTTAGGAAGTGAGTGATAGCAGTAAGGGGAAGATGGAAAGAGACATGCAATGATAGGAGATCTTGACTATAAGCTACCTTGTATACAGGCTCAAAATAACATTTTTCTTAACAATTTGTTATTATAACTTATGTAAAAGCTTTAATTAGTAAAAGATAAAACGCCTAAAACTAAATCAATTGAAAATTATACTAAAATATTCAAAGTTTAGTGTAAAAAATTTGTATTCATTTCCAAAATTTGAAAGCAAGCAGCTAATACAGCTGAACAAAATACTGTTTCATTTAAGCTCAACATCAATTAAAATAGATAAGCTTATAAAAATAAAATAAAAATTCTATTCGCATCCTTTTAATTACACAAGACAAACAAAGTAATTAAGCAATGGAACTCAATATGGCAAGAAATAATTATTTTATCAAGAATTTGCACATTCATATATCATTCGAAAATTATGATGTTTACAATTGTGTATTTTGCGATAGCCATATTTTGATCTGGCGCGCAATTTATGAATCACCCAATGTTTATATTGACGAATGAGGTACTTGGCTCGGTTGACGGCAACGGTGACAGCGTGCTTGTCGCTACTTGCCTCAACTCGCCATTACTTAAAACGAACGCAAAACATGCGTATTTAAATGTTTAAATATAGAAATTCAAAAGAAAGAAAATTTACAGAGCAATTAAGTAAAAAAAAACATTCATTTATGTGTAATTTTAATATGCTGGAAAAAAGTAATTAAAATAATTATTGAAGGCAATGCAATAGTCTATTTTATATTGTATATTAAATCATGTTTAAGTACTTTTTGGTTTATTTGTTTATAAAATATTGTTTACACGATCGTTTGACTAACTCATATGCATATTTCGGCAATATCTAAAGAATTTATTTCTGTGGCATTCATTAAGAATTTCAGAAATGCGTTGCTTATATGCATATGTCTATATCTAGTTATGCGTATGTGTAGACAGACATCGGGTCAACGACTTAAACGCTTTTCTTTAAGCTTAAAGATAAACAAATTTAGAAGTGTTGAAAAATAATGCAATGCCCACAAAGTTTTGCTTACAGTTATAATTTCATTTTCTTTCTTTACCCAAACAACTTGTTTTGCGTGTTGGTATAAATAAAATGCCATTATATTGTGGCTGCAAACCAGCCAACACCACTGGCTTCTGCTTCAATCACAATATTATTGTGTGGCATACAAATAGCAAATGTTGACGACGCCATCAATCTTTACCCAACACTCGCAATCGCAATGCATTCACTTTTCCACAAGCGCCACATACATATACATTTACTTTAAGTATGATATAAACGATAAGAACCCCCTCGCGCACGACTTTACGTTCCATTCATCTTGGCAGCCATATGCCACAAGCATAAATGGTCGTCTGCAAGTGTTGTTTTTGCCGGAAAACTGTGGTTTTTCATGGCTTGTTTATAATTAATTAGGGAAGTGTTGTGTTGCTATTCAATCATTTTCTTTGAATAAAACGTTGGTTTTTATTAATTTAATTGAAGAGGTCTACCACATGAAAGTTATTTACTACAGATGCGATTTATTATTTCTTCGAGTAGTTAAACTGTAAAGTTTTGACTTCTCAACGCAATTAAAATGTCATAAATGTCATATAATGTGTGTGTCAACAAATACAATTTCGTTTAGAAAATTATAAGAGGAAACTGCAAATAACTGGCTGCAGAAAGTTTAAGGATCTGTGGCTTCGCCACATTACTGGAAGCAAATGCAGCAGACACAAACTTAATTAACAGCTAACGGCCAAATGGCTAAAACGTTTGGTATTGAACATTAAGGAATTTGTTCAAATGTTGATGTCTAAAGCAATAAAGCTTAAATTGAATTCAATTCCCGCTAAAAAAGTGTTTGTTTTTTTTTTCAATTTTATTTTAAGCACTCACATATTACCAGTGCCAATTTAGTACAGCGATGTCATGTGGTAACAGGTTCATGGCCAACACAACTGGTTTATATACTTGACTTGATATACTATACTATATACTAAGAACAACAGTTTAAGCTTAAAAAATTCAGTTCAGTTGCCTTTTGTGCTTAGCTTATCGCCTTTGCGATTCATAATAACCCAAAAAACATCCTTGACAACATTTCCTTTTTCTCTCAAATAGCAGTTTAATAGCTTTTTAGTTTTGTTTATGTTTTCTTTAGATTATCAAAGCTAAACAACATCTAATCAGAGCATAACTAATTCACATCTGGTTCAAGCATAACCGTTTGAGTATATGTGGCAAACTTTTAACGGCGCTATTAAAACTTTACAGCAAAAACGAAAAAAAGAACTCTGCATAAATCTGATAGACTATTTAATCTGCTGGTTGAGCTAGCATTTTGTTTATTTGAATCAATCGTTGCTGGCAAAGTGTTGATGCGATATGGTTCGACTTGTTCGCTTGTTTTTCGTACGCCAGTAACATTTTTGCTTTTACATATATATTATACAACAACACGTCTCTTCATTGGTATGACCAAACGCTTTTTTAGTAACTATTTTGCGAGGCGAATCGTATTAATTTCATTTGGTCAACTTCAATTTATATTTATAGGCGTTGAACTAAGCTGAATTCCAGAGACAAATATTAAAACATATTACATTACACTATTAGCTTCTGACATAACGAACACTAATGTCCAGTGACCGTAGCAACTGGCAGATTATTTTATAGAACACAGCATACAGGGAGATTTCTCTTTTAGGTGTATCGTACGCAACGTGACTTTACGTAAGTATTATGTAATGGGACTGGCAACAATATGTCGTGAAATCCTGTGTTTTGCAATTTATTCTGTAGCTTGTATTTATTTTGTGTGGGTGTGTGTGTGTGTTTCTATGATTGAATTACAGTTTAGTTGGCATTTGGGCATTTGCTGGGCTATATTTATTTTTGTTGCTATCAATGTTCCTCTGTTTCCATGTCATGGCCTATCGAATTCCATTTAACCACCAACGCACACACAGTCCCAGGGGCCACAAACACCGTGCCAAATGTCAAAACAATGCCACAAAAACAACTGTCACAAAACAACAACTAAAGTACAACAACAATAAAAGGAAAGGAAAAGGAAAGCAAACGGAAAGCAAATGAAAGAAAATGTCAGCCAACATGTTTGCATGAAGTTAAAGCTAAAAGGGAGTCAATGTCATAAAGCCAAAGATTTGATACGTTATACCCAGACTTAAGCGCACATAAACATACAAATACACATATGCATACTGACATCGAACGAACGTGACAGCTTGGATGGAACTTTGAAGCTATCAAGTAAACGACTTGTTGTATGTAGGGCTCTCATAACTGTCTAGCATCTCAAATTCCAATTCAAATTATTGTTGCCTTAAGCATACTTTCGTATGACAAAATTATAACGCGAACGATGGTGGAATGTTTAACTTACTAAGCACGCCAAATAATTCTGTAGGCTATAAATAATTTTAATTTTTGACAATGCCGCACAAAAGTAGGCAACAAATTATTTATGGCTTAATTGGCCTAGAACCCTGCCGCCGCTCTTGATAACTCAATCATTTGAACTAGCTGGGCTCATACATACAAATGAAATAAATATGAAGTTTATTGCCTGGGCAGGCTCAGTACTCGGGGCGCCGTCTACAGTTGCCATTCGTTTTTGTATTCAATTTATGCATTAGGACGGCCCCAACAATCTCATTGTGTGTAGGCTATAAACAAAGACGAATTAGTGAATTTAAAATACAAAAAAAAAAACAAGAAGAAAAATGAAGAGCAAAAAAAATATCACACACATTTTATTTGGCCGTAAATTGAATGATAGCAGTCTACACGGCCAGACAGAAGTTGAATTCATGACGATGTGATAGTAAATTTGATGGCATAAGGGACAGTAAAATTCATTGTGTGGTTGCTTTTTGCCCAAACGCAAACAACATTTTTGAACTTGCCAGCATTTTTATTCGATTGTTGTTTTTTTTTTTGTGCTTGTCTCTTGTGTCGCATAAAAACTGATAAAGTTCATTGCAACTATTTGGAAAAGCCTCTGACTCGAATGTCACATGCGACAAATGTTGTCAACATTTTTGATGAAAAGGTTCTATCTATACGTTTTATGCTTCACATCGCCATAAGCTCATAAGACATCTAATTAGCATAGTAATCGTAGACCGTTGTCCATTGTACTGTACTCTTAAACAGACTCTGGTCCATTGCGTGTACTTAATTTAAAGTGAATTTCACAAGTTACTCGAAAATTAATCACGAAGCCCAACTATTTTGACAGACCCTTACCGAACAGATTTTCCCATGTCCTGCAGCATGTTTTTCATATATTCCAACAAAACGCCAGGTGCCATTTACTAATATCCTTTCATTTCAGCCATATTGCAGACTGTTGCGGTTTAAATTAAATGTAATACTCTTGCTCTATACATTGCATACATTGCCACAACTTTTCCACACATGCTGCAAATTATAAATTCTGTACCATTTATTATGTGTCCCACACGCGGTTATATTCCACAAACTGTTAGCTCTGGCCTCTAAATTAATTCCACTGCTGATAATTAAAACTAAATGTACCAAAAACTGTACAGCTGGCACTAAAAATACCTGCACCCAAAACGCAACATGGGGATATTGCTTTTTCCTAAAACTAGCTTAACTACTTTCGTATGTGTATTTTTTTATTTTATTTTTTTTTGCATTTGGCAAACACACGAAAAAATCATAAAGTAAAAATAAAGTTCCGCTTACTAAATAACCAGTTTGGCACGCGTCAGCTAAACAAAAGTCTTAGATTAAAAACGCATTTAAAATTTATATTCTACCAGAAGCAATGTTCAAGTTATATTATGCATACTGAGCGATGGGATAATAAATATCAATTATATGCCAAAAATTTATTTGTCTATCACTTAAATGTTTTTTTTTTATTATTCTCTAGTTGCAAATTTGATTCATTAAATTTCAGCACAAGAATTGCGGCATTTGATTCTGCTGGCTTTTTGTTGTTGATTCTAATTTTACATTAGGGAATCGATTCTTCAAGCATCAAGTCTCACTGTACCTTAGACAGCATTTGTCGGGTATATCGAAGGATTTCCTAGTTACTATCCGTAATTAGTCAAGGGAATGCACTCACAAAACACAAACACACATACACAAACACACAAACACACAGACACACAGACACCTACACACTTACCCCATCTTAAAAGAGGCTAATGCGCATTTTACAGTTATGTTAGAGTGGCTGCTGCTGCTGCTGCCGCTTGTTAAGCCACTCGAACAGTTTGCCAACGTCTAGACAGCAGACCGAAAATGGTGAATTTATGTGGCCGATAGACATCGTAATTGTTTGGGGATTATGGTTTAGTTGGGGTTGGCTGTGTAAAACTTACATGGAATTCATTAAACGGAGAGCTTCTTAGAGATATATATGTAATTGAGAGATTTGTGTGAATTGTGGCTACTTTATTAAGAGGTACACGAAGAGAGAGATACACATTTGAACAGATTAGTAACATAACGAATATAATTATATACTATATGTTTATGACTTAGTGTACATTGACTAAGAATTGAGTTTTGGCCACAACTTGGAATTGAATTTAATTTTCTTTGTTTGTTTGCTGGAATCAGCCGAGATGCTTCTTCTGCCTCTTATCACAGTTACGCGTACACAGTAAACCTAATATACCCCCCCCCCTTCCCCCTTCCCCCTTCCCCCTCCCTATGCCTCATTCCACTTTATCTAGTTAGCCCCCCGTTTTGCCCTGTGGAATGAACTCTGACTTTAGTTGAGTTGAGTTGAATTGAAGTGGCGCTTAGTAAACGCCACTTGGCGTTGCTGTTGTTGCTGCCACACTCAACGACTTTGGCGTCTTTTGGCTGCCACCATTAGTGGCATCGTCGATAGTGCCCGAGGCGGCGGCACTTTCCTTGTGCGCCTTGACGCGCCAATTCAATTTGACCTTGAGACCCTTGAGTGTGTTGGAGCGTTTAGCCTTTGCTTTGCGCACTTTGCCACTGCCACCGCCACCGCCACTGCCGCTGCCCGTTGCTATTGTGGGTGCAGCCTCGCCACTTGCTTCACTTGCGACTGACGCCTGTAACTGATGTTGGCGCATGATGCGGGTCAACTTGAGACGTGAACTAGACAAGCCAAGACCAACACCACTAGCAGCAGCAACAGCACAAGCAGTTGTGGCAGCTGCATCCATACCAACAACAATGCCAACACTTGGCGATTGACAGCTCAGTTCGTCGATGGCAACCATCGCTGGCTGAGCTAGTTGATATTGGTGCTGTTGCTGTTGCTGGTGGCACTGGACGTGGCGCGTCGTTGATAGCTCATATTGCTCCTCGGGCCATTGCAGTTCTGCCTCCAGCAAGGAGTTGGCATCACCCACCGAAGATAATTGCGATATTTGTGTTTGCAACGTTCGATGCGAATGTGGATGTGAGTGCGGATGTGTTGCCATTGTTGTTGTTGCTGTTGCGGCTGAATCGGCATTGCCTGCGATACGTGCTGCAAACAGATCCTGTCGGCTGCGACTCTGTGTGCTCAACAGAGTCGCATGCGAGCTACTAAATGAGCCGCGTTGCAACCGTTGCGAATTGCGATTGCCTCCACCACCTACAGCTGTTGCGCCTCCATTGCTGGTGCTTCCATTTAAAGTTGTCAATGTTGTTGTGGTGCGAACGCTGTCCTGTAAAATGGGAATGTAAAAATAAGGAAAACAAAAGTTAATATTAGAATAAGTATGCAATATATTTAAATAAATCCTAATAGCATATATATTAAATATACACTACACTACACTTTACTATTATTATTATTATTATAATCATGTTACAGAATCACTAAGCAAATATTTTTGAATGTGCAAACATTTTTAAATGTAGTATTTTTAGTAGTGCGTTAGAGCGTGTGTTTACCGTATGCAGACGGAGAGAGCCAGTCTGATTGCGCCGCAGCGCACTGTAGGTGTGAGGAAGACCTTGACTCTGGTTTTTGCCAGAGAGACGGAACTGTCGTGCCAATGTGACCTGCAGAAAGTATAGTTCAAGAAATCAATATGCTTGATATCTATCCCGCGCTGAGACTCACCTTGAAGGCCTCGCGAAACTTATGGCTCATAATGTTATAGAGCAACGGATTGATGCACGTTGAAAGGAAATAGAGTACACCCGATGTATAATTCAATATAATGAAGACATCGTTGAACCATTTTGACTCAATGCCAAACGTGGAACCATACACCGCCATCAAACGTTGTGCATGAAATGGCGCCCAGCAAATGAAAAAAGCAACAGCAACAGCAACTGTATATAGTATTGAAATTGTATTAGTTTGTTTAAGACATGCCATTTTGCTTGAGCCTGCAGTGAGCTCTTATACTCACCCAGCATCCGGATGACGCGCGTCTGGGCGCTGATGCCGCGATTAACATCGTAGCTGCGACGTGGGAGTGCCTGCAGCAGACGACTGCGCTTCAACTTGATCCCTATGAGCACGTACAGCACACAGATGGCCGTCATCGGTCCGCCGAAGAATAGAAAGCCGGATACAGCAAACACATGGGCGAAAAAGTCATTATTCATCTGCCGAAAAAAATAACACAAAAGTGTCAAAAAATAATGAGAATGTAATTCTATGAGCGATAACGCTTTGTATATAGAATATAGTTATACCCTAACAGATGAGAAACTCGCTAGAGTTTATAATTTTTTAATTTAAAATGTTCAACATATGTACTAAGTAACTTAATGTAGATATAACTTTAAATATAAATATTAAATGTATATGAAAATCAAAAAACAAAAAACATAATTTTAAATATTAATAATAAGTTAAATTGAACCAATTTCATTTGATTTTGATAAATGAGCATTGAACTTTTAAATCATAAAAAGTTAATTTTCATTGATTGATTCTTTGTGTATCTATCTTATCGGTTAGCGTACATATACGCAGTGCTTATTTGACAACATTTACCGTACATGATGAACCTGCGCCCTGATTCACCACCGAGAACTGTATGGCCTGGGGCAAGGCAAGCAATAGGGCAGCTATCCAAATTGCAAAAATGAACTTGATGGCACGCGACAATTTGGACATCGTATGTTGCCTAAAAACAAAACTGACATCAATCAACTAAACTCAACTCAACAAAGATGAAGGCCAACGCCAACAAATCTGACCTAATGGTTAATGGCCGAGTGTTTCACACTTTTACTCACCTAAATGGATGGCAAATGGCAATATAACGTTCCACGGTGAACGATGTTATTGTCAAAACTGTGGCATTAGCCGCTGTCTCGGACAGCACACTCTCCAGTATGCAAATGCTGTCTGAGAAGGGATAATTGTCTGGGTGCCATAAGTTATAGAGGTCCTGTGGCATGCCTGCGATAACATATCACAACAGTAAGTTAAGAGCTTTATCCCTTTTGAGCTTAAACTAAAACCTACCCGAACACAATAGAATCAAATCCGATATGGCCAAATTGAATAAGTAGAAATTTGTAGCTGTGTGCATAAAGTTATTACGTGAGATAACAATGCAGGTTATCAGATTGCCCAGCACGCCAGCTACAAAGATGAGGGCATAGCCCACAGTGAGGGTGGCCAGGAGTCCCATGTTTGTCACCATTGTAGGATGTGGAATCTCCATCAGATCCTGTGACTCCAATCCTTGCAGGAGTGTGGTCAAGTTGTCCGCGGATATGTTCAACACTTGTGTTAGATTCAAAAAGAATTTCTCTTTTTGAAACATGTGTAGGTCGGACAAAGGCGTGCCCACGCCCATGCCATCGCCCGCAGTGGACATGTTTGTAGCCAGCATCGTAGCTGGCATTTGTAAGCGTGTTTGAGTGTCGCTGTTAAAATTTCATTTAATTGTCCAAATGGACAGGCAGCTGTGAGTAAAACATAAACACGCCAATTGATTTATTAGACTTTCCAAAGAAATTATATATTCGTAATCCCAAGTTCAATGTTTTCAAGTTGTTGTGTTTTTTTTTTTTTTGCTGCTTATAATGTTTTTTATAATGCACAAAGTGTACGCATTAAATTTACGTTATGATCGATGTTACCGTTATAGATTCTATTCACGTTAACACAGTCTGGAGACGGAGAGAGTTCAATAGCCCTTGATGGATTTAAAGAGTCCTTGGTTAAACAATTTGCATTTGCAAACTGACATTTAATTGAAACATTTTTTAGCTAGCAACATTTTGCTTGTAAAATGCCACCTCATTAAAAGAGGCTCAATTGTTACCTATTATTAACATATTCAATTATTTTTTAACCATGTACTCGTTTCTTATTTATTCAAATCATACATTGTCATTAAATATTAGCAACTTTATGGTGACATTATAATGAATGTTTTGGACAAAAGCAACACAATATAATAAATGTTGCGTTATAATTATGTGTCCGTTTTAAAAATGTTGTCATATTGGATTTCATTATCATATATATTAAGAAAAAACGGGTTTGGTTTGTGTAGCTTCTATGTATCGTTTTTCATTAACTATTATTATTTTATTTGTGTCTCGGTGTTTTGTTTTTTTTGCATCGATGATGTCCATAAAGTGTTTTAAGAATCACTGGCTTTTGTTTTTGGAAAGTTTGTTTTTAGCATATGAAATTTATTACATACATTTTATTTGATTGTTTTCAGCTATTTTCTTCGATTCTTTATTTTGGTCAATTCTTTTGCCTTGCCTTAAGTGTGTGCATTCATTTTTAATTGATTTATTTTAATGAATAGCGATTGCCCGATAACATTACCTTCTAAAAGCCACAAAAAAACACAATGAAAAATGCCAAACAATGTTTAAAAATTAGTGGAATTTATGCATAAGTTGTGGGCTTTTGCATTTCACTCGAATGGAGCCATTGAAACTGTTGTCGGTTTCGTATTTGAATGATCACTTTAAGCCAATTAATTATATATATATTTTTTTAATCAGCAACGGCTGAAATTCGTTTGTGCATTTTAAACACGTTTAATTTAAATTTATTAAATTTTGCCTGCCACATTTTTATGCTTTCTGTTTTTAATTTGCTTCGCTTCTCTTCGTTTTTTATTGCTTTGAACTGTTTTGATTTTGTTTTGAGTTATTTTGGCGAACGATGCACTCTTTGGGTTTTTTTTTGTTAAGCGTTTATTCACTTTTTTTTCGAAAGTTTTATGACATTAAATACATATTAGTAACAATTCGCTAACATATTGTTTAACTGATTTATAGCTTTCTTGTTTTTGTTTTGACTTTTTTCATTTTGTAATTTATTTCATTTTATAATTTATGTGTCGCGTGTGTGTCTAAGACTAATTCTATTTTAAAATACTACCATAAAACTGCTTAGTATTACTTGTTTTGAATTGAGGCGTTTTTTTACGCGTCGCGTTTTGTCTTCGACTTGTTTAACACGCAGTCGGCCCACGAACTGGACGAACGCGACAACAACTGGCCCCAGCATCCGATCAACAGCGACTGATTACTTTGTTTTTGGCCAACATCTTCAAGCAGAAGCGTCCACACAATAACAGCGACGCTACAGTTGCTGTTGCTCCCGCAGTCGCAGTCGCTGTTGACGTTGCCGTTGCCGTTGCCGTTGACATCGGCAGCGCAGCAAGAACTACCGGTTGCTTTTCGGGGAGATTCTTCGACGTCGCTTTCTGTTTGACAATGAAATAAAAATGCAAATACTTAATTTTGTGGCATGTACTTAATCTTATTTAGGGGGCACCTTTAAGTGTTTGAGGTTGCAAACAGCAGCCATGATTACGCGTTTCTTAGCCAGTGAAATGACATTACATATGATGACCCTTAGCTTCCGTAAGAACGTTATTTGGCGAAGTCTCAATTAAATGCCGAAGGACAAATTTAATTTTACGACTTCGTCGATGCTGTTGCTTTTTCTTTTTTGTGTAAAAAAGAACTTCTAGGAAAGAACTTATTTTTGAATGATTATTTTTTTTATTTTAAATTTGTTTTTAATTGTAATCGTAATTTAAAATTTAGGTAGATGATGTTTTTTCTAGCAAACCTATTATTTTATTTATTTATTTATTTTAACTTAACAACTTAATTTTTGGCGATGGAGTTGCTGCTTCTCTTCCGCTTGCCTTCAAACAAAATGTGGCAAATAATTTAAAAGTCAAACTATTATTGAATGTTTTTCAGCTTTTTTAAACGTTCTACAACAATGTTCAAACCCCCCCCCCCCCCCACCAAAAAGTTTCAGCAGTTTCGATGATTTTGGCCAGGAACATTTAGCAAAGGTCTAGCATAATTTTAGGATCTATCTTTAAAATGCTAAGAAAAACGAAATGAACAGAATTTGCCACTAATTTGGAGTGTGAAATTTTGCATATCATTTGGCGCTAACATAACATAAAAAGGGGCCTAAAAACTGCAGTTTTTCCGAGAATTCGTTTTAGCTAAAATCATTGCAACTTCTAGGCGTTATATTATATTTGAGTTTTGAATTAATTAAATTCGTTTTTAACATGGAATCTAATTGAGTAAAAAATCAAATAAGGAGACACTTATAACATTTACCTAATCATTGATAATCTATTATAGCCAATGTAGCAATTAGAGTCTGAGGAGAACGCCAGCTTAGAATCTACGAGCAGCTCAAGCTCTTTTTTATACCCTGATCCCATTAAAAATGGGAAAAAAGGGTATAATGGTTTTGTGCAAAAGTATGTAACGGGCAGAAGGAAGCTTCTCCGACCCCATAAAGTATATATATTCTTGATCAGCATCAACAGCCGAGTCGATATAGCCATGTCCGTCTGTCCGTCCGTCTGTCCGTCCGTCTGTCCGTCTGTCTGTCTGTCCGTCTGTCCGTCCGTCTGTCCGTATGTATGAAACAACCGATCTCAGAGACTATAAGAGCTAGAGACTCCAGATTTCGAACTTAAGCTCGCCTAATCCCTAGGCAGTACAAGTTTGTTTTCGATTTTCGATAACTCATCCCGTTTTCGATACACACATGTGATCGATATCAATAAAATCTTGAATTTGAAAAAACTTTAAATAACATTTTAATTATTAATCAAAATAATAACAATCTGTGAAATTTTTATTAAAATCGGTTAAGAAACACCGGAGATATGGGACATTGAAGTTGTGTATGCAGTATGCAGTATGTGCGTACATACAAACACACATATTTGCAAACACTGACTGTACGCGTACGGTATAGGGATCAGGGTATCGTCTAGTCGGGATTTCTCGACTAGAGCCTTCTTACTTGTTTTATTTTACTCTTCTTATTTTTAAGAGAGCGGCTTTGCACGTTTGTTCTTTAGCACAATTCTATTATCATTTATATTAAAAGCTCGTACATAGAAAATTAATTAAATATGCTTAGTAAGAACTATGCTAAGTAAGAACAATGTTTATTAAGCTGCATACAACATTATTTTAAGAACCAAAGCTAATAAGAAATTTCATTTGACACAGGATTTAGCTGGATTTGCCCTTGCAGATGAAGGCAAGAAAGCTATTAGAATAGTTTCAGGTTTTAAGAATGTTATTTTCTTTTAGCTGCTAAAAGAAATTTAATTCTTAAAGTTTCATTTTTTCACTCGGCATGCCAAGGACGATCTTTTGTCAATGGGACACCCGAAAAGACCTTGAAATAACCATTTTCTTTTTAAGCAAAAGCATTCTAATTTAGCTGAGGTCTTTCGGCCCAACATGTTTTGGCATGTAGCTATGGTTTTATGAGTCTACTTGCCGCTTGTTAGCCATCAGTTTTATGGGCGTGTTCAGACGAATCTATCATGGGCTTATGGCTCATAAAAGTTAAAGTCAGCCCACCCTCCTACGATATAAATGTAATTTTGTACGATTGTGATTGTGATTGAGTGACAAGGGCGAATAAATCAAATTCATTGCATTCAATTTCTCAATCTTTATGCAAATAATGCAAAACAGTTTTTGTCACTTAATCAAAACAAAGTCCTAAGCAAACATTGTAAGCGCCGCTACAAGCCAACAGATGGCGGCATACCCAGAATCTATGACTGAGACTACACGTATCCTTTTCAATACCAAGGCAAACAGCACAACAAGGGCACAGCACGTGCCAACAAATTCACCGAAAACGAGCTTCACTGTCAGCTGTCACTTTTCAATTTTCAAGTTGTACTCTCCGACTTTTGCAGCGTGCCATTTTCTATGAGTATTCGTTTAAGTTAAAGAATTCGGTTTTATTTTCTTAATGGCTCCCAGGCATGACATCAGCAGGGAGTCGCCTTCGGCTTACATTTGCGTGTGTGTGTTTTCTATTTGAAGTTTTGACCATTGTCGCAGTTAGTCCTGTCAGCAGAGCTCGACTTGGTTTTCTGCAAGTTTCCAATTCATTTAGTTTTATTGCAAGCCAAACCAAGTCAGGCCAAAGTCATTTGCAGTTCGACCAACCCGTTAGCCCATTGTTTGCCCTTGCCAAATGTTATAGCCCAATTACTATCTCCTTGCGCTTGCAACGCACATGCCACAGATACATTTGTGTGCCGCGAAACATATTCATTGCTTTGGGTTTTGCCTTCACATATAAAGCAAAAGAGGCCTTAACGTTGAATTGCATATTAAATGTTCGTTGCGTTGGTGATGTGTTAAAAGATTCATTCTTTTGCCACTTGTGACAAGGTAGACAAATTCTCAGATATTAAAATGAACTTTATCTTTGTAATTATGTTTTTAAGCTACTTGATGTTTTCTAAGAAATTCTTAAAAAGTATTTTCGTCTATGAAATTAGAATAAGTATCTTAGATTTCACTTAAAATTTAAAGGTTACGTTTTTACATCGCAACAAAGAGTATTAAGCTTGAGGCATTCCGACTATGACATGACGTTTTATTTCAATTGAATTTTTTTTTTTTTTGCTTTTTGCGGATATTGATTTCGATTTATTTGCAGCACGCACGCGGGCAACAAGTCTTTAGCGGCCTTTTGTTAATTTCATTATTGGCTAATTGTGGTCTTCGCACAGCCCTTACTGTAATTAAATTCCACTTAAAGTCCAATAATTTGACAGGGGCTTCATTTGATTAAAAAGCTTCTGTCGTACTTAACGCTAAATTCGAAAAGCACAAATAAGCCTCGTTTAAAGGGTTGTACAAGTAACAAGTTACAAGTAGGTTATTTTTGGACAGCAACAAGTTCACCAAAAAGGCTCAGTGACACCCTAATTTGAACCAATTTCATTCGATTAAATTTTGTACAAATTAAGCGTACTCTAAAATCATTTAAGGTCTTCCGAACAGTGCCTAGTGCGGTTCCAGCTATCATTATCGTTATCGTTCAACTCATTGCACTCGTAAATCAAGCTAAACGTCAGAGAGCGAGCCAACCGTTTGTGGTCGACCCTTTTTGATTTAAGCTTCCTATCAGCTCGCACTGCGGGTGGTCCACATGTGCGCCATGGCTTCCAATTATGCTAATCAGTTGTTGTGTTTGTTGCCTAGTAGCTGAAACTGACCAGTTTGCCTGTTCAACAATAACAAGCGAATTGTTAAAAGTGTCAAGGTGGCGTATGCGCAATTATATAGTGTTCAACAGACAAAGTAAAGCAAATCATATAAGCATTTAACGTTTTGTAGTGCTAAGCACGGTCGGATTTTATCTGCATATCTCATGAATAATCCACAGAGCTGGAAACTGATTATATCCTGTCATTATTTGCGTCACATTCAGTTTGAATGCCCTTCATATTAAATATGTATAAGACAAATGGCGAGCTGATGAGCAAGTGGATTTTGGTTCGAAATTATTCAAAAAGGGGAACCGAAAGCTAAGGACACAAGACAATTAAAACATTCATGATAAATGAAAGGGATTATATAGTTTTTGTTCCTGAATAACGATGAATGTATTACAATTTGTTTCTTGATGATAAACTTTCATTTATCAAGTTAGGTGTTTCAATTAGTTACAAATATTTTGAAATTTTATTGAAAGTTTAAAGCCTTAAAGGTACAATCAAAATCAAGCATTTCTCTATTACTCCCCAAATTATCACCGCTTCGTTACGTTTTCTTTGTAAACGCCAAACATTTATCTGTAAACAAGCAAAGCGATTAATTTTCATTTTCTACATAAAAGCTTGGACCATTTTTTGCTTCATCTCAATTTGGGCATAATTACAAGCCGCTGACAAAGTGTAAATAGAACTGGCCTAAAGGCATAACCATAAACAAAAAACCAAAAACACAGAAAACGAAAGCCGCTTTAAAGCACCAGAAGCACCACTTCCACGCGACTAACAAAAAACAAATGCCACAAATCTAAAGCTGCTCGAGCCAAAGATTAATATGCGGTATTTGTACATTGACATTGCCACTGGTGGTGTTGTCCACTGTTTTCCTTAAAGTCCTGCAACAAAAACGAGCACAACAAAGAAACAAAAAGCATTTTTTCTGGTATTTTATGGGTATTCAACGGCTGTCAGGCCAAGAAGCCAACTTGTGCTTTGATTTCGCGTGTTTTTTGATTGTTTCCCCAGCAAATGTCTGCTGAGAGTTCTCTAATGTGTTCTCGAGAGAGACAGACAGAGAGAGAGAGGGCGATGAAAAACCAGTTGAACGCCTTAATGGGCAGCGCCGCGACCAATAAATATTAAAAGTAAGTGTTATTTGACATTTCAATTTGTCGCTAAATAAGTTTAGCTATAGTTTTAATTCAATTCAATTTCATTAGATTGCCTGCCGTTTATGGCAATAGCTGCATATTAATCATACATCATGTTAGACAAAAATAAGTGCCTCTCAATGACTCGTAGGGACGATCTCGGTGTCAAAGTCAAGGTAAAGTGCCTGAATTTATGAATGAAATTACGCCAAAACTGCTAAGGACACGAAAGTCAGCAACAAAGAGAGCAAGAAAGCTAGTGTGTGTGGGTGAGAGGGAGAGACTAAATGAGCAAAATTGTCTATTAACAGGATAAAGAGCTTCGCTGTTAGCTAACAGCTGTTAAGCGTTTAACAGTCAAGCGTCTAGCTCTAACACGATGAACACACGGAAACTCAGTCTACAATCGACTGCGCTTTTAAACGGACGTGTCCGGGAGTAAGAAAAATAGTTAAAAAACATTACTTCGGAACGCACAAAACAAGTTTATAAAATTGTTTTAAATGGTTTTTGGCTTTTTTAAAAAATTTCGGTAAGATAATTTTTTGCTTCGACTGCGTAAGCCTTAAACAAAGAAAGCTTTTATTATGGCCTTTTATTGAAAATTTCAACTCTTTGCGAACATTGTGCTCAAGCCAAGGAATTTAGGCTTGACCTCGCACAACAATTTTTATTACCCTAAAAACGTAATTGGCAATCAACGAACTTTTGAAATTTCTTTCTTGGAAATTCACCATTAATTCAGCGTATTGTAAAATAGTTTGTTGGCATTATTATTAGGGTGATAATAAACACGGAACAACATGGAATTCAAACTGATTTGACATTGCTATCAAAACAGAGCGTTAATTAACTTTCACACATGATATGGTAACCTAATTATGTCTTCAATATGGACGCAATTTTCCGGAAATTGAGATTTCCCTTAAGATTTACACACAACTCATTGCCGCAAAATACAAATACTAGACTTTTTTGGATTCGTTAATTACAAATTATTCTGATTGGCTCAAATTGCCATTTGCAAAGTCCACTTTAAGGGAATTTATCGATAACTTATGTCATTAATTCGTTTACTATAAAGGAAGTAAGAATATTGAACAAATTATGTCTCGAGAGGCTAGTATTTACCCTTGGATCCTGTTTCATCTGTTTGTTATAGTCCTTAACGTGCATATCTCATCAATCTTCTTATACTAATTAGTGAAAAAAGAAATTTAATAGTTTTTTGAAGCAAGTTGTGCATTAGTCTTTTATACATTTGTTTATGCTGAGCTCTGTTAAGCATATCAAATATTTGGCCCTGCGGTCTGTCAGTTAACTTAACGTAAATGTTAAATAAATGATTTCGCCTTTTATTCAAAAAAACTCAAGGTAACTGTAACTGCACGAGGTAAAAATATGATTAATGCCAAACGGCTGGCATCGGGCAACCGCAATATGTTAAATGTCTTGAACATGTGAAATGTGGCTAAGAGTCAAGTAAAGTCGAGTCCTTAAAAACCTCTTCTGTTCGATTATGTTGCAGGCTATTGGCAGCTGTGAGATTTACGTATGCATATTGTACACGTGCCAAATTCAGAAATAATGAGTAAATTATGAGCTCAAAATGCTATTTATCATAGATGTCTGTAAATTTTATAGATATATGCTAAAAAAGTGTCTAGCAATTTGAGCCATGGCTTAGACAGAAAACACGGTACACCCGAATATATTTTTCTTTTGCTTAACTACCTTTTTGAACTTGCCCCTTTGTTAGAAAAGTTTCGTCCTGCGGCAATCATTTCTATCAATACTTTGACCAACTAAATGCCACACAAAAATACAATAAAAAAGTTTAGCCTGCCCACAGTCAACGTATAGATTAAGAGGAAACTTCTGAGTCTATTAAGGATGCTATGTGTTGTCTATTTATAGCCAAACGTATGTTTGAGGAAGTTTCCATGGCATTTTCTACTTGAATCTTGTATGTGCTGTCCTTGTTGTCAGGGTAACTTTCCACACTGTAAGGCATTTAAATTGCGCAGTTGTGATTGTAACAGCCGGCTCAGAATCCGGATAGCCACCTGTGGCAACAGGTCTAAAGGGAAATGTACTAGGGTTTGCTCAGGCGAAATGAAATTCAATTTAAATTCATACTTGATACTAATGACTTTTAATGTTGTTTGCTTTACAGGCGACTGCACAATACTTTTTTGGCAGAGTTGGCCGTCTGTCGGCGTCTGGGCCTTGCTTATCAGCCATGTGCACAAGCAAAACGAGAAAGAGAACAATCACAACCACAACGACAGCAATAAACATAATTGTGGCAGGGGGAGAAGAAGAGCCAGCCGGCTCAGACTATATTAATAACAGTGATAAGGGGCCCACAGCAGAAGCAGCCACACCCACATTTAACTGACAACAAAAACTAAACAAAAACAACAGAGCAGAAGAATGATGCAAAGTGTTGACTTTGCCACCGACAGTGCTGACGATGGCCTCAATCAATCATTCATGGCTCATACTTTGCCCAGTGTGAGAAGTGGTCCGAGTTCTAGCAGCCCCGAGCTGTTGTTACTGCACAATGACAAGTTTCTAACACATGTCGCTCAAATGCTCAACATCACCACAGAGAATCTAACAAATCTGCTAACCGCAAACGTCTCTAATGGCACGACAACAAAAACATCAACAGCAGGCAGTTCGGATGGCATCTACGATGAGTCTCCAGTTTTGGTCATAGTTTTAACTATTTGCTATGCGCTTATCTTTGTCGCTGGCGTGCTTGGAAATCTAATCACCTGCATTGTTATATCACGCAACAATTTTATGCACACGGCCACCAATTTCTATCTGTTCAATTTGGCTGTATCTGATTTGATATTGTTGGTCTCAGGTAAGCCGTATAGCAAATTCAACCAATCGGCTATCACGGGACGTATGTTTAATATGTAAGACGCTATTTGGGCGTTTGGTTTCGTCATTAGGCATACCGCAGGAGCTGTACAATTTGTGGTGTCCTAATTCGTATCCATTTACGGACGGCATATGCATTGTGGAGAGTGTCCTTTCCGAAATGGCAGCCAATGCCACCGTACTAACAATAACGGCATTCACCGTGGAACGTTACATAGCCATCTGCCATCCGTTTCGGTAAGTCTTACTGTTGTCCACTTATAATAAGCCAACTCTTTATATGCCAGCTTAATTATATTCAAATTGGATGGCTAACTTACAAAGAGTTACAATCATTAATATTATAATCAGTAATATTGTGACTCGGTGAAAACAATAATTTATATAATTAATGCATATAAATATTAAACAGTTGATGAATAAATAAACACTTCAACATGGCTTTATTAGCACCATTCCGATAGCATTATGTAAATACTTATGCTTAATAGCTTTATTTATAGTCTCATAATGTGAACCGTATTAATGAATTTCAACTGATTTCATTGAATGGAAACAAACTAACAGAAAACCTATTGTGTTTACAAATTTGAGTTTTGATGTTGAATTTTCTTAAATCCTTTAGAAATAATATGCATGAACATATGGTATTACTATATCTTGTTGTTGTTTCATGAAAATGTGTTTTTACTTAGCTTTAAGTTTCGAGTCTTATTATGCTTGAAGTATTAACTTAATACAATCATTATTGGGAAAAGTTACAAGTACATTCATTTACTTAAAGCTATTATTTTTAAGCTCTATAATTTATAATCATGTTTCTTGCTTACACTTCATTGCCAATTTTTTCCCAACTACATTTACAGGCAACATACGATGTCCAAGTTATCGCGTGCCATTAAATTCATCTTTGCCATTTGGCTAACGGCATTTTTGTTGGCGCTGCCACAAGCGATGCAATTCTCGGTGGTTAACCAGGATAATGGTGGCTTCTCTTGTACGGTGGGTAAACCTCATGCCCCATTAAGGCAGCTAAAAGTTAAAGCCTTTTAAATTTTTATATTTAGATGGAGAACAACTTTTACGCCCATGTGTTTGCCGTGTCTGGCTTTATATTCTTTTGTGGCCCCATGACAGCGATCTGTGTGCTTTACGTGCTGATTGGAATTAAGCTAAAGCGGAGTAGGCTGTTGCAGTCGCTGCCACGTCGCGCCTACGATGCGAATCGTGGCTTAAACGCGCAAAGTCGCGTCATCAGAATGTTGGGTAGGTGAGTTAAGTTGGCGGCTCGTTGATTGATTGATATCAGCAGCCAGCCAGCCAACCAGCCAGCAAGAGGGCTAAGCATGTTGTCAAACTTTTTTTTACCTACTTCTATCACATAAAAGCTTTCGATTTGAAATTAGTGTCAACATACACAGACCTAGACAAACACACTACCAGTAGCTGTTTAATAACTTTGCCCAATGATGCGCATACGCCATATGGACTGCCAGACATCGGCAGACGTAGCTATTAATCAATCGAAATACACTCGTTAATAACAAGTTCTCTTTGCATGTTGTAACCACCTCTTTGCAGTAGCTGTAGCCGTTGCCTTCTTCTTCTGCTGGGCCCCGTTTCATGCCCAACGCCTCATGGCCGTCTATGGAGTGTCGCTGATTAATGTGTGTCGGTGTCAGGATGCATTTAACGACTACTTTAATATACTAGATTATACATCGGGTGTACTCTACTTTCTGTCCACCTGCATAAATCCACTGCTCTACAACATCATGAGTCACAAGTTCCGTGAGGCTTTTAAGGTTTGTTACACGCAAATCTCAGCCATACTTCAATCTCAACTTGGCTTAACACGCTTTTGTAGATCACTTTAACACGTCAGTTTGGCTTGGCGCGCAATCACCAGCAGCAAAGTCAGTATAATCATCAACACAACTACAGTGCACTCATGCGGCTCCAGGGCTCGATGCGGCTGCAACCCGTCAGCTGCAGCAACAATAATAATGCTCTGGAACCATACGGCTCGTATCGTGTGGTTCAGTTTCGTTGTCGCGATGCTAACCATCAGATGTCGCTGCATGATAGCATAAGGACTAATACCACAACCACAACTATTAGCACCAGCTTGGTGGCAACAGCAAATATAAACTCCCCTAACAATGGTGCTGGTAGTGTTCGGCGTGCCCGCAAACCGGATTTATATGCAATGGGTTCGGTTCCGGGCAGCGCTGTCCCACAACGCCTGCTTCAAGCGCGTCTGTCTAACTCGCATTCGCGGCTCGAAACGGAAGTGGTTGATGTGAATCGCCGCGGAAAACGCACTCTGCTGGCCATCAACAATGGCCCGTTGCTCTTGCAGCCCGATGAGATTCAGCCAACAACACGCTTGAAGCTGTCTCGTGTTATCAGTCGACGAGATGAGCCTTCTTACAGTGGCAGCAGTAGCTTGCCAGAGCCAGAGACTTGCCACAGCAACACTGAGATAACAACGGCAGCGGGGGTTGGTGAGGTGCGGAAATTTCCGTGGCGCAAGAAGCGACAAAAGCAGAACGTGGCCAACAACAATGAAATGAGTGAGGGCAGAGTGGGTTATGCCACGCCCAAATCGCTGTGATAAATGTCAGCAGAGTAGAACTAATGTGTTAATTGTTTAGAAAAGTTAATGTTTACTTATTGTTGGTTAGTATATAATCTGCTAAAAGTCTATTTCTTGTTCATTGTGCTCTATTTTCTTGTAGCTAGCAGAACTTACTGACTTACTTACCAACTAAACATAAGTATTAAGTGCGCTGTTCAACTCGGGCCATCAAACTTAAGGCCACACGGCGATTTACATGGCAATTTATGGGCAAAAGAAAATAATAAGAGTGGCTGCAGACGATTTATGCTAGGCATAAAGTAGTGCTAATGCTTGGCTTGAAGTGACGAACTGCTTTCGTCATTGGTTCTTGGCCATCAACTTGCCACACAAACAGTACTTAACACAACACCTAAATTAAGTGGTAAGACTATGGGGCAACGAGTATGTGTACCATAGGAAATACGGAAAAATAAAATTGACGGTTACTTTCTTGCACCGAAGAAAAACCAGAATGTTTGACTTATTTTTTATTTGTTGGTTCGCCTTGGATTGGCTGCCAAGTTTCATGTCGTTGTGAAAGTGGCAGCTCATCTCCGTCTATAGCACGCATAGAATTCAAAAGAAAAGAACAATATTTCTTATTTTACAGGTAACCGGTTGCCTTGCTTCTTCAACTAGACATTGGCTTATGCAGGTGGCAGCAATTTTGCCAGTTTACCCTTAAGCGAATTGCTCTTTGCTTTCTTTGCGTTATGGAATAAGCTAAGTAAATAAAGAATCAAATTGAAGAATAAAATGCACTTTTCTGGAAACGCTCAAAATTCCATTTTTAAATAAAGTTTTCAAAGCTTAGATGTTTATAATTTTGATAAATTTCTTTAAGTGTTTAACAACAAACATGAAAGTTAAAGCTTTAATCGAAATTGTCATAAAAATAAATTCAAATTTATCGTAAGACGCCAAAATGAGCTTTTTGAATGTAAAGCTTAAGCCAAAAATTCCATTTAACAGTTGATTAACTTCACACAAAAATTGATTTTGGTTTTTTTAAGCTACGATATCTACATATATAGATACTTATGCCCTCACTAGAAGCTCACTCTGCTGCGACATGACATCTCCATTAAGTTTCCGCTTAACTTTTGACATCCACTTTGAACTGAGGTTAAAAATCATGCCTAACAGTTTTTCCACAAAACCTCGTTCACATTTCAGGCTTACGAGCCTTGCACAGATCAATCAAAATGTATGTTCGCTAGCCAGCGGGATGTATTAAGCATTTCCCTTTTTTGTAGGGTAAAACTGTGTCGTCAGTTCCGAGCATTATGTGCAGACAGTTTCAGTTTATAATGTATTAAGTACGAAAAGCATACACACTGCATTCCATTTCATTGTCGTCTGGCAGCACGCACAAATATAAAATGATTTTGTTCTTTTTATCTGATGTCCAGATTTTAGACCCACATTATATTAGATGGTTAGTTTGCTGTTTTGTGTGCTTGTGTGTGTGTTTTGCCTCTTTTCTGCTCTTAACGTCGATTTTTATGAAACTTATCTCACAACAACAAAAAAACAACACAGTTTCTCGCAACTTCAACAACTGAATGGGATGGCATTAAAAATTTGCACAGACTGCAGACATTTCTGTGGCTTGTCCAACTTTAAAATATAGAAGAGTCTTCAGTATAACAATCTGTATAAACAGTATAACAATAAAGCTATGCTTAATGGTTTGACCTCATACCGTGTACTATTTAAAGTTCATATTGAGTTTTTGTTTTAAATTCAATTTACGATTGTTTTATTGATGGTTAGTTATTGAACAACTTTTGTAGCATACTTTGCTGCGCACCGGTCACAAATTTTAATTAAAATTCAATCAAAAGTTTTGTCAAGAGCAACAGACCAATAGTGCGCTTTAGTTATTAGTACAAAAGTACGTGAAATTGAATTATTATTGCTTTACGCCAAGTGTACAATTGAGATTGCTTCGGTTTAAACAAATCCACTGGCAAAACGTGTCTACAGCTTTAAAGACATCAATTGAAGAGTAAAATGCTTAAAAAGACGAAAAAAGAAATTGAAGCAGCATCTTCAGCTGGCGGCAACATTAGGTTTTTTTGATTTTTTTTTTGTTTTTGTCTTTTGGGCGCCGCCTTGCAATTTTTGACAACGAATTAAACGCAGCCCCCGGTCACAGTTCAACAAACTAAAAGTGTTTGTTTTATGGCCTCCATGTACTTGTACTTGTGCTTGTGCCGAAAAACGAAACGAAGGCGAAACCAACAAAAAGGAGAACGCGCAAAGCAGACAGCTTAAGATTAGCTGCAGCTTGGCTCACAACACAACAAGTGGATGGCCAAAAATAACTTGAATTGCTCGTACAATTGCAACCGCACAATAAAGACCTTTTAGCCTTGACCAAAGACCCGTGAACTACAAACTTGACCCACCCCACCCACTTCTTGATTCTCGAATCTAGTCAGCTTGATGTGTCTTTATGCTTCTGTGAATACTGTATACAACTTTGACAGTTGTATTCCACAGCCACATTCAAAGAATCTCATAATAATTACACAGATTCACAAAGGACGCAAACTTTAAGATAAGCTTCAAAAAAAAATAAATTGTAAGCTGTTGCTGGCTGGTTCCTGCTATTGCTGTTTCGTCTGCTTGTTTGTCCAATACATAGTAAATGCCATCATCTGCCTGATATCCGGCTGAAACGTGTCCTTTGTAATCCATTCAGGCTTCAATATCGCAGCTGCGACCGACTGAGATGCTATGCTCGGCAAGCAATTGAAATTTATTATGCAAATTGACGCAGCTTCTTTTATAACTGACGCAAACGTGCGAAAAGAGTGAACAATATTAGGAGATGTAGGTAGATATTTGAGGGTAAATTGTATCACTTAATTAAATAATATATATTTTACATTCGGTATTATTTTTAAAAGTTAAAGCAAAGCAAAGGCAATAAAGAATAAGAGAAATTCAATTAAACTTGTTCAACATTTTATTATCACGTTTCTTGCCCTGCAGAGTATGTTTTTGTCGTTCTGTTTGGCATTTAATTTTCTCACTTATTAGAAAAACGAAATGCACCGCTAAACTTGTGCAGCCAATTAGGAAAATTCATTAGCTGTTTGCAAATTCAATTGAAATGTATTGAAAGTTTATTAATTAACGCTGTTTTTTGGTTGTTAAAATCAGTTCGGCTTAACCCAAACTAGATTGTTTATCATACCGAAAAAAGACAAAAACATTCAAAGGTTATTTTAAATACTCCCACAACCCTTTAATCATTTAATTGCAGCGATTATATATATAATTTATTTTAATTGATTATTTCTATAAGTGGGCTTATTTTTGTTTGTCAACCAGTAGCAATTTTTTGCGTACTATTTGTCAACCTCTTATTATCTTGACAGTGAATTTTAATGAGATAATAGGCTATTTTCAATTAAATGCATTCAACTAAAGTCCTCATGTTGAAATTGATTTAAATCGAAATGAATAAAGTTTAGTTAATGAAAAGAGTAAAAAGAAATCAATTAAAAATGCATAAGTAGATAAAGTGTGGCATATGCAACATTTAATACAAATACCATAAAGCTTAACGCGAACTAAAAGCCGCAATTTTGCAGCCGCATTTGCAATTTGCATATGGGATTGTGAATATAATTCACTTGCCCAAATGGCTACAAATAGCAAAACAATTGCATCAAAATACTTGAGGTATTTTTGGTAGCAAACAGCAACAACAACAGCGCTCGTTAAAAGCAAAATGTGACTGCAATTTGCAGAAAATGTTTGGATGAAAGACATCCGTTTTACAAATCGCACGCAAGGAAAAAAGGACACACAACCGAACTGAAACAACACCCAAGCTGAATTCCCAGTTGGCTTTTAATGTTGGCTTTTGCCATTTGCTAGATTCTGTTCTGTTGTTAGTTGTGTGGGACTCGTCTATTAGCTTTTTAAATAACGGTTTGCTGAAGCAGCACAGACCAGAGAGTTAATGGTCTTGGGTGAAATCGGTATTTTAGTTAAGCGTTAGCTAAAGTTTCGCTTAAATTGTAAACCACGAGCAACCCTAGTGGCGTGTGGCCTTTCTGTGTGGCCCTGTGCCCCAAATTTGCATGGATCCTAAGCTGATGCTAATTGAAATGAGATTTGGGTGCGCATTTAAGCTTGCTTGCTCACAGCACATCTGTCGTCATCTATGTTTATTTGGCCATTGAAGCGACAAGTCCAGACAGAAAAGCAACAAGCACTAGCAAGCAAGTGAAATAAAACATGAATTAGCTGGTATTTATAGCACAGATGAGCAGCGAACTCAATTTAATTTCTGATAGAGAGCACAAACAGTGTGAAATGAAAATGTCTACAATGTGAGTTTTTGCTGTCAGTCAGTCTGCGACGTGAAATATATCAAACTACTTTTAGCTAATGAACGAGGGTTCAGGTGACCTTTTTAAGGGGCATGCGGCCACAAATCAAGTGCAGGCTAAAAACCACATAAAAAGCTCGCCCACATTTTAAAAATATATAAAACACTTTATGCATAAATCAACGCTAAGCAAACAGAGCGCTTAGCAAGCGCGAACAAAGTAAACGCCTCAGAGTATGCTATACTTTTTGCACATTATGCAATATCTATCGAGACAATAGCAGTTTATTATCATTTTAACGAAATGAGGAGGCATAAATTTATAAGATTGAAAGGGAAACAACAAAGAAAGCTGCGCAAATTAAAGAAAAATAACGAATAGTGAATATAAACATTAGATCAATTGAAAATACAAAACATTTTGCACAAAATCCCAAGTTGATTTATGTGTACGCCACCAAAGAAAGTCGCGCTTAACCGTTTTCCAATTTTCGTCTGATCTTTAAATGGATTTGGCTTTCTTAAACCTTCCCAAATTTCGTGAGATGAAAAAGAGAGAGATAATTAATGAATTGCGCATGCAGACTTTTTAATTAAACGGTTTTATTATAATTTTGTGGGTTTTTAATGCACTCCAAAAAACGTTTTCACTGCAAAAGCCAAAGTAATGAAGTTTGTTCGTCGTGTGAGGCTCAATTACTTAAGTGTGTTATATAGAAACACTTTCTCTCTTACCTTCGAGTATCGCAGGTGACATGATTACATTAAGATGTAATTACGCTTTCCGCTGTTTGTTGTAACTCAAGAGGTGTCTGTTTTTCTGAACCAGTCGCATTTCAGTGGCTACTCAGTTCGTTAATTAGGCAACTAAGTAAGCGTAACGAGAAATGGCAAGCACCACAGGACTAAAAAAAGATGGAGCAACAACAGTAGCAGGAGCAGCCGCAACTATATGAAGAATGGCACGCTTGGCTTTGCGTTGTGGTGCGCATGTGGTTTTCTTTGTTGTACTCCCCTCTGTTTAGCCCCTAGCTATGACCAGAGAATTCAGTCTCTCTTTTTAGTTGCACGGGGGCAAATTGAAATACCAGCTAGTTGTACAAGCTGTACGCATATATTTAAGTGAATTTATTGCAACTGCTTTGATTTGTGGCATGTAGCAAATGAACAGTCGGCTAACTTCGCTTTGTAGTCTATGCTTCTCTGCCAGAAGTTATGAGAAAACCATAGCTGCATGGATAGCTCATTAACTAATTGAAAGCAATGTAACGCACCAAATGCTATCAATATCAATATTTCGTTAAGTTCAGCAGTTGTCCGTGCTGAAAGCACACACAAAGGCAATTGAATCACTTTGTTAAAAGTGAAGAGCCAAAAGCAGGAGCCACTGCTAGTGCCATGAATAATTTGAGCCACAACAAATGTGTCTTTTTTTCTCAACTCAATTAAAACAATGAACTTATAGCAAGTTTAGATCTATATGTCGATAACATACAATTCAAATGAATTAACAATAAAGAAAGGAAAACGTATTACTTAAATAACAAATCCTAAACACACACAAAACTTATCTCGTACTCCATGTCTCTAAAATCCTATAACCTTTTAGGGTTTAAGTTAATATTATACTCATTACTAAAAGAAACAACCCCTACATAATTTTAGCTTTATTTATTGTAATCTCCTTTTTTACAGCGTTAACATAACGATAAATGTAAAAGCAATTTTTGCAGCTATTTTAGGACACTTTCTTTCACCCACAGACACAATCACAAAACACCGCATAACTTTGGAAGTTTATTTTTTATGGTCAAACTGTGACACTTAACCAATGTGCTTGGCAAACTGGGCAACTGGGAAAGTGAGCAACTGCAGCTGGCAGGCAATGGTAGTTGTAAGGAACGTGTTCTTTGGCCTTCACTCAATTTACATAATTTGGTGTTAATTGAAAAAGTTTTTTTGGCCACAGAAATACGCATATTGTGGGGCAAATAAAACTTAACTTAAGCTGTAAATGTAATGATTAATTGTGCAATTGAGCCACAAAATTATATTTCTGTGAGAACAACATTAATGTTATTTCAGCAAATTGGGCGGAAAATTGAGCGCTTGTGTGTGTTTATGTGTGTGTGTGTTGATGTTGACTTGGCATATGGTGCCTGTGGTTTTATATTTCATGTGGGCGGATAATAATAGCAATACAAAAGCAACAACAACAACAAAAAAGTCACCTTTTCGGCGGAACATTCTGTTTAACTTGATGATTTCACTAAATAAATGACTCGATGAGGAAGGGGGGGAGACACTTTCTTCAATGTGTGAGTGTAGGTCGTGTTCTTACTTTGAATTTTCACTTACTAATGATAAATGGTGCAAGAAATAATTTAAATTAGTCCCTACAAGCAAACAGCTTCACAGACGAGCCAACACTTCAGCTTTTCACTTCTAGTCTGGCTTGGTTCGTGCCTTGCGTACAAAATGTTTATTAGACAGGTGAAAGGAGCGTTGATTCAGTTTTCTTATGTACTTTTCTTTTTGTGCCTGGAGCCGCCTACCTGCTACTGCTGTTCTTGGCTTTAGTCTGCCTTAATGGATTCTATTAACAAACGTTATGCTATGCGGTTGATGATGTGATGAGACGGAGCTTCCTCTAAAGTTGCGCCTGTTCTTGCGGTGAGTGAAATCGTATCCGTTTCCCTTTTTTTTATGAGTTGGAAAAACAACAAATACCAAAATACCAAACAAATAAATAATGACTTCTGACAGTCAATTTATGTCGGGCGCATCCATATACATGTTTATTTACGTCTGTGTGCGTGTGTGCGTCTGTGTTTGTGTGGGTGCCACTGTTTACTTTTGGCCACATATGCTGATGTTCTTTTCTGTTGTCTTCATATTTGGTTTTTCCTTCGAGCAAACGCTTCTAGCACTAACAGGTTTCAAGTCGAGACTCCTACATAAAATTGAAGTCGCGAACTGTATTTGCGAAAATTTACTGAAATGCCAAAGTTTCCAGCTGGAATTACAGCTATAAAATTGGCTAGCACAGTCAGCACGAGGCAAATTAGCGACTCACCCATAGAGATAGAGAGAGAAAAACAACGAGCAATAGATAGTGTCTTAAAAAGAGACAGAGAGAGAGAGAGAAAAATGTAATTAAACGCATAATTTGCACTTGGGCCACATGCAAATCGTTGGGTCAACCATAACCATTAAGAACGCCTAGTTAGTTCGAGAAGCCACAAAAACTCAAACTGGCTCCTTTCCAACTTAGCATTCTGAAGAATTGCATAGAAACGCAATAAAAACACAACAAATACAAAATTTGTTGTCTTTAAAAAACCTAAACTTAAAAAAAATGTTACTGTGCTTTTTCCTTGAAGGTATTCAATAAATTGAAAATGGCAATACAAGGAAACCGGATGCACTTTGACTAGGTTGCGGATATTTAAATTCCATAAAAACAAATTTTAAATGACAAGTAGCTCAAATCAGATATTATTTGAAGTTTAATTCTGTTATGTACCGTATATTGCCAAAGACATAAAGATATTTAGTTTTGACAGTTTCAATGGTAAAAAGATTATTAGGAAATATTGATTGAAGTTCAATAAAGAAATATTCATTTAAAATCTAAAGTTAAGGTCACCGCATTTTTGTACTCTGTCATATGTTTGTTTTCATTATTTTTTGTTCAGCATCGTTATCGTATTTCATGTACTGCCACTTGATGCCTAACGTTGTCTCTTACGGTCACGGTCGATACTTTGATGCACACCAACAGCAACAACAACGACAACAACAGGTAAAGATTCAGTTTCGTATAAATACTGTGTGGTTATACATTTCAATGATGTGGATATGTGAACGCCAATACAATTGTACATCGTATCAGTAACCGTAAATTCTGTTTATAACATTCCAAACACTTGGCACGTGTTTGTGCCATAGATTTGCCACCGTTTGCCACATGGCACTTGCCACTTGGCACTTGCCCTTTACTTTATGCGAATGCGTACAATAATCAGGACAAACGAGAACAACGATATCTTGATATGCGACAAGTAATAAAAAAAGGATAGAAAGAAGGACAGAACAAAAGACAGAAAGTATGCCAAACAAATAAAGCAAATCATGGTAAACAACATTCGAATGCAATTTGCTATAAACGAGCGACAACGAACCATGTTAACTCATCGATATTGCGTTCCTTATGTCGTATTCCAATTTTCGATTGGCACACTTGGAACAACAATCTATTGAATCCCTTTATTCTTTTTAAGCTTGGACTAACTTGCTTTGGAGAAGACCATTAAATCAAAAGCTGAATTTTCACTCACAAGTACGTTTCTATGAAGGTGACAAACTCGAGCACAGAGCTTACCACGAACGAGTTGCTAACCAAATAGACAATCTAAAAAAAACGCGCACACTGTGTGTTATCCAGACCACGCGACACTGAATCATGGGAAGGCACTTTGGACCCATCACGTCGAAAGAATTATGGTAAAGTGCCGTTCAAGGTTGTGTCACATCTGAATTGGAAAGCGTGGCGAATTTCGAACGTCAAATGTTGCGTATACGCAACGTAAACACTTTGAACAACCATCAATTTTCGGGTGTTTGGCTCTTTATCAGCTGCGGTTCTAACGAACGGCTCATTTCACAGCAAAATCACCAAACACAAAAACAAACACTAATCAAAGCGAAATGCAAATTGTGAAAGCTTAATGAAATCAAATTGTTATCAATTCCAAGTAATGTGGGACCACTTTTTTTTTTTAAACTGAAATTTTTATTCAATTTTAATTTGCTAACAGGAAATATTTTTTGTGCACAGTGATTTTATGCAAAATGTTAAATGCGTTTAAAAAACTGTTTCCTTAATTGACCGGAAGCACAGAAATGTTAAGGAAAAACGGAGGAAAAAAATTCTCGACCATGAAATGCTGCACTCAAATGTGTTGGAGCGCAGATATGACAATTGCACATTTAATGCTAATAACAGCAAGCAAAAGGGTATAATGTATCTTAAAAAAGACAAGGTCAAAAAACGAAATCGTTGATAATTTTTATTTCTCTCCGTTTTGAATAAAGCTATATCCTTATATAAATAGGTTAAGTTTGTGAAGGTTAATTTACAAATATAAAGTCACGTTATCTGCGAGTGTCAAATAAGTCCTAATTTGCAATTTTTGATCAAAAACACCATGACTCCGATTGTCCACCCCATACTATCATAGTCACTGAATCTAGCCCCCTGTGACTTTATTATGAAAGGAAAGCGTTTTGCTGCGAACTAAATTTTTTGCTGTCATACCCAACCGAAATCGTCATGTTTAATTTTTCAACTTTTCTCCCTCTGGTTCGCTGTGACAAATTCAATTTACACAATTTAAGACTAAGCAAAAAGGAAAGTTTAATTTACACATGGCACACAAATAAAAGTTAAAACCGTTAGCAAGTCAACCTAATGGGATAAATGCGAAAACTAAAAGCATCAGCACTTTTTTCCTTAAATTAACTAACCAAACCGACATTCACTTTTTTCATTTATCATTTTGCGGGCTTCGGTTGTTTTTTTTTTTTTTCAATTTTCTCTGATTGCTTGTTTTCCATAAAGTTTCAACGTTATCTGTGCTGTCACTTGTTCGCTTTTTTAGTCATATTCAATCTAAAAGTTCATCTTCTTGTTGGGCAGAAAACGTTATGCTTAAGGCTTAAATTCTTTTAGAGATCTTTAAAACACTTTCGAGTGTAGCAAGTGAATTTAAAATGAAGACCCAAGGCACGTACAACCTATAAGCACTTGAAAACACCAAGTTATGCTTAATATATGAGCCGTGTACTCCATAACACACATGTCTAAGACATATATACTTTGAACTCCCACTTCGCTTATAATTTGCGGCAGCTTCAAAATTTCTTGTTTGGCTGTGTAAAGTTTTGTCTGTCTTCAATTCATTTAATCACTTTGCCAAACCCTTTTAAGCTTAAGAACTTTTTTTTGCTGGCAAATCAAATAAATAAACACTGTGTGTTAAAGCAAAAACCTTTTAGCTGAGCAGACTTTAAAGCGCAAATCGCAGCAGTTAAATATATATTGTGTATACGCCATGTACGACAGCAAAATGAAGCCAAAATAGGCGACAAACACACACAATGGCGATAAACATCAACACATATAAAGAAACCAAATTCAAAATTTTAAACAAAAATATTGATGACACGAGCATAAGTATGTGTACGTGTATGTGTGTGTGTGTGTGTGTGTGTATGAGTGTTTGTGTTTTTAAGTGCTTCGTTTGCTTGGTCATTGTACGCGCGTTGGCAGCAAAAAATGTATACTTCCAGCCCGGCCGACACACTAATATGCCGTTATTATCACTGATGAAAGGGTAGCCAGGCGAATCAGGTTTATGAGAGTCGTCGCATCACATTTACGGCCTACATTCAAGAATAAATTATGGCATGCGACGGTTGTTTTTTCCGTCTTTGTTGCATGATGAAGCCATTGTCTGTTGTGCCTGTCTGTATGTGTGTGTTTGTGTGAGTGTGTGTGTGTGGGTGGGTGGGTGTTGCATGTGGATGCGGCGTAAACATTTTACAGGATGCTTGGCCTAAGAGTATGCAACAATATTGCCCACACGCATATTAAATTGTCCGTAACGTTGTCATTAACTTGCCTGGCTCAGCCAGCCAGCCCACACAAATTGTGGACCAATTTTTTTGAAGCCTAATCAAACTGCGTTTCATCTATGACAAATAATTTGTTACCCGTTAGCTCTCTCTTTGCTGTTGACTCCATTTTAGGATTGGTGCACGTTTTGGCCACGCTTCAAGCATTAATTTTTTGATAACAAACAAATAGTGGCGCGTGGAGGTCGATTGAACCGAAATCATTTATGTTATTAATTAAAACGTTGCAAGGGTTTTCCTTAAAAAAAAAAAACCTTGACGTTGAACAAAATATAATCATCTGTTCACTTAGATTAAATAAAAACGAACAAGGTTCAAAACGGATGCCGGGAAAGTGAACGCACTTTATTCATGGACCATTTAATATGTCAAAAAGGTTTGAATTACAACAAAAACAAAAAACAGAAGAAAAAAAACAGAGAAAACCGAGAAAAATAACAAAGTTTATGCTGATGCTTTGCATATTGGGAAATTATCGTTTATCACCAGACGAGACGCAAACTTCATCAGCTTTGTGGAGGCGTTACGCTTAAATTCAATATGCCGGACTGTTTCAATTTTTTTATTTTTTTTTCTGCTTTGACGCTCTGCGTTCAGAAATTGTCCCCTATCGTGTGTGTGTTTGTGAGTGTTGCGCCTCCACAGACAGGATATTTGAACTCGGCCTCGATGGATTCGTTTACTTAGCCGGACGGACTGGAATCGACTCGACTCGAATCAACTTGGCGTAAAGTCATGACCAGACATAAATTCATCATTATTTGTTCATCAATGCAATGGCCAGATGCTGACGTGACGTCAACAGATGAGTGAAAATCTAACCGAAGACGACGACAAAACGCAATTAGAATGGAGGAGAAAATAACAAACAGCAGATGTTGTTGGCACATGACACTTTTGATAGACGCTACTGATAAGGATCGACGCGACAACACAAAGACAATGAATTCAAAGTATACAAGACTTAGTATAAAGTAAAGGCTAGCATAATATAAGAGTATATCAAAATGGCATTTTAATAAATTCCATATATATAATTGTAGCAAGTGTGTTTGTGTTGTGCTTAAGACTTAGACTTTGACACCGATTTCGCCTGGACTGAATATCTTGACATTGCGATCATTGACCTTGTAGAGAACCTCCTTGCGTGACTCCTCACTCGCATAGTTTCCTTCGTCCAGGACACGCTCGATTAGCAACTTGCCATCGACTTCGCGGAAGACGCCGCTCTTCAATCGCAGCACCTGAATACGCACATTACCCAATTTGGCTACATTATTGTCCGTTAGCTGATGGATATCGCTGTTGCTCAGCTTGGTGATGACAGTCAGATTCTCATGTTGCTTGGATAGGTCAGCCAAGGCCTGACAGAATTGTTGCACCTGCAATTTGCTGGCACCCAAATTGAATAATATTGATAGATTGTCAATCAGTATGGTGTAACTGCTGCGATTGGCATAATTGTTGGCCAACTGCATACGAATATCCTCTATAAGCTGCTCCGTTAAATTCAGACCTTCGGCAGAACGCAACCACTTGGAGCTGAGACCCTGACGCGCCATGTCGCTGAGCACATCGATGATATTAAGGGTCTTGCCCAAAAAGATGTTTGTATTGTAACCAAGACGCATGCCTGCATTGAAATAATGCTGATAATGATGCTGCAAACAGACGAGCAGTGTGCCCGCATTTGAGATGCGCAAACGTTGGCCCAGGATGCAGCTAATCAGAAAGCTGCCATCCACATTCGATTCCTCGCTGATGTGCACGAATCCGGGCAGTTTCTGTTCGTTTAGTCCGCAAGCGATCAGCACTGACGCGGCCATAATTTTGATAAATTATTTGAAAATGGAGCTGCAATAAACACAAAAGAATAAGTGAAGTGTGAGAATTTCTTAAGTCATTTTTTTAAATGTCATAAAATGTATTCAATTAATTAGCGCTCAACTGTCAGGCAAAAGGACAAAGGCACGTGCCACTTATTCGTGGCCCTCAGGTTCAGGACACTTAAATTGACCGGTGGTGAGCATACTTGCAGACTTTTTTTTTTATTTATTTACTTTGGGGCGTCGTCGCATTTTCATTTTGTCACTTCATCATCGCTGTCAGCGGCACACACGTGGCCAATAACCCAGCAATCAATGAAAATAAACCACTCCAAATAATTTATTATTAAAAAAACCAAATTTACAAGAAAAAAAAACAAAAGGAAGGAATTGGCCCATGGGGGGATCGAACCCGCGGCCTTCGCGTTATTAGCACGACGCTCTAACCAGCTGAGCTAATGGGCCATTGAAGGTTGGCACGTTAAAAGACAATTTCAACTGCAAAGCTCTGTGAAAGAGCTTTCGTTGAAGCTTATAGCGGGTGTTCTTTGTTATTTTTATTTCATGTTCCTGATATAGAATAAAGCAGCTAGTTAAGTTTATCAATCAAATTAGGAAAAACGTGCTTTTGCAACAAGCAAATAATAAAAACATTTTAAAAGCTTAGCAAAACATTGATGTTTGTCGAAGAAATTATCAAAGTGCTTAGCTATATTTATGTAAATTCCAATCTTTGCCTTAGCAACAATTGTCGTTAAATGCAATCGCTTGTTTTGTTTGCGTCTCGAGTGGTTCAAAGTCGATGTAAATATATTTTTGTAATGCAACCTAGTTGCAAATGTGACCAAAATATTAGTTTAACAACGTTCTAATTGAACCGCGACTCGTGCAATGCAAATTAGCTACCAAATAAGTTCAGTTTTATGGCTAGCATATTTAAGTAAACTCATTGTATCCATGTGTTTTGTTCAAATGCCGCCTGGCCGCTAATCAATAATAATATCCGGCATTCATTTTGGGGCGGCCAATCGAATCTGGTTAGTCCGCTAATTATATGAAAGGGCATTATCGAATACATAACTTCAATAGACCCAACAAGAAACAATTAAATGATAATGCTATACTGAAAAATACCTTAAAAACCAATTATGAATCATTTGCAAAACAAATTTAAAGCCAATGAAATAATTTAAACAGTTTTTTGATGAAAAATAAACAAAAAATATTCGACCTTCGTCTGGATTCTGCTTTAAGAACTTTTATTAATAGACAGTTGAAAAATTCACATTTTTATTCCTGCCAATTCGCTAGATTATCAGATTATATATACCTATTTTATGTTATAAGACAGGGTATTATTAAAACAACATTACAAAAATACAAGCGATAACAAATGTTGCAAATAACAATTTGAGCCATATAAAAAATTTTAACACACGCAATTGGTGTCGGCAAAGTTTGTCGGGTGTACAGAATTGTTTCGTTTTGGAACGATTACAAGGCAGATAGTTGAAAATAATATCATTATTTTACGATTGTACAATGGAAATACACAAATACACACATGCATGCCAAAGCAAACAAACAAACAAACAAACTTATAAAGTGTGAGCGCGAGCGAAGGTTAAAACTAAAAACTGCTCTCACCAATTAATGTTTATTCGTGCACTCTCCCGCTTTCGATGCGCTCTCACCGACTGACTAACGCAAGTTGGTTTTGACTCTGACTGGCGGCGTGTCTGAGAACTGACTAACATTAGACGATCCCGCCACACTTCTGGAAACATTTCCAGTATGCCCGCGTTGATCGCTATGTCAATGTGATTAGGCGAGGCGATAAAACAAAATCCAAAGCCAAACAATTCGCTGAGTTAACATCGCATCGAAGAGCAGAGCAGAGCAGTTAAATGCGACCGGCAAACGCTTGCCGAAGCTTTGTTCGCTCGCAAATTCATAAACACGCTGACAGCGACGATGATGATCAGTACGTTTTTAGTGCTCAAGCGAGGACGTTGTGTGCGTGCCTCCAGCAGACAAGAGCGTAAGAAACCCCGTCAAATACCTCCCATTCTCCATTACCAGACCAGTTTTCACCGTGAGTTATTCTGTTGTGTTGTGTTGTATTGTGTTGGTCATGAAGAGCTGAAGTTTTTGCTCTCGCGCGTGTTTTGTCTGTGAGTGTGCGTGTATCAGTGTTGCCAAATATATATATATGTATATCAAACTTAATATAAAAAAAAACATTTCATAGCGGTAGCAAAAGCTAATTTTTCAAGGTAAAGTTTCAATTAGATGCGTGTTTCTGTATGTATGTGTGTTCGTGTTGTGTGAATTAGCATATGCAGCGATTTACAGTAATTTACAACCATTTACGTATAACTGCATATGCAATCAATTCTATTTAGATTTTCAAGCTCCAAGTGCTTTTCACGCTGCGAACATGATTTCCCAATATGTAGTATTTACACAGACATCTCTGTCTGATAGTGCAAGCGAGCAAGAGAGCAATCATGGAATTATCACGCAGCGTTTCGTGATCTGTACTACGTTTATAAAAGAATGTGACCGGGCAACAAATCAGCTGTTTATTAAAGTACACACAAATGACACACAAATAAGCACATATCGACACACATTTTTCTTATAGGCATTCTTTATATGGATCATGTGATGCTTGTTGCTCTTTTGTAGTTACGCCATGATTACCCGACTTTGAACATCGAATGTTTTATGATCAGATAAAAAAAAACAAGACAAAATAACAATAAATAACGAGTAAAGAGAGTTGACATTGTTATTGCCGACAATTAACTTCAGCTTACTCAACGCTGTAAAAGTTTACAAAAATTATCGTAGATAATTTTGTATAGTTCATAAACATTATACATATTTGACCAATCGTTTGAAGGACATATACAATAAATATCAACAGCTAACCAACTAATTTATTAGCCATTTAATGCACGTGTCGTGGTTCTCACGGATTCTTTAATAAATACATAAATGAAATTCATACAAGCGCATGATAGCAAAAATTCGGTGTACAGTGAAGTCCCATAAAGTAGAACTGTTTTGAATTGATCAGTCATTTCAAATATCTAAGGTCTCCAATGAAATAAGTTCGATTTAATGTAATTTAAATAAGTTTTTGTATAGAAAAATATAAATATTCCAGTTCTTATCTGCATCCACCGTTCCTATACCTGAGTACACAAAAAAAAACTTTGTTGTTTAGCCATTTAGAATTATTGAATTTCTTATCATTCTACGAGTAGGAAACAATTTGAAAGCCGATTAGCTTGGAGCCCAAATGAGCAACACAGGGTCATATTGCTTATAACCAAACGCATAAATGATAGTGTTAATAATATTTTCGCAAAAGATAATATCCCTTTCTTGTGTCGATGTTCCAAAAAGAATTTGAAAAAATTCTATCATTTCGTTATCAAGAAATATTGAAATGTATACGCACTAGTGTGTGTATCACACGGATATGAGTAAGCACAATCAAATATGTGCGAATCATAGCTATGATAATGCACATTCATTTGCATACAAGAACAACTCACACACACATACATACGCAAGTTACACACAATTTAATCGGGTGCGCAAATGGCTTATCACAAGTAAAAGGAAGCTGACCAAAACTTCTAAATGAATATAAAAACAAATGCAAATTTGCAAAACCCACGTGTTGCTCAATGTCAATGACGTATTAAAAGCCGCACAAAATGCAGCGATTTCCGTAACATGAGACCCAAGCAAAATTAGCAAATTGTCGGGCAACATTTGCGAGACGGCTGCGGCTTGTTGAAATTCGCGAGCACTCAACATGTAAACAATAAACAAATATTTATGCAATGTACTCACGAATCAAATTGCGCATAGACTGATACTATGTTGTGGATTTTGTATTAGTTAAGGAAGCGACAACTTTGTAATTTTTACACAAAACAAATAGCTGGACACGAATTAAAAATTTGATACGAACAGCTGTTGTGTCAGTGCTGCCACTTGGCAGCTAGTCGTAGATTGTTTTATTTGGATGTGGCAGCACTCGAACTAAAAGAGTGTTGAAAAATTTCTAAGCAGCCGAGACGCGCGCATCCACACAAACGGACGTCGTGATAGCTCAGCTGTTTGCTTTTATTGTCCTTAGCTTTTATAAATTTAGGCAAACAGCGATGATGTAACTTGCCCGAAACTTTCCTAAAGCCTTTGTTCTTTAAATCAGAGCCCGTATTACTTACGATCAAAATGTAAAGTGTAACATCTTCCTCATATGAAAACTTATCAGAATTGACAAAATGCTATTTTGACTACTATGGTTTATCTAAATTGTGTTTTTCGGTTAACAGTCGCGCGCAAAACTCACCACAAAAATGTCCACCCAGAAAAAGTCACGTTGGTATTTCGGTGGCATTGCTAGCGTGGGCGCGGCATGCACAACACATCCTTTGGATCTCCTCAAGGTCACACTGCAAACGCAGCAAGGCAAACTTTCAGTGCTTGCGCTAATACCCAAAATCGTCAAGGAGCAAGGTGTTCTAGCGTTCTACAATGGCTTATCGGCTTCGATACTGCGACAAATGACCTATTCCACAACGAGATTCGGTGCCTATGAGGTGGGCAAGGAATACATCAATACGGACACATTCAGCGGCAAGATTGCCTTAGCGGGCTTATCGGGCATGATTGGTGGCATTTTTGGCACACCTGCCGACATGGTAAACGTGCGCATGCAGAACGATGTAAAACTCGCACCAGAACTCCGCAGAAAGTAAGTAATTCTTGATCTTTTGTACTATTCGATTTGAATTAAATGCTGTTTTCGATTTGACCTACAGCTACAAAAACGGAATCGATGGTCTCATCAAGGTTTATCAGACGGAGGGTGTGAAAAAACTTTTTTCCGGCGGCACAACAGCAACTACTCGCGGCGTCTTCATGACCATTGGTCAGCTTGCATTTTATGATCAGATCAAGAGTACACTGTTAAAGACACCATATTTCCATGACAATTTGGTTACGCATTTCACCGCATCGCTGATGGCTGGCACAATTGCCACAACATTAACCCAACCCATGGATGTGTTAAAGACGCGCACCATGAATGCCAAACCTGGAGAGTACAAGGGTCTGTGGGATATTGTCTTGCATACAGCTAAACTGGGTCCCCTCGGTTTCTTCAAGGGCTATGTGCCGGCCTTTGTGCGTTTGGGCCCACAAACTATACTAACGTTTATGTTCCTGGAGCAGCTGCGCCTAAATTTTGGTTATGTCAAGGAGAGCCCTAAAGTTATCAATCTTTCATAACAGTGCTAAACATTCCAGACGTAATTTTTGCTACTATTTACAAGGTTAACTTTGCTTTTACCATTAAGACTAATAATCATACATAGTAAATTAATGAAACCTTTGCGAACATGTTGAGATGGCGTTATAGCAATAATTTATTATATTTAAAGTGTTATCTAAATTTTATCGAGCTATTAACAGAATAAAAAGCTGTCTGTTGCTTGTACAGCAGATCGATTTGAAAAAAACTTTTTTTTTCGAATTTTTATGTAGATTGAAAAGAACAAGTTCGACTTCCGTTCAGATAGCATCGGCTAACGAGGCGAATTAGCGATGCTTGCATGCCCTTAACATGTGTTATACATGCATATAAAGCAGCTTATTTTTGTTTCGGCACCATTATTTTGATCTAGAATGTCCGCTTACAACGTGCATCTGGGCGTGGCTCTTTTCCTTTTGTTCCTTCTTAACGCTATCCAAGTTCATAGTGAATCTGAGCGTATTGTAAAGCTACGCAAGTTTGAAAAGCTCCAAGAGGATGAAAACATTGTTAAAAGCAACTTACAAGTCAGTGAGCCAGATGCAGAGGGTCATCGCATGATCAATGGCGAACTAAAGAGCTTTGTTACTGTTGATAATGAGTGGAAGGTGAGCTTGTCATTGATGTTGCTACATCTAATACATGTATTGTGATTGAAAAGCATCATAAGGGAAAAATTATTAATTCTACAGGTAAAAATTACCGTCTTCCGCAAGGATAGCGACGAAAAGGAGTATTCGAAATTTAAGGAGCTGCCAATTATGGGCTTTTGTGAACTAATGGATGGCTTTTATAGACACTTTTTCTACGAGACTATGAAGGACTATTCCAATGCTCCCGATCCCGACAACTGTCCTCTGTCACCAATGGACTTTAACATCAAGGAATATCCATTAAACGCATCGTTGCTAAAGAAATTACTTTTGCCTGGGTTTTATCGTTTTGAGGGTCAGGTGGTTAAAGATGATGAGGTCAAGTTAATGTATATGGCCGAGTTGTATGTGGAGTAAAATTGCGCTAAGTGCTATTGCTTCAATTTATTATGCAAATAATCAATAAATAGACAGAGAATCTATTCATAGTTGGCCATTTGCTTAAGGATCTCATCGTAAACGTATTTCTTGGCCTCGGTGCCCCAAATGAAATCCAAATGGGCCCATTTCTCAAAAGGCACCAGGTAATCCAGAGCCATATTGGGCAGACTATCGCGCAACTTACGAACATCTCCAACATCACACATCCAATCGTTGGCACCATAATACAATAGAACTGGAGCCTTGGCGTTCTTTAGTTTATAGTCTGGTGGGAAGTAGCTTCCATACTCGTAGGGATTGCGAACAACCGAATAGTCAAATTTGCGGAACTTGCCCGAATTGTTTTCCTGGCAGAAATGTAGATTTTGGTTGACCGAAGCACCAGCTGGAGATGTGGCCTTAATGTGCTCCAAAAGTTCCTTTAATAGAGAAATAGCTATAAGCATACAAATAGAAAAAGATCAAGGGTTTAGAACTCACATAGTCTAACTGCTCGGAATCGTAGCCACCAATCAAGAAGACCTCGTTGGCGCACATCTCGGCATAAGGTGAAGTTGCCTGGCATTTTTCAATGCCCAAATCCTGCTTAAACTTGTTGCTGGGCATAAGCTCCATGGAACCGCAGACCTCAACTATGGCATTGGGCTGGCCCAAGATAGGAGCAAATGCGCGGGTCAAAGGACTCTTCATGTTGCCCATGTAGGCAGCAGGACCCAAAAGATGAGCAGACTTGATCTTGTCATTGTACTTTGGCCTTTCAGACATCATGACCAGGTAGACAGTGGTACCCTGAGAGTGTCCAACATACTGCACCTGGCTCTCGCCGGTCACCGACAAAGCGTAGTCAATCATGGCAGGCACATCGTACATACCGATCTCGTTCCAGCTGAAGTTCCAGAAGAGCTGCCAGAAAGTGGGCCAGTACTTGTGTGCCTTGGAATAGGTGTTGCCACGGGCATTGCCCATCCACACATCATAGCCAGCGTCGGAGAGTATATAGGCCAAAGCCTTACCTGGACCCATCAACACCCAATCGGAGCTGGAGCTCAACATGCCGTGCATAAGGAAAGCCACTGGACGTTGGCCAGTGTTGCCAGTCTTGGGAGAATAGGGAATGCGATGCATGGTCAAGATGTAGCTGTCCTCAGTAGTCACAGTATGACGCTCCATTGGATAACCATCATACTGAATACGTTCACCCTGCACAGATAACTCAATGATTACAAATAATTTAGTTTGGGAATAATGTCATTGACTTACGCAATCGGAGATGGGTCTTGGACCAGCCAGGGCCAGACCCAGGACGCCCAATAGAATGGACGCACAGATCAATTGTCTCTTCATAGCTTAGCAGTTATATGCTGTGTTAGCCTGTGAAAACCATTGCCCTTATATAGCATTTAGGAAAGTGCTATCATCACTATCAAATCTTTTAGATAATGCAATACTATCTATTGATAGTATTGGTGTCTCCGACGTTGGTCTAGTTCAAGAAACTGGCACCATATACCCCCCTTTGAGTAGAATACTACGTAAAATTTTGTCTTATCAGTATTATTATTATTATTTTCAACTGATTTTAGTCACTTCTGTGTCTAATTTACAATTGCTCGATACTCCTGATACTTACTGCAGCTTTTGCCGTATACCTTTATCGTCATTCTATTCTATTTTATTTATGGTTTTTTTTTATTCCGAATTTTTCAATTATGCTTATAGTATAGCCTTTGGCTATAAATAAGAAAGGTGATAAGTGTGATCGCGCGATCGCAATGAAATTTACTTATATTACAAAAAAATCATGAGTACAGCACCCAAAGTTTGACTCGTGCATCGAGCAAGATATTATTGATTTCATTTTACCGTACGTGTGCTATTGTCTTGGTCAATGCATCCATGTGGAATTGACACGTATGCAATGACCAATTAAATTATTGGGCAGCAGTATTGATTTTCAAAAGATACAATATAACCATGACAACGTGTCTCCCTTCGACCACAACATATGAAAATGCTTGTTAACTATTCGAAAATTGACACATATGAGAATAGTATAAGGATTACTTTTGAGGCAAGTGGAACTAAGTCGTTAACTAAGCATAGGCAAAATGAAGCATGAAACTGTTGTAGTTGATTATTGGACCATGTTGAAAACATCGATAATGTGTTTATTTGTAGTCATATCTGGCTATATATTCCTCAGGTGAGTTTTAAGGATCGTAAGGAACTTAGAAAAAAGTTGAGCTAACTTTAAAATACTTTTACAGAATGGTTCAAGCTATATTTTGGCTGCCGAATCGCCTCAAGCAGAATCAGGAACGTTTGGAGGCTATTGCGCGGCAATATGGTAAGGATATGGATCCAGAGGAACGTGCGGAAATCGAAAAAATCTTTTCCAGCAAAGAGCCACTTACAGAGGAGCAAATCAGCCAATTGTTTGATGGTTCCAAAACTGAAGAAGTCGTCGAGACCAAGCAAAAGGAACTTTAGATGTCCAAACCTAAACTAAGTACATTAATTAATAAAATTTTTAATTGATTTTTAAACAATATAGAGCATATATTTATTTATTATTTATTTATGTATGTCGAAAGAATAGTTTTTATTACAGCGTTTGGTTTTCTCACGTAATTGGCAAACAAGCAGTTAAAACATTTAATCAATAATTTTTTTGTATGCAAGTATCAAGCGATTCGTAAGCAGTTTATTTAGTAGGGTATATGTATGTTACGATAATAAGAAAAAACATATAGTTTCAAGTATTGTATAAGCAGTTCTAGTTGCTACTGATATACGCGGACTTAAAGCCCTTTCCTGCTTCATTGATTTTAAGTATATTAAACGGAGCGATAAAACGATGCCTTTATAGTATATATAATACATATATTTCAACAAAAGATATTATTAACTTCAACCTCAACATTTTTGCCAACTAACTCATATCAAATATAAGCAAGCATGCCAGTTTTTCTCTACAAATACACATATATTATTTCTTTTTAAAAGCTCCATATAGCGCATATAGTCTCTCGTTTGATTGGTTGATTTTGTTCCACGCCATCATGTCTAAAATTTTTCATACATGTAGTGAATAATATAAAAAACGTTCATTCCTCTAACTCATGTCATCGCACTTTTCTAGCTTGCAAAAAATATCACGAAGGTTTTTTTTTTTTCCATGTTACAGTCAATACTAAGCTAAATAATAATCCTTGATTTTTTGATATTTTTGTATACGGAAATTTAGGATTACTCAAAATATATAAGTAACCAGTTTTTTTTCCAATTCCGAGACAGCGCATTTTTTGATGGCAATTAACTTAAACAGAATATATAGATATACATATATATGCTCTGATTTGTTATATATATGTATATACATATGATAATAACTTATTTAATATTCCGTATAGATTATATATGTTTATTTATGTATAAACTCTCTGATAACGTTTACAATCTATCCACAACGATCTATTGACTGGGAGTATGCATTGGAAGCCTAAAAAATGGGTTGGCCAAGTTAACACGCGCAGCCGGCAATAGCTCGGGATGTTCAGTTAAAGTATCTGACAGCGCGGTAAGCAGAACGCCTAAAAATATTTTTATCAACATCGTTATGGAATCTCGGTATGAAAATCTAAACCTAACTTACGTAAAACTTTCTTCTGCAAATCAACGGGTATAACGCCTAGATTTCCCTCATGCTCAAGGAATTCAGTTAGTTTCTGCAATTCTTGCTGGGCTTCATCGGAACCATGTGCCAGGGATTGAGCAAACATAACCTTTGGTATAAAAAAAGAATAATAAAACGTTGATTTTAAAATTTAAGTTAAATTTACCTTGGCTAATTTGTATAGAATTTCTTCCAATGTGTACTCGTTGTACAAATATTCAACAATTTTTGCTCTTCCCATAGTTTCATCATATTCCGTTAGATCTGCAAGTTATTTTTAAAAAGGTTTATTTAAAATTCAGCTTCATTTAGAGTAAATTCTTTACCATATACTTTCTTATATTTCTTTGTTATCGTAGTTAAATATTTGAGTTATTATTGTATATTCTTCTCTTAACAGATAGTTTGATTTTTGCAGGAGTAAACAGTTTGGCTTACCTTGTGGAGTTTCACTCTCCAGTGCCTTGAGCTTGTTCCAAAAAGTAAAGCTGTCTAGAGCCTTGGCATGTCCTACCTCTGGCGTCAAACTATTAATCTCTGCCTCCAAGTGGATAAATGGTTTCTCTGTTGTGGTGCTAGTTGTGGTCGTTGTCGATGTTGTGGTAATGGGCACAACATTGCGCTTGAGATGATTCTGACGAAGTTCCTCGGGAAAAATGCGATTGGCATAGGAGCGCTGCAAAAACTCAATGCCTAGACGAATATCGCGTAAAAACTTCAAAGCGCTTTCACGAGTGATCTGTAAAAGAAAAATATATTATTAAAAAATATATCTAAAGTACAATTTAAAAGAGTCTCACCAAGTTCTCATCAATTAATTCTTCGACAGCTCTGGCCACACCCGTCTCATCGCCAGTCCAAAAGACATATTGAGCCATATCAAAGGAGGAGTATTGACCACTGGGATTACGCAGTAGACTCTGGGCAGTCTAAAAGATACATTAACGAATGAAGGAAGTAAAGAAATATTAAAAGCGAGCAAAAGGAAAACAAGCAAATAAAATGTTGTTGTGGATTACAAATCACATGAATTTAGTTTGGGGGATTATGTTGCCAATTGATTGCCAATCGGTGATATTATGTTGTTGTTTAGTTTTAATAAGAACCTTGGCTGTCAAATGTGGCATGCTGGAGCGTCGCTCTGTGGTCTTGGCCACTGCCTCAAGCTGATCGATTAGAATGTCACCAATTGTCTCCTTGTTGAAATCATGCTTATAATGCTTAACCTCCGTCAACTTATCGGGCATTCCTTCAATTTCGACTGCTGGATCTTCAGCGGCAGCATCAGCAGTCTCCTCATCGTTTTCTGCCACATCGGCTACAACTTCGGCGTCGGCGTCAACGGGAGCCACAGGCTCAGCCGGAGCTGCTGTTGCTTCTGTTGCAAGTATTGGTGTTGCAGTCGTTGTTGTTGGTGTTGTTGTGCTTGTACTTGTGCTTGTGGATGTTGTAGTTGTTGTGGGAGATGTTGGCAAAACCTCGGGATTTTGGCCAAATGCCAGACGAGCTGCACCGTAGAATGCCTGTTGGTTTTTGGGTGGTTTCGTGGATATACACTTCGATTGATTCAAAAAACACATGTATGGCATTTACAAGGAATATACAACGGGCAATACATACATACAATACTATTATGGGACAGGATTTATAAATCGTTTACCTTGGCGTGTGGTCCCTGCTCAGGCGTTGGCTTCACTGCCGTCTTTGGCTCCTCCAGCTGGGAACGTTCGCTGTCATCCTTAAAAGCCGCCGTGGTTGTTGTAGCCGATGTGCTCGTAGTCGTCGTTGTGGACATGGACATTAGTGGTGTGGCCACCTCCAACTGTCGCTCCAGATCGGGCATTAGATGTATGGCTGCTGCTTGAGCCTGCTCCTTGCTGGTTTCCTCTGGTGCCGCAATTACCTTTTCAACGCTCTCCTTAGTGGTTGTGGTTGTTCTGGTGGTGCTGCCATCATGTTGCCGCTTGCCCACCGCTGGCTGGTCATTCCTCAACTGATCTAGTTCGCCAACATCGTCCTCGATTTGTGGAAAGACGGCATTGCTGCGTTTTGACGGGTCTGCAGGGACATTTCGTTCATGAAAATATAGTTCGAAATTGTTCTTAAATTCTTAAAGTTTACTCACGGTAGATATATGGCAACAGAGCTGGATAGGCATGGGCAAGGCTGCAGCTGGCCACAAGGACAATGACCACAAATCTATTGCCAAGCATAACGTAATCGGAAGCTGAAAAAAAAACATTATACTTTATAGATTTTATAAGTTGCCAAAAAGCATTTTGATTGTATGCAAAATGGACAAGCCTCTGTATGTGTGTGTGTGTGTGTCTGTGTGTGTGGGTGTATAACGGTTCAAGATTTATCCAAAAACAGTGGTCTATCTTTAAGTAAAATACTTCAGTTTGCAGTAGAGATTAAAGGTTGTATATCTACAAAACTATTTTTTAAAGTACTGCCTTCACAATTTTAGTGTTCATACTGTAAAAGTACTTAATCAAAAATAAACCAAGCCCTAAACTAAAGCTGTGAAAAACTCAAGATAATTTATAAAAAATGTTTTTATACATTTAATCCATACAATCAAGGACCATTTGATAATTACGACCTAGAATTTTTGAACAAATCTAATTTTTTTACAATTTTATAGTCATCTTTACGTTAACAATATGCACGCACAGTCACACACACATATTGAATAAATAATGCTAAAAATAACACAAGAAATCGATACAACAGCGGCAGTAAAACAGCGAAACCAAAGCAGAACGAAACAACAAAACAACGAAAAGGCAAAGACGATTCGAAGTAGGAGAATCAGAGGCAAGCTTGGGGCTTGTCAATGGGCAAAGCAAAAGTAGAGGCAGCTGAGGTCGAATTGAGGCACGCTAACTTTGAAGTGAACTGAACTTTATGCCATCCAACCCAACCACCCACCCACTCCAGCTGCGACATACTAACACATGCACGCCCACTTGGAAGCAAATTGTGTAAATTGGGCACAAAAGCGAATTATCGATGCATTTGGGAGCACTTAGGCACGTTCCAGCCTCAGATTGTAGTTCTCATTGTAAAAGTTGTCGTTGCTTTAGTGGCTCAGGACAAACGATATCTTTGCCATAATATGTTACAAATGCAGCACACACATACTCACACACACATATAAACATTCATATGTAAATGAGTAAACCAATTACGGATGCATTTGAACAAGTCTATGTGAATAAAAAAGGAAGTCAACGCTCAAATGTATGCTATAATTTTAATATGTTGCGCAATATAATTCACGTTGTCGTTTAGCACATCAAAATTATTGAATGAATATTTGTGTTTATTTTTCTTGTTCACTTTTACCTTATAACTGTGTGTAAGTTTAAATGCGTCCTAACCGCACGAAAGCAGACAAGACTCTGACCCAAGCATCGTTTTTGCGAATCGTTTGCCCCAAACAAAAAGCTCGCTCGTGCCGCCAAATCAATTCTTAACCCTATGTTGCAAACACGGGGCAAAAACAGGACATTGGCTGTACGGAAGCTTTTTTCTGAAATATTAACTTTTTTCCTAACGATATTCAAAATTATTGTTCATCATTTATTATACCCTGAACCCATTTAAAATGGGCAGAAGGAAGCATCTTCGACCCCATAAGATATTTATATTCTTGATCAACATCAACAGCCGAGTCGATATAGCCATGTCCGTCTGAACGTCCGTATGTATGAACGCGTCAATATCAGAGACTATAAGAGTTAAAGACTCTAGATTTGCAACTTAAACTCGCTTAATCCCTAGGCAGTAAAAGTTGGTTTTAAGTTTTCGATAACTCTTTCCGTTTCCGATATACACATGTGATCGATAACAACAACGTCTTGAATTTGGACAAATTTGAGGCATTTGTAACATTAGGCAAAATAATGACACTCTGTGAAATTTTTATTAAAATCGGTTGGGAAACACCGGAGATATGCAACATTGAAGTTGAGTATGCAGTAAGCGCGTACACACACACACACACATACTTGACTGCACACGTATAGTGTGGGTTCAGGGTATCGTCTCGTAGGGATTTCTCGACTATAGCCTTCTTTATAAAATGCTTGAGCAATTTGTAGCTGGGGTCCAGTTAAAGAAATTCAGATGCATAACTATTTCTATTTTATACCATGACTGAAATTCAAAATTTTAAATTTCTTAGGCATTAAAAAATTTTATATTTCGTCCATTTTGGTACAAAATTCCAATTGTTTCTTAACTTTGTTTAATTTATTTAAAAACAACACAATAAAGAGAGTTTAGACGTTTAACTGCATCCCGGGAAAGGTTCTACACGATTCTTGCGCAAAACAAATTGAATTTTGCGATTCATGTCCTCATTGTAGATAGCTTTGCACTTTTCAAAATTGATACGACGACGCACCTGTAAGGGATAAAGAATTTTAGTCAACAAATAATATTGTTAATTGACAAAGCTGACCTGGTAGGGCTTCTCGTAGAAACGCGTGCGTCGGAATTGATCAAAAATTTCCTCCTTGCCAAGAATGCGGTTAAGCAGCCGGCATGCTTCCTCCACGTTGTTATTGTGTACAAACACCGTGCGCGCCAAAAATTGTGCGTGTCTCATGTTGATATTTTATTTAGCTTTACCAAGCCTGATGCCTTTTTTGTTATTACTCGACCAAGTTGAATAACAATGCCTGCAGTACACAGCTGCTTTAAAAAGTAGGACCGTTTCGATAAAAATGCATAAGGCTGCCAGACCCGATAACTCAGGGATGCATCTGATAATAGGCATTCAACAACACGGTGACGATGAAATCATCGTTTTATTTAAACATCGCCCATCACCAATTTAATTATTCTCGATCTTTCATACAACAAGCGTGGCGGATTCATACGGCTGTAGCAGGCTGCTGAAAAGTATTCGATTAGAAATATAGAAATTCTCAATAAATTGTTAGTCTTGAAGCGTACTGAAAAGTGTACATTTAAACATATATTAAATTATTAAAATATATATTCGAATACCCGCGAACTTCTGTTATAAAAGGTGAGACCATCAAAGAAAAATGAACTAATAACTTTCCGCAGGCATTTGCATTGTGTGTGTGTATTGAGTACCTATTTTTGCCTGCTTTCAGTTTTCAGTTAAGTAATCAAAAGTAATTTGGTTTTTTTCAACCCGTCATTTGCATTGTATTGCGTTATTGGGCTGGTACACATTTTTGCAAAATCGATTGAGTTGGCGACGATATCCGATTTTTCTTTGTCTACCCCCATTAATATTTTCTCTGACGTAGCGTCCTGCGCGGCACATGTTTAAGAGTATGTGCATATACATACACACATATGTTTTTGACAGGCGATTGCAGCTTGCACAACTTGCAGGGTCTGATGAAATTGACACTAAAATCAATAGAAGAGTCTTGCAGCGTTTTCTTTTCATTTTTTTTTTTGCACGTTGCTTTTCACCTCGTCATTGTGTTAGTGCTTTTTTTCTCATTATCATTTGTCTGCTTTGTGCTAATGTTCGCGCAGGGGCAACGGTTACTGCTACCAGGGCTGCGTCCCGCCGACGAAATTTTCTAGAAGTTTATATATTTGTGTGAGTATGTTTGTATGTGTACACGTGTGTGCGTCAGCTCGGCTGCCAATGATTGGTGTGTGCAAGAGCGAAGCAGCGTCAGCTGCTCGACGTTGAAATGTATTAAAAATACGAGCATTAAAGCGAATAGAAAAAGCGATTTTTCTTGAAAACGTGGTGAGGCGACGCAGTACTTACACTGACCTTGAATTTTTATTTTTGCGATGCCGGAAACGACATTTTCACGAAACCAATAAAATATATTGTACTTGGCATTTGAGTAATCAAAACTATTGTTATCGTATTTGCTTGCAGTAAATAAGTGCATTAGCAAAGATGGTTAAAGAAACAGGCTATTATGATCTGCTGGGCGTGAAGCCTACTGCATCCCCCGATGAGCTGAAGAAGGCTTACAAAAGAATGGCACTTAAATACCATCCCGACAAGAATCCCAACGAAGGCGAGAAATTCAAGGCCATTTCGCAGGCGTACGAGGTGCTCTCTGATGTAGACAAGCGTCAGGTTTATGATGATGGCGGCGAGGCAGCCATCAAGAAGGGTGGCGCTGATTCCGGTGATTTCCGCAATCCGATGGACTTCTTTGAGAAGTTCTTTGGTCCCAGTTTTGGTGGTGGTGGCGGCGGTGGTCGTCGTCGTGAGCGACGCGGCAAGGATGTTGTTCACCAAATGTCCGTGCAGCTGGAGGAGCTGTATAACGGAGCAACACGCAAGCTGCAGCTGCAGAAGAATGTGATTTGTGACAAGTGTGAGGGACGAGGCGGAAAGAAGGGCAGCATCGAGAAATGTGTTCAGTGTCGCGGCAATGGTGTGGAGACACGCGTCCAACAGATTGCGCCCGGTATTGTACAACATATCGAGCAGGTGTGTCGGAAATGTGCCGGTAACGGTGAGACCATACAGGACAAGGATCGCTGCAAGAACTGCAACGGTCGGAAGACGGTGCGCGAGCGCAAGGTGCTGGAAGTACACATCGAGAAGGGCATGCGAGATGGCCAGAAGATAGTATTTACAGGTGAGGGCGATCATGAGCCCGAATCTCAACCGGGTGATATCATCATTTTGTTGGATGAGAAAGAGCACTCGACGTTTGTGCATGCCGGCACGGATCTAATGATGAAGATGCCATTGCAATTGGTGGAGGCACTGTGCGGTTTCCAGCGCATTGTAAAAACAATGGATGATCGTGATCTGCTGGTGGCCACACAACCCGGCGAAGTTATACGACACGAGATGACCAAGTGTATCGCTGAGGAGGGCATGCCTATATTCAAGAATCCCATGGAGAAAGGAACACTTATTATTCAGTTTGAGGTTATTTTCCCCGATGTTATCAATCCATCAGTTATACCAACACTCAAGCAGTGCTTGCCGCCGGCGCCAGAGATTGACATTCCAGTAGAAGCTGAGCACACCGTTTTGGTAAGTCGGAAAATGATTTCACTTCAGAATGTAGTATTTTACTAATTTATTTTAAACTTTGATTTTTTGCAGGAGGACTTCGATCCCAAGCAGCGACGCAACCAACACCAGCGTATGGCCTATGATGAGGACGAAGGTGGTTATGCAGATGGGCCACGCGTCCAGCAATGTACATCTAGTTAAGCGGATAAACTTAAACATCAACAATACACGAGAAACAGCAAAATTACAAAAACAACAACAACCAACAATCACTCCAGGCGAAATGTATTGGCGTCCGCTCGCTCTGCATTATATTGTAGCCTACATTCAAACACTTGATCTAAATTAGAAGCTCCAAAAACAACACCTAGCAGCAGCAGCACCACCACCACCACAAACACCATTTGAGTGTCATTCGCATTCTTTGTAATAAAAAAAAAGCACACAAAATACACTCGCAAACAACACACACTATACAGATAAACACATAATAGATTGTAATGCAATGCAAATTTAAAGTTATATGGCTATAGGATCGGAGCTCTTCAGACTACAAGATATGCAAACTACGATATTTAGGTATATAAATAATACTTATCAAGATTATGCACTACAATTTTAACGCGTGGTTCAATAACAACAAGATATAGTACATTGTTTAATTTCGTTTACGTTGAATTCGTGGAGTTTCACATCGATAAGCCCTGACACAACTATACAAAAATATATATATTTATATATATGTAAAATGAGTCGACACTAAAATCGCATATTGAAAAGGCCGCGAGTGAACGCATCTAGGAACAAGTTTAAATTATTTAATTCCAGCATAAATAAATAACAGCGTTAGTTTAAACGAATATAACAAATAAAATAATTAATACACAATTTCAAATTATATTTGTTTTATACACATTAAGAACGGGGGATTTACCTAACAAGATGTTACGTATTATATCAATACTATGCGATGTACGTATTACCTATGCTATAATGTACATATACTTACATACATATAGTATTGTCTACAATTATATTGCAAGTTTATTAAAATTTTGCCAATTTGGATGTAAACCTTCTATATCTGGTAAAACAAGCCAGCTGCCGGTGTATTTTTATTTTACGTACTATATATTGTATGTCTATCTACAATTGCATTTTGGTTAGCTCAGAATGCAAGTTTCAATCACCCATATGGAGCTAGTTGTTATTGTAGGTGTTTTGTTGATTTCCTAGAATTTTTGAAATGAGTTTTTTATTAAAAAATAGTACAGTCTAATATAAATATTAAATTTATGCGTTCAATTGTATTTGGTTATCAAAAGCGTACAGCGTTTAAATACTTAGCGCTTTATTTTATCCAAAAAGAAATTTTGAAACAAGATTTTAAAATATGTTGTCAATTTATTTACAAACTTGTAAAATACAGCTACAGTTATAAATAGTAATGCGATTTAGCGTGCAAAGTTTCGTAGAGCGGCAACAACACCGGTGCCATAGATGAGCTTGCTTTCGATGCGCTCCCAGGCCATATGTTGCACCTGCGAAACACTGCGCAGCGCCTGAACGATCTCTGGTGATTCACTTAGACTAAGGCCGTGGGAGCGCAAATAAACGCTTAGATAGGATTGGGCCAGCTCAAAGTCTTGATTTGTGCTAAACATAAACTCGATCAGTTTGAGGAACTGCAGCATTGCAAGTATAGTGCCACCGGACTCTGGATGAAGTGACTTAATCTCAAAGTCGACCATCGAAGGACCGAGTTGAGTGATGTGCTTTACAGCTGCATCAAATTCGCTACTTGTGGCAGTTGCTTCAAGCATTTTGCCAAAGGCGGTTAGATTGTTAAGGGAAGACACATTCTGCACTCGGGAATTATCGCTGCTGCTGGGCGCATTGCCCACATCAAAGCGCAACTCAAGCCCAGAAACAGTTGGCAGAAAGAATGGTGCCTGTTTGGGCACTTTTGGTGGAGCTTTAGGCTTATTGCGCTGCTTGATCAGCTGCAGATCGAGTAAGTTCTGCCAGCGCGAGGCAGCAAGACCTGATAGTGTAATAAGTTCCGGTCTTAGCTGTTTGAGCGTTTCATATTTGGCATTAATCTCTTCGCCAAGATCAGCGTTCTCCTCATCATTGTCAATGCCTAGCTCCTGCATTGCATCCTCCAATTCCATAGCATCACAAACATTTGCCGGTAAACCCACATACGGTGCGGGCTCACTTGGATCCATTGAACGTAGCGAGACTTGGTTAAACAGAGTCTTATTCGACCACAGATAAACGCCAAGAAGATTAACATGAGCAGTCGCTAGGAAATCACCACTAGGTGACATGGTTAGCGAGATACAGGGACGCTCCACACGGAAGTGATCAATCATGTATGAGGAAGGTATGTCCCACACTTTAATCGTAGAGTCCATGGCTGCTGTAATGAGCCAGCGGCTATCTGGACTAAAGGTCATATCATTTAGCTTTGCCGTGTGTCCAATAAACTTTCGCACAACGACACGAGTGGACATGTCTACCACATAAACTTTAAAAGTATCCAAACCAATGGCCAGCATGGAGCTTTCGCGATGATGCCGCATTAAGGAAACGCCATCCGCCAGACGCAGCAGAGCAATTGGTTTATCAGCTAAAGAATGAACGAAGTTTATTATGTACCAAATAGGTTTAATTTTCTCGATCTGACTTACCCTTCCCCTTGAAAGACCAAAATTTTACAAGTCCGCTGGAACAGCCAGTGACAACATATTGATTCAGATTGTCGCTGGCCAAACCGCGCACGGCTGCTTCATGTGCTGAATTGGGTGCTCCATAGCTGCCGCGATGCAAGCCAGATTGAATATTGAAGCGTTGTACATCGCCACTGTTGTAGCCAATGATGACAAAGTTGCCACAATGGGTTAATATGATGCATGTGGCTTCGCTTTCAAAATTGCTGCGATTCTTGTTTTGAAACTGTGTCGGCACCAGCCGATGTTCGCCCATGCGACTTTTATCGAATGTCCAGGTTGTGGTCTGTATAATGCCCGAATGTATGGCAGCAATGTTGTCCCATTCCTTTTCCCTTGCGACATCTGAAGTGAACTCTAGAATTGGTGGCATGCTGTGTTTGTCATACTGGAAGCGATCTATTAAAAAAATTCAATTAATAAAACAATAGTCAAAAATGTAATTCAAGAGATACTTGCTTTTCTTTTTGGTCGCCTTTGGTTTGTATGAGGCTCTGCCCATGCTCTTGTTCAGCGACTCGGAAATGGTGGAGAACACGCGCAGCGTGCTGTCTTCGCCGGAAGATAGTATAGAGACACCAGAGCCACCATGATAACGAATACAAAGCGGTGGTTTTGTGTGACCCTCACGTATGCGCAGTTGACGTGCTCCACCATCGGGCATATCAAAGACAAAGAGTTTCATTGAGTTGTCTGGCGATGTGGTAAAGACAACCGGTTCACTGGGAAAACAAATGGCAGTGGACACTTGATCATCATGTGCCTGCAATTGGCCAGCTAGCTTGCGCTCCTCCAAGTTCCAGAATGCCATGTAGCCGTTGCTGCAGGCAGATACCAAAATTGGTGGTCCATCGGTACGGAAGGTGAGCTTGGTAACTAAGCCCCATTCCTGCTTGAAGGCGACCAGCAGTGTATCGAATTTCAGATTCAATACAATAATGGTGCCATCACCATGACCAACGGCTACCACATCTAATGCTGGCGCCGGCTCAATGCAGGTGACCCGATTATTGTGACGACTGAGGGTGCAAACGATGCTGTTCTTCTTGATGTTCATTATCTTTAGCTGGCCTTGTTGCGATCCCAGCACAATCTTATTGACATACGTTGGCGGATGAGCAAGAGCTGTGATGAGAAACTCATCATTACTAAAAGGCACATCCAAATACACATCTTCAGTCGGGATGTTCCACACCTTAAGCACGTTGTTGCGATCCACAGCAATCAGATTTCTGCCAAAAGGAAGCAGTAGATGCACATCCCGCTCATGGCCACGATACACATGCCGGATGTGCTTGCCGGCACGCCATGCATAGATACAATTTTTGCTGGCCGTATACGTGTGGAGTCTGTCGGTGGCCATGGCTGTAATATCGTCAGGATGCAGTCCACTAACGTGCAACAGGCGAAAGTGGCTAGCCGTATACACCTGAAAGGATCGGCCAATGCACGTAATCAACAGGGTGTCGCGACGTCGCTGCACATAGCGTGTCACGGCCGGCACCTGGTTGCTCACATAGCCCATGGCGCGATTGCGCCTAAATATTTGGCTGCTCTCCTTGATAACGCCACGCGGCTTTTGGTCCTCTGCTGATGCATTGTCCTGTGAGTTTAAATGTGTCATATTTTCGAATGATCGAATGTCTTTGTGTTGTATAGTTTATTAAACTTTCACGATTTTCATTTTTATACGCGAAGCACGTGTGTTCAATTCTAAATGTTGGCAAATCTGTAAGCAAATGAGACCTAAAACTGTATTAACAATGTTACGACAACATACCAGTGGCACTTAAACTGTCACTATTTTAGTTCTTTAATTGTTTGTTTTTTTGCATTAAGAAGTTTTATCAAACTGCTGCTACCCAACTAACAGATTAATATTAAAAGGCTAATTTAATATCACAATATAGCCCATAATAAAATAAATTAACTTTAATTTGTATATAAACGGTTTAGCATTCTGTGAAACTTAACAGAAACGCTGTTGCGGAATTCGATTAGAACCGTGTAAAACTATCGTTGCATTTTGTGCAATCGACCTATCGAAAATGAATATTTGCGCGGTTGTTTATGAAATGAATAAAAATAAAAAAACAGCTTAATTTTAATTTGTATTTTATTAAATAAACCACATACTCATATTATATATATAGAATAAAAGCTCTTGTGACCATTTAATTTTTAGTTGCATTTTAAATCAACTAAATATATATAATAGGTAAAATTACATTATAGTCTTTTGCTTTGTTTGACACAAAACTCATTTATATAAACAACAACTAACATTGTTAAACAATTAAAATAACACACTGTTGTTGCCATAGCTATACATTTATTAATTTGTTTTACACTGAAATTTTTACCAGCCCTTAAAAATTTCAGTTTCAAATGTTATTTATTTTACTAAAATTTTTTTTTTTAAATTTCATAGTTTATGCATATAGCAAAATTTTTGTTGCTTTATTTGTAGACACCTATGAAACATTTTAATTAAAATTCAGTTAGAAATTGATAAGCATTTTTGTGTTGTTGTTGTTGTTGTGTTTGATGATGCTGAAGAAAGCTATTTCGTTAAGTTCAAATTTATGCTGTTTAAGTTGATGCCCAGTTGTGTTTTTTGTGTTTAATTTAAAGCATTCAATAATCCTTCACGATTGAAACTTTCAACAGAACTCGCAAACGGATAATCCAATTCACCTAGACGAGGCGACGGTCTGTGCGGTCGGTTGAACTGCAAAGATAACAAATCGTGCATAGTGAGTAATAGATTGAGTGAGTTTTGAAAATAGTTAATGACCTTACCCATGATTTCATAATTTTGTAAAGAACTTGACGCGATGGATTATCATCAAACTCTTGGTCGGGCACAGCAGGCGCTTGTTCATTGGGTAACATCATTGGCAGCAAACCATTTTGACGCACAAACTCCTGCTCGAGGCCGCCAACATTGGCAGCAGCAGCACCAGCTCCTCCTCCACCGTTGGCAGCATTCAAGGAGCGCTTCCCATGCCCTCCGTAGCAGACGTGCCCATAGGCCTGACAGCCTTCTGTAAGATGCAAAAATGCAAAAAAAAGAAGGTGGTTGCAATGAATTAGCCAACATCTCGAATCTAGCAAGAAATTGCAAATGCTACAGGCAAAACTTTAATCGATACAACATTCATGCACACACACACGCAGACCTACATGTTATTAACTGCGTCTAGATATTGCCTCAAAAAGTTTTAAAGCCCAATGCGTTTACATCCCCCAGCGCACAAGATTCAAAGTTAAAAACATAAAATTTAAAAAAAAATATATACACACACACACGCAGACCTACATGTTATTAACTGCGTCTAGATATTGCCTCAAAAAGTTTTAAAGCCCAATGCGTTTACATCCCCCAGCGCACAAGATTCAAAGTTAAAAACATAAAATTTAAAAAAATATATATATATATAATTATACTTATATGTGTGTACGTGGACAAACATTTGGCTTTTTTTTCTTCTTTTTTTTTTGATAAGCATTTGACCTGTGATACATGATTTATTTTCCTCCTTTTTTATACCCTGATCCCATTAAAAATGGGAATAAAGGGTATAATGGTTTTGTGCAAAAGTATGTAACAGGCAGAAGGAAGCATCTCCGACCCCATAAAGTATATATATTCTTGATCAGCATCAACAGTCGAGTCGATATAGCCATGTCCGTCTGTCCGTCTGTCTGCATGTATGAACGCGTCGACCTCAGAGACTATAAGAGCTGGAGACTCCAGATTTCGAACTTAAGCTCGCCTAATCCCTAGGCAGTACAAGTTTGTTTTCGATTTTCGATAACTCATCCCGTTTCCGATGTACACATGGGATCGATAACAACAAAATCTTGAATTTTGAAAACTTTGAAATGGCATTTGAAATAATGAACAAAATAATGACAATCTGTAAAATTTTATAAAAATCGGTTTAGAAACACCGGAGATATGGGACATTGAAGTTTTCTATGCAGTATGTAGTATGCGCGTACACACATACACACATACTTGCAAGCACTGACTGTACGCGTAAAGTAAAGGGATCAGGGTATTGTCTAGTCGGGACGACTAGAGCCTTCTTACTTGTTGTATGTGTGTTTTGACTGTTGATGCTATTTAAGAGCTTCCGTTCGCATACTCTAAACACACATGGGACTTGCCCTTGTTCTAGGCTCTTGATGTAAGAACTCCAAAATCACTATGGGAGCATTGACAGTAAATGTTAATAGAGTAAACAAATCTGTTCCTCATATCAACAAATGTTTTTGCTTAAAGCGTGTTACAAATTCAATCATTTTGTTGTTTGAATAAAACGAAACAAGCTCTTGCTATTTTACAATACTATATCTATATTTTCAGCCAAATTATGAAACAACAAAAATGTATCCAATTACGTGGAGTTGCTCATTTTTTTTTATGTTTTATGAAGAGATGTGAGAGGAAAGTGCACGTCATTTCCCCATGCCACAAAGTAAAATGGGATTGTGGGGCAATGCAGCTGCATAAACAGACCACAAAGGAGCAATGTCAATGGCACACGTTGACGTGGGGTCGACCTTTGTTTGTTTTCCGTTAAAGGTAAACTGTAACAATTGATGCTGACAGCCATAATGCTGCGTATGTATCTCTATGTATGTGTGTGCGACTTCCACTTGTCAGCCATTTATAGGTTTGTTGTTGTTGTGCAGAGAAAAACATCAACTTAAGTTTCATGTGTGTGTGTAGCATTCACTTTAAATTGCCACATGAATAACAAGTAAACTACTCACTTTTGGCCTGGCTCTGTTGGGCGGCCAACACAACGGTGCAGATGACAACCAGAAGAAGCGAAATTGTTGACTTCATATTAGCTGCAAAGAGAAAGAACACATAATGCCAATTAAAGTATATTAAACCGAGAAGCAACCTGTTGAGTCCTCACAGAAATCGGCTGCGCCTGCATGTATGCTACACTAATTATAAAACCACAGCACACAACCAATCACAAGTCACACATATATGCATTTAGTTTGAGTTAATCCTGGTCGAGGCAAAAACTTTTGAACTTTGATTTATGTTCCACCCACCACAGGCAATTAGTTGTGCGTGTGTTTGCAAAAGCTGCCCAAAGTGGCAAACGCACAACTTAAACAAATCTTTGTTTATTACGTGCTTTGAATTTTGTAATAGTTAGAACAGCTTGCGGATGGATGCTCTACAGATGAATACCATACGATAATAAGTAAATCATTTGATTTACCACGCATTTTATACATGTGTTGCCTATCAACTCTACACTGCAACAGTTTGCCAATCTGTGTGGTCACAAGTATTTTCTGTAAGTCAATTATACGACGCGTGTGCTTAAAACGAACCTAGTCGCGTGTCTAACTCTTACTGCACTGCACTTGCTATAAGGCATCACAAACTCACCTTAGTTTGTACTGATTAGTTGATTTGTATGGTTCTTTGTTGGCTTATATAAAACACAAACAAAACATAATAATATAACACGTTTATCAGCACTGTTTAATAATTAGTATTAAATATTAATCATTTCTTATTTTATATATTTATTCTGGGTATTTTTTGTATACGTTTGTATATAGTACATATATGTACATAATCACAGATAAAGTTGGTACTTTTATTTAACTTTTATTTGATTTATTTTCTTCCTATTTCTTTCAAGCACAATAAAACAACCACACCAACAACGGCACAACGAAGCCAAACGAATTTTTGATTCACGATTTCACATTTTCAAGCGCTGGCCGGCGACTGATCGGACTGAACCTAGATCCCGGTGCTTTACGTACTCAACTTTGCCAGCTGATAAGCGACGCTTTAATCGCAATTAAAAATCGTGTCACGCATCATATTCGCATTCGTAGACAGAGACTCAGAGCAATTTGGAAAAGCCTCAGACTTAATTATAAATATAGGCGCAAAACTCTTAAGCTTCATTGGTTATGGGGCTATTTTGAGTTGATAGCTGAACTAAATACATATGTATATTTACAATTTATAGACATGGAGATAAGTGCTTACACTTGTGCAGCTACTGGCAAAGCAGTATACATCAACAATACCCACACCTACAACATGCTTCAAAAACAATAATAATATTGTTATTGTTATTACTTTGTTTATCAAACGAGCGAATGGCGGGCGCCATGTGTCAACGTCAAAGTGGAGTGCAGGATTGCCACCCTATCAATGCCTTATCAACTTTCCCAGCATAGAGTTGACATATTTTTATATATATATATATATATATATATATATATATATATATATGTCTATTGTCAACTAATAACGATTTAATGAGCTGCTACCTGCCACAATTCATGGCGCAATATCACTTCTCGCAGCTTTTCGATGTCCCATATAAATCTATTTCGAAAACTTTCCACAGGTGCACTTCGGCCTGATAACCCTTTACCCTTCCTTAGCCAATTCTAATGCACGAACCTAACAACATCTGTTATTGCAAAGTTCACGAACACATGTTTTGTGTGTGTGTGTGTGTTTGTGTTCCGTGTGAAAATTTTCTAATCAGCAGCTAGCTGATAATCTTAGTACATAAAATATAAACAAAACTATTAATACATATACATCTTCAGTATATAACTTACAAAATATATGTTAATAATATTAATACACGCGCAGTTCTTAAAAGCGTGCCTTCGGCATGTCGTTACGAATGCGGTATACACAAGTCCATCGGAAGGGCGATTACTTTATTTACTGCAGTTTATAAAATTCTCGGTTTTAAATACCGAGTCGTGATAATCAGTTGAACTACAAGCAACTACCTAGCACTGATAAGAAAATGATGCCGATCAAACTGCTTCGGCAGAATAAAAAGCCCGAAAAGGATGCAAACTAAACATACTAGCAAAAAAACTGTGGTGCAGACTTTTGTTGTTGCCGGTTGTGCAGAACAGTTTACACTCCTTTCAGGTACATTTTCACTGGTGCTTTTTTGTCATTTCAGCGTTTACTGTTTATATTATACTTAATTATATTTTAACTTTGTTTGCCTGCATGCAAATATGATTTCTTCGGAAACATGAAAAAACATTAACAAGTCCTTATAAAATTAACATGAAATTTTAAGTCTGAATCTGTTTTCTGTGCAATTTTAGATATTGGCATCCTATCTAACAGCACTTGTATATTTATTGTTCTATAAAAAGACTTTACGGTGGATAAATACGAACATTTTTTTATCTTGATGTTAGTTGAGAATTGTTTAATCTTAAGTTAGTAGTTATAAATTAAGTTCCTTAGTAAATATCTCTAGACAGGGAACCCAAGGCCTTTAAATTTGTATGATTATGAGAAACTATCTTCAAAGTATTTATTATATTTTCATAACGGAATAGAAACTTTTTATGCCAAAAGTTGATCAATTTGTAAGTTTTTTATAAATTGCAAAAGCCTCGATAATTTTTTTTTTTTTTTCAATTGATGAAATATAATTTCTTTTTAATTAAAAATTATGGAAATCTTGAATCTCTTACAATAATGTCATACATTTAAAAAATTTTAAAAAATAGCTCCCTTTTTTAAAAGTAATCAACCACTCTTTATATTTTCAAATATATGCACAAAATATAAAAAAAAAGGAAAACGTAGCAAATGCTCTAGACTCTTTCCTTGTAAAATGTTTTTTTCTTGGTTTTCTTATCCCGCAATTCACCTAAAAGGTAAGCAACAATTTGCCAAAAATAAAGTTTAGTTTAAAAAATCTCAAATTCAGCAAAAAATATTTAATTTCTATTTTAGGTGAGTACTCTAGTTTTCAAACCAACGTTATACAGCTTTAGGTTAAGTAAAGTTGATGACTTTTAACTTAATTTGCCGTTAAGCAAATGAGAGCATTGCTCATAAATATTTAAGTTTGCTTGCAAATGCACCCCTTGGCGACTTATTAAATATTAATCAAAGCAAGCGGATAGAAAACTTAAGCGCATCATAATGATAACAAACTCTCGTTCAAATAAAACAGTTTTGCAGTTTATGTTAAATTTAGCCGCATGTTGTGACCAGTATTCTATTTTGATTCAATTAATTTAAACAAATAAACAAGTGCTCAAATTATGGCCATAGGGGCAATTATATCTAAGGAGCAAGTTTATTGCTTTATGTAGAGCAAGTTAAACAAACAGGATGTGGAAATGGAACATTAAAATTGATGGCTTACCAATTTGTGTTTAAACTTTCGGTATATTGGGTATTAATTTGTTATTAGTTCACCAACTTATGTTGCTAGTTTTGAATATGGTATTTTTATTTATTTTTACTTTGTTTTTAGATATTGTTCTATTAGGAAGCTGCCACTTTCACTTTATACCACTACAAAATTGTTAACAGCAATACTTTCGCGTTTGGCGTTGGTGTCGCTCAACTGAAAGCAAAAAGTCGTTTGATGCCGCTAGTAGCACACAGCTCAGCTTTATACTGCAGGACGATAGCGTTGTGTGTGTGTGTGTGTATGTGTGGATGTTATTGTACGCGTGTGGTACAGCCAATCAGAAGCGTGCATTGAGCCGAATGACACACGAAGTCTTTGCCATTCGCCTAGTTGTATGCAATGGTTAATTTTGAGGTCCACTGTTTTGCGTAGGTGCTGCAACGTTTCGACTGGCTGCCACCGCCATCGCCTCCGCCGCCGCCGCCAAAACACGGCAAACGCATTTCGACCATAAACGGTTAGCTAAGGCATTCTCTTTGAACCTTGGAACAGCGTGCTCCAGGCTCTGCAGTCCCCCAAAACCCATTGCCCTGGTCCGTGATAGACAGACGTTGGCTTCGCCGTTTCTGGGATATCAAAATTTGACGCAATGTGCTGAGATTTATTTGGCTCGTTTGCAGTTTTTGGGCACGCTAACACGTCATGTGAATAGATATAAAGTTAATGAATGAATTTCTGCTGACGTATGTGACGTTCCACACTTTACCATCTTAGCCGTGGGCAATAAGCTTAAGCACTAACCATCCCCAGTCCCTTGCCTGGTGCCCTTTTCCCACATTGTGAGTGGCCTTTTGATATTTAAGTGAATAATTGCCAATTAATTGAATTTCGAGTCTTTGATTCATTGCATTGCAATTTTTCAGTCTGTAACCAATAACAATAGCAAAAAAGCTGAGTTCGAGTGCGCAAATTAATTTGCCACCGACTTGTTTACAACAATTATTTTCAATTGTTGCTAAAGCGGCAGCTTATCGCATCAAGAAAAATTACGTCGATAAGCAGCTGTTGCTGCCTCGAACATACACAGATCAAAATATTTGACATCAAACAGTAGCTCCCACAATCAATTTTCTTCTTCTTTTTTAACTATATGCAATATACATATGTAAAAAAAAAAATCAGCTTATTCTGCATTTTTGCAGGGTTGGCTGATGAATGTTCCATTTTAAAATCTACTCTTAATAAGCAAATAATTTTAGTTCGAAAGAAAGCGTATTTTATATCTCTAGTTTTATTTCAGCTCTTTTAATGCTTAACGCTGCTTATTTTAGATAGATTTGGACGGCTAAAGTTACAAATGCGTCGAATACAAAGTAAAGCCATATACATATTATATAGAGATTCAAAGTGTGTTTGCTGTTGTAGAAAGCACTTAGTAAAGATAGCGCATAAACCACAAGCCCAACATTGAGCTCAAAAGGGCAGAACCGGCAGCAACCAGACCCGATGCGCCGTTGTGCTGGGCACAGATGGCTGGCTGAGGTGCCGAGACGTACTTGCAAAGAGTGCCAATAAAGTTGAGTTGGACACGTTCGTTGACCTTCTTGTCGAATTGCTGTAAAAGGTTATGGTTTAGCAACAAGTGTTGAAAAGTTAAATAGTCTTTATTTTGGCTTACCTCATTAAACAAAATGGTGGGCACACTGGTAAGGGGTTCCTTTAGCCTCATCGTGGTTTCGCCGGCCTTCTTAAGCAGATTGCTGCCATCGGTGGAGTTGGCACAGGTCTTGATGTTCTCCCAGTTGTTGATGTGATTCTCGGTGGCACAACGCTGACCAGGGTACACATTGTCCGGGAAGTTCTTGCCCGCCCTCATCAGACAGTTGATAAAGTCCAGAGTGAGAGACTCACGCGTATATTCGATCTGGTACGAGTTGGCCTGAATGTGCTCAATGGCGCAGGCATGCACCTTGTTGCCATAGCACTCATTCGGTCCATGATGGCAGGTAAAAGTCGTCTCAGCGCCTTGTGTGAAAAACTATTGAGTGGAATGTGGAGTAAGGTTTGTGTAAATGCGTAGGTTAAGCAAATGAGGCATTGTGTTTGGGTGTGCTGCTCACCTGGGACTTGCCAAAGGGTACGAATGTGAGTTCAACCGATTCGCGCAGCTCGCTCTTCATAGCAGGATAGAGTTGCTCCGTAATAAACTTGGCACTGTCCGGGCACAGAGATTCATAGTAAATGGCAATAGGAACCTGTTGAACAAAAGATAACAAAACAAAGCAGGTCAGTCTTTGGTAGCTGATTTGAACAGGGAAATAGCTGGGTTGAGTGGGGTTGGGATGCATTATATTATCTACAATGTTTTGACATTTTCTGTTGCCAAGCAAAATGAGTTCATTTGCATTTCCAACTGCACATGCAAAACAGTTTTGGATGAATGGACACAACCTAAAAATTCAATTCAGTCCCTCAGTAGACCTCGTTTGAAAAATCACCAGCTATTGTTTCATAGTTTAAGGTACAGTTTTGTTTAATGCAAAATTCACTAAAAACGTTTAGTAAGGCACGTATTGAAAGTCAAGAACTCTATTTTCTAATTTGTCTTTGGCAGGGTTTTTTAATTGAAAAAACATTTCCGTTTATTTATGATTCACCCTTCTATAGATATTAATTTATAATAACCTGTTCTTAGAAACGCAAGCACTGCTAAAAGCTTCTTGAACGCTCAACAAATGTTTTCAGAGACAATTATTTTATTTGCTGTCTTTTTAGACAGAAAACACATAAACGTTAAACAAATTTCAACAAATTATATATCTATATACATATGTATGTATATTTATGTACAATACGTGCATTTAAATACACAATGGAGTAAATGGTTTGGTTAGCCCCCCATTTACTTTGATATGTATATTTATGTACAATACGTGCATTTAAGTACACAATGGAGTAAATGGTTTGGTTAGTTCCCCATTTACTTTGATATATAACCGGTTCGTTATTATAACTTAACGTGATCAAAATAACTCACCAAAAAATGACTTATTTATAAAACATCTCGTGACTGAACGATGCGCAGTAGTTGTTTATCATTATTATTATTATAAATGTGGATTTGTTTATTTGTACTTGTTCTCATTTTCAATTTATAATTTGCTTATTGTTCGCTTTTTTTTCGTTTTTTTCTCATTTTAAGCTCCCACAAATGTTACAGTCATCGCTTTTTTGATGTGGAAACACACCAATAGAACGCGAAAAATTCCATTCTTGTAGCAGAAGCAGCAGCAGTGGCAAAGCAATAACAACAACAGGTTGGTCTGGAAAGGGGGCTTCCAAGAGTGGCCGGTGGCTAACACTGGTTCCCGCATGCATCACAATTACACATCGAAATACAATGAAATGGAAACTGGTCGGCATCAAAAAACCGGTTTTGGGTCTCAAAACAAAAATACAAAACGAAATGTTGTTGGTAGCAGCCGCAGCAAGATACAAAGAAAACTGAAGTTATTTAATTAATTATGCATATATGCACAGATGCATACATACTAATGTAAACGTTTACTTGTGCTATGTGTATTTGATATTTTCCAGCAGCGACATTTTCCAACATACATATGTATGTGGTTCATTCAACTCTTTTTGTAGGGCGCGCCACTTGTTGGTTCTTCTTCACTCATTTCTTTTGATTTTATCAGCCCTGACCCACTACTACACTAAGCTTAAGCAGCACTTGTGAATGTGTGCATTGATTTTTCGACTACGTAACCGCAATTTTTGTATATCAGTAACTACATGTTTTGCATTTAAAATTGATTTTACTTAAGGCCTTGATTATGCAAAACTTACCTTAGCGGCGCTGCAAACAGTTGCGGCAAGGCAAGCTAATAAGACAAATTTGTGACTCATTTTGTTGTTGTTTTTTTTTTTGAATTTTTTTATAGCTTGTTGACACGGACACGGCTTTTAATTAAGCGCAACCTGTTGTAAACGTACTGACGTCTGAGCGTGAACTGTTTGGTCACAGTCAGCTTTGGGTTTGTACAGCAGCAGCACCTCCACTCCGCTTTCCAGTCTGAGCGCGCGGTCCAAGAGCGAACGCTAACATGCATACGTAATGTGGGTTTCGCTGCTTTTCAATGGAACATCTATGTGTATGCATATTCCAGTGTACAGATCATCTGCTTCCAATGCATGAGCCAGCGCTTAAAAGCTTTACTCAGAGCTGTACAAATTATAATTGAAAAGAGCGGCTTATGTAAAAGTACTGCTTTAACAGAGTCGCTCTCTGCGGTTTTGATTTGGGGTCTTGAATCTTCAACTACTTCATTAACATTATGTTGTTCTAACTTTCTTGCTGTAGAAGGTGGAAGTAAAACCAACCAAATACGAATTCCAAGAGTATACTTTAAACATTATATTTAATGGAATAACAAATGGATAAAATGTATGTATCTATTGTATATACATGCACAACACTTTTCTCGCATACCCGTTTGCCTTTTTTAAGTTAAAACCACTTTATTTAATCACGAAATTTGAAACCTTGTGCTATCAAATCTTTGCGTGCCTCCAAAATCTCGTTTTGCAATTCCTTCGCAGCCTCTGGGCAATCGTTAAACGTGAATGTTCGATACAGTACAGTCCAAACGGAAAAGATCTATTGATTTGATATAATATAGTATTGTTTTATATTATTTACTAGTTACTTACACCAAACAATGTTAATAGAACCAGTGGCAGCAGTTGAATATGCAGCAAGTATTTTGTTGTCAGCGTCGTTTGTACTGTGCCCATCACAATGGCTAAATAAGGCACAGCAAAGAGCGTTGCATAGAATAGCCAACGTTGTAGATTTGTCATGATAATTATTTAAATGCGGGTAAACATAAAATATGAAAAATAATAAGTGTTCTTTTATTAATGCAACACGTAAACAAGGGACCGGCCTAGGAATGGCAATAAGTCGATTCTTGACAGCCTCGCCCACAATTCCTATTCGATTATTCGTATCGTGCAAACAGCTGACCATACTAGTGTTGCGTGTCATGGCAGGCAGCTTGCAAGCGTAAGCATCGTTTTTTTAAACAGTTGATTTGTACTTATAAAGTAGGATTTTTAAACTAGAAAAAATACTTCAAATTAATGATTATTTGATGATTTGATTTCTGTTGCGCCAACCGTGCAGGGCGTATTAGCGAGCAAATCAGCTGTACGACAGCCAATTATCTGAAACTTGATCGCGTTCTCTTTCAATTTGCCGCCAACAAACAAATTGGGTTCACTGCTTAGAGCCCATAGTTCATTTTCCCCCTTCGAGTTTCGATTGATTTTCAGGCCAGTGACGAATTTAAGTTGTTGTGGATTATAGGCAACAGCTCGTATATCATTTCCCGTATAGTTGGAACCCTCACTCCAGCTAATCAAAGCTCCCAGGCTGATAAGACTGCAGTAAAGATTACCCTCGTTATCCATAACCTCCGATTCGCATTGAGTTCCTCGTGTGCCAAGGTTGCGAAACTGTTTGCTTACTTTATCTCTGGATTTTTTATCCCATACACTTGCATTGTTGACCAGTTGCAGTGGAATTGCCATCTCATAGAAACTATTTAGTGTGTGGAAGTATAAAAATCGTTCTGCAAAACAAGATCATTTTAGTTTTGATTTGATTAAGAGAAGGTTGTCTTACCAACTGCTTCACTGGGACTCAGGCTGACAGTAAATATGCCTGCATGGGCACTTCCAAAACGACGCACTCCCAATGATGGCTGCATTGATTCATGCTCAATGCGCCACGATTTTCCACTTAATGCATCAAAGACAATTAGACCATAGCCCCAAGCATCCGCTATGTAAGCCTTGCCACCCAAACATTTACTGGGTGGCACATTCTCCGTTAGATCTACCACCATGGCCGTAAAAATCGATATGCTGGGCGTATACATATGAGCAGGCAACGAGAAACGTTGCACTAGCTCATCCTTAACCAAATCAAAGATCAGAATATGTGGAGGACACAACTGCAAGGAGTTAACTTGTCCCGAATCCGCAACCCAAAGGCGCCAGCATTCATCAATCTGGAACAGAAAGTGAAGTGTGTTTAACTAAATACAAAAGTTAAGATCTAAGCATCACTCACATAAGTTCGAATGGCGGAAGTTATGCCCGAGCAATTTTTAGATGGAAGATGCCATTTCATGCTGGGATAAGCTTCGAGTCGTGGATTCTCCACAATCTCATTGTCACTGTGCGACACCGTAGCCAAAGTGAAGGGTGTTCCAGCACTGAGGCGTGGTATGGTGAGAAATGTACGATGACGTCCCTCATCGCCATATTCAATGTCAATGTCCACGGGCAGAAAGTGATGGTTGCTCGACGGATCAGTTCCCAGGCTGAGATTACTCCACTTGTGCAACGTGTGGAGCTGCTTTATGCGCAACTGCTGGGAATCTGTAAGTAGACCCTGAAGTAGGCAAACAGTTAACAATATGATGAACTTTTGTTTAAACATTTTGAAATCGGTTAAAAAAAACTTCCTTAAAGCCGTCTGAACCGTTCAGTTGACGCGTGAAAACTGAGTTGCATGTTGCACGTTGCATGCTGCAGGTAAGGGCCAGCGGCGACTTTAAGAGTGCTAACAAACCCTAATTGACCAAAATGGGTAACAGATGATGCGACGAGCGGTGCGGAGAGCCAACAACAAAAGCAAACGTCGCAACAGGTACGCGTTAAACTCTTCATCTTTTTCTTCTTGTTGCTCTTCTCGCGAGCCCATGTCAAGAGTTTAGTGCCGTTTAATACTTGCGAGATTAATGGGCACCTTTCTTCATGACTGGCTGCCTCAAATCTATTTACATAGTCCAGGAACCGCACACAGCCTCACAGCGTGTCAACAAACCGATCGAAGCGAGCGATAATTGATGTACACAGTGGGAAAAACGTATGTTCAAACGACGTCAAACCAATTAATCGCTTAATTGCTTCCTCGAAACGAGAACAGCCATTCTTAAAACCAGTAAATGTTGGGAAACTTTATTGATAGTTATGAGAACCTTGATATAAGTTGAAACGAATCTCATTGACGAAATTATGTGTATACGATTTTTTTTAATGGATTAATTTCTTTATAATAAACAAGTTTAATAAATGTTAATCATTTTTAAATATTACAGTTAAATTCAAGCTGAAAGCTTGCTTTGAACAAATATTTTATGTAAATCTTAATAAAATAATATTAAAATATTTAACAAGAATATACCTATAATATATTACTTTAATATAGTTTTAAAGTTCATTAGTAATAAATAAGAGGCTTTATTTAAACTATAATAATTTGAAACATTAAATCTTTTTTAAAAATCGGTGTTCGATATACTATTTTCCTTCAGTGTGTACCGTTTATATTCAATGCCGGAAAATACTGTCTGCCGGCAATTTGAAAGAGCGCAAGGTACAAAACGAAAAATGCAAGCACCGGCAAAACAGTTAAGCCCCTTAAGCTAATAGCTGTGTGATGAGATGAATTGTTATGTGGGTGAATGAGGGACACTTGGAATCGTCGTTAGTGCTGCTGAACTTGCTTTCCATGCGCCGGAATCTATAACCAATAGAAACCAAAGTGTTTCCATTGATTGCTGCTGTTGCACATAAATCAATGCAATCATTTGCATGCCATTTGCATTTGATGATAAATACTTTTGCTTTTACATTTGTAGCTTAACAACAATGTGTATTAAACAACAACTTTGTAGTTTAACGAACTCTCCGCATTGGTGTATGTGTGTGTGTGTGTGTGTGTGTGTGTGTGAGTGTGTTTAGATGTTTACTTCTGCTCAACTTATTTGCATTGTGGATCAATTAATTTTGCTTAAATGCATTTGTAAATTATATATATAACTGTGTCAAATAAATTATAGCCTAACACAGTTCATTTAGTGAAATTGAAAATATATTTAATTAATTGGAATTAATAATTCAATTAACTTCTTTTTTTTTATTTAACTTATTAATTCAATTAGCCGCGACTCCTGTTTCCAAACAAGGCTGCCCTTTTACTGGCGCCGGCCTGGCGATTTCTGGTCATATTTCTTCTTCTTGCGGTGCGAGCACGTTGATTTCTTGCAGCCTGTAGCTGCCTTCGGGCTAATCGTGCCGCAGTTGCTGCAGATGCTGCAGCTGCTGCAGCTGCTGCATTTGCTGCTGCTGCTGCTGCAGCGGCGGCACTGGCGCTACTGGAAGTTGTTGTAGTTGTAGTTGTAGTTGTAGTTGTTGTATCTGATGCCACGGTGGTTGTTGATGCAGCTGTTGTTGTTGTGCAATCAGGGCTTCCTGAATTTGTAGGGCTGGTGCAATCAGTACATGTAGTTGGATCAGCCCCTGGAGCAGTACATGCCACACCTTCGCTTTCTTTAATCAAACAAATGACCAAAAGGATGCAGCTGAGGATAACAGTTTTAAATTTCATCTTGCTGTTAGTTGAAAACTTCTTTGAATGATTTAAAAGTCAGCTTGTAATCTATTTATATAAATAGTTGAGTACGCGTATCTAAACTGCCTTTTTTAGTTTTATTTGACTTTTAAGCAGCTGTGAAAATATATCAAGACCTTCAATTTTATATAATAGTTGTTGTTTATCTAGCTTTTTTTACTCAGAAGTGATGACACCAATTTAATGTTTTGACTTTTGCAAACATTTCAATGAACGTGCAAGCATTTAATATTTATTCAGTTGTGTAAAGGACAAGTTTAAGCAAAAGCTAGCAATTTACTATTTTAGAATATAATAAGCTCGTTTCGTTGTCATTTTTCCCAGTTATGTCAAATATTAAAACGATTTTTCAATCGTTCAATCATTTCCAAATCTTTAAAATTCGTTTTACTAATTGATAAGCACAACTGCAACCAAACATTCGAAATATGAACTCCGTGCTAACCAGAACGTAACCACAAGCCAATAACCGCTGCAAGACTTGGCCCACAAGATAAATAAAATATAAATCAAATATGCATTTCATAGCTGGTTAAGCCGTCATTTTATGCCTCATTAATGTCGGCTTTGAAAGTTCGCCTTGTCAGTGTTTGTAGTTGTTAATGTTATGTAATTAAAGTTGTTTAATGAATTAACAAATGTGACTGCTTTGATAACTAAAATCATTAAAAATAGGCAAAAGTAATTTTCTTTACGGTATGTATATATTAAATTTTATTATCAAACGAGTTGAATAAGTGATTGGAAAATAACTAAATATTGTAGAAATCATAAAATCAAAATATGTACAAATAAAATAAAACATAAAATATAAATTAAAATAATATTTACACAAAAAAAGCAAAGACAATTGAATTAAAAATAATTCTTTGTTTTTTTTCTTAAATTTTAGTGATGATAGTAATAACCACTGTGTCGGGTTGAGTAAGGCGTTTGCCTTACCGCAAAAGGTGCTGGGGATGCCGCGTAAGGCACTGAAGGCGATGCTGGAGCTGTGGAAGTACCCGCTAGGGTGTCCAGATAGGAACGCTGATAGATATCCCTTGAGGCTTTCGAGGGCGGAAACGCCTCGCCCTGATTGAGAGCTGTAAACGGATTACGCAGACCGTAATTGACAATGCCCGCATTCTCGTATTTATAGGGTGTTTTCGTTGTCAGGGGCGTGGTAAACGCCGGGCTCGTGAAATATGTTTGCAGCGCATTCGAAGTGCTCTGGCCGTGTACGTGGGTGTGGGCGTGGCTTGTATATACACCATAGGGGTTCAAACTATTGTGGGCAGCTCCCGTGGGCAGCGTCAGTGGATGACCCAAGAGGGGATTCTTATATCCGCCTGATTTGCCTGGCGGCAACTCCAAACGCACAATGCGATTGTTGAGCTCATTGGGATTGAGATTCTTCAAGAAGAAACGATGAAACTTTGATGCTATGGCATAAATGACACCTGGCTCTGCTTTCGTTGTGGTTATATCCGCCACAAACTGTAGCTTCTCCTGATCATGAGCCAACACTGATTGCTGATTAGTCGATGGATTCCACGCGGCAATGGCTGTCTCACTAAGCGGGCTGAAGATCAGGCTGCTGTCATAGGGTGAAACGGACAAGCCGATGCCCTGCGACGATTTCTTGCCCACCAGCTTCACATCCAGCATTTCACCACTGGCCAAAGGACCAGCCCTTAATACATTCTTATGTACTGAGAAGACGCTAAAAAGAACAGAAGTCATAAGCTATGGGTTAAATATAGCAAAATAAAACTCTTATTGATTGATTTTCTACCACAAATCAGGAATAAATTTGTGTAGAATTATATTTGGGTTTTTTGTTATTTCAAATTGCATTCAACAAGTTATTTATTAGCACGTTAAAGTAAAAAAAAAGTACAATGAATGTACAATGGAAAAACACACTGATATAAGTCAGAAGAAAGCAAATTTCCCATAAATAACTCTTTATAAAAATTTAAATAAAAACAAAGCTATAAATTATTTACACTTACCGATCTGTTGCCAGTGGCTGGAAGTAAACAATGCCCGTCCGTTCATCGAATGTCAAACCCACCACACCGTCCATCAGCACAAAACGATCGTTCAAAATCTCCGACTGTGCAAAATCAGGGTCAGGGTACATAGCTGTAAATGATATAAGTGAATAAAAGATATAGTTCCTTTAATCCCAATCACTGCTCACCTGGATGCGATTGGCGCCAAGTCACATCTTTGCCACTGTCATAGACAATAATGCCAGGCTCCACTGTATCCGTAATATAAACAAACACATCATCACAGGTCTTGGCAGTGGTTTCATCAATAACCATGTTGGTGAACAACGATTCACCACGCAACACTTCGGGTGGGAAATCGATGCGACGCACCACTCGATCTGTGGCCAGATCTACCACGAGTATCTTGGGTGGACAGGTGTTTTCATAGTCCTCCAATGAGCGAGAGATGCCCGCATCCAGCAGCCACAAACGATTGCAGGAATCAATACGAAGACGATAAACCGAAGTCAGGATCAAATCGCTGCAATTGAAATTGGAGCGAGCTGTGTTGGAGAAGGACCAGTCCGGATAGGCCTGCAATGTGGGTGAGTCACCAATTTTTGCCTTGGACACCCAATTCACAGTCGAGGAGACGCCCGAAAACAACTTTGGAGTAGCTACAAAAATGCGATCTTCCGTAACGGCAATCCCCGTGATCAGCACATTCAATGGATTATAAAAGTTTGAATCACTAGCTTGAGAAGGTGAGTCAAAGTTATATCCGAGTAGTTTCCATTGCTTGACCACCTGTAGGCCAGGTGATTGGGCCAATACACAAACATGAGAGCTTGACCAAAGCACAATACAAAGAAATGTACCTAGAAGGCGGAACATGTTGGCACGTGTTTCCTTCAAAAAATAATTGATTGAAGGTATAAGTTGTAAATACATTTAACAATAAAAAATTCACCCATCAATAAGCAATTAAATGCTGAATGCATTATAAACAATAAATCAGCGATTAACCTTTCATTGTTTAGTTCCAATAAACATTTGTAAAGAAAAACCAACGGAAACTAATTATTTGCTATATGCAAATATAAATATAGGAAAATCACTTTAAATATATATATTCAAGAGCGTGGCCCTTTCTTTAAAGTTATAGTATATAATAGGTACTATTGAAGCATTGGGGTATTGCAGACCGCAACTGAAATATGTCACGGCATTGTATTCAAATGAAGTTGAATTGTTGATTAGCCTTGTTTAGATCCCGTCTCGCATGACCCTAAACAGCAGTGAGTGGAGACCGCATTGTGGACCAATTGACAGGTTTGTCTCAGACTGAAAGAGCTGAGACTATGATTAAGATTGACTATTTGTATGTGCAAGTAGCATGGGAGCAAACGTTTTTGTGTCTCTTTTTTTGCAGCTCGATTTCACACAGTGCCTCCATTTCATATTAAAATGCCATTTGATACACTATGCAACAAAGACAGACAATGTTGTTGGGATAGTTTATGGTTAATAACTATGTAAAATTAATCACTGACTAGAAATGGAAAACATGTCATGTTGATAAATCGTTAGAAGCTAAATCGCTAGAGTTTTTGTAGCACCGCTTATATGATATGAACACTTTATAGAAAAAGTAAACTTTCAAGGATTAATATATTTTTTGATGTTTGTTTGAAGAGCCAGCAATCAATTTTAAGAGATTCAAAATATTTTTGCTATTTAACTAGACTTCTAGTCAAAAAGTCATTTGAATAAAGTTCGGGGACAACTTTGCAAAAGCTAACTATTTGCAAAGTAGAAAATCTAGTTTTTTTATACCCTGATCCCATTGAAAATGGGAAAAAGGGATATAATGAATTTGTGCAAAAGTATGTAACAGGCAGAAGGAAGCATCTCCGACCTTATAAAGTATACATATTCTTTATTAGCATCAAAAGTCGAGTCGATATAGCCATGTCCGTCTGTCTGTCTGTCTGTCTGTCTGTATGTATGTATGAGCGCGTCGATCTCAGAGACTATAAGAGCTAGAGACTCCAGATTTGGAACTTAAGCTTGCCTAATCCCTAGGCAGTACAAGTTTGTTTTCGATTTTCGATAACTCATCCCGTTTCCGATACAAATGGGATCGAAAACAATAAAATCTTGAATTTTATTAAAATAATAACAATCTGTGAAATTCTTATAAAAATCGGTTTAGAAACACCGGAGATATGGAACCTTGAAGTTGAGTATGCAGTATGCAGTATGGTCGTACACACACGCACACATACTTGCAAGCACTGACTGTACGCGTAAAGTATAGGGATCAGGGTATCGTCTAGTCGCGATTTCTCGACTAGAGCTTTCTTACTTGTTTTTAGTTAAATTGACATTTAGTTTATTTTTTGACTTTTGAAGCATTTTGCTGTTCGTTGCTTGGTGCTATTAAATGCCTCAGTTGACTTCGTTCGTCTTGCTCTGCTACAAAACGCTGATTTAAAATAGACGTGCTTGTGTTTGGTGCTGTTGCATATGATTTACCAGCATGGTGTTGTTGCTGCTGTTGTGCAGAAGTCCACACGCATGTTAGTGTGCATGTTGAAATCAAAGCGAACAACTTGGCTAACTCCATAATTTGCCTGTCTTACACTTTCTTTGATAATTGCGAATGTGCCACAAACACTCAACTTAAGCGGCAATCAAAGTTAATTGAATTTATTATTTGAGATTTTTCTTTGTACACACAAAATTGGTTAAAATTACATAAATGCCAAATGTCATGGCTCGTAAAACAAACGAATTTCTACATAAGTTCATTTATATAATTTAGTTTTCACGAGCGGAAATGTGAATAGCCAAAAAATAAACCGCCAACTGACATTGAAAGTTGAATTAGGTCTTATGCAAAATAATTTATGAGGCGCGGCCTGTAAAATGTTGACAAATGTTGATTTGCCACCGCCTTTTGATGATAGCGGAACAAACGGTTGCAAGCCGAAGACAATGCCACCAAGCTCTCTATTTTATTTACATTATCTTTTCATTCCTTTGGTCATTGCATAATAAATACAAAAAAAAACACCAAAATGATTTATGTTTCTTATTCAATGGATTGACATGCGAAGATACAATTAACTTGTCTTTATTTTCAAATTGGTTGTCAGCTTAAAATACATTTAAAAGTGTGGCAAACTTGTTTGTTGAACTCGTAACCAGAAATAGTTAGTTATCTTTTATAATCTACCTAAGTCGGAACAAGCGCGGCATTAATTTGTTTAATTTATCAACTTATCAATGTATGTGTATGTAAATACATGCCACAACATGATTTAAGTGCCGGAACCAATGGTCCAGCTTTTACCACAGTTGAATATGAATAGTCCAGCTTTAAGCACAGTTTTTTTTTTTAAGTATTTGAAGTTAAGCACCCTGACGAATGGCAGCAAATACCTACGCTATTGCAATACTTGTTAGTTTGCATACAAACCACAGTTAATAGGCTAGTTTTCCGATGGATGGTGAAATAAAGTCTACCGGTCTATCACTGTATGGAGCCTTATCTGCTGCAACAATTTTTCTGCCTTGTACGTGTTCTCACGCATTTCACAACGTAGAGACGTGCAGACAGACAGGGCCATAACAATGTGGCTAAGGTTTAATTGCCACAACTGGAGCATTCTGAGAAATATACGCTGAGTGTTTGTAGGTGTGTCGGCTTTGGCTTAGGTAGTTAATTATACTTAACATGATCTAATAATAAAAAGGGTCGCACGGCAGATCACTGTTGCTGTTTGCCAAACACATTAAAACAATTGCTGCAAATACTATGTTGCCAATATCAGATTAAAAAAAGCACAAATATTGCCAACTGTAAAGTTTGACCGCACAGTCCGAACGTGATTCTGGCTGAGTTTCCTTATAACACGTTCACACAATCACACACACATATATAGATGTATGCACATATATGAGTCAACACTTAGATGCAAGCACGATTTAAACGGTGAACCATATATATATGTACAAAATAAAGAAAAAAAGAGCTCGCATTGCAAACACAAAACTTAATTAACACAGTTCTTCGTTTGGGCACGCAAGAAGGCACAAAGCGTAGACAACAACGACAACAAATATCATAGCGGTGGGTTTGTTAAGTGCACTTTTTGGCCAATAACAACCAAAAGGCAAGGCTATTGGCCAACTGCATACCCTTGGCTATGGATAGCTTAATTGTATATATTTTTGTTGCACTCAATTTATCAGCCTTTATTATTTTGTTGCATTCTGCATTCGGCATTCACTGGGAATATAAGTCAAAGAACCGGACTAAGCTGAGCCGAATTGACTTACATACACTTACTAGGTACAATACCTACGCTATTGCAAAGCAATTGACCATTTAACCGTTTAAATCGTAGTGACGACGTGCCACGTGCCAAACACACGAATGCATTCGCACGTTCGTTGCCTAAGTCTTTTGTTTCAACCTGAACTGTGTCGAGCTAGCCAATTTGTTAGCGAGTTCGGCTTTGGTTTTGGTTTTGGTTTGATGGTATTCATCTGGCATTAGCTTACTTTTAGACACATTCGGCACACAGCTGTTGTTGTTGCTTTTGCTTACTTCGTTTTGTATTCGTTTATCGTTAGTTTTTTGTGCTGTTCGCGACACGTCCAAGCTTTGCGGTTGCCGCTTTGCAACTGCGCTCGTATCACAACCGCACCGAATTTTATAAGAGTTTTTTAATGTTTGTGAATAAACATCAAGGCAGCACTGCTGCATGCAATAATGTTCCGGCTCTTACAATACCCTATTTATGAATAATTAATTTTGCGCTTCGTTCACATTTGATGTCAATGACTGAATATTATAGTCGTATAAAAAGCAAAGAAATATATTAAAACCTCTTGACCTAATCACTAAACAGTATTTGTATGAAAAAACTTTGTATTTATATGATTTTACTTAACAACATTCACATTGCACCTTTTGTAGTCCACCCCATTACAGGGTATGCAATGAACGACAAGAAAAGAGGCATGTCACAGCTTTATTTCCGAACTGCAGTGGCATTTTTTAGTGCTCTTATACATGTTGACATGGTGATTATTCATACGCACCGTTGGCCAGCGTTAAAAATTACAGCAGCTTTTACTTTAACTAACCTTTTGGCTGGCGGCACATCTTCCGTGTATTTCCATAAATATGTCTGTCTGTTCATGAGTGTTTGTCAAGTTGTCAGTTTGTTGCCACAAATTGTTTAGTGACATGGAATTGGGGTTTTAAACAAGTTTATTATCGCACTTAACTTAGCATGCGTGTTTACAGTTCTTGGTATCGTTAAAACTTTATAAATAGAAGAAACAGCTTAATATGCATATATAAGCTGATAATCGTAAATTAACCTTTACAGAAGCGTGCACTTTAATTTGTAGGTGGCAGACAACGAAAAGTGATTATATATCGTTGAATTGTGGAAATATAAAATTAATTAAACATTTAACGAGACAAACAAGCTCAACTTTATTATAAATTTTGATTATATTTATTTATTCAATTTTGAACTGGAATGTGGCGCATCTCGTTTACGAAAATTGCGAATAAAAGGTTCAACTCGTTTTTAATGCAAATCCGTCTACAATTACGTTAGTGTATTGCCTTTTACAACCTAATCATCGCACTTGGTAAATAAAAACAACATATAATTATACATTATACAGTACCAATTTTAATATGTAAGCAAATGCAATAAATCAAACCAGTTTTTGCCTTTTTTTAATAGGCAAAAAAAAAAAATATCTAAACCTTCATATCAACCGAAAATTCTCGCACGTGTCGGCAATCTATGAGATTGATTTTAGAGTTGTGACTTCTCATAGTAAGAAAAAAATTTCAATTTTACTTCTCTTAAGCCAATGAAATCAAAATGAATACAGAGCACTTTTACTTTCAATAAAAAATCCATAAAGCGCTGAAACAGATAATTACGAAAACATTAACAATAGGCCCCAGCACATATTAAAATGTATTTAATTCTTGGTGTCTTTAAATAATTTTGACTCGCACACAAATTAATTATCAATCATTTTCTACAGCTTCTGGGTGAGCCATTCATATCACGAGCAGACATTTGGACATGGTTAACATATTTTGCATGATAGCTTTAAAATTGGTTTTAGCTTTGAAAGTTGCATAAGAAGTGGATACACATTTGTTACATAATTCAAGGCTATTGAGTTTTTTTTTTTGCATATTTTAATAGAAGTTTATATTTTGTGCATGGGTCGACGAAAGGGAAATTGAATTATTAGTTAGTATCGTTATTGTTATACGACTAAAGTGAAGCTTTTGGGTTAATGGCCAGTTTTTAGATACGAATCCAAAGCAGGTGCAAAGCTCAGCACGAATGATTGTGAACCGACAACTGTGAACTAAAGTGAACTGCAACTGGATTTCATAATACTTACGGGCAATTGGCCCATGTGGCGACTCCAGAGAGAATGGTGAAAGCCCAGCCAATGTCCAGCTAACAACAAAAACAACTTGTTTGCTGGCCATTCAGACCATTCCGAGTGCTCTAAAACTTAACAGCCAAAAATTGTATGTGTCGAAATGGAAAGTAAAAGTCACAAACAGACAAATCTAAAACTGTACATCTTGTTCACACTCTTCTTAAAGGTTGTGTTTTTATTACCACTATTGCTATTAACAATTAAATGTTCGTAACTAATTTGCAAACATGAAAAGTATAAGCCCAAAATGGGGGTTATGCGAAAGACAAAAATGCAAACGTAAAAAAATTAAAAATAAAAAGCAATTGTTGCCACCAAAACCGATAAAGCAATAACAAAAAACAAACAAAAATAAAATAAAAAAAAGCAACGACATGTAAACTGGTTTGTCGACAGAATTAGCCAAGTCGCAGCAGCAGCAACAGCTCTTGAACATTTGGGTCTTGAATGCATTGGGCATATGGAGTAGAGTTGAGCATGAATCACAAATGCAAAAGAATTGCTAAAATATCGAACATATTCGATACATTCTTTGAAAGTTCATCTTGTGCTGTTTTAATTGGACATTAAACGATTTTGAAATCTTTTAATTCCGGCCGCTTGGGCAAGTACTGCAATCAAAACAATTACTTTTGCTCGTAAATCAAATTTACGATTGGCTAATTGTGGAATAAATGTTTAAAAAACCATACCGGTTCTAGGCACCAAACAAACACTCACACACCCTGAGCAAAGTCAAGGCAATATGTATACATATGCCAATGATATCTGGTAATAATATAACTGCAAAATCCAAGCTGCATAAAATCAAATTCGTTGCGCTTCAAGTGGCATAATTTCTGCACTTGACAGTTTGACAAGATTTCGATTACGATTACGACACCTGAGCCGGAGTTATGAGCTAAGTCCGTCTATCGGGTAACTCGAGTGTAGGTGGTGTTGTTGTTGTTTTTTCTTTTCACAACAAACGACAAAAGCGACAACAGCTCTAATGCCCTCACAAGTTCGCTCATTAGCTGTTTTGTATTTCAAAAGTGCCAATCAATTTATATAGAGTAAGCCAAAAACCAAATCTGGGCAAGACAATTCGCTCTAGGCGGCATGCTGCCCAAGTCTAGTCTTGAATCGGCGTCGCCTGGGCGATTTGAAGATTAATAGCCTCAATCGCTCACTTAATGCACCATATGAGCATTAACTTGTTTTTAACTGTAGCTGTCTCTGCTGACTATTTTCTAGCAATTACGAAATGAAATTTAAATATGCGGCTGTATTTGTATAGTATACACTTAGAAAAAAATAATGTCCTTCATTAACGTACTAAAGAGATATTTACATTAAATTTGCAGATACAAAAAAATTCGCATTCCAAGTTTATAATTATATTAAAACAAATTTGACAGCAAAATTCAAAGGAAAACTTTAATACTTCAAATCTTATATTATCAACTTACAACAAAGTCAATCCAATAAATCCAAATCAAATTTTTCTAAATGTATAAACATACTTATGTGTGATTGTCCGACTGTCCTTAGCATTCTCCGCATACGCATGCATACCTTGCCATTACTGTAATCACAACATCATCATCAACAACATTGTTATTGCTTTTGATTGTGCAGTCTAAGCGTAACGGCACAAAGCTGAATTTTAATGGCATCCGAACATATGCGGCCACCTATTTACAGTATTATTTGTGCATTACTAACGACGCCGCTTGACAGTTTCATTAATGATTGGTTTCAAAGTGTTGACAAGGTCTTGCATTTGGTGGTATAAGCATGTGAAGCATTTTGTTTGGCAATTCCTAATGCCAAATTTGGCCCAAAACTCAATTAACTAATATGCACATAAACGTATAAGCGAGATTTTTATAAACGCCCCTAATGTGCCACTTAAGTGCTCGCCTCAAGATCATTGTAAAAGTATCTCATTTAACCAACTAAATATCTTTGTGACTATATATTTAAGGCTCCGCCTCCGCAGTAGGTGCGCCAAACAGCCGGTTTTTCCATCAGTCAACATTTACCGCAAGCCACATTGTGTTTTATTTGATATTGTATTTCTACTTTCAATTTCCGTTGATTTCCCGAACCAGACTAGCCCGTTTATCGATAGTACTTTGGATTAACGACCCGGCTATGTATCATTGTCGTGTACTTTATGTTTGTACGAGTCTTATTTGAACTGCGGTCAGTTGGTTATTGTTTTGGTAACGATGGTAGTATGTGCAATACACTGAAATACACATACATACATCTATATAGTACAGCTCATTATATATATATATATATATTTATATTTCTATTCTCTTGGATGAAGGCCAGCACCACGCCAAATAGCAGCACTTCAGCCGCCGACTCTGACTCTGACGCTTTAAGCCGGTGGCCCACACAAGGAGGTGGTGCGAAACGGAGTGGACATGCAACTTGCAGTAGTACAGTGGATCACAAACAAACAAGACATTAAATTTTATGCGAAGACCATAAAGATACACTAACGAATCAATTTCAAAGTCATTAAAAACTTCATCATTAAATGCTTTTATGATGTTATCGTAATCAAATCAAATTAAGAGCCAATAAAAACTTGATCATAAAATGCTATTATCAATCAAATCAATATGTAAACATAATAAGCAAATATTAATAAATAAGCTGGGGCATCGCCTACACAAAGTGAAGAGGATTGTCTTATATAATCTACCCATATCACTTTCATATATCTTTTATTTAACATAACAAAACATGGTTGATGACAACGTGCAAAATAAACAAACCCGGAATTAAATTAAATATGCTCCAGTTTTGGCAAACAAAAGAAATGCAAAACTTAACATACCCATTGTGTTAGTGTAATGACAATATTTAACATATTTTGTAGCTCATGATCACCTTGCAAACCGACCGCAGTTTTAACATCAATGCTTTGTTTTTGTATTTTTGTATTTTTTTTTTAAGCGTCATCCAAATTACATTTATCTTAACAATTTAATAACCGAATGTCCATTGACGATAAATCTTAATTTATGGTGTTTTTAGTCACATGTTTTTTCATATTAAATACAATTTAATTAAAAATTCAATTTTTATGCATTTTTGTGCAATTTAAAATTGCATTTTTATGAATATTTTGGCGAGTTTTTCAATTTTATTTGTTTCTCCAACGTTAAATAATCAACAAGTTTGTCCACACACAGTATGACTACAAGTGTATCCTGACTGGTCTTTTTTTGGAAAGTATTCAGAAATATGTTACACATTTTGAAAATGCCCTGACATGTCAGTGTAAAGGATGGGATAGTAGTTTTTGAAGTCTAACTATTGCCAAAGAAAATCAATTGGAATAATTATAAGCTATCCTGTTTACTAGTTCATGAATTTGTAAGAATAGTCACATAAAGTACCTTACACTTAGTGTATAGGGTATCTTTAAGTCAAAAACTTAAAAATATATCATTCACTCGAGTAATGCATATTGCAAAAAGTACATAAATTTTGCGTATATGAATGCTAAATACCAACATGACAGATTTCACGTCTTTTTTTTAGCACACGCACCTATTTATATTTATCATACTTTTGTCTGTGTTGTTTTTGTGTTACACATTACAATATCCAGTTTTTGTATACCAACTGCTTTCGTTTTTACATAGCGAAGCTAGTTGGTGCAAACTTCGGGTGAGGCAGGAGAACTTATACAATTTACAAATTTACTTTTTTATGAATGCGGCGGACTTGCGAAACGTTCGTCTGGTCTGTTTATTTATGCGACAATCTCAAATCTGACTAGATCTTATCCAAATCATATAGGATCGTGCTGGGACCATCGAACGGAGACAAAACAAACAAACGAAAAATAAATAATAATAATAATTTTTGTTTGGCCTGGCGTGGCCCCAAAAGCATAAATTGAAACAAGCATTGGTAATTGGTTAATAATAACCTTGCCGCAAAGCCTCCCTTGTGGCTGAAGAGTGCGTCGTTTTGCGGTTAACTTGACTTGGCCATGATACCGCAACGAGGGCGTGTCATATTTAGTTGCCGTTCGCATGTCAACACCACAATTACGTCTGTCACGTGCGCGCACCACTTGTCTGGTGGTACTGCTCCACCTGGCAGTTCACTCAGATGTGGCGCATGGATTTGGCATAAATCTGATGCAAGTGCCAAGCGAGGATAGGTCGCAAGCGGCATGCACCTCGGCACTGCTGCAAAAATACTTCAGTTCCGGAGATTCACTCTCTGGCTCTGTACTCTGTGTAAGCGTCACTCCGTACAGCCGTGATGTGCAGGATCGGCTGTTACTAGCTTTTAATCTTCATCCAGATTATCCCTGGACCATATTGGCGACAAACACACAGGCTGAATCCAATGTGCAGGCTATGCAGGAAAAGCCACAATGTTATTTTTTGGTAGTGGAAAATCTCGACGATGAGGATTTGGATGAAATATTAGGGAATTGGAAGCGCATGCACAACTGGAATCCAGTGGCGCAGTTTGTGGTGTTCTTATCCTCAATAGAAGAGACAGATGAGGAGATGACCGACATGATGGTCGAGATACTCTTAAGCTTTATGAGCAATAAAATCTACAATGTAAATGTCGTTGGACAAAGTGACGAGAATAGATTTTACTACGGCAAGACAGTCTTTCCATATCATCCGGATAACAATTGTGGTAATCGGGTGATTGCCATAGAACTCTTGGATGCCTGCAGCTATCAAGATACTGAAGAGGCAGGCGATGACAGCAGTGATTATGACATTGAGGAAACAAACTTGGATGATAAAGTTGAAAACGAGTTAAGTCAAGGTAATGGAGAAGAAGCGGAAACTGAAACTATGAATGACGATGAGCCAACTGAAAACGAGGAAAATGGAAACGGTGTGGAAACAGAAAATGTGAATACAGTTGAACCCACTGAAGAAAGAGACGGTGAAGAAAATACAACTATCATGAAAACTGACAATGTGAATGAAGATGGAGAAGATGAAACCACAGTAATGAATATGAACTTAGTTATGGAAAGTGGAAAACAATCCAACCAAGAAAACGCGACCTCCAATTCAACATCTAAGCCTAATGTAAAGCAACCAGAAATCTCTATTAAGGAATATGTACGAGCCAAGTTTGAAGATAAATTCCCTCGTGATTTAAGTGGTTGTCCAATTAGAGCTGCCTATCGTGGTCCTTGGGAGCCTTATATATTCACCATCAGTCAGACAGTAGAACCCGAATATAACGAGGCGGCTAATGCGGCGGGTAATGAAAGCTTTCCAAGCTATGAAGGTGGCGATGCCGAAGTAGAAGAAGACTATAGTTTTAGTTCGAATGACAATCCTGGAATCAATCAAAATGAAGAGGAAACAGGCGTCCTAACAAAGCTTACTGGCATTGAGCATCAGCTGGTACAAACTATTGCTCAGCAACTTCATGTGGACATCGATTTTAAGACCAAGAGCACAAATGTATTCCATCTTTTTCAACAGCTTATCGAGGGGTGAGTAAATTTATTCAATATATTATCTATTAGTATTTCTTTATTTGTATATCAATATTCAACAGTCAAATCGAAATCATTATTGGCGGCATCGATGAGGACCCTAGCATAAGTCAGTATGTGTCCAGCTCCACATCATATCATCAGGATGAGCTGACCTGGTGTGTGGCCAAAGCTAAGCGCAAACATAGTTTCTTTAACTTTTTAGCCAGTTTAGATACAAGTGCTTGGCTTTTACTATTGCTGTTTATTATTACATGCTCGTTAGCTGTGTTTGTGGCACAACAAGTCTCTGGCTTTCATCTCAATAATCTCAGAAACTATCTATCCATTTGTATACGTATGCTGGGCGTTCTGCTCACCCAGTCTATTAATGTGAATGCCCAATCGTTTCCGAATTCTCTGCGTGTACTTTTCTCTATGGCCTTTCTTTTGGCTTTCTTCTTTAGCAATACGTATCAAAGTTTTCTCATCAGCACACTGACAACTCCAACGACACAAGCTCAAATAAGTGAGCTCGAACAGATTTATGCAACACGCATGAGGATTATGGTTAGTTCGGATAATGTAAGGCATCTCAGTAAGGAGGGTGAGGTGAGAAAGAATCTTTCCAAAGCTATATTCTGTTCTTATTTATACTCTATCTCTTTAGACCTTCAAGTACATTCGAGAAAACTTTGAAATCTGTTACAATATTGTAGATTGTCTCAATTATGCGGCGGACAATGAGCGAATTGCTGTTGCTGTCTCACGTCAGCATGCTTTCTACAATGCCAGGATTCAGCGGGATAGATTGTACTGTTTTGATCGAAAGGAATCCTTATATGTATATCCGGTGGCAATGCTGCTGCCCAATAAATATCATCTGTTGTACAACATAAATGATGTAATCCAGCATGTCATCGAATCGGGTCACATGCAGAAGTGGGCAAGAGATCTGGACATGGTGCGAATGATTCAAGAGAAGATTGCTCGAGTGCAAGATGATGCTTTCAAGGCGCTGACACTGGAAGCTTTTCATGGTGCGTTTGCATTTGCCAGCGTCCTTTTAATTCTAGCCAGCAGTGTTTTTGTTTTGGAGAGTGTTGTTTACCTATTTGTGGTTAAATGGCGTACACGCCTTCGATTATTACGCTGGCTGCATCGTCGCTTTGGGCGGTCGTAAAAAACGCATTACGCATTCGCCTAGTACAACTGTTGACATGTAGAAGCGCCGCTGATTGGAACACACAAAATGCAAAGAAATATTTTTATTTAATTATGCATATACATACATATATATATATATATATATATTTATATATATATTTATATATATATATATATATATTACGTTATATACGTACTTATATTTTATTTATGTTTTTTTTCATATTTTCTTGGCACATTATTCAATTTAAAAATACAAAATTGCAATATGCCGTGGAATGCACGGCAGCGTTGCCGTTGCGGCTGCTTGTCATAATCCAAGCAGTTGTCGACGTTCCACAGTGGCTCCTAAGCGTAAACATAAGTGTACTCAACCAAAGCAAAATTAACAAGATCAACAATAATATTGTAAATGTTCTATAGATACTTAAATTTTTCCCAAAACTTCTATTTCTTTGAATATTTTGTTTATAAGTTTCACAAGTATCAAATGGGCTAAATAATAAAATTTCGTTTGCTCTCTAAAATGATTTTTTTCAACACATATGCGCAAAATGTTCCACTGTAGACAGTCGTCGTCACCTCCTTGGCTGATGCATCCTTAAAAGGTGGTGGCCCACTGCGCCGGCTGCCCCGTACACAAAAATAATATAGAATAGAATACACACAAGTATATATGTAGATGTGCTCATAATTTTTATTAAAAATTCAAATAAAAAAAGCAACCACATATTTTTAGACTTACACATTTGTTGTGGTATCATCAAATTGGCATCTTTTTGTTGTTGCTGGCCAAACACAATTCAATCAGCTGCTTTTTGTGTATATCCCAACGATCTGCTTGACTGAATGAGTTTTTCGTAAGTATATTCTCTATATATGTTCATTGAATATTATTACCACATCATTTCGATATAGAATATATATATTTTATGTGTCTCAATAGTGCAGAGAAATAACTTTTATTTATTATTGTTGGCCAGTTTCAACACAATAGCACGGAAGACCTTGAAAGAACTTGTTTCAAACTGAATTTTCATAATCTATTAAATTCTTTGCTGTTGATCAAGCTATTAAAGTGTTAGACTTAATTGAATAATGCATGGCTTAAAATATATCGCGTGGTGTTAAAATATGTTGATAAGATCAATCAAATGCATTAGTAATATCTTAAATATAAAGCAAACAGGCTTACCTATGGCCTTCAATGAATATAATATGAATGGCACTTCGGCAATATATGTTGCATAAAGGTTTTTTGAATTAATTTCAGTTAAGTTAATACACTATATGAAAGCTTCCTGTTATTTATAATGCAACAAAGCAATAAACATTCAAGAGCAAAAATTGTAATTAATAGTAAATAGGGTTAATATTAAATTATATTTTATTTTTCAGGGTATTTCCTAGTCGCTTAAAGCAACTCTAATGTTTGCACCTGTATTATCTGGCCAAACACATACTAACTATATAAATATCTAACTTAAAAATCTGTATTTTAAATATAGAATTCCATTCGAATCTGTGCGTCAGCATCAAACATTCTTTTGCCAAAGCGTGAGAGCGGAGAATATATTTATTTGTATTTTATTCATTTTTTTCTTCATTATTCTCCTACACAAAAAGAACAACAAAATACAAAAGCGCTTAAATCTCTTAAGTAAACAACAAACACATATTTTGGTTGTTATTCCTAAGTTAATAAAAACACATTACAATAGCAGGCAGAATGTATGCACATATTTACATAATTGATGATTTCAGCATGTAAGATTTTAAAGTGTAATAATTTTTGTTTTGTAGATCTATAAATGCTATCCGCGAGCTATTAACAATTTTTCAACTAATGATTATGGGGCCGAAACCTCCACCTCCATTTCAACACAGACACATCCACATCCACTTCCACATCCACCTCCATTAACACCCACAACCAAACCCAACGAATTATTGCACAGTATATGTGGCGCGTATTTTCGATACTTAATTTTTTGTGCTTTGTTTTTTTCTAATTACGAGTCCGCTCTTTCTTTCTCCCTGAGCGAGAGAGAGAGAGTTCCATCCATCCCCATGTATGGATTGGACCAACGTGCAAATGTTGATTAAAAATTAGACAAAACAAAAAAAAAACACACATACATACAGAACATAGCGACGCCTACGACGCCTTCACGGAGGATCGAAAAATATTCATAGACATAAGTACATATGTATGTATTTCATTGCACATGTGTGTGAGTATTTTTTGTTTACCCTCCGCTCAGCGACGACGACGACGACAGACTCGCGATGTCTGTTTTGGCCTCTCGGAAACTATGAAAGAACGAAAGCAAAAACAAAAAAAAAACAAATTATTTTTAAAAGATATTCAAAAATTTCCCCTTTAAGCAAAATGTGCATCCATGTGCTGCTGCATATGTCTGAGAAGGCGATGTCGCTGCTCTGTTCTCTGTATATGTGTGTGAGTGTGGAAAATCTGTTCGACTGAGGATCGAGAAAATGGTATAAATATTAGCTCATTACAATCCAGCAGCCACTCGCAGTTCTACAGCGAAAGTGTTGATATTAAAATTACAGTTCTTCTTTCTTACTAAAACGGTTAGTACAAAAATAAAACATTAGAAAAATTATTTAAATCAAATAACAGGTCAAAGTAACTTTTTAAAATTGTGTATTCTCTATAAAAGGTTTTGTGTTGTAGCAGTTTTATTTATTTTACAGAATAATCTCAATCCGTTTCGTTTTCGAAATTCGGCTTTTCATTTACAAATACATAAATAATCGTGAATACGTTATTGCTGTCTAATTGCAGTTAAAACAGATCCAGCGCCAAGATGTGTGATGATGAAGTTGCCGCATTGGTCGTGGACAATGGTTCCGGTATGTGCAAGGCTGGCTTTGCCGGCGATGATGCGCCCCGCGCTGTCTTCCCCTCGATTGTGGGTCGTCCCCGTCATCAGGGTGTGATGGTCGGTATGGGCCAGAAGGATTCCTATGTGGGCGATGAGGCGCAGTCCAAGAGAGGTATCCTGACACTGAAATATCCCATTGAGCATGGCATCATAACCAACTGGGATGACATGGAGAAGATCTGGCATCACACTTTCTACAATGAATTGCGTGTCGCACCCGAGGAGCACCCAGTGCTGCTCACCGAAGCGCCACTCAACCCCAAGGCCAATCGTGAGAAGATGACACAGATCATGTTTGAGACATTCAATGCACCAGCCATGTATGTGGCCATTCAGGCTGTGCTCTCCCTGTATGCCTCCGGTCGTACCACCGGTATTGTGCTGGATTCCGGTGATGGCGTCTCCCACACTGTGCCCATCTATGAAGGTTATGCCCTGCCCCATGCCATCCTGCGTCTTGACTTGGCTGGTCGCGATTTGACCGACTATCTGATGAAGATCTTGACCGAGCGTGGCTACTCATTCACAACAACGGCTGAGCGTGAAATTGTGCGTGACATCAAGGAGAAGTTGTGCTATGTTGCCCTGGACTTTGAGCAGGAAATGGCCACAGCTGCTGCATCCACGTCTCTGGAGAAGTCCTATGAACTTCCCGACGGACAGGTCATTACCATTGGCAATGAGCGTTTCCGCTGCCCCGAATCTCTGTTCCAGCCCTCGTTCTTGGGCATGGAATCTTGCGGCATCCACGAGACTGTGTACAACTCGATCATGAAGTGCGATGTTGATATCCGTAAGGATCTGTATGCCAACATTGTTATGTCCGGCGGCACCACCATGTATCCCGGTATTGCTGATCGTATGCAAAAGGAAATCACTGCCCTGGCGCCATCCACCATCAAGATCAAGATCATTGCACCACCAGAGCGTAAATACTCTGTCTGGATCGGTGGCTCCATTCTGGCCTCTCTCTCCACCTTCCAGCAGATGTGGATCTCCAAGCAGGAATACGATGAATCCGGCCCAGGCATTGTGCACCGCAAGTGCTTCTAAGCTAACCAAAACAAAAAACCCACACACTAAAACACGCACACCACACACACAACAAAACAAATGGCGGCGCTTACCAGGCGCCTAGAGATTAATGATTATTAATTTTAAGTTAAACCTCTTGCTGCCCTGCCAAAAAAAAAAAAGAAAGAAAAGAAAAGGAAAACCATAAGAACCATTTATGACCAGATAACAATCAGACAGCAATGAAATGTATTATATTTATATTAATATTTATTGGAAGTGTCGCAGATGACGAACGGAGAAATTGAGATTAAAACAAACCAAATTTTACAGTTTTACAAATAAATACTAGCATCCATTTTAAATTAGATTGCGATTTTTCTCTCTTTTTTCACGCTATTTTTAGCATTGCACACGCAGGAAATAATGATAATTATATCAAACACATAGCGCAGGCAGCGTTTGCCAAAAGGTGTGTGGATATATACACATGTGTAGTACTTGTCTTTATCTAGATATGTTCGCGATCATTCGTTTTTTCTTTTTTTCCAAAACAAGTACACTCTCCACCCAAAACAGCAGATGCAAACAACAACTACCCCCTCGTCGTGGGCTATGTTAAAAATAGAGACTAGCGGCATCATCGTCGTCGACGTCAACGTCAACAAATGTGTTCTCCAAAAAAATATATATATATAAAGTTCATACATGACCACACAACAGTGCGCAGACATTGGCGTCGACTTATGGTCTCAAAACATTTAACAGTGCCTGCCGGGCAGCCTTCTAATTGCAGTGCCACAACACGACCCTCGGGGGCTGCAAAAATACACACACATATCTTGGAATTTCAAGTACATGTGTGCGTGAGTATGTGAGTTCGTGTGTGTGTACTTGAACATTGCAGGTCACATGGCAGCTGGTATCTTCCTGGAATGGGCTGCCTAATTGAAAAAACACAAGATAACAACAACAGCAAAACTATTTTTGTACACGCATTACTTTATTGTATATGGATTATAGAAATGCATTTGTCTCTTTTCTAAAAGTTGTATACAAACAAAAAATTGAAAATGCTTTCTTTTGCACTTAACAACTGATATATGATATATATAGTATATAATATGTATATATGAGTAGCTTTTTATTCAGTTAGCTGTCATTGTTGCCGACACTAGATTTGAAAATTGAAATCATATATGTATATTTAATGTCTATGTATTTTAGTGACATTCAATTCCCATTCTAGCGATATACGACATTCGTTGTTCATTATTTTCTTTTTTTTTTTAAGTTTTGTCTGTTAATTGGAATACTGTAATTTTAAAAAATAGATTTTTTGTTTAAGTTACAAATTTTCTTAGCTATAATATAGAGCGTTGTATATATTAAGCAGAAAGACATCACTTTGCTTGTTAAAAATCCAGTCTATACACTTATTATTTAATTGAATACATTATGTATGGTTTAAGTACATTGTTACTTTTAGCACACATATCTTTTCGTTGACACGAGCACACATATCGTACATGTATATATAAGTATATAATTTAAGGCACATTTAATGGACAGTTAACATTGTTTATGTTTTGTTTTTGATTGGACCTGCTCTCTCATTGTCTTATATGTTGCTGCTTCGTGGAATGCTTAAAAAGAATGTTGTCTAAGGTTGTCATAGCTATCTTCTTACATATATAAATACGATCTTTAAGTCTTACGGATAAAAAAATTAATAATGCTAAACAATAATTACAACTGTGTTGTAATAACGGATTTTCGTATAATGGTCGGCTCACGTCCCTTTGGCGCTGAAACGATTTCCGATGAAACCAGCCATGGTGAGACCATATCTCTGCTACTATTGGAAGGAATGCGTATATTCTCCTGTTGATTGTTATTGCTGCTGTTTTTCTGTGAATATGAATAAAATACACATTAGTTATTGTAAAATGTGACTGTCTTCAAGCATGCTGTTAATATTAAGTGCATATTGAAATGAAGTAGACAAGAATGTTAGTTTGCAAGGCGCGTTTTGGAAAGAGAGACAGTTTCTCAACTTTTGAAATTGGCCAAACCTTTTCAATCTGCGGCCCATCGACTTGGCTCTGATTGGAATGCTGGTTCGACGACTTCTTTGCCTCCAAGCGCTCCTGCTCGCTGAGCGTGGAGAAGAGCAATGTGCCAGCGCTAGGCGTTGACGTTGTCGAGGATATTGTTTTTGCATCGGATTTGCTGGTGCCGCTGTTGTTCGCCGCAGCAGCATTATTATTTATAATATTATTAATGAAAATTTCATTAATGAGTATTTCGGCTGCCGAGGCATTGCTCAGCAAGGGTGTTGTGGAGCTACCACTTCCACTAGTGCTGGTGGCAGCCAGCTCCGTGCCATTGCCGCTACTGCTGTCAGCTACATTAATGCTAGCAGCTGGACTACTGGGCGTGCTGATGGTGGTCACATTGGTTACCATGCTCATGTTATTTGTGTTGTTTACTGTCGCTGGCAGCGAAGAGGGCGGCGTTGGTGGCCCACTGAACCCAGACACAAAGGTGGCATTGCTAAAGGGTGAGTTGCTGCTGGCACAGGCATTAGCATTAGCATTAGCATTATTGCTGTTGTTATTGCTATTGCTTGAGCTGTTGCTGCTGCTGCCACTGCCGCTGCTCGGCTTCTGTTCCGGTATGCTGAGCGTCAGCTTATCGCCGCCCTGTTTTGTGTGTTTTTTTAGCCAAGCAAACATCGAAAAGAAAACAGAATGACAACAAACACACACAAACAGCAAGCAAGCAAACAGCACACACAACAACACAAAGTGCACACAACGAATGTAAATAAAAAATAAATGTACAGAAAGCATGAAATAAGTGCAAGGCATGGGTCTAACGGGTTTTTGTTCTTTTTGAGTCAAAACTCACCACTGATATGTAGGTGGCATTCAAGGAATCCGGTCCATCGGTGTGTGTATGATTAATGCTGCTGCTGTTGCTAATGTGATTATTATTGTTGACGTGCATGTTGCTGCTGCTGGAGTGAGCAGCGGGGACAAACATTTGATTGGTCAACTTAGCATTTCCGCCAGCGCCCATCTCTTCCTCTACGCGAGCTACGTTTGAAACAAAAAAAAAAACCACAACATATTTTTAGTAGCAATTTTAATAAATTAAATTTAACCTTACCTTTTAGTATATTGCACTTAATATTGCCCGGTGGCAGAGCAGTGTTACCCACATTAGCCAGCTTCACTTGATTGTTGGGCTTCTCATTTGTATTTGAGAGTCGCTTTAGGGTCTCCGTGTTGTGATCCATGTCAAAGGTCTTGTTTATAGTAACTCTATGAGTACAAAAACAAGTCGAATATTTAGAGTTATTATCTTTGTAATTGAAGTGTATATAAGTAATTCATATTATTATTTACGCTACCTGATACTGTTAGCATCATTAATTGCTTCGTTTGCAAGCACTGATGGGGATGGATCTTTGACAATGGACTTAAGTAATGAATCTAGCTCTCTATCTTTATCCGATAATCCGCTCCTAACACTGCACACAACGATACACACACACAGAATACAGAGAATACAAACACAAAATGCGTGAGAAAAACAAAAACAATGCGTATTAGTCAAATAAGAGAAGCAATACAAAAATAAAATAACATTGGCGACATTTAATTCCGCAAGACCTACCTGAGCTGGCCTGAACTAATTGAGGCCTTGCCAAAGCTGCCATGATGTGAAACGCCCGCACTTCTAAACGGATTCGTTTCGTCAAAGTTCTTGGTGGCATTCGGTGAATAAGGTGGCGTGTACTCTGGCTCAAGTCTGTAAAACAAATATCATTTATAATGTAAACTGTAACGTTAATTTAATTAACATTCTTACTTGACAGAGAGACCCGCAGCCTTGCCAATGGAGCCAATTTTACTATAGGCCGGATCATCATTGCTAAAGTTGGACTTAAGTGAATTGCGACCCAGAGAGGGACAAGTGGCTGCCGCATGTGTGGATGAGCTAATGGAGGCACTGCACGCAGCATCCGGTTCAATGATGGCCGAATTTTGAATGACAGTCAGAACGGAGGGTGATGGAGTGACGTTAATGAACGGATCTGTCGATATGAGCGAGTCGAATGTTTCATTGTTGTTCTCATTGCTGGCTACATATGAAGCAGTAGGAGCAGGTGCCGCAACCGGTGGTGCATAAGTTGCAGCCGCAGCAGCTGCAGCCGCTGCGGCGGCACGAGCATTAACACTGGCAACGGCAGAGGCTGCCGATTCCTGTGATGCCTTCTGACGCTCGCGCACCAAATGCGATTGACGACTGGCGAATCTTTGCGATGGTCGACGCTCAAACTGGACGGTGCGACGAGCACGGCTCTGTTGTGTTGTCTGGAATTCAGTACGGCCAGAGTAACGGAAGCGCGAGCCCATGCGAAAGAAGTTTTGACGAGCTGACGGACCCTTGACCGGCGCTCGTAGACGGAAGAATGTGTGATGCTCCACGGCGCACTTCCACAGATGCTTGCAGGCCTTCTCATTGTACAGCCGAAAGACGAAGGTGTGCTCCTGTTCGCGACCCTCGTCATCGTCCTCGATTACAATCAGCGTTAGTTTTTTCTTCTTAAAATCCAATTTGCTAATCTTTGGCCAGAAGAAGAGGCCAATCTTTTGGTCACGCTCAAAGACCAAAATGCCCGTAGGCGTCAAGCCCAAATGATATTCGCAGCTATCTTTGCCCAGCACCGTATGCATATCCACGCCGTACATATCCAACCATTTGGCCTTGTTCAAGAAGGCCGTTTCAGCCTGAGCTGGCGTTAGTCCACGGCACGTCTTATACTCTTCCAATATGGCAATTTCTAGATCCTCCGTTTGTTCCGGCACAAAACGAAACTCTGACACAGTAGCTGCCGAATGCTCCTGATTATCGTAGTCGCCCAACTCCGCTGTGGATGCAAAACAAATTACAATTAGTTTTACAAATGAAAAGTTATGAAAAAAAGAATCAAAATGCGAACAAGCAACCCATTAACCCACAAATTGTCAACTTCAAAGTTCGCACAGCTAAGCTGGCTTGCTCAACTTTACGAGTTTTGCATTGTAGTCACATATGGTATGTTTATATTCTTGAGAAATACGTACACTGCAAGGCCAGCGCGCAAAGTTCAGAAGATTTGTCGTCTGGACAGTCGAGACGCCCTTCTAGCAAGTCTTGTTTCAGTTGCAAGAAGAACAAATAACGTGTCAACTCCTCACGCAACGTATTTGGCTCCGATGAATAAAACTTGACCTTCAGTCGAAAGGTGTACGGCGGTCCAACTATAATTTTGAAAACGTTAATAGATACACTCGTTTGGTATGCGAATTTTGTACTCACTTTTTACTTGTTTCTTGATGGGCTTGGTGGGATCGAGCCAGTGTTTCACATGGTTGGCGTCCATAAACTGCAGGCCAAAGTAATCTTTCTCAATGATGTCCAAGGCATAGAAAACTTGTTCATAGAGAAAACTTCCCAGCGCTTTTTTCTGCAAATGAAAGCAACCCAAAATTAATTAGGTAATTTATGCGTTGTACAGTGATCGCTCGTTCAATAAAACGCCCACAAACTTATATGAATTTAAAATAAGGAAGCTAAAAGTATATATATGTACTTGTTCTAAAACTAGTTTCAAGTAGCCAGTGACTACTGTAGATTAGCATGCAAAGTATTGCAGTGACCCTGAACTAATCACGATTGTTGTATTTGGATTTTTTTCAACTCTCAAATTATTTGACCGATCAGCAGTAAATTTTGTTTTTATCACACGTACATACAAACAAAGACAAACAAACACACACACACAGATAGACAGGCACGCAATCATGGAATGTTTGTACTGAATTCAAAACAAACAATAAAACAAGACACCCCCTCCTCGGCACACCCCTTTCATGAGCACACCCCGTTGCCCATGTGCCCAAGTGTCCCTGTAAGATAAGCTCGGAGAATGCATGTGTATGTATGTAATTCTATACTCACCGATAATTCGATGGAAAGGTCAGTGTTGTCCAGCAATATAACGCGGCAGTCGATTTTATTTTTGTTTACCACAATGCGTTGGGGCTTAATCTGTGAGCCACCACTGCTACTTGCAATGACGGCACCGCCGCCGACACCACCACCTCCACCGCCACCCCGCGCGTTGCTCGCATTATCCGCATAGTTGTTGCGCACCTTGCGACGGCTAAGAAAACGCAGCATTTTTCAATCCCTCTTCGTTGTTATTGTTGTTTTTGTTACTGCTACTGCTTCTACTGCTACTGTTACGTACAATATCGTTTGACTTTTGTCTTTTGCGTGTTTGTTGGCTTTTGTGGGCTACAATAGTAGCGTCAGCGTCAGCGGCAAAGCAGCGTATTGCATCAATAATTCACCTGTGTGCTGCTCACGTCTTCGTCTTCGTCTGGGAAAAAGCGCAGACATCAAGACCACAGCGCACATACAAGCACACACTCGCGCACACACACTCACAGAACTCAACTCACACACCTGCAGTTGAAAACACCAACACTAACACAAGTGCACTGCAACTTGTTCTTGTACGGATATAGGCACACATATATACACACACAGACACACCACCCGTTAACTTGGCCAGCACACGAGCAAATCTGGTTGGGCTGCGGCTTGGCGCTCCTGTAGCCGCGCGGCTATTTTTCCCCCAAATAAAACACAGTTACTTGAAGCGGCGTCCCCTTTTTCGCACAGGCACAAGAAAAAACAAGTCCGCCCCAAGCACGTTCCGTTCCTTTCGTTCCTGACACAGAACACCACAACTGATCCAGCACCTACACTCCTTCTGTGCAGGCTGTTTTTTAGGGCACGATGTTTTACTGCATTAGTTAGCGTGAGTTTTATTTGTAATTATATTTTTGTTTTATTTATTATGGTGCAGTACACTTGCTGTACTTTCGACCAAACTTTTATGCGATGATGGTAAATTTGACTATGTGACCGAATCGCCATGGCACAGAAATCCGTCACTTTAATAACGATACTAATCGCTTAAACAACTTTTGAAAAACATGGTCACACAATCCACACAATTGGACATTTGAACATGAAACATTTTTGAACTACATTAAGCGGGAGAAAACTTTTTAAATTCAACTAAGTTAAATATATGGCATAATAAATAGACACTGCTTTTTAAAAATTTGCAATCACTTTGCGTTTACCATTGAAGCTTAAGGTCTCTAGTTTACCAACACTGATGACTTTCAGTTGCTCGATTCAGCACTAATCGATTGTAGCAGGAAATTTCAAATCGCAGCGCGCTCTATACAATAAAAATAGCTTCGAGCACACAGTGAAAATAAATGTTAATAAGTGTATTTTATCAGCGTCAAAATTGAAAGCACTTACCCAAGCAGTGAAAGTAATACGAGCAATGCTCCAACTGAATTGTATCCCAATTACTTTCAACTTTAACTAGAATAAAAAAAAAATAAAATAAAAAACTATCAGTTAAGTTAGAGTTACCGTTGTATTTCCACCACAGCTGTAAATTCGAAACACACATGAAGGAGCGCCTTGTAGTTGCAGCCGGCATTTGCAAAATCCTTTTTATGGGCAATTTATTCCTTTATTTGTTAGTGGATTTAGGGCTGTAGCTATAGCTGTAAATGTAACTGTAACCGACGCAGCCAGCCAACGATGCTGCCCCTTCCGCCTCTTTCTTCTTCTCCTCATCCCAACCAACACTCGCAATATTTTGAGTTTAAAGGTAAATGGTAGATTTATCGCCGACAATTTCCGTATGCTCACACACATATGTATGTTTGAACGAGTATGTATGCTGCCTTCTTAACTGTTGACCATGTTTATATCGTGCTTTTAGTGGACCCGCGAGATGGCTTCGCTTGGGGTTTCTCTGGTTTCCTGTTATCTTTTTTTTTGTTTTGCTGTGTCAGTTTTTCTTGCTGTGCTAAAAGCGTAAACTATTCAAGCCCAATTGCATGATTAATCTACGCTTATTGGCTATCAATTTTCACTATTCAGTCTTTTGGCCAAGATCTGCATTTACACATTGATGGGAAATGCATTTAAGATATGACAGCATAATTACACAACGCCCGTTATAATATACATGGCATAGTAGTCGTCAGTGGCATGGTGCATGATTAATGACTGGCTAATATGGAAACCCGTACCGATCCCATGGCCAAAGCATCGACAAGCATCTTCGTAATAATTAGGCAAGCAACCAACAAGACGATGAACGAACGGCTATCTGAGATGGTCAAGAAGATGGCTTGGCCACAAATGCGTAGGCCTTAATTATGACAGCCAGCTAAATGGTTTGTCTTTAAAGGTGGGGTGGGGTGGGGTGAGATGGGGTGAGGTGGGGTGGGAAGGTGTGTTTACAATCAACAAGAAATTCTCAATGTGTGTTTGTGTTTGCCGAAAGGGTTTTGCTCTAACGTTTGTGTTTATTATTATAATGGCTAGTATCTTTGAGAGCGTAAATATTTGTGAATATATGTATATATAGAGAAACGATGTTGGTTGTTGTTGTTTGTGTGCATTTTATCTGCAGTTGAGTGCAAAATAAATTCCTTTTAATTAAAACCGCAGCTCGTGATTTAAATTGCTTCGGCTGAGGCTGAGGCTGAAGCGTCGTCGTCGTCGTCGTCGTTGCAATTTATTTGGTGGCCATCCATAAATCAGTCGAGACGCCATGCCGACACATCCTTCCACAAATCCAACGGCCATGGCAACCGAAAAGGTAAATTCATTTTAATTAAATAGAAAAATGTTTTGCTGTTTACACAAAGAAGCTAACGCTAACAAACTGTAACTGAAAATGCCTTTCGAACGAATGATATTCATTGCATATAAAAAAAGGAATTCGAACTTTTCAGTAATTGGCTACTTAAGTTCGTCGATTGGTGGACGTGGACCTCGACGTGGACAAGCCAAGGCAAAGCCAAGCCAAGCCAAGCCAAGCCAAGCCAAGCCAAGCCAAGACAAGCCAAGGCGAGTGCAATAAAAAACATCCTCGTGTTGTAAAATTTTATGTGTGATTGTGTGTCGCTTTACGATATCCTCTCGGCCTCTCTTCCCTCTCTCTCACTCTCTCTCTCATTCAGGCTCGTTATTGTTGGCTTAAAGAGACAGCGCACAGGATCTGATGAGGGGGCGGTACAACTACAACAACAACAACAACACCAACGACAACTAGGACATTTGTTGTCTCAGCGAAAAATTCCGAAAAGGAAAGCGGGAGGAATGGCAAACTAAGCGATTGCCTTTACCTGGTTCCCACCTACGCCCTTGGGGAATAATTCACGGCTATTTGGCAAGTCAACAGCTTGTTTTATTCAGCCGTGTAATTTTCGATGAGTATTGCTTTAGCTTCTCTTTTTCTCTTCGTCGTTGTTTTTGTCTTTTATTATTTTTTTTATGACGAAAGGCGACAAAATCAATTGGAAATCAATGTGGCAAAATGTTTGTACAACGCCCAACCAAAATAATTAGATTAAGATGCGTGCGAACTTTTTCGCCCTTATAAAAAAAATATTTATATATATATGTGTGTGTGTGTGTGTGTGTGTAAGTTGGGGCTGAACAAACATTTAAGAAAAAATGTGTCTGAAAATTATGCACAATTTATTTTATTTCGTATATACAATTTAAAATGTGTCAACTTATTTTTTTTTTGCCCGCTATTTTGGTCGACCTTTCCATAAAAAACATATGAAATGTAATGTGTATGAATAAGAAAAAAGAAGTTATTTATGCCCCGGGGGCAGCTTTTGTTGCAACGCCATTTGGGGCGCTGGTGTTTAGTGACCACAGCTGCTCATCCTACCCCTGCCCCCTCTATATGCCTATCCAATGTGGTGTCACCAAAAATTCTATCAGACCTTTTTTTATTTTTAACCAAAAGCTTTAACACCGAATAGGAACTGGGACAGCAGTCGCTCGTTTCATGGACTAGGGCTAGGTCTAAAACTTTCACAGCATTGCAACAATTAAAATGTGGCACAAGGGTCATTGAAACAATTGGCCATTGTTATTTAGCCAGGGGATTTAATTTATGCCACTAATTACTTTAAGAGCTTTGTACCTCTTTGCAATCTTACCAAAACGAAACGCTGAATGGACTCAGTAACAAAAAAACCAAAAAATAACCTAACCAAAACCAGGGCTGCGACGAAAAGTTACTATTAACTTTAAAGAGCGTTTCGCGAAGAGAAAGAGAGAGAGCGAGAGAGCGAGAGAGTGAGAGATGCTGCTGCTTTTTTAGTATAATATAAAGTAGTATAACAAAATCCAAACAATATGCAAATGAGAAAATTACATATATTTAAATATCTTCCTTTTTGATTTGATTTGTTTGCCTTTGCATTTCTATGCCAGTAGGTAGAAACTAAAGTAAAAGTTTTATTTTTTGGCTGACCAACCAAAAGAAGGTTTGCTTGCTTTTCAGTACTTTTGTCTTGCTTGAATGTCTGCGGCGACTTTTTCTGGGTGAGTGCGACTCTGAAATGACTTCAAATGACTTTTGCCCAACCAAGAAAGTTGAAAGGTTTTCTGGCTATTTACACTTGATTCGGACATATGTACAACTGTGTATGACTCTATGTATGTATGTATATATATATATATATATGTGTGTGTGTGTGTGTGTGTTGGCAAGATATGCTTGGCCATGACAGCAAAAGTAGCAAAAAACAGTTTGGCATTAGTTTGCTGCTTACCCAAGATTCCACCCTTGGGATCTGTGGGCAACAACAATAAAACTATCAACTTTAAATTGTAGTTTATATTATTGATGTGTTTTTGTGCTTGGTGGCTTTCCCCAAACCAACATATTATACGTACGTACGTTGTTGTGTAAACGTAGTAAGTTTTCATAATAATGACCAAAACGGCAATATAAGATGAGCATATTTTACTACCGTTGATAATGATGGAGCGGGGAGAAGAAGGTTTTGGATTCTAGATCTAAACGCCCACATAAATGATACCACATCCGAACATCTCGCACATTGTTCGCAACTTAAAGCGAGAAGATGAGGAGCAGCAGCAGAAGCAGTAGGAGCAGCAGCCGCCGCTCATCATTGAATGTTGCAATATTTTGCTTATCATGCATTCTGGCTTGGCAATCATCTAACGAGGCGGAGTCGTTGTACAAGCACTCGAGGAGAAAAAGTAGTTCATTGAGAGAATAGCACAGCACAATTTGCTGATTGTTGGAATTTGCGATAGGAAATGAAAACCAAAACCAAAACTGAAACTCATTTAAATCAATATTTTGTTGGGCACGTATGCAGCAAGCGGCAAGCAGCAAGCAGCGGAAACAGCAGCAGCAGCCGTCAACACAAGTAGTGTGAAGATGGAAGTGGAGGTGGGGGAGTGTTAGAGATGTCCTGGATGGCAGAGTGACCAATACTTGGCATCAGCACAATTGTCGAACGGTTTTCATAAGTTTGTGTTTGTGTGTGTGTGTGTGTGTGTATGTGTGTGTGTTGTCTGTTTGGCCATACCGCTTACCGCAAAACCCAAAAACCAAACCCCAACCAGATGACGCCTGCATGCAAATGTCTTGTAACATTGTGCAGAAAATAGCTACCCCTAACTGAACCCCAACCCCACCATCCCCTTACTTACAACCCCCACGCACACACACACACACACACACACACAAACACACGCAATTATATTTGCCTTAGGTCGGCATTAGTTCGCTGAATGGTTTGGCCCATCCAGAGTTGTTCTGGCCAAAGCGAGCCGTGCCTGCTGCTAAGAGTCATTTCCGTTTCTTCTCAAACTCCCCTAACACACATCCTTCTCCCTCTACTGCACTCATGTGTACGCCCCTGAGGTGACAGAGTCCGTTTTTTTTGCTCATAGGTTTGTTGTTGTGGATGCGGTCATTGTGGCAATTGTTCAGATTTGACCATTTCAATAATACTATACACTTTTTGTGTATGTGTGTGTGTGTGTTTGGATCTTTAAATTGGCAGTGAAAAGTTTTCCATTGTCCATTGTCCACAACAATGTTCTTTTATAATGGAGAAAATCTCATTGTTTAAATGAAAAGAAAAATAAATAAGTTTTTTTTGATATATATTTTCAACAACTACATTGCTTGTGGCTTATACAATTTTACATCAAGTTGGTTGTTGTTAATTAAGAATAACTGATGCTATGATTTTAACAGCTTAAAGGGCAAAAAAAACATAAATAAAAATAAGTTCTTATTGAATTTCTGTTAAACAATTCATTCTGTTTATTTCATTTATTCTTTTTTCTGTTTCTTTTTTTTTAACAAGAGTTTTTTTTTTGTAAATTTACAAACAAGTTTAAGAGATTCTTCTTTTTAAAACGAATTTAAAACAAATGATTACAAAATTCATTCAAAAAAAATTCATCTATCATCTTTGATGTACACATTTCTTTACCATTAATAATGACTGAACATTATGAACAACTTTTTGCAAATGCTTCACAGCACATTTATTAAGCCAGAAACCAAAGATAAAACGCCAAGCAATTGCTGCCCCAAAAACATATACATATATATATGTATTTGCAACGTTTTCTTAACGCAATTGTAACGCGATAAATTCAAAGTTTTTATTTTATTTTTATTTTTTGCAAACGAACACACACACACACACACCTTGAGAGGGTGAGAAGGGGAGATCCATGAATTTAATGTTGTTACTACGACATTTATCTCATCTTTTTTATTGTGCATAGAATTAACAGGGTTGCCAATGACAGCCACATTTCTTCGTTACTTCTTTTTAAACGCCAAATTGGATGACTTTTCTCTCCCTCTCTTCCCCTCTCCCCTTGCTCTCTCACGCTTTGAGTGTGCCGTTTTGCTTTTATGACAGTTTTTCTTTATGGGTTTTTGGCTTTTTATTATACGACAGAGTTTTTGTTCTATATCATTTTTGACGCTTACGATTTTAACATTGTCTTAATTGCTGCTTTATGATGTGTGCGCTCAAATGACACGCCATATTTCGTTTGGCTATGATTATGATTTAGTTTGAGTTGCGAGTTGCCTGTTTTGGGAGTTCTTGGGTTGCTTAGGCGCCATAAAGATTAAACATGGCAGTGAAGTAACCATTTCTTCTCTACTTCTTTTTCGTTACTTTTTCACCCGTCTCAGCAGCAGCAGCAGCAGAAGCGGCAGCAGCAGCAGCAGCAGCAAGGAGCCATAAAACTCTCATGCAGCTCACATGTCACATTGTTGTTTTTAAAGTTCTTCAAATATTTGTAACGTACATAAAAATGTTTACAACATAATCAACATATGAGTGAGTATGTATATGTGTGTGTGTGGCAATTGCGTTGGCAGCTGCACTAAACTACAGCAAGTCCCTTCAGCTTTGTATTGTAAATCTTTTGGCATCAAAAAATGTTAAATTCTTATTTTCATAGAAGCACTTTCAGCTCCGGAAAAATGTACAATGTATGATTTGTGCTAATTGCATATTTGACCGCATCTGTGTTGACCCAGATTTTTAGTAATGAAAAATGCAGCAAAAAATGTTAACTGCTTACACTCAATTAGCCAGACTTAAGGGCCATGAATCAAAAGCCAGCCATAAGCTAAATCCCATAAGATATTCCCTTTCATATTTATGCCATATGTAATAACACAGATGTACCCACAAAGATATAAATTCATGTAATATGTGGTGCTTGGCACTCCAAATTTATAGACAAAAACAAATAGAAATTGTAAATAAGCTTGACTTAAACATATCCTCCTTACAGTTTGAGAGCAATTACTTGAAGCTCTAACGTTTGTTAACTTTCATATATATTATATATATTTTCTTTTTTATGCTTATGGCCATCTTTGAATAGTAAAGTTTATCTTTAAATCTCATCATTTATGTCCCTTATGCCCAATGTATTTTTTTGGTGAGGGTATGAAAATGTATTAAAAATTTGCATTTCAACATAAAATTATTACCAAAAGATTTTTATGACAAATTATGGCGGCGTAAATTATGTTGGGCTCCCCTTCTACCTGTCTACTTATATATCAAAAGATATCCACAAATAAACAAACACCCACACACACACATACATACATACACCTGTAAAGCACACCCACGTCGTATGTATGTGTGTGTGTGAGCTTTGCCAAAAAGGCAATAAAAATATTTCGCTACAGATCTTATTCTGCTTTATTTCGCCATTTTTATTTGTTTCTTCTTTCAAGTTATGTTTGTGTTGTGCACGATGCGAGTGCAGAGAAGAGGGTAAGATGGAAAGGGGGGGGAGGGTAAGTAATGGGTGTTGGGGTGGGGTAGATTGGTTTGTTTTGTATATATATACACAGGGTGTACAGGGTGTACACAAAGCTTGCAGGCAAAGCGATGCGATGCGTCACATTTGCAAGCGAAAAACCTCTTTTACTTCTTCTATATATATATATATATATATAAATATATATGTAAATATTTGTGTATATGTATATCCTTACGCTTGCCTGAGCGCTTATCCTTGCTGTTGTTGTTCTTGTTGTTGGGTTGGGTTGGCTGTTTGTCTGCCTTGTTTCACCCTACGATTTGTTTTTAAAAGCCGCTCAGCTGTGGCTGAAATAACTTTCTGTTTGTTACCTGTGTTAAAACAATAAAATTATTATTAT